>CM076673.1:30089070-30758132 GCA_038501925.1 Xenopus petersii | reverse complement strand
CTTGATAAATCTGCTCCTAAATGTACATTTCAGGTGCACAGTGTATCCTGCTTGATTTTTGTGAGAAAGCTTATTAGCAGCAAAACAGTGTATTGCATCCTTATGTCTCCTGCAATAATGCCATGGTCCATCATGTGCGCAAGCAGTCTTGCATGTTTTGGTGGCTGAATTTTTTCCTATAAGGCGTTTTCAAGTGAAGGAGAAATTGTGGAGGCAGTTAACTGTTTTTATAACCCTACATGTAGCAACAATCAAAACACAGCATGTGTCAAAGCACCAAGGCTAGAAAAAAAAACGACAACTGTAGCACACCATTAGCTGGGTGGGGCAGTCGCTCTTTACTGATACACTGCAAGTTGGAGTGATATCACCTCCCCCCCCCCCAGCAGCCTAACAACAGAACAATGGGAAGGTAACCAGATAACAGCTCCCTAACACAAGATAACCGCTTCCTGGTAGATCACAGAACAGCACTCAATAGTAAAATCCAGGTCCCACTGCGACACATTAAGTTACATTGAGTAGGAGTAACAACAGCCTGCCAGAAACCAGTTCCATCCTAAAGTGCTGGCTCTATCTGAAAGCACATGACATTTGCTAGCCTAATGATTACCTTTTAATTGTAAGTGACTTAAAGGAATTGTTCATCTTTGAGTTAACTTTTAGTATGGCGTAGAGCGTTATATTAATTTTTTATTCTTTGTGGTTTGTGAGTTATTTAGCTTTTTATTCAGCAGCTCTACGGTTTGCAACTTTAGCAGACTGGTTGCTAGGGTCCAATTTATTTGAATAGGAGACTGCCATATGAATAGGAGAGGATCTGAATAGAAAGATGAGTACTACAAAGAAGCAATAACAATACATTTGTAGTCTTACAGAGCATTTGTTTTTTACATAGGGTCAGTGACCCCCCATTTGAAAACTGGAAAGAGTCGGAAGAAGGCAGCAAATAATTAAACTATACAAAATAAATAATGAAGACCAATTGGAAAGTTACTTAGAATTGGCCATTTTATAACATACTAGAAGTTATTTAAAGGCGAGCCACCCCTTTAATGTCTATTAGATTGATTTGTTTAAAAATGCTAAATGAAAAAAAGTCCTGTTGTGTTTTTCCCTGTAAAGCTCTTTGCTCTGTGATCTGTGCTCTTGCTAAGTAAGTAGGTAACTGGGTCAGCAGGTTACTGGGACGATTGAGAATAAGTGAGTTCATTGACTGGCGGCTCTTACAGTGCAACAGTGTGTGCCAAATAAATCCCTTCAGGTTTGTGTGCACAGTGCAACAGTGCTCTACCGATTCCCCGTCTGTCGGAGAGGTGACCTGCTTCCTTAGCTGACAGTCAGGTATTTGTATGAGACAAAGAAAGGGAAAGGATAGAGATATAAAATACAAGCACTGTTGTGTATATATCGGGTTTAGTTGTGTATAACAGTTTGTAGAAATGAGAGCAGTGCAGTAGAACTCTGGGAGTGGCTAGGAAGAAATCTGTGCTCGTTGAACAGGAATCCTTTATAAATATGTGAAACAATTTATGGTTCTAATGAATAATCCTTGAGGCAACATTTGCACAGTCCCTGTTGGACTGGCTTGTCTCATAATAAAGAATAGGGTTGACAATCAGTGAAAGGATTAAGCAAAATGCATTTTTCACCAGTCTTTGCTTTTCTGGTTGAGCTTCACTTACCCTTATATTACAGAAGGAACCAACAATCCATACCGTAATCCTGATTAGAAATCGTTGGAAACTGGACAGTGTTAGTCTCTAAAATAATTATTGCAAAGGCCCTTCTTAGTTTGTATTGCATTGAAGTGAATAATAGAAATGTATCAGAAGCAACATTGTGGTATTTGATGTTTTCCTCTTTAAACCCTCAGTGATCATCCCTAACCCAGGAAAAATGCAGAATCACAGATGTTGCACCAGAAAGCCTATAGCCAGAGCAGATTAGGCTTTGCCTCTTTGAAGGTGTCTGCTGTTTCAGGCTTTCAGAATTTACAGGAAAAGGAGGGGGGTGAAACATATGGACACCTCATTCAGGGCAAGGCCATATGGTGATATTAAAGGAGAAGGAAAGGCTAAAACTAAGTAAGCTATATCAGAAAGGACTATATAAATACACCAGTAAACCCTCAAGATAATGCTGCCAAAAAGAAACTCCATATCTCTTTTTCCTTCTATTGTGTACACTCTGGCTTCTGCATTACACTTCCTTCTTTCAGTTTAAACCTCCAGGGCTAGGGCTTGCACATGCTCAGTTTGCTCCTCTCTCTCTCTCCCCTCAGTGCTGTAATCTGAGCCCAGAGCTATGAGAAAGAAGGGAGAGACTCAGGCAGTAAGGGATGTCACACCAAGTTAATATGTCAGCAGCTATCCCAAACAACCAGACAGAGCTTCTAGAGCTGTTTACTCAGGTATGGTAAAGCACTCTACAGAATAAATGTAGCATTCTAGCTTGTACTATTGTGGCTAATCTATTGCCAATTATCTGCCTTGGTAGCTTTCCTTCTTCTTTAAAGGGGAATTCCACACACACATAACAAGCTTTTTGAATAGTAAACAAACATAATTTCAAGCAACTTTGCAATATACATCAATTAAAAAATATGCAGACTTTTCATGATTTTTAATGGTTTCTGACAGTTCCCTAAGCCTAAGCCCCTGCTCTGCTGCTGATCTGTCTGACTACTTTGCTGAGCTGGCTGACTTTGTAACTGTAACTTTGTATCCGCAGCAATCTGTCCTAAGCCTGCATCCTCTAACCCCACAATTCTGATTTCAATAAGGAATGGAACATCACAGTGCAATGCATTGTGGGTTATGTAGTTCCTGCATGCTGTCTGTAAGATGTGGAGAAGTTGTTACAATTTGTAACATCAGTGTTTTAGTTCCTCCTTACCTGCAAGGATTTTAAATGATCAGAAGAGGAAGAAGAATATTAATCAGCTGGATTTCAGCATAGAAAATGGCATTATTCATACTTTTTGAAGAAACAGGTAACTGTGATGGTTATATTAGGGGTTTCTGTGTTATGTGGGCTTCTTTATCAAATTTTGGTTTGGAAGCCGGAGTTCCCCTTTAAGGACAAGGCCAATTTATGAGATATTCTATGTGTACAGAGCAATCCTATAAATGCCAGTATAGATACCACTTTTCTGCTTAGCAACATTTTTATAGGCTAACCCTGTTGTATAATGTGTAGTGTTAAGTTTAAACCCCCTTGTGTCATGGCTATCTTTGAGTGCCCAGCCTAGTCCTGGGAGTTGTAGACCAAAGACATTGTGGTGGGGTTTTAGACAGTGTTGTTCAATAGTCTCCCTCATTGAGAATCCTGCCTACTCCATGTAATGTATGTTTTAGCATTTTTCAACTCAAAACTATTCACTATGTTGCCATCTCTTATAGCTCATTACATACACCCACCACTATGTGGTCCTCTCTTTCACCACTGTGTAACTAGTGCATGGGCAGTTACTTTATCCTTATACGGCTATATACTTTTTATGGTGTCTTTTTTAAATCAGGATTCAAATAAACTAGCTATGCTTTTCTATAAAATGCTATACTAGCAGTATTGGATTGGCAAATTCCTCAAAAAAGAGATTATAATTCTTCTGCCAAATGGTAATTTTGGGCCTCCACAGCACCTCTCCATGAGTGCATGTAAGCTACATTATAGTTCCAGCCTAGCATGCCTCTCTACTTCTCCACTGCCTGTAATCATGAAAATGCTATGTGACTGCAAATATATGGGAAGCCTACAGGCAGGTATCTGTGGAATGTTGAATCTTAGGCTTAAAGGAAAATCTGACCGCTAAAATCTCAGACAAGACTATCTTGTTAGTCTGCTAAACAATGTGTGACTGTCACATGTAAATGTATTTAAATGCGTACAAATTCTCGGTATCTTAGTGCAGCAAACAAGCTATAATCATGAGCGTTGCAGCAAGCATAAAACAGCAGAAAAAATGGTGGTCCTCCGTCTTCTGCATTCTGATTTGTTGGTCTGTTTGTGAAGCATACAGTTAGGTCCATAAATATTTGGACAGAGACAGCTTTTTTCTAATTTTGGTTCTGTACATTACCACAATGAATTTTAAATGAAACAATTCAGATGCAGTTGAACTGCAGACTTTCAGCTTTAATTCAGTGGGTTGGACAAAAAGACTGCATAAGAATGTGAGGAACTAAAGCCTTTTGTAACACAATCACTTCATTTCAGGGGCTCAAAAGTAACTGGACAAATTAAAATACTTGGTTGAAACCCCATTGCTGGCAATGACAGCCTGAAGTCTTGAACTCATGGACATCACCAGATTCTGGGTTTCCTCCTTTTTAATGATCTGCCAGGCTTTTACTGCAGCGGCTTTCAGTTGCTGTTTGTTTGTGGGCCTTTCTGTCCAAAGTTTAGTCTTCAACAAGTGAAATGCAGCTCAATTAGGTTCATATCAGGTGACTGACTTGGCCATTCAAGAATATTCCGCTTCTTTGCTTTAATAAACTCCTGGGTTGCTTTGGCTGTATGTTTTGGGTCATTATGAAACACCTCCCAATCAATTTGACTGCATTTAGCTGGATTTGAGCAGACAGTGTCTCTGAACACCTCCGAATTCATTCGGCTGCGTCTGTCCTGTTCAGCAACTTCGGACGACTTCGGAAAACGAATTGCCGTGTGTGCTTAGCGCTGGCGATTTATCATTTTAGCCAGCGCATGAGTGAGGGAAGGCCTTCGGGGAGATTGGTTGTCGCAAAAACTAGGTGATTAGTCGCCAGGCGACTAAATCTCCCCGAAACGCCCAGTGTGACCTTACCCTAAAGAGAAGACGACATGAAAGTAAATACAGAGGGTGCACTGCAAGGTGCAAGCCACTCATAAGCTTGTGTACTACCACACAAACCAATGCCGCCTGTTCTTATGGAGGAAGCCGTGTTCTCTCTCAGCTGTGTGTTTATGCAGACATACATACACAACACCATTGCCCGAGTTGTGGACATCACAAACATATATTTTGTATACACAGAATTCATGCTGACAAAATATATATATATATTTTATTCTTTTTGCATGAATGGTCCACTGGCTGAATGACTTATTTCCCAAAACAGATTAAAATCTTTAATGAGCCGGCATTCCTCTTATTTATACGTATCTCTCCATATGCTGAACTGTGTAGTTCTACTGTCTATGTTGCTTTTTAATACACGTGGAATTTACTGCTTTTCTCTTTAAGCAATTTACAATTTAGTAATTATACCTCTACATAATCTGAAAAGTGAGTTCCTACTTTAATCCTCTAAGAGACTGCCGCGTAATATTAGGGACTGTCCCTTCGGTGTTAAAAAGATGTTTTTAAATTGTACCCTTAATAGATGAGTCAAAAGAGTCTCTGTCTTTAATCTGCTATAAGCGAAAAGATTAAAGACAAAGTGGTGTGTATATACCAATAACCCCAATACATTGTAAATGTATGCTAACTTGTACACTAACATAGTTTGGAAAATGAAACCTCTCTTTGTGTTTTCTCCTGTTATATTGAATCTCTTGCAGAGTTGAAATTAGAAATGCTGCTGTGTCACAGAAACTTGAGCTGAAGCTTTCTTCTAACAGACCACTTGTCCTGCAACCAGTTCATTTTCCTGAGCTAGAACGCTATAAGGTAATGTTAGACAATAAGTAGTATTATGCTTACAGAAATTATAGTAAATCTGTTCTGTCCCCTGGGGAGCTTATGATCTAAGGTTCCTTTGACATACACTGTGGTCTATTTCATCAGATGCCAGTTAAGCTCTCTGTATGTGAAGTGTGGGAGGGAACCGGAGTACCTTGAGATACCCTCACTTAAGCACAGAGTAAATATGTATTATTTGATTAATTTCTGAAGCTAACGCACCATTGCCCAAACAGTATTAAATGTCTTTATTATCTTGCATTTTATTTATTTTTTTGTAATTCACCAAAGACTTGCTAGTTCTTCAATAATGAGACCTTCTTTCGCTTGTCTTTTTCAATGCCTTTTGATTGTTTGTCTACGCTGTTTTTATTTGTTACTGAAATAAAATTTAAATGCATTCTGAAATTCATGAGTACAGCTGGGCATACTCTATAAGACCAAATCAGAAGGATGTAGACCGCACCTCCATTAAAAACGTATGCTTTTTTGTTTGACTATTGCATTTGGACAAAAAATATTTTTATTGCATATTAAAATATCAAAACAACTAGGGATGCACCGAATCCACTTTTTTGGATTCGGCCGAACCCCCGAATCCTTTGCAAAAGATTCGGCCGAATACCGAACCAAATCCGAACCCTAATTTGCATATGCAAATTAGGGATGGGAAGGGGAAAACATTTTTTACTTCCTTGTTTTGTGACAAAGTCACGTGATTTCCCTCCCCGCCCCTAATTTACATATGCAAATTAGGATTCGGTTCGGCCCGGCAGAAGGATTCGGCCGAATCCTGCTGAAAAAGGCCGAATCCCGAACCGAATCCTGGATTCGGTGCATCCCTAAAAACAACCCCACATGGAGCCGAATGCGTTTCATGCTAACCTAGCACTTATTCATAGGCAATGAAACACGTTCGGCTCCATGTGGGGTTGTTTTGATATTTTAATAGGATGCAATAAAAATATATTTTATCCAAAAGCATGCATATAGAATTTTTTTGAGTATCATGTTATACCTCTGGTCACTAGAGGTTTCTAGCATGCTAAAATTTAATATAAACTAATATATAGGTCTGTATCCAGGGTTTTTTTTGTATGTATTGGAAACATAAGACCAAATGCATGCATCACTGCCTGACGTGTTTTGCAACTACACTAGTCCTTAATCATAGGCTAAATTAAGTCTATTACGAAATCATTTAAATACTCAAAATAATCACATGACAATATCTGTCCAATCAAAACAAGAAAACATTTGTATTCAGGCATTCCACCTAAGGGGATCAAAGGGAAAGGAAAGGCATCTTTATAGGATAGATCTAAATATTGTTTAAACAAGATTGTTTGTATCCCAGCGTTTGTTTAGTCCTTTGGGACACCCTGGTCCCCAATTTAAAAATCCAGAAGGCTTCACGGTGATCGATAGCCGTTAGCAAATCACCCTGTCTAATTGAGGGAAAAACCTTCTCTTTTACTTGCACACATGTATTTAGTATTACTATTACAACAAGGGTTTTCTTTATTGGCATTCTCAGTAGAGTATGTGTGCTCCCCAACACGATCACGATCCTTTAATCTCTGAATAATACATCCCACATATTGAACCTGACATTAGTACATAGGAACAAGTAAATTACAGACCTACTGTTGCAATTAAGGCTCTACAAGACCCACTTGTTTGGCAGCATCACTGCCAAATAAGTGGATCTTAACCCAGTCTGTCCACCAACATGCTATACTCGGGCCAAAGAAAATATTTTACCATTCACATTTAATTTTGTAGACTGATATATTTTTTATATATAGCATTGACATTAAAGGTTTTTTTTTTACCAAATTGGGAGATTATTGATTGCAACAATATTACCATATTTGATTGCGTTTAGCGTCTTAACGTTCCCACATTTTTCTCCTAGACTAAACCCAGCCTAATTTTTGGGATGCTTGAAATCCATGCACATTTGTTGCTATGAATTATAATTATAAATTATTAAAATTTTTATTTGTAGCCATACCAACAGTTTGAAATCGAAATTTATAAATTAAATGAAATTCAGTTCAGATTGAATAGACCAGAAAAAAAGAAAACTCTATGAGTTTTTTTTTTCCAGAAAAACCTGAATGTCAGGAAGGCTGCAAACCTCACCAAATGAATCCCTGGACCTCTCCCATTGACTAATACAGCAATTTGGCAGGTTTAAGGTTGCGAATAGTCAAATTCAAGTTCTTTAAGGGCCAGAGTATGATAAATCCTGAAATTCAAATTTGAATTAAAACTCAAATTGAGTTTGGATAATTGACTATTCGAATTTGAGAGTTTTGACCAAAAAATAAATTCGAAAATTCGAATTTTCACTTTGACCCTTAATAGATCTGCCCCATAGAGTTTGCTTAACTCTGTGGTATCAGCCTGGCCTCTTATGTACATAGTAGCTGCTGTACCAGGTAGAACTAAAGAGTCACTGGGGGTCATTTATCAACACTGGGCAAATTTGCCCATGGGCAGTAACCCATGGCAACCAATCAGATTGCACTCGTTGTTCTACTTGCAGCAGGGTTTAAAAAGCTAATCACTGATTGGTAACTGCCCGTGGGCAAATTTACCCAGTGTTGATAAATGAGCCTCATGTATCATGCATGGATACCTGTATGACAAGATTGTGTAGCATATGACATGTGTTCTGGTGGAGTCAAGTTTGAGACCTCGCCCTAGAAGTTAATTACAGTCTGTTGCACATATAAATGGTTTTCTGATCTTATCTATCCTCTAATTAAAGGAGAACAAATGCTTAAAGGGGAACTAAAGCTTAACTAAGAAGTAGCTAGAAATGTTGTACATTATGTTTTTGGCATCTGTACGAGCCCAAGGCAACCGCAGTCCTATCAGTAAAGATCTGTGTCTCGGAAGATGCCCCAGTAGCTCCCCATCTTCTTTTCTGCTGTCACTTACTGAGCTTAGGGACCCACTCACAATATACAGTACACAGTACACATAGAATAGAAATGTCACAATATACGGCTGATTAGTAATTAATACAGATAATTACTACATGGCGGCACAGAAGCTAGTGCAATTAGCATCAGAATTTAATAATCAGCCCTGTAGCATCATCTTATATTACAGACAAACCTCATTTTCTACTTGATAATTTGTGACGACCCCTAAGCTTAGCTTCTCAATAGCTGCTCAGAGCCCACTGAGCATGTGAGTGTCACAGACAGACACTTTCCAAGATGGTGACCCCTTGTGACAAGCTCTGCATCATTGCTGCTATTGACAAGCTGAAACTTTAAGCTGGTGCAATAAGTTCAGGTTATAAAATAAGCATTATTAGCCATATTCATATTTAGGGTTTAGTTCTTTTTTTTTACTGTGAGCAGGATTAAGCATACTTGGGTTACTTTGGGAGGAAAAAATATTTGCAAATGCATGGTATAAATTAAATGCACTCATTGTATGTAGTTTGTGCTTTTGGATTATTCCATATTGAAACATTGCCATTTTAAGCATTATGTCTATCCCTTTTGCTCATATGAGTCTCCGTGCTTGCACACAAGCCTAGGACACACACACAATGGCTTACATAGCTGACGAATGGACAGAGCTGTGTCTGCCATACTTTTTCCTGTTACAGTTAGAAACTACATTATTTCCTGTCAGGTGATCAATGCAAGACTTAAAGGAAAACTATACCCCCCCAAAATGAATACTTAAGCAACAGATAGTTTATATCAAATTGAATGACATATTAAAGAATCTTACCAAACTGGAATATATATTTACATAAATATTGCCCTTTTGCATCTCTTGCCTTGAACCACCATTTCGTGACTCTTATCTGTGCTGCCTCAGAGATCACCTGACCAGAAATACTACAACACTAACTGTAACAGGAAGAAGTGAGGAAGCAAAAGGCAGAACTGTCTGTTAATTGGCTCATGTGACCTTATATGTGGTTTCTATGTGTGCACAGTGAATCTTACGATCTCAGGGGGCGGCCCTTATTTTTAAAAAGGCAATTTTCTATTTATGATTACCCAATGGCACATACTACTAAAAAAGTATATTATTATGATAATGGTTCATTTACATGAAGCAGGGTTTTACACATGAGCTGTTTTACTCCGTATCTTTTAATAGAGACCTACATTGTTTGGGGGGTATAGTTTTCCTTTAAGAAGAGCATCACAAAACGAGGCTCTGTCTCCGTAATGAGATCATTTCCCTCCTGATCTTATTTGTCTTCATTACAAAAAAGTTGGTGTTTTTTTACCCAGTAGACTGTCTGCCTATCTTTAGGGACCAAGGGAAAAGATAACTGACCCTACCTCAATAATTAGAAGAGGGTCACAACTAAAATATCTCTGTGTCTCACTAACTCTCAAATGAACTGCTGTGTCTAATAGTGATGTGCGGGCCGACCCGATACCCGCGAGTTCAGGTTGACCTCACAGTGCTCCTCGCGGGTTCGGGTTGAGCTCTTCTCCTGCTCTCCCTGCCCACCACCTTCAAATTCCGGCATCCAACTTCCGGGTTCCGGTTTTATAGTCTTGCGTCTGCTCGCCCCGACCCCTTTGTGACGTCATTGTGATGTCATCAGCGGGGTGGTGCGGGTCTAGAAAAGGACCCCGGAAGCGCGGGTTGTAGCAGGGCGAGTTAGGTGCGGGTCAGGGAAACCCTGACCCCCACATCACTAGTGTCTAACCCCCCAAAACCGTAGATAGCCTTGCTCCTAAAATTATAATTAACAGAAGACCATGATGAAAAAAGCTTTACCCTTAGCAGCAAAGCAATGATCAGGCCTGAAATGTAACAAACAAGAAACTGCCTGACAGGCTTTTTGCTCTCAATTAAGCTTTTTTAAATTTACAGTCCCTTGAATGACACTCAAGGAATACTACAGTGGCCCTTCAACTAAATGAGTGCCTTTTAATTGAAGCAACAGGATATGTTTGCTGTAAGCGACTTCTTCTGCCTTGAAAAGCATTTTCTATATACCAGCTAGAAATGGCTAATAAAAGAGGAATTATGTGTTTGTTTTGCTTTGGTTTGTTCTGTGAGTTTGAACGTCAGATGTTCTAGTGTGGAGGATGAGGTTCATGTGTGGTACATGATATGTGGCTTTGGGCTAGTGTTGCAGAATGTCTGGCATGCTTTGCCAGATTAAGTCAGCAGTTTGGAGCTGCTAACTGAAGCAATATAAAGGGTGGGAAATTGATCTGGGAGTAGCTATGGATGTTGTCTTCATTTTTTTTTTTTATTTGGGTTTTTTGAATTCTCTGCTTTATTCTGCAACTCTCCAGTTTCAAATATTATATGGTCGGTGCAGTCTTTTACTTTAGTTTATTGTTTTCATTCCTTATGTTTCTTTTTAGGGTCTCTTTGCATGCTCTGGCTTCTGGCTTACTGTCTAGTTGCTGTGGCAACAGTCCATAGTAACATTAAAATTCAGAACTGGAGAGCTGCAGGACAAAGAAATGACTGTACATTGCAAACAGTTAACACCAAAGGAACACTAGTTTAAAGCACCATTCCACATCCTGTAAAGCATTTTAAGGTGAACTACCCCTTTAAGGGTGGTGGCACACTTAGCTTTTCGGGGTGATTAGTTGCCCACCGTCAAATCTCCTCTTCATCGGGTGACTAATCTCTCTGAAATGCCTTCCCGCCGGCAACAATGTGAATCGCCGTTGGGATGGCACTCTGATTTTGGTTTTCCGAAATTTCCTCGCGAGGCAACTTCGGAAAACAAAGAGATCCAAGTGCCATTTCGCTGGTGATTTACATTCTTGGCGGTGGGAAGGCATTTTGGGAGAGAAGTCCCCCGAAGAGGAGGATATTTTTTCTCTGGCCGACTAATCTACCCGGAACGCTACGTGTGCCATCAGCCTTTGAAGAGGAAAAGAACTCACACTCTACGTAGGTTTATTTTCTCTTAATTCTTTGAGTTTAGAAAATCACATAGGCATGGGCTATTTTGAGTAGGGAATGTTACATAAAAATCCATAGAATAGTCCTATTGACTTGCACGAACTTTAATAAAGCAGAATTCCTTGTCCATATAAATTTGTGGCATAAGCTGCTGTTGTTACAGGGAGCCAAATATAAATGCTAAACTATTTGATATGTAATACAGGGAGTCTTCGAGTTACATACACCTCACATACAACTCACACTATTACAGTAACATACTATGGTTTGCTTGACTTTTAGCATTTAGCTTTAATAAACCACCTGCCCCAATCCCATCTGGTGTGTGTTGTCTACTGCAGAGTACAGAAAGGTAAACATAAATACTATGTTAAGACATCTGTCTACGTTGCATTTAATAAGTGAATGTACCTCTTCCAACTTACATACAAATTCAACTTAAGAACAAACCTACAGACTCTTATCTCGTACATAACCCGGGGGACTCCCTGTATACTTTTCCTATGCTTCCAGAAAAAACCCCCATAACAGAAGCTGTCATCCATTTCAATACAATAGGTAGAATAAATCATTAACCTTTTAAGTGCCAGCAGAATTTCACATTTTGGTTACGCGAAATGCCAGCCGTTTTTGAAACATTTTGTGCTCTCTCACTTTAGGGGCATTTTCTGAGGGGAAACCTATAGTTTACCTAGGAAAACTATACATTGTTTTTTTCGGTAGAAACTGAGCTTTCTAAATCTGCCTGAGTTTTCATGTATTTACACCTGTGCAAAAAAATTTATAGTGCTAAATACCAAAAAAAAATGAAAAATTACCATTTTTCATCGTATATCAATTTATACCAGAAAAATATTTCATTTTACGGATGAAAATCCAACTGATTTGGAAAGCCTTATGTCTCTCGAACATGCCAATACCAGATATGTATAGTTTTAGGGAGATTTAGGATTTCTGTACAGCAAAAACTCCCGGCAGTATATTACCAAATTTTGAAAGCACTAAGGCAGAAAACGGCATGCTTTAGATTCCAAGGCAAAAAATCCTGAAACCGTAGGTTTACCCCAGAAAACCATACATTTTTGAAAAGTACACATTCTGCCGATTACAAAATGGGTAACTATGTCTCTCTACTCCCAACTACCAAACATAAAAGCTTGTCTGAACATAGCGGTTTTTCAGCAAAAAATTCAAAATTCTGAAAAATCATTTCAAAGGTTTTATTTTGCTGCTCCGCATATCCCAAACTATATTAGGTACCAAGAAAAAGCACCTGAAATATGATTGCCAGGGGTCCACTGAACAATTTGATAACCATTATGCATAGGTTTACCAAAGTATCTGGCATTTAGAGACACCAATATGTAGTTAGCACATCCAAATTGTTCAGGACTTTACTTCAGCTACTGAGAAATCAACACATTGACTGCATTTTTGTGGGGTTAAAACACAGAAATATATGTTTACCCCCCAAAACCAATATATTTTTGGAAAGTACACATTCTACCGAATCTAAAATGGGTACCCATGCCTTTCTGCTCCAAACTACTGAGTCGCAAGGCTTTCCCAAAGTTGTCGGTTTTGGTGAAATATCTGAAAATTGCCTCAAAGCTTCAACTTCCCAGCACCATATCACCCATGTATCGTTACGCACCAAGAAAAAGCACCCTAAATATGATTGCCAGGGTTCCTCCAAACAGTTTGGTGGCCATTGTTCATAGGTTTATCAAAGTATCTGGCATTTAGAGGCCTCAAAATGAAGTTAGCGCATACAAATAGTCCTGTGGGTTACTTCATCTTATGAAAAATCAACACATTGACTGCATTTTTGTGGGGTAAAAACACAGAAATATATGTTTACCCCCCAAACCCATACATTTTTGGAAAGTACACATTCTACTGAATCTAAAATGGGTACCCATGCCTTTCTGCTCCAAACTACTGAGTCGCAAGGCTTTCCCAAAGTTGTCAGTTTTGGTGAAATATCTGAAAATTGCCTCAAAGCTTCAACTTCCCAGCACCATATCACCCATGTGTCATTACGTACTAAGAAAAAGCACCCTAAATATAATTGCCAGGGTTCCTCTGAACATTTTGGTGGCCATTGTTCATAAGTTTACCAAAGTATCTGGCATTTAGAGTCCCCAAAATGAAGTTAGCGCATACAAACAGTCCCGTGGGTAACTTCAGCTAATGAAAAATCAACACATTGACTGCATTTTTGTGGGGTAAAAACACAGAAATATATGTTTACCCCCCAAACCCATACATTTTTGGAAAGTACACATTCTACCGAATCTAAAATGGGTACCCATGCCTTATTGCTCCAAACTACTGAGTCGCAAGGCTTTCCCAAAGTTGTCGGTTTTGGTGAAATATCTGAAAATTGCCTCAAAGCTTCAACTTCCCAGCACCATATCACCCATGTGTCATTACGTACTAAGAAAAAGCACCCTAAATATGATTGCCAGGGTTCCTCCGAACAGTTTGGTGGCCATTGTTCATAGGTTTACCTAAGTAACTGGCATTTAGAGGCCCCAAAATGAAGTTAGCACATACAAACAGTCCCGTGGGTAACTTCAGCTAATGAAAAATCAACACATTGACTGCATTTTTGTGGGGTAAAAAAACAGAAATATATGTTTACCCCCCAAACCCATATATTTTTGGAAAGTACACATTCTACTGAATCTAAAATGGGTACCCATGCCTTTCTGCTCCAAACTACTGAGTCGCAAGGCTTTCCCAAAGTTGTCGGTTTTGGTGAAATATCTGAAAATTGCCTCAAAGCTTCAACTTCCCAGCACCATATCACCCATGTGTCATTACGTACTAAGAAAAAGCACCCTAAATATGATTGCGAGGGTTCCTCCAGACAGTTTGGTGGCCATTGTTCATAGGTTTACCAAAGTATCTGGCATTTAGAGGCCCCAAAATGAAGTTAGCGCATACAAACAGTCCTGTGGGTAACTTCAGCTAATGAAAAATCAACACATTGACTGCATTTTTGTGGGGTAAAAACACAGAAATATATGTTTACCCCCCAAACCCATACATTTTTGGAAAGTACGCATTCTACCGAATCTAAAATGGGTACCCATGCCTTATTGCTCCAAACTACTGAGTCGCAAGGCTTTGCCAAATTTGGCGGTTTTGGTGAAATATCTGGAAATTGCCTCAAAGCTTCAACTTTCCAGCATCGTATTGTCCATGTATCATTACCAGCATAAAGCATCCTAAATATAAACATATGGGTCTACTAAACAGTTTGTAAACAAAGCTTGAATTTTACCCCATTATATGCCCCACATTTCATAACTTATCAGCATAAAACATCCTAAATATGAACGCCAGGGGTCTACTGAACACTTTGATGCCAATATGCATAGATATACCAAACTATGTGGCGCACAGAGACCCCCAAATGACAATAGTGTATATACATTTTCACGGCTGACGCTCTGGCTGCTGCAATATGAGCACCTGGAGTGTGTATTATGCTACATTAGACCCCCCTAACAGTACAGAGACCCCAGAAAACCATATATTTTCAGAAAGTACACATTCTGACGAATCCAATATGGGTAAATAAGTGTTTCTACTGCAAACTGCCAAACTGCAAAGCAATGCTGAACATAACGGTTTTTATCAAATTTCTGAAAATCGTCACAAAGCTTGAATTCTACCCCATTATATGCCACACATTTCATAACGTATCAGCATAAAACATCCTAAATATGAACGCCAGGGGTCTACTGAACACTTTGATGCCCAGTATGCATAGATATACCAAACTATGTGGCGCACAGAGACCCCCAAATGACAATAGTGTATATACATTTTCATGGCTGACGCGCTGGCTGCTGCAATATGAGCAACTGGTGTGTGTATTATGCGACATTAGACCCCCCTAACAGTACAGAGACCCCAGAAAACCATATATTTTCAGAAAGTACACATTCTGACGAATCCAATATGGGTAAATAAGTGTTTCTACTGCAAACTGCCAAACAGCAAAGCAATGCTGAACATAACGGTTTTTATCAAATTTCTGAAAATCGTCACAAAGCTTGAATTTTACCCCATTATATGCCCCACATTTCATAACTTATCAGCATAAAACATCCTAAATATGAACGCCAGGGGTCTACTGAACACTTTGATGCCCAATATGCATAGATATACCAAACTATGTGGCGTACAGAGACCCCCAAATGACAATAGTGTATATACATTTTCACGGCTGACGCGCTGGCTGCTGCAATATGAGCACCTGGTGTGTGTATTATGCGACATTAGACCCCCTAACAGTACAGAGACCCCAGAAAACCATATATTTTCAGAAAGTACACATTCTGACGAATCCAATATGGGTAAATAAGTGTTTCTACTGCAAACTGCCAAACTGCAAAGCAATGCTGAACATAACGGTTTTTATCAAATTTCTGAAAATCGTCACAAAGCTTGAATTTTACCGCATTATATGCCCCACATTTCGTAACGTATCAGCATAAAACATCCTAAATATGAACGCCAGGGGTCTACTGAACACTTTGATGCCCAATATGCATAGATATACCAAACTACGTGGCGCACAGAGACCCCCAAATGGATATAAAGTAGATAAAATTTACAAGGCAAAACAAAATAAGGCAGTAAAGAGTGAAATGCAAAAAAATCCAATAAAACCACAAAAATCAATGTTTTTTTTCCAGACTAGTGTTATCGGCCGTCAGAATCACAGTTTGAATATTTTAGCTGGGCCAAACAGGTTATACGGCTAGAAACAAGTGAACACAACATACGCAGAGCTGAAAATGCAATAAAATGGCTAAAAATTCAATAAAATGGCTAAAAATGCACCAAAATACCCAAAATTGCAATATAATCACCGAAATAACATAAAAAAGATATTGCACAGTACGGTTAGCGAATACGCTATTCGTAATGGCAATAAAACATTTTTTTCAGCCAAAAAAAGAGACGATGCGATAAGAAAAAAAAAAAAAAGCCACAATGCCATGTATGTGCGTGTGCGTGTGTACAAATGGTAAATTACAAGTTATGTGCGCGTGTGTGCGTGTGCACATGTGTGTAAGTGCAGTGAGTGTAAGTGACCCCCCCAATCCCCAAAAATGTATGTGTAAGTGTGTGTAAGTGTGAATCTAAGTGTGTATTACTGTAATAAGTGTGTGTTGGTGTGTTTGTGTGTGTAATTGTTGCACTAACCTGAAAAAATCGCTGGAGACTGTTGCAGGCGATCAGGAAGACTCCCTGGAAGACATCTGCCTCGTGGTTCCTGTCTGTGTGCTGTGGGGGCGGAGATCGTCGATCCGGTGCAGGCTGCAGCAGCAGGACACGTAAGTAACACGTGCCTGCTGCTGTTTTTGGGCCCCTGGGCGATCGCGCCCCAGGGGCCACTCGATCCCCTGCTCTGCTCGTTGCCTAGGGGCAGGGGATCGAGCAGGAACGGAGCGAGCGGCTCTAACAGCCGCTCCTCCGCTTCTGAACCCGGAAGTGCTGCAGAACGTAGAATCTACGTTCTGTGGCATTTCAAGTACCTTTGCCACAGAACGTAGATTCTACGATCTGTGGCATTTAAAGGGTTAAAACATGTTTTTTAATAATGTGTTATGTAATGAGCAGAGCTTTATGAAGGCAAATATTTCTGTACTTTATCATTTATAAATAGGAAGGTGACCAAGTTTAAAGGATTTAGGGATATACTTCCGTATGTTTTATTTGTTTTGTTTTACCCTAAAATTTTCTTGTAAGTAATAGGTAAAATCATACCCCTAACCCCCATAAACAATTTTCAATACCCTGTGTATTGCAGATAGACACACTAAATGGAAAATTACATATATTTTGTCTATATTTTGCCATTTAATGTTGGTGTGTCAGAACCATCTCCTGATTAGGCATGTAAACCTGCTTAGTTGGCAGATTGCTTGCAGTGGAGCAGGATTTTGTGTAAAGATTGCTTTAAACTAGTTGGCATCAACTGTAGCCTCTTTCCATAGTATCATCAGAAAATGCTTGGGTTCAAAATCTGTATTTGTAATCGGCATGCCTTGAACAGTGATTCAAATACATGTCCGTACATTATCAAATAAGGTCCAAAAAGAAGCAAAACATAGCAAATTTAGTTTGTCTTAATAGGCTGACATTGTATATATTTCTCTTTGCAGATAAGTCTACAAATGTCTCCTACGAGGCTAAAGTGTGACCTTTTCTTCTCCTTCCCATAAGCATACATAAGATGAGCTCCACTACAGACAGGTAACTGTTAAAATAAAAGTAATATCATTACCTCCGTGTTTATTTTGTTGCAATTTTTTTGCCACCCTCCCACAATCACTTTTGTAATTAACCCTCGATATTTGACTGTCGAAGTAAAATCCTTCGACTTCGAATATCGAAGTTGAAGGATTTTGCGATATTCCTACAATCGAACAATCGAAGGAATAATCATTCGATCGAACGATTAAATCCTTTGAATCGAACGATTCAAAGGATTTTAATCAATCGAAGGATATTCCTTCAATCAGAAAATTGTTAGGAAGCCTATTGGGACCTTCCCCATAGGCTAACATGGGCCTCTGTAGGATTTAGGTGGCGAACTAGGGGGTCGAAATTTTTTTAAAGAGACCGTACTTTGACTATCGAATAGTCGAACGATTTTTAGTTAGATTCGAAGGTTGAAGTAGCCCATTCGATGGTCGAAGTAGCCAATAAAAAACATTCGAAATTCGAACTATTTTTCCTCTATTCCTTCACTCGAACTAAGTAAATAGGCCCCATCGTGTACAATATACTGAACAAATTTGCACACAGAGTTGAAAAAGGTACCACAATTTATGACCTTGCTGGAACTGTTTCCATACAGAAATAATCCCTTCATACAGTTGTGTTCAGAATAATAGCAGTGTGTTAAAAAAAAATAAAGCTCAAAATCCTTAAAATAGCTTTTATGTCCATACATGCAAATTCATTGGGAACACTGCACAATGTATTCCAAATCAAAACAGTTATCACATTTGAATTATTCCTTTACAGAAAGTGAAGAAAAGGGAATATTAGGCTGTTCCAGAAAATAGTAGTGTCTGCATTCTTCTTTACAAACTCAAGCATTCACTGTATAAACTGAAAAATATTTCAAGATTTTGCTTTCCTTTGAATCACTGAACGAATATTTAGTTGTATAATCAGTGTTTCTAAGAACTGCTGCACATCTGTGTTGTATGGAGTCCACCAACTTCTGGCACCTTTTACATTTAACAATTCTTCTGCATTTCTTGGTTTTGCCTCAGAAACACCCTTTTTGATGTCACCCCACAAGTTTTCTATTGGATTAAGGTCTGGGGATTGGGCTGGTCACTCCATAACATCAATCTTTTTGGTCTGGAACCAAGATGTTGCTCATTTACTGGTGTGTTTGGGGTCTTTGTCTTGTTGAAACTCCCAAGGGCATTTCCTCTTTGGCATTAGGCAACATGACCTCTTCAAGTATTTTGATGTATTAAAACTGATCCATGATCCCTGGTATGTGATAAATAGGCGGAACACCAAACATCCCTAATTCATGATGCCTGTGCCACCATGCTTCACTGTCTTCACACTGTACTGTGACTTGAATTCAGTGTTTGGAGTTTGTCTGACAAACTGTCTGCGGCCCCTAGACCCAAAAAGAAAAATTTTGCTTTCATCAGTCCACAAAATAATGCACAATTTCTCTTTAGGCAGTCAATGTGTTTTTGTTTTTTGTAAATTGTTAGCTCATCAGCACATCTTTTTTTTTTCCCAACAATGGGACTTTGCAGGGGCTTCATGCCGATAGCTTGGCTGCTGTAACAGTATCACAGCTAACTTTAGACCTTCTTTGATCTTCCTGGAGCTGATCATTGGCTGAGTCTTTGCCATTTCGCTATTCTTCTAACCATTTCAATGGTAGTTGTCCATTTTAAAGCATTTGAGATCATTTTAGCTGAGCAGCCTATCTATTTTCTGCACTTCTTTATGTTTCCCCCTTTTCCTATCAACTTTTTAATCAAAGTACGCTGTTCTGGACAATGTCTGGAATGAGCCATGTTACTCAGATTTTCAGAGAGAAATGCACTATAACCAGCATGCACAACATTTGCTTCCTTCCTCACTAATTGAACTCCACACTGCTATTATTTGGAACAAGCTTCCATTAATGATTCAATGACACAGAATCAGCAGCATTCATGTCATGACTGTTGAGTCTGTTGGATTTCTATTACTCTACTACACCTACCAGTAAATTATTTGGCATGTAGAAATTTAATTTCTACCACAAACCGTGATTAATCAGGTTAGTGATGTCCGACTTCTATTATTCTGAACACAAGTGTACCTCTGTTGTGACTGTCTGTCACAATCATTTTCTGACTGGATGCTGAGGGGATAGAGGACATTTAACTTGAATATGGGCATGGTGAGAAGAACCATGCTGGAGACTGAGTGACTATGCTTCTTGTTAGTATTATGCCACGCAAGGAAATTCTTACTTTTTACTTGAAGCTGGCTTGAAATAGGTTATACTTAATATTTCCAACATAATTGTTAGTTCTAACCCGCTACAAGTAGCAGCCACTAATCTCTCTCTCTCTCTCTCATTGACAGTTATTTCCAATATATCTTGATATAGATATATATAGATATATTAGAGCTCACGCAAATAACTTATTCCATTAGAAACAAAATCTAACAAAATAACTGCCTTTTGAACAAATTCTGCATGTAGAGAGACAAGATTTCTGGTGATTTAAATAGTGAGCTCTATAAGATATATTGGATCTAACTGTCAATGAATATCTTACACACTACTCCTGCATTAAGAGAGAATAAAGAGAAAAAGATGCTGAGAAATAGTGAAGACGAACTTGTAGATTTTCAGAAACAGTACAGATTTTTTTAGTTGATTGTATTTAGAATGTTTCTTAATTCAGTATGATGAAGGTTATATTAAATTTTCATTTTCGCGATAGTTCCCCTTTAAGGTGGACATGCATGGTTTGAAAAAGGCTGTTGACTCTGACACTCCTGAATGAAATATTTAGAAATGCATTAAATGTTTTTATTTTTCAGGCCTAGTCTATTTATTTCTGTAACTTTCTGCATATAAGTGCATCATGCCTCACACTGACCTTGTAATCTTTAGGTGCTATGCATGTATAGCTCATGGCTGATATGTTAACCTTCAAATCCAAGTATTTCCAGTCAGCTATAGATGCTTTAGAACTCTTCAAATCAACGGCTGTAAGGCCAATATCCTGGGAATCCCAACTAAGCAGTAAAAATGAGTACCAGACCGCTCTCTGTACATCATGTTAAAAAGCCTGTTAGCCTCTTGGTATAGACTATTTATCGTTGTGCTATATACACTAACAGCAGTTGTGTCTTCCTGTCTCAGAGATGACGGCAGTATTTTTGATGAATTGGTGGACGAAGATGACAAGGATAAAGCAAAGAGGTATGCCTTACTTGGAGTTCATATGTGGCATGGCTAACTTCATCCTGTCAAAATTGCTTGGTATTTAATGGGGAATATTGGAAAACGTTGGAATACTTTAATATGGTACACATGCAATAATAAGAACTAATTAACATGTTAAATTATGAATATTTGTAACCCGTGTATTGTGTGCTAGAGAAAAATAATAGGATGGTGAGACCTTCTTCAGAATTAGGGTGGCAAGGAACACCCATTAATGGACCAGACTGAATACACCTTTGCCTTTAGAAAATGTGAACACACAGCTTGATTTCTATGCCCTGTGTTCAGTCCTACTCTCTGCTGAGCTAAGCCTACTGCCTCACTTGCCACAGATTTTCCTGTTCAACAGTGATAAAATATCAAAAACCATTGGATCACTTCCTACAGCTGAAGCCGTTTTGAGAAGACTATAGTGTTTACCAGTTGGATCCAAAGATGTCTGTACTAATTTGGAAGCAGTCTTCTTTGACTTATTGTGCATCACTACAGAATATATTGACACTATATAAATGTGGTAATCCATAAAACTTTTAGTATTGTGTAACCACATACCTAACCTATAAGCTAGGGTAGATATTCAGTTAAAGGGTGATTAGCTCCCGCTTGTTACCAAGGTAGATAGGCAGGAAAATCATTTGGGAACAAATGGAAGGGAGAGTGATAACACTGGTATTAACATTTTTAGCAATTTGAGATATTCCTACGCTTCAAATTAAGCAGTGAATGTTAAATGATACCACCTATCCACCTTATGCAATTGTTAGTGAATGTCTTTTTAGGGACATGGTCCTGCACCGCTTCTAAGGTTGGAAAGTATTGAGTCTCTTGAATGGCTGCGTGTTTTTATATTTTAATTATTATTAAAAGTCTTGTTGCCCCGCAGAAGAGGCAATTAGTCGCCAGACGACTAAATCTCCCCGAATCTGCCCGTCTGTCCTTAGTCTTAAGTGCAAAGCAATCTACCCATAATAATTTGTCCGCAACTATTCATCTGGAATTAACTGTTAGTACAGTATGTTCTAAGCAACAATTTCATTCATTAGCCTATTTTTATTCCCATACAGTTTGTAAGCTATGTAGATTCATAGAATTGCTTCTTTTTTTTTTTTTTTTTTTTTTTTTTTTAACATTAAAGGGCGTCTCGGAACAAATCGGAGAAAAGGAGAAGAGATCAGTTCAATATTCTCATTAAGGAGCTTGGATCTATGTTGCCAGGCAATGCCCGAAGGATGGACAAATCCACAGTGCTGCACAAAAGCATTGACTACCTACGGAAGCATAAAGGTATGTGTGCTTTTTCTTAGCTACAATGTCTTGAGAATGCATCCAGACTTGTGACCAATTTTCTCATTTTACCAAATGGCAAATCCTACACTGACATTTATTTTCCCTCAGGGATTTTTTTTTTCAAAAAGCTATTTCATGGTCTAAAGGAAACATGAAAACTCAAGGGATTTTATACTATTAAGTGGGTGGCTGATGGGGAGATTAATTGCCCTGTGACAAATCTTGTCTACTGCGGGCAACTAATCTCCCCGAAATGCCTTCTTGCTGGCAAGAATACGAATCGCCAGCGGGATGGCGTATGAGTCGCCTGAAGTTTCCTCATGTGGCAACTTGCGCTGACTTAGGAAATCCAAAGCGATACGTATGCCATCCTGTGGTATTCTTGCTGGCAGGAAAGCATTTCAGGGAGATTGGTCGCCCGTAGTAGAGGATTTGTCGCTGGGCTACTAATCTGCACGTCTGCCACCACCCTAATGATTTTACTTTTAAATTCCTGGATCCTTATCTTCCCAGTGAGTGCTGCTAGGCAGGTAAAGCATAGACAAGAAATTGCAAAGCAAAAAAAGTGCACCACTACCCCATATAAAATAAGATGCAAAAGTTTGCTCACGTGTAAAAACCTATGGCAACCAATAATATGTCTGGTAAATGGTATATGCTATGTGCTATTTGTTTGCTATAGTTGAGCAAACGTTGCACTCTTTCTCCCCCTTAAATCCTAAAGAATAATCTCTAACCTTTTGCTGCACGATGATTCCCTGCAGAAATCAGTGCACAGTCGGATGCTAGTGAAATACGACAAGACTGGAAGCCTACGTTCCTTAGTAATGAGGAATTCACTCAGCTCATGCTGGAGGTAGGTTGGACTTGCAGTGCTTAATATTAAAGGGAATTTACACTTGTTGAAATAATTAAGTTGAAAGAAAGCTTTTTAATTTAACGTAACAATGCATACCTTGCTCTCTTTACCTGACTCCCGAAAAGCTGGATTTGACTGTGCTGGGCAGAATGGTAAATATATTTACTGATTTAGTCCTTTGGCATTTGCTAGCAACTAGATACTTAATGGAGCTCTATAAATTATGTATAGTATATCTAAATCCAGTTTTTCTAGCATATTTAATTCTGTCCTGAACAATATATTGGGCCTACCACCGACCAATATCGTGGCAATCTGAAAAACTCGTCAAGTTCTTTTCATTTTTTACACAAAGCTTAAACATTACACATAATAACTATTGATTTCTTGTGGTGTAATAGGCCGAGTATATTAGGTAGACAAAGATATGAACCCAACCCTGAAAGGAAAATGTAAAGGAACAGTAACACCAAAAAAATTAGGGGCGGGGAGGGAAATTGCGTGACTTTTTGTCACAAAACAAGGAAGTAAAAAATGTTTTCCCCTTTCCACCCCTAATTTGCATATGCTAATTAGGTTTTCGGTCGGTATTCGGCCGAATCTTTCGCAAAGGATTCGGGGGTTAGGCCGAATCCAATATAGTGGATTCGGTGCATCCCTAAAAAAAAATGAAAGCGTTTTAAAGTAATTAACATATAATATACTGTTAACATGCACTGGTAAAAGCTGTGTGTTTGCTTCAGAAAGACTTCTATAGTTTATATAAACAAGCTGCTGTGTAGCCATGGGGGCAGCCATTCAATCTGGCGAAAAGGCACAGGTTACAAAGCACATAAGATAAGCCCTGTCCAATACAATGTTGATTTATCAGTTATCTTCTATGTATCCCGTGCATTTTTTCCAGTTTGAATGGCTGCCCCCATGGCTACGCAGCAGCTTGTTTATATAAACTATAGTAGTGTTTCTGAAGAAAACTCACCAGTTTTACTAGTGCAGAGCAACACTAAATTATATTTTAATTACACTTTCCATTTTTGGTGTTACTGTTTTTTTTAAGCAATGTAAATGATGGGTCGATTCAAATTTGAGGTTTTACCACAATTCCAAGGTTTTTGCTGCAAACATTTGAATTTGTTTCCAAACTTTTTGAGTTTAGTTATGTGCCAAAAACTTAAAGGAAAACTATACACCCAAAATGAATACTTGAGCAACCGATATTTATTTATCAAATTAAGTGACATCTTAAAGAATCTTACCAAACTGGAATATATATTTAAGTAAATATTGCCCTTTTACATCTCTTGCCTTGAACCACCATTGGTAATGATCTGTGTGCTGCCTCAGAGATCACCTGACCAGAAATACTACAACTCTAACTGTAACAGGAAGAAGTGCGGAAGCAAAAGACAGAACTCTGTCTATTAATTGGCTCATGTGACCTACCGTATGGTTTGTTGGTATGTTTGTGTGCACTGTGAATCCTACGATCCCAGGGGGCTGCCAATATTTTTTTTAAATGGCAATTTTCTATTTATGATTACCCAATTACCCAATACTACAAAAAAAGTATTATTATGAAAATGGTTTATTTACATGAAGCAGGATTTTACATATGAACTGTTTTATGCAATATATTTTTATAGAAACCTACATTGTTTGAGGGGTATAGTTTTCCTTTAAGCTTGAATAAAATGAAAAATCAGCATCTAATCAGGTTGATGTAGAAGGCGATGGGAGGTGTATTTTCAAAATTCAATTTGAATAATCTGAAATATGGCAGATTCATTGAAAATTAAGGATAGAATGTGATATCCCTGTGTATGCATTGTTTATTTTTTTAACGTTTGAAGTCTTTGATGCCCCACCCTCCTTCTTCTGCTAATCTATTGAAGCATAATGCTTCTTATTCTGATATTGTGACAATTAAAGTGTAGCTATCTGTGGTAAGAAACACAACTGTTTTTGTATAGGCTTTAGTGTCTAGCATAAATCATTCATTCACACTCTTTTAGACATTACAATCTTTTTAGACATTCAGTTTTAGTTGAACAACAGTTCTACAGCTATAAGTAATTGAGATGAAACCATACAGCTATAACATGCAATAAAGACCTGTTTGGTTACCTTTCAGGCGCTGGATGGATTTTTCCTGGCAGTTATGACAGATGGAAATATAATATATGTATCTGAAAGCGTGACCTCCTTACTTGAACACTTACCAGTAAGTGAAAGGCAACTTTGAATTCAACTTGTTGAATGACACCTTTTAAGCTGATTATTACATGTTTTTGTTTTTTGCTGGAAAAAGGGAATTGTTTGTTCCAGTCTGTTGAAGGGGTTGTTCACCTTAAAATTAAATTTTAGTATGATGTAGAGCAGGGGTGCCCAAAAAGTAGATCGGGATCTACCAGTAGACCTTTAGCTGGTGATCAGTAGATCTCAAGACACTCTCAAAAATCATCTTATCTAAAGCACCGTGTCAAGCTTTTCATTTAGATATTTATTATGTTAAGGTTACATAAGATATAGTATATATACAGTAACAATATACATTTTCCCAAGAATCAGTATTTAAGTAATATTTTCCATGGAACAGAATGCTAACAATGCTTTTATGGGTGTAGATCATAATGGGACAACATCACTAAAAGTAGACTCCTGGTGTAGAGAGTGATATTCTGAGAGAATTTGCGATAGGTTTTAATTTTTTTATTATTTGTGATTTTAACATTATTTTGCTTTTTATTCTGCAGCTCTGGTTGCCACGATCGATCCATATTAGCCTAGCAATCATGCACTGATTTAAGTAAGAGACTGGAATATGAATAGGAGAGGCCTGAGTAGAAAGATGAATAATACAATGTAGAAATAACAATACATTTGTAGCCTCACTGAAGATTTGTTTTTTTAGATGGGGTCAGTGACCACCATTTGAAAGCTGGAAAGAGGTAAAAGAAGAAGGCAAGTAATTCACAAGCGATAAAAAAAGAAAATATGAAGACCAATTGAAAAGTTGCTTACAATTAGCCATTCTATAACATACTAAAAGTTAACGTAAAGGTGAACCACCCCTTACGCTCATTTATTAGTAGACAAAACTGGTGAGCAAATCTGCAAATCCAAAAAAATGTAACATCTAAGCCATATTTGTTGGGCACAATAAACCTGTGCTTTGATAACATTAGTCCATATCTTCGTTCACAGTTATGGGTTCAGGAAAATCTTAATTTTTCTTCTTCTTTTTTTTTGCTGAGTTTGTGATTTTTTTTTTTTTTTATATTTACTCCTGTGCACTTAATTCTGTCTGTCCCTTGGTCACGATGTTCAATACCTCCTTTAACACCTGCTTGACATGTTTGCTAAAGATATAGAACTGACATTATTGCAGTGAGAGGGAAACGCATTTAAAGCAACCTCTAAGGGCAGAAACACGCTCAGATTCGGGGAGATTAGTCGCCTGGCGACAAATCTCCTCTTCTTCGAGGCAACTAATCTCGCTGAACTGCCGCCGTCTAGAATGTAAATCGCCGGCGCGATGGCACTCGGGGCACTTCTTTCTCCGAAGTTGCCTCACGAGGAAAACAAAGTGCTCCGAGTGCCATCCCGCCAGTGATTTACATTCTAACCGAGGGGAAGGCAGTTTGGGGAGATTAGTCACCCCGAAAAAGAGATTTGTCGCCAGCCGACTAATCTCCCCAAATCTAAGAGTGTGTCTCTGCCCTAAAGTGCCGCCACATGACTCTTGTGTAAAGTAATCATTCATGAGTTCCAGTCACTGAGTGTTTTGACCTTGTTAATGTGCTTTTCAATAAATTGCATTTCTCTAACTGCTTTTTCTCTCTTTTTGTTCCTGTGTCAGTCTGATCTTGTTGATCAGAGTATATTTAACTTTGTCCCCGAGGGGGAACATTCAGAAGTGTATAAAATTCTGTCTACTCGGATGTTGGAAAGTGGTTCTTTGTCATCAGAGTATCTTAAAAGTAAGTGGCTTGCTGTGATGGTAAAATAGCCTGCTTTATAATAGAAACTATTGGCAGAACCAAAGGTGACCAATCTCATGAACTTGGATGGTTAATTATTTTAATGTTACAATGGTTGCTTTGTAGGCTTTTTGTTAAGAGGGAAATTCTACTGCCAATTTAAATCTAGACATATGGTTTGTTGCTTAGCAACATCCTACTGATTTCTCTAGTTGCTTAGCAGCACCCTCCGTTTTTGGGTTATTTACTAGATAACCCTATTGAATTAACAGATGTCGCTGTATTTCATATATGGAAATGCTAACTGTCCTCTCCGCATCGGTGCACTAATACAGATGTTGGTCTAATTGCTAGCCTTACTGGTGAAGAATAAACATTTAATTGCAGGAAAAAAGGACTTTTGGTGTCATGAACACTGACTTTTATTATTTCATAATATCTAATCTTCTATTCTGTATTAAGTGGAAGCATAGGCTGTTTGTAAGGTCTCTTCTTTTTTTGATGGCCTCCGGTAAATAATGGAAGATCATAAATAGAAATCAAACTGCTAGCATATTGAAAGATTAGATCCATAGACCATAAGCCTAGTATTCGGTGGTACAGATTGGATCTCTGAACCTTTGCTAAAGGTCCTTGTGAAAATGCTGTTGAGATGCTTAAATATAACCCTTCTGTTAGTAACGATTCTAATTCTGTATCTGATCCTTGAATGCACTTTGGGAGATATTTGAGGGGTTGTTGGATGATTGAGAGAATATTGTTGTTAAAGGTGTGGTTCACTTCAAATAAGTTTTAACGTTCTTCAAAATATCATTTACACTGGTAAAACTGTTGTGCTTGATTCAGAAAGACTATAACTTATATAAACATGTTGCTGTGTAGCCATTCAGTCTGCAAAAAGGAGAAAGGGCACAGGTTACATATACCCTATTGTATTTTGCAGAGCTTATTTGTGGTAAACCTTACCTTTCGCCTCTTCTGCTTTGAATGGCTGCTCCCATGGCTACACATCTTATTTTTATAAACTATGGTAGTCTTTTCTGGCAAATTATACCAGTGCAAGGCAACAGTACATTATAATTTAACTACTTTTTCTAGCTATATAAATATATCTGAAATCTAAATAACTGAAAAGCCATAAAATATAAATGAAAAACAATTGTAAATTATCTCTGAATATCCGTCTAGATCAGGGCTGTCCAACTGGCGACCCCCCCTTATATGGCCCTCCACATCAAAGTGTGCCTGCTGTGTCTGCTTACCATATGTAAAATTTAAAAGGTATCACTACAGAGATTGACTGGCCCCTGCATTGTATAAACCTCAAATCCCCTGTATTGTTCACACCTGTGACACCTCTATTGTTTATATCCTAAAGTCCAGTACTGTTCACACCTGAGATCCAGACTGAAACTGCCCACATTGTTCACCTGTTTACAAAAATGCTAATGGGGCACCAGCACTGTGTCACTGTATGTAGTACATATTAGACTGGTCCTGATTCCTGTCTCCTGCTCTGTTCTGCCTTCCCTATGCTCCCTGTGTGTGTCATACTTTGGTGTTTAATCATATGCTGGGGTACTGTATTATACACAGGGGAGAAGAAGGCATATGGATTTATGGGTATGTCTTAATATGAATTAGCTTTTTTCACATATGCGTGACATCCTTGCCAGGACAGGCACAAGGTAGTTTGGCACCCTAGGCAAGAGCTTCACTCAGTGACCCTTTCCTGCTTTACCATTTCCCTCCTTACCATGATGGTTTTTAAATAAAGAGAGCAAGAAAATGTACAACACTTTTTCATTTACAGTATATTACTGCTCCCTATACCGGTACCAGCAAGCTCAGCAGCCATCCATTATACTGCCCCCCATACCTGTACCAGCAAGCTCAGCAGCCATCCATCATGCAGTCCTCCAGCAGCCATCATATGTGCAAGGCTGAGAGCAGCGAGAGTGAGCCACAACAAGCAGACCGCCAGCTCTCTGCCTCTCTCTGTCACCCAACACATCAGTGACATCATTGACGCGTGTATGCACGTCTGGCTGCACCGCACAGAAGGAGCCATTACTTGCTGGCAAGAGGGAGAAGGTGAAAGAGATGGATTCCACCCAACTGGGTGACCATGATTACTGAAACAACGTATTAAATAAATGCTTGAAAAAAAATGAAAAAATAATCCCCTTAAAAGTGTGCCCTCAATGATGGCGCCCTAGACAGTTGCCTACTCTGCCTACCCCTAGTTGCTTAGCCATGATCCCTGCAGTGAGCACCAACCATTTGGTTTTTTGGTGTGCTAATAATGTGGACATGGTCTTGCGGTAACATGGGTGTGGTTTAATGTGGGTGTGGTCTAAAAACAGGGAGTGTCTTCCGTTATCGGCCCTCCACCATGTAGATTAGAAAAATTCCGGCCCTCGGTACCATAGAAGTTGGACAGTACTGGTCTAGATCATAATAAAAAAAAAAAAACTAAATTTATAAATTCTGTCTTTATATCTGTTATGTTGTTTCTTCAGAAATTCAAATTGTTTACATATTTTCTGTTCTGGTATTAGCACAAAATGAACTTGAATTCTGTTGCCATATGTTGAGAGGCACAGCGGACCCCAAAGAGCCATCTACCTACGAATTTGTAAAGTTTATTGGAAATTTCAAGTCTTTAAGTAACGGTGAGTCCCATTTATTTCTGCACAGAGAAACTGGCCAATGTTCTGTGTATGTATTTATCAATGTGTAACGTGTAATACTATAAATATTTCTGCTAGAAAAGCACATTTGTGAGAATATCAGGAAGGTTACTAACATGTCCAAATTGGTCCCAGGGCCTCTCCCATTGACTTATACATGAACTCGACAGGTTTTAGGTGGCGAGTAGTCAAATTTAAATTTTTAAAGGGCCAAAGTTAGATAAATCTCAAAATTCGAATAGAGTTTGGATAATTCACAATTCGAGTTTTGACCATAAAAAATTTTGAAAATTCAAATTTTCAATTCGACCCTCAATAAATCTGCCCCTTAATGTGTGCATTGTGCAAGTTAATTGTTTGAACTATAGTTCACTAAGGATGATTAACTGGCTTGGTTAATTGTAGCAGATACATGGCCAACACTTTTTTTTTTTTTTTTTTTTTTTTTTTAATAAATAGAAAATCAAAACCTGTTCTTTCACAGGAATGTAAACCCTCTAAAAATGTAATAAAATAAAATATGGAAGTGTTTCGGATGCACAATATGCTTTCATTTTTTCCCACCCTTTTTAAATGCCTCTTTTTGTCTATTGGTTCCTGTAAGACTAAATGATCTCTTTTTTAGGCCAGTGGTATAAAGGTTGATTAATATCCTATGCACATGATGACACCACCAATCAAAGTTTTCATTTAATAGATTGTTTGTTTTTCCTGCTTGGTGATCCTCTAGTTGTGGTTAGCAGCTTCCTCTAGTCCAGCACAACTCGTTGATGGTCTCCTTTATAGAAATTTAAGTCATGGAGATATGAATAGTGCCCCATTTATTGTATACTGATGCTGGATTCAAAATATCATTAGGAGAAATGCGAGTACAGGTACACTGTATAGGATTTCTGTCTTTTGAATCACCATACCTTAAGTATGCAAAAAAAAAACTATTAAACAGTAAATAAACATAGTTACTATCAGGGTTCTGTGTTATTATTCCAGACAAAAAGGACATCATTTCTTTAGAATTATTTGCTAAACATGGACTCTATGGAAGATGGCCTTCTTGTGATTCAGAGCTTTCTGAGTAACAGGTTTTTGGATAAGTGATCCCACAGCATTATTGAACAAAATGCATTACATAAGTCTATATGCATCTCAACATGCTTTGCTTATGTGGCTTGTTCTATGTTTAGCTTGAAGGGAGTGAGAAATATTGCCCCACTACAGATTTCAGTGCCTCCCTCTCCTGAGACATTATTCTTTGGATCATTGCAGAGATCCACCCTGTGTCCATCCTACAACTTTCAGCACCCTCCCCAAAGGCCAAGTATCTATTTGGGTTACATGGGTGGAGGGATGAAGGACCTGTTGGTGGTGAAGTTATTAAATAAATATTGCAAATCTGAAAGTCTTGAAATACAAATCTCTAGTGCAAAGTATATTGGTGCATCCGTTTTTTTTCCTCTGTGGTGGGCCAAACCATTTGTTTTACAGCATATTCCCAGGCTGGAATTGATCATGTCATACAGAGCCTTTTCACAAAGCTGTTGACGCTCAGGAGGCTGTCTCCTTTTTTTGCAGTTGTGGGAGTGTGATCAGATTATGAGCTTTCTATTTCTGTTTATTTTTTTTTTCCAGTGTCCAGCTCTACACACAATGGTTTTGATGGTGCATTACAGAGGTCTCTGCGGCCACCCTATGAAGAGAGAGTGTGCTTTGTAGCAACTGTAAGGCTAGCTACTCCACAGTTCATTAAGGTACAGCTTCAGATTTATCATTTCTACAGAAAGTTCTTGGCTTGGGAGTTACTGATGGATTTTGTATTTGAACAAAAGAAATAATGCTTTGTGCAGACTGCCCATGCAGAATTGTTTGCACTATTCCCTGTCTCTTATAAACTTTTAGAAGAAGTGCACTGCAAGGATACTGGTGCTCTGAAGAATACCCCAATGAAATAAAATATGTTCAAAATCCTATTTTATCACATTAGTCAAGCAAAATGAACTTTAATTACACTATATAAATTATTTGAATCTTGTTTCCTTCAGTCTGGAAATTCATAATTATAACAAGCAGACAGGGGCCATTTTGTGGACACTGTTATTAAGACAAGTCTTCCATCATCTCAGAATCTTGTTTGTGCACCAGAATGGGGGACCTGATGTCCATCCCCATGCTCTGGTTACACGATTAAATGGTGAAGAAAACTGGGGAATGTGAGGAGAGCAGTGACATTTAGGAAGTGCTGAATGGAAAGTGAAAGTAATTATCTGCCCTGCCTCTATGCTTAAGGCATAGAGGAGGGGCAGATATTTGATTGACTGCTGATATTTTGAATGAGTTTACAACAGCTATGAATGCTTTAATAAAAAAATAGAAATTGGATTTCATGTTTATTTTGAAAAATACTTTTATTATACAGATTTTTGTGTTGGATGACAGGTCCACTTTAAACCACAAATGCCAGTGGACCTGACTGAAAGCCTTTAACTGTTGTGGGATTGTAGAAGTTGTAGTACAACAACAAATGGAGGTCTTTTGGTTGCCTATACTTGCGTTCGTTCAGAGCAGCATGAATTTTCATACTGCTGGTATATAAAAGCATGGGGAAACCATGTAAGGGCATTGGCCTTTCACACATGGAAAATAATAAATTCTTTTTTACCTTTAAGGAAATGTGCACTGTAGAGGAATTCAATGAAGAATTCACATCAAGGCACAGTCTGGAATGGAAGTTTCTTTTCTTGGACCATAGGTTGGTTTCTCCTTGCCTACTAAATGATGCTAAGTCTGTCTGAAAAGTAATTTAAAATACATTTACAAATACAGTACCTTTTGGTTCATTTTCGTTTGGATTTGCCAGTGGAAATATTAAGGGTGAGATTTATCAAAATGTGAGATTAGAGCTCACTACAGAAACATTTACTGACTTTGTGTTCATTCCTATGGGATTTTTAGAATTGTGTTCATCAATTGTCGATCTCTAACTTTCCCCCCTTGAAATATACAATGCTAAAAATCCCATAGGAATGCATAGAAAGTCAGTAATTTTCTTTATGGTGAGCAGGCCTGGATTTGAATTAAGGCCCGGGCCTTGGTCTGCAAAATTTCATGGGCTCTAAGGAGCATTGGGGACGCTAGGACCTGGCAGTCTAGGGTTGCTGAATTAGAAAATCTGGGCCTGCTGGTGAGCTCACATCACATTTGATAAATCTGCCCCATAGACTTACATTTATTATTTCCTTTTGTTTGTTGTGGGTTTTGTTTTTGGTTCTAGATCATACCATCATGCCTGTATCTTGTAAGGGAGTTACCCTGGATAGACCTCCCTCTTCCCCCCCAGTCTACCTGCCCCCCGGCAAATGCCCCTAACTTTTTACTTACCCCTCTGTGTGGATACGGGCGCCATCTTCTTTCTTCGGTTTTTTTCAGAAGTTTTGGCACATGGGCAGTTGGAGTAAATTTCTGATCCCTATCAGAAAGATTAGTAATACGTCTAGAAAATACATTGTGAAAAGTTCCACTGACTTTGTTTGTCAATGGGGCATAGCAGCTTGCATTTGGTGAACTTGTCCTTAGGTTAGGGATTTATACTGGGTTGTTACTGGACTTACTAATACAGGTATGGGACCTTTTATCCAGAATGCTTGGGACCTGGTGTTTTCCAGATAAGGGGGCTTTCCATAATTTGGGTCGTCATATGTTGTTTGATAAAAATCATTTACACGTTTGACAGACCCAGTCGGCTGGTTTTGGTTTCAATAAGGATTAATTATATCTTCGTTTGGATCAAGTATAAGGTTTTTTTAAAAATCTGAATTATTTAATTCAAATAGACTCTATGGGAGATGTCCTTCCCATTATTCTGAGCTTTCGGGATAACCGGTTTTCGGATAACGTATCCTATAAATATGTATGACATACAATGCCCCAGTCCTAAACTTTGAGGTGGTCTGTCTTGGATTTTATACTGGAGTTACATTATATGATGTGGGTGACTAGTGTCTGATAATGATATTTTATTATTTTAGGGCCCCTCCAATAATTGGATATTTGCCTTTTGAGGTGCTAGGGACTTCTGGCTATGATTATTATCATGTGGATGACCTGGAAAACCTTGCAAAATGCCATGAACACTGTAAGTATTTCAAGTAGTCTAAAGATGTTTTAATGGGTCAGAAGTTGGCTTCTTTCTCAATCACTACTGGCCAGTGTATGGGCCCAAAATAACTATATAATTGGGCCTTCTGTGTTCTCCATTCATCCTGCCCCTGTGCTATCCTGTTGCTCTTTTACCCTTTCTGCTGACAGCCTTCTTTGCAACTTTACCCTTGAAAGAGTTGTTATTAGTCAATGGATTGTATTTAATTGCATTTTGTGTGTTTTTTTATTTTATTATTTATTTTTTAGTAATGCAGTATGGGAAAGGCAAGTCATGCTATTATAGGTTCCTGACAAAAGGACAACAGTGGATATGGCTGCAGACAAGATACTATATCACCTACCATCAGTGGAATTCCAGGCCGGAGTTTATAGTCTGTACACATACTGTAGTAAGGTAAATTGACCACCTGCTTTTTACAATACAGTGTTACTCTATATACACGTGTGTGTGTGTATATATATATATATATATGTATACATACTGTTTGTACATGGGAAATTCCACTTTGCACCTGTTGTGATTCTCCACAAACTGCTCATTGTGATAGGCTGTGCATGTTGCATGGAAAAGCTGTGTCAGTTATTTACATTACTGATTATTCCCGTTGAAGGTTTAACTTGGAGATTAAGTAGCTTTAACACGTTTACCCAATTTTACAGTTTTGTAAATTGTGCATAATATTTTTTTCACCAGGGAAACATAACTGTGAATAGTCCTTAGAACATTGGTCTCCGATCTATTTTAGCTGTGAGCCACACACAAATGTAAAAAGAGTTTGTGAGCAATGCAAGTTTGAAAAGGTTCCTGAAGGTGCCAAAGAAGGGTTGTGAGTATATGGAAGCCCCTATGTGGACTGGCAGCCTACAGGAGGCTCAATTCGGCAGTGTTAAGTTTTTATGCAACCAACTTGCCTCCAAACCAGAAATTCAAAAATATGCACCTGCTTTGTGGTCACTGGGAGCAACATCCATTAGCCTTAGAACTAAAAATTATTGCAGTCCCTTTAACATAGTCTCTGTTTTAGGCAGTTGTTCATGCAAACTCCTACTAGTGTAAAACTCCTAAAGCTGGCCATAGACACAAAGATAAAGTCATGCAAATCGAAGGTTTGTACGATTTTCAGATCGTGCATGGATTTTCACTACGTTTTTCGTACCATGTTGATCAGTCGTTCAGTCTATGGGACGGGTTAGAAGATTTCTGTTGGCTAATGATAATTTCTCTGCATGTATTGCCTATCTGACTATATCAATGGGTGACTGTTACTACTATTTGTTAGACGTAACTTTGCAGAACATCGTCTGATTTGTCCTTTTGCTACTTTATTTAATCTGAATGGTTAGTGACAGGTCAGAAGATTGTGATGTACACGATCATTTAAACAAATACAAGAGTCCTCTGCACTCAACCCATTATCAATATATTTAAGACAGAGACATTTTGTGCATACAGCTACTGAAAAATGCCTTACCCTTTAAACAAAACAGGGATTGTTTGTCCATATATTGCAATATATTTAAGCTGCCAACTACGTCAAAGTCATCCCATATCTGGCCAGTCCTATGCTCAATTTTCATCTGATTCATTAAGAATTATATTGCTTCATTATACATTTTACACTGGGACTAAGTTTTACCTGAAACTTACTTGCTGCTTTCAAATGCAACTTTTATGCTTTTAATGTATTTGTTAGTGTAAAAACCTTTGAATAAAGCATCCTGTAAAACCTTCTTGTAACCTTCTTAAATTCTTGTAACTGTATAGTATCCTCACATGGAAACAATATTCCTTAGCTATACTTTTATTCCATATACAGGGAGTTCAGTCAATCGATCGTTTTTGTTTTTATTGTTTTATTTTTTTTACATTTGTTCTGCTGTCTTATGGTAATGATTGTATTTGGCTTTGCAGCTATGCTGAGGTTGGAGCGGAGAGAAGACGTGAGCGAGGCACTGAAAATTCCCCTCCTGCCATAACTGCAGATAAAGTGAGTTCCTATTTGTCATGTTTTGTGTAAATCATGTACTGTAGATAGTACCATTTTTCTGTGCATAGAATCATCCTGTAAAACTTCTAATCATTATATAATGCAGAATATTCTGCAGAGCTTTATAGAGTGTGCATCATTCACATTACTGGCACAGTGGCTCATTGACCTTTTTTACCCGTGTGCAGCATTCAAATGTAAAAAGGCTTTGGGAGCAAAACAAGTATGAAAAATGTTCTTGGGGTGCCAAATAAGGGCTTTGATTGGCTATTTGGTAGCCCCTATGTGGACTGGCAGCCTACAGGAGGTTCTGTTTGTCAGTACATTTGTTTTTTATGCAATTAAAACTTGCCTCCAAGCCTGGAATTCAAAAATATGCATCTGTTTTGAGGCCACTGGGAGCAACATCCAAGGGCTTGATGAGCAACTTGTAGCTCAGGACCACTAGTTGAGGATCAGTAATCTATTACATTCACACTATGATAAACATACAGGCAGGTTAACTGGGTGAGTGTTGGGGTAAAAAATCTGAATTACCTGGATGCAACCCATGCACATTGAGAACAAACAAACTTCCTGCAGATGTTGTTAGAAAGGCAGTACTTCTGACCACTGCACCACCATGCTAAAATACTGACCAGCATCAGATTGTGTAATTGGGAGTGGGTTAAAGGGGGATGTAAAGTAAAAAAATATTGTAAATATTTCTTCTCCATCCAGTACCCCAGTAAGGTTTGGAGTACACCTGCTGTGCTGACATTGTTTGCGTTTTACTACCATAACTGCCAAATGTTCTTACAATTTGACTTAGAAAAGAAAACCTAAAATCTGGCGGGCTAGTGTATCAGACTAGAGCCTGCAGTGGGTCGGGTACCAGCGGGTTACCAGCAAAAAAAAAAAAGGGTACCCTGCAGAATGAGGGTAGGATTTTCAGGTGCCAGTATAGATGCATATCGGGTTGTGGGTCTCATCTAAATTTCTTATGTTATATTGTCTATATTTTAGTCCTTTTAAAATTGTACAAACTGTTTTTCTGTCCCCGCCCACTTTTGATGATGTCACTTCCAGGTTTGCAGCAACATCACTTCCTGTTTGGTGGTGGTCAGCGGGTTGCGGATAAGGCAGTTGCGGGTTGGGTAGCGTATCATAGTGGGTAAATATGCGGGTTGGGGTTCGGGCTGCGGGTTGCGGATCCGGGTCTTAGAAATTGATTCCGCACAGGACTCTATATCAGACACCATAGTGCTTTCACAAGTTAGAAGCAGCAGTGTCAGAGTCTCTATCCTTTCATGATTCTGGAATACTGTCACAGACTCCTAGATACTGTGCTATTATGTGAGTGTAAAAAGTCTAATCACAGTGTAGAATTGAGAGAAGTTTTTTGTTTTTCATTGCTTACTGTCTTCCCCAGGCTTTATAGATGTTTTTTCACAATATTTACTCTTTATTTCATATTTTGCTTATCTGCAACATTATTCACTTTTAGCAAAATAATAAATTCCCAATCCATGGCTGATCCTTGAGTCAGTCACCAATCAATATAAACAAAAAATTGTAATCTCTGCAATACCTCAGAAGGTGCAAGACTTCATTCCCTATTTCCTTAGGCGCAGGGGTTAGTCCTATACTCTAAAGCTTTGTGCTTCCCATAATAATGTCTGTTTTTTTTGTGTGTTTTAGAATCAGGATTCTGTCTCAGACAATCACATGAACACAGTCAGTCTGAAGGAAGCTTTGGAAAGATTTGATGACAGCCGAACCCCCTCGCCATCATCCAAAAGCTCAATAAAATCATCCTCTCACACAGCTGTGTCTGACCCATCATGTAAGCTATTATTAACCCAAACTTACTGGACTTTGTTCAGGTCTCAACCAGGGTTGTACACTCTGCAGCCCTTCAGCCGTTAGTCTACTATTCTCGGCATCTGAAATGTTTTGTGGTATAACCTAAAGCCTTGTCTGAGAATTAAAACCATGACACAGCAATACAGTTTTGTATATTTTACTGTGGTGCTTAATTTTGCATTTGCTAATGCCCCATCCACCCACCAGAAAGGGGCGTCAGCAGATTACATTTATTACTTGGATAGAGAGGAAGGCTCTGCCAGAACTGACCCCCCCCCCCCAAATTGCCTGTTAAATATTAACATTTATATTAACCCAAAATAAGTGTAAAGACTGCGTTCACATTTCTTGCTTTCTAAAACCACTACTTTATTCAATAAGGCATAATACACAACATCAATAATTACATGACTGTATAACGCATCTGACACAACCTTATTAAAATAATCTTAAGGCATACTAACTTCACCTGCATGGTTACCAAATACTAGCAGTGTTGTACGAGGTCAGGATCCAAAGAGAAAGATGTTCCCAATTCCGTTACACTACATAGTTCTTTCCTCCTCCCCATTCACTTTACGTCATATCCGTAAAAAAGACCCTTCTCAGCCTCATGGAAGACATATGTGCTAATGAAGTTGGTATCATATTGCAGCTTGTGAGAGGGTTTATACATTCCTTGGAAAGTGCCATATTTTCTTTTGTCTCAATTTCTAGAGACCATCCCCCATCTCATGTGGTCACTCTGCTGCTGAGCAGACCTTATTAACCAATTCTATACCAACCAGAATCCATTCCATCACTTCTGTGGTACTACAACTGGGCTGTCTCGAATTAGCATTATTAACATTGCCATATATGTCTGGACAGTCATCATTATACTCAAAATTGGAATAAACTCCCTCAAAATCTGGTTCTGTGGTTCTCTTATTTAAAGGGTAATATAGAGAAAATTGGGATGACTTGCTTTTCTTCCCTTCTACTTCTATCACCACTGAATTTCTTAAGATACCTTACTGGGGTGGTAATCTGTGGTATCCCCTGTAAATTTATAATATGATACAATCGCACATTCTCTTGCATTTAAGCTCTAAAAGAAGCGGCTCTTGGTCTCCTGTTGTCTGCTTTCTTGAGCTACAGTACCGTATGTATTTGCTCTTTTCCATGTGCATTTCATATTGACAATTATTTTTTAACTTTAAAATGTTTCTGCCAATAGCAACACCAACGAAGATCCCAACAGATACAAGCACCCCTCCCAGACAAGCTTTAACTGGCATTGACAAGAGGAGGTCATCAATCAGCAGCCAGGTACTGTGGCAAGAATGCAGGCCTTGTACAGGTATGGGACCTGTTATCCAGAATGCTCGGGACCTGGATAACGGATCTTTCCATAATTTGGATCTTCATGCCTTAAGTCTACTAGAAATTCATGTAAACATTAAATAAACACAATAGGCTGGTTTTGCTTCCAATAAGGATCAATTATATCTTAGTTGGGATCAAGTACAAGGTACTGTTTTATTATTACAGAGAAAAAGGAAAACATTTTTAAAAATTTGGATTATTTGGATAAAATGGAGTCTATGGGAGACAGCCATTCCGTAATTCGGAGCTTTCTGGATATCGGGTTTCCGGATAAGGGATCCTATACCTGTACTCGCATTTTCTAACTTCCCCGTAATAAATTCAGTACATTGTGATAATATGACTTCTTATATGGTCCTGAAGCTTAGGTGCTGAGTTGACACCAACAGACCCATCAATTGCATGCAATTCAAGTGGCGCAACATATAAAGGAAAGTCTGTATTTAATGTACCTTGTGCCTGAAGCGCAGGCGCAAGGTGCGTGCAAAGTAAATCTGTGTCCTGCAGTGTAAATGTTACACAAACTGTGATCAGCTGCTAACAAATCAGAACTGTATAGCACACACTACCAACTGGGAATTTGTGAAAGTTTCAGAAGTCATAAGGTTAAATAAAATATCCTTGAATTCTCATTTGGTTGGTCAAATCCTTCCATCATTTATGTTGATCAGGCACCTGCAAATAAAATACTTCTTGGCAACAAGTGCCCTATTTTAAATAGATTAGTTTATATAGGTTTTCATTTTATTTTCTACCCCTTAAGAACTAAATGTATGATTTTTTTTACGCTACGTTTTTTGCTGTTTAAACATGTACCTTTTAGCCCTATTCAGCTTGAATGGCTTCCTCAGTGGCTACACTGCAGCTTAATTATATAAACAATAGAAGTGGTTCTGAAGCAAACACACAATTTTAGCTGTTCCTAAACACACAATTTTAGCTGTTCCTAAACACACAATTTTAGCTGTTCCTAAACACACAATTTTAGCTGTTCCTAAACACACAATTTTAGCTGTTCCTAAACACACAATTTTAGCTGTTCCTAAACACACAATTTTAGCTGTTCCTAAACACACAATTTTAGCTGTTCCTAAACACACAATTTTAGCTGTTCATTTATGTAATTGCTTTGAAGGCTCTTTCATTTTTTTGGTGTTACTGGTCCTGTTTAAAAATAAGACAAAGTTACAGCCACACATGCTATAGAATTTCCCGTACCTTAAATAGTCTATGTTTTAAAAGTGAAAAGTGGTCTGGTGTACCCAACATGTAGAGTGAAATTAGGATTCTGTTCTTTCAGTCTATGAGCTCTCAGTCAGCCAGCCAGCCATTGTCGCAGTCCGTGATGAAGCAAACAGCATCTATGCAGCTCCAGCCAGGAATAACGCAGGTGAGTATACATTATGGCCTGCATGATAGTGGCCATTGTTCTAGAACTACCATGGTGTCAGCTTTCTACTCTACAGCTGTAGTTGACCTGCTAGGGCATTTTAAGAGTTATAGTTCAGCAAGTGAATGGCTGGAGACTTACTTGCTGATTTATTTTGTAGCTGCGCTTCAGTGTGAGTGCCATTTAGTGCTTGGCATAAAATGGGTTCCCCAAAGTAAAACTGCTGGCAGAATAAAGACGGTTCAGCTAAACTACAACTAGTTGGGCACCTACTCTAAATTAACCAAAGTACCGCTCTTCTTAAAGGGATTCTATCATGATTTTTATGATGTTTTTATTTCTAAATTACACTGTTTACACTGCAAATAATTCACTCTACAAAATAAAGTTTCTTTCCTGAACCAGCAAGTGTATTTTTTTTTGTTGTAATATTGGTGTGTAGGCGCCATCTCAGGTCATTTTGCCTGGTCATGTGCTTTCAGAAAGAGCCAGCACTTTAGGATGGAACTGCTTTCTGGCAGGCTGTTGTTTCACCTCAGTGGGGCTTTTTCTATTGAGTGCTGTTCTAAGATCTACCAGGCAGCTGTTATCTTGTGTTAGGGAGCTGTTATCTAGTTACCTTCCGATTGTTCTGTTAGGCTGCTGGGGGAAAGGGGGGGGGGGTGATATCACTCCAACTTGCAGTAAAGAGTGACTGAAGTTTATCAGAGCACAAGTCACATGACTGGGGGCAGCTGGGAAACTGACAATATGTCTAGCCCCATGTCGGATTTTAGTACAGAATTTTGCTGGAGCAGCAATATTAACTGATGAATTTTGAAAAAAATTCCCATGACAGTATCCCTTTAAATATATGCATATTTCCTATTTATTTAGGGTTACTAGCGCAGGTTTCAACAGAAAATGCATTAGGCTGTAAAAGCCTGGACATGCTACGTAGGATGTACTTGTTTTACAGTCTTTGTATACACATTAGCGCATGATCAAAGAGAGGCGGCTACTTCACTGTTCTCCCACGGACACCAGTTCAGCATCTCAAATCTGGCAGATTGTGACTGAAACCATTGGCTAATGCTGTTCCCTTCATTTGTCTTCAGCCCATGTTTCAGTTCACCGCTCAGTTTGGGGCTATGAAGCACCTGAAGGACCAGCTGGAGCAGAGAACTCGGATCATTGAAGAAAATATCCAGCGGCAGCAGGAGGAGCTGCGTAAGATTCAGGAGCAGTTGCACATGGTCCATGGACAGGGAATCCAGGTAAGAAGCACTTTCACTGTCACACACATACTATTGACTCCTGTGACTGCTTTCTGCTATTGTTTCAGCCATTGTTTCTCTTACTTCCTATGTATTTGTGTATAGTGTTAAATATTTTCTAAATCAATGTATATTGTGTCAATGCTCTGCTTTCTTTTTCTCTGTTGTCTCAAGGGGGACACAGGGACTATGGGGTTAAGCTCCACCCTCCAGGAGGCAGGACACTTATGTAAATGAAAAAGGGGGCGTGCCAGGTACTGTGGCTTAACCCCACGCTAGAGTAAATCCAATCAGTTTTTAAGTGTCCTGCTTCCAAGGAGGATGGACGACTCCAAGCTCAAAGCTTCAAGTTGAATTGGGGTAGAACCACAAGCAGGGCTACCTGTATTGTTGCGTCGAACCCCCTTCGTGGGATATGCCCACCAGCAGGGCTGATCCTATCAAATGTGGGGCCCAATTGGGACCAGTTGGCGCGGCCCCTAGACAAAGTGTTGCTGGCTACTGACACAGCAAGTATTTAGGAAAATAAGGGCATACAGGCACAAAATAGAAAGGAAAGGGGCAGTGCGAGGCCCCCAGAGGTGCGGGGCCCCATTGGGCCCAATTGGTCCAATTGGCCTAAGGCCGGCCTTGCCCACCAGAGTCAGTCCATGGCCTTCTGGCTACACAAGACTCACATAGGCATGCCTGCAATCTGTGGAGGGAGAGCAGAGGGCCTAGGGTGTGGCTGAAATGTGAGTAGATTTTACCATCTAGTCTCTACATGGTTGCTCTCCCCCCCCCCCCCCCCCAGGGCTGCTCCCTTCCCTACATCTGGCCCTGAATGCCTGCGCAATTAGCGACTCCGTGGGGCTAACCTTCCCCTGCCTCTCCCCTTCTCCTACCAGCGGAGGATGTTTTAATGTGCGCATTTTCCAGGGGTTTGTGCAGAGTCGGAAATTTCAGCGCCGTCTGCGCGCCTCCTGTGGAACGCATCCAGCAGCGTGTGTTGGAGGAGGCGGGCTTTGTGTTCCAAGCCTCCCTGCACAGTCGCTGGTTCGCGTGGTTTTCTCTGCATGGCTCTATGTGCGGCTCCTCATTACTGCAGCACCTCAGCCTCTGTTCCTTAGCACACAGGCGGCCTTAGAAGCCTTCTATCTGGTTTCCAGGGGCATTATCAGGCACCATTTTGCGTACCACCTACGGTCAATCCTTCAGCTGGTACCATAGTCACTGCTTATGGCAGAAGGTAAGTCAGGGGAACTATTCCCTAGGGGGGGGGGAGAGCACCAGCATCTGCAGCCCAAATTACCTACTTTGCCTGCAAGCATTGCCAACTAAAGATTCCAGGGGGTCAAGGTGAGCCCCTCTGCAGATCACCCCGCTGTGCCAGTACCAGGAGGCACTACTACCTCCACTGCTGCCCTATCTAGTCCTCCTTCTGGAGAAGACACACCACAAGACAGCATGGCCGGCCCTTCCTCAGACCCCCCTGCTCCCCTATGGGCCCTTCAGCTTTCACAATCACTGGCCTCCCTTAAAAATCTACCCTCTATTGCAGACAATTTGGGCCGGGCCCTGGCCAGACTAGATCAGCGGTCCAGTGGAAAACGCAAGAGTTATCCAAATCGCATTCAGGGGCCCATACCCCCTCTTATGGATCTCTACCTGGAGGGGACTCCTCTCACTCAGACGGCGAACTTCCCCTCTCCGAAGTATCATCTGAGGATGAGGAATTACAGGAAGATGAAGCTAAGGGCCATGATGTTCAACATGACATAGAACATATCATTAAGGGCGTCACGGAGGTTCTAAAGATCTCTCAGTCTCAAGACCCACGGTCTCAAACTTCTGGCCTATTTAAGAGAAAACATAAATCTTCTCTCTGTTTTCCTTCACATGAACAACTCCTGGATATTATACAAGAGGAGTGGAATTATCCTGATAGAAAGTTTCAAGCCACTCGGAAATTCTCCAAGTCCTATCCCTTTTCTAAAGAATTGGTGGATAAGTGGTCACTGCCTCCCACAGTAGATGCTCCCGTTTCCAGATTGTCTAAATCTACTACACTACCTGTCACAGATGCAGCAGCATTCAAGGATTCTTCTGATCGACGTCTAGAGGGTTTTCTCAAGGCAGTATACTCCTCAGCCGGTTCTACCCTTTGTCCCGTCTTGGCCTCAGCCTGGGTAGCAAGAGCCATTCAGGCCTGGGCTGAATTCCTTCTTACAGATATTCAAGAGGGTGTTCCTAGAACGGATCGAGTCTCATCAGTGCAATCCATAGTGGAGGCTTCTGCCTATCTTTCCGAGACTACGCTTGACACTGCTCAGATTACTGCATGCACATCAGCTCTATCCATTGCGGCTCGGTGCACACTATGGTTGAAGAATTGGACGGCTGACCTCAGTTCTAAGAAGTCCTTAACTTCGCTCCCCTTCAAAGGCCAGCGGCTGTTTGGTGAGGAACTGGAGAAGATTATTTCCCAAGCAACTGGGGAGAAAGAGCACATTCCTACCCCAGTCCAAGTCTCGATCTTCTACCACATTTCGCCAAAGAAAGTTTTTTCTAGGCCAATCCAGTCGGTCCTCAAGACGATACAGCCCGCCTCAACGGTCCAAATTTCGTTCCAAACCTACAGACAAGGGTAGACCCGCATGGAAAAACAACAAATTCCACAACAAGCCTACAACAGACAAGTCCGCTTCAGGTTGACAGGGCACCCCCTCCGGAACTGCAGCAGTCCATAGGAGGCAGACTGCTACGGTTCCGGGAGGTTTGGACTCATTACTCGTCGGACGCCTGGGTCCACGAGATCATCACAGAAGGTTACCATCTTGATTTTTCCTCTCCTCCCCCCAGAAAATTCCTCATGTCAAGAATCCCGCCAAATCCCACGAAGGCCCAAGCCTTTCTGGACTGCATTAGCAAGATGGAGCACCAGTACCTCCGTCAGAAACCTTCTCCGGTTTTTACTCCAATCTGTTCCTAGTGCCCAAGAAGGACTGATCCTTCAGACCGGTGCTAGATCTCAAATTCCTCAACAAATATCTTCCGTCTGTACGGTTCAAGATGGAGACTCTCCGCTCAGTCATCCGAGGGATGGAGTCAGGCCAATTCCTTATGTCACTGGACATCAAAGACACCTATCTCCATGTTTCTATCTGGCCTCCTCATCACCAATTTCTGAGATTCGCCTTCCTGAACCGACACTACCAGTTCGTAGCACTACCCTTCGGTCTCTCGTCAGCCCCCAGGGTGTTCACCAAACTCGTGGCCGCTGCGACGCTACGGATCCAGGGAATTTCAGTTACTCCGTATCTGGACGACCTCCTTCTGAAGGCCAGAACAGAGGAGAAGAGCAGGGAAGACCTCCGACGGGCGATAGCCCTCCTACAAGAATTCGGTTGGACGATCACTTGGAAGAAATCCAACCTTATTCCCAAGCACCAGATGACATTCCTCGGTCTCGAGTTCGACACTCTCACTCAGCGAGTACTACTACCACTAGACAAGAGGGAGAAGATCAGAACTCTAGTCAACAACCTACTACAGATTCAGAGCCCTTCAATTCATTTGGCCATGAAAGTACTCGGATCAATGGTCTCAACCATCGAGGCGGTTCCATTTGCTAAACTACATCTCCGACCTCTTCAAGCCAACATCCTGTCAGCATGGAGGGGAGGATCATTACTACAGAAGCTGTCTCTCCTACCATCCACCAGGGACTCACTACGGTGGTGGCTCGATCCGAACAACCTATCCCTGGGTCAATCCTGGGCGACACCGGAGTGGATAGTCCTCACGACGGACGCCAGCCTCCTCGGTTGGGGCGCAACATTCAATTCACTATCCGCACAAGGTCTATGGTCTCCCGAGGAGTCCAGACTGCCGATCAATATTCTCGAGCTATGAGCGGTGAAACTAGCTCTTTATCACTGGTCCCACCACTTCCAAGCACAAGCGGTGCTTGTCCAAAGCGACAGCTCTACATCAGTCGCCTACATCAACAGACAGGGAGGGACACGCAGCTCTAGCAGAAGTTCAACAGATCTTACACTGGGCGGAGTCACAATCAGTGAGACTCTCTGCCATTCACATTCCGGGAGTAAACAACACCAGAGCGGACTTTCTCAGTCGAAACCTACTGGATCCAGGGGAATGGGAACTGCACCCAGAATCCTTTGCCGAACTAGTCAACAATTGGGGCATACCTCAAATCGACCTGATGGCGTCCAGATCAAACCGAAAGGTAAACACCTTCTTCGCCCGCTCGCGGGATCCTCTCGCAGCGGGAGTGGACGCCATGACACAGCGTTGGCAGTTCGAACTAGCAGACATCTTCCCACCTCTCCCCATGTTACCACAGGTTCTGAAGAAGATCAGGCAATCCTCCCTCACGGTCATCGTGGTAGCCCCCTTCTGGCCCAGAAGAATGTGGTTTTCAGACCTCCAAGAGATGTCCATAGCACACCCCATCCGTCTAACCTTCCGGAGCGATCTTCTATGTCAGGGCCCCATCGTTCACCACAACCCGGGCCTCTTCGCTTTGACGGGCTGGCTATTGAGGCAACCATCTGGAGACGAAAGGGAATAGCGGAGGATGTCATTTCCACTATGCTCAGATAACGCAAATCCACTTCTTCTCGTGCTTACCACAGAGTCTGGCGCAGCTATTGGGATTGGTGCAAGGAAACGTCTGTTCCCACCGTAGATTCTGTTTCCTTCATGGAGTGCGACATTCCAAGAGTGTTGTCCTTTCTTCAACGCGGATTACAGTTAGGACTTAAACTCAGTTCCCTGAAAGTTCAGTTGTCGACTCTGTCAGTCCTTCTTCAATCCAGACTGGCCTTGGATGACTCGGTTCATACCTTTCTACAGGGCGTGGCACACATCAGTCCTCCCTTCCGTTCACCTGTTCCGGGTTGGGATCTCAACGTGTTTCTGGAAGCCCTTCTGGATCCTCCCTTTGAACCCTTGGCTACGATTTCCGTACAATGGCTCACTTGGAAAGTAGTGTTTCTCGTGACAATCTCGTCGGCTAGGAGAGTTTCAGAGATTAGTGCTTTGTCCTGCGACCCTGCATTCCTTATCTTCCACAAAGATAAAGCTGTTTTACGCACACTGCCATCCTTCCTTCCAAAGGTGGTATGGTCCTTCCACATCAACCAAGAAATTGTGGTACCTTCCTTATGTCCAGATCCCAAGAATGATAAGGAACGCAGACTCCACAGTTTGAACGTTGTCCGAGTACTTCACTGGTATCTGGAAAGATCCAAGGATTTTCGCCACTCTCAGAACCTCTTTGTGATACCTTCTGGACCCCGACGGGGCATGGCAGCCTCCAAGTCTTCCATCGCACGATGGCTGAAAGAGACCATACGACAGGCCTACCTGGCCAAAGGCAAGTCTCCGCCTGAGGGCATCTGAGCCCATTCCACGAGGTCAGGTGGGAGCCTCATGGGCCTGGCACAACACCGCTTCCCTCGACCAGATCTGCAGAGCAGCTACCTGGTCGTCTGTTCACACATTCACTCGTTTCTACAAACTTGACACATTTTCATCTGCAGCGGCCTCTTTTGGCCGTAAGGTGTTGCACGCTGTGGTGCAATAACGTGTTCTCCTCGCTCCCACCCTACTTTTTGGGACTGCTTTGTTAAGTCCCCATAGTCCCTGTGTCCCCCTTGAGACAACAGAGAAAACAGGATTTTTGTTACTCACCACTGTTTCTCTGTGGTCGATAGGGGGACACAGGGCTTCCCGACCCTTGCGAGTTGACCATGTTGCTCTATGGGAATTGTTCCCCTGAGTTATCGGTTTGCATTACTATTTTCTGATTTTTATTTTTAGCAGTTCTTTGGTACCAACTGATTGGATTTACTCTAGTGTGGGGTTAAGCCACAGTACCTGGCATGCCCCCTTTTTCATTTACATAAGTGTCCTGCCTCCTGGAGGGTGGAGCTTAACCCCATAGTCCCTGTGTCCCCCTATCGACCACAGAGAAACAGATTTAACGGTGAGTAACAAAAATCCTGTTATACCGTAGATCAAATTTGTGTAGCACTAGTCTGTAATTGGATAATCTGTCTGCTAGCCTGTTTTCTTGTCTATTTGCTTTTTTCAAGATGTTCCTACCGCAACCAGGGCCAGGGCTTAATTTTGGGCCGGTGCAAGTCTCTTCTGGAAATAGCCCAAACATACAGCAGTTACCGCAGCTCGCCATGCAAGGCCAAGTGGTTCAAACTAACCAACTGCAAGGTGGCATGAACACTGGGCACGTGGGAGCTCCGCACATAATGCAGCAGCAACAGTTACAGAATACAAGCCAGGTAGTGGGAATGTCTTAATCAGTGCTTCAAAATTCTGGGACTTGTCATAGCTCCATCCCCCTAAAGCAGACAAGGGGTGGCTCAGATTAAAGGCCAGGTAGGGTGATCTCTGCAGGTTTTAGGTGGCGAATATTTGAATTAGGACTGTTTCCATGGTCGAGGTGTGATAAATTGGGACCTGGAAAGCCCCAGGTCCCGAGCATTCTGGATAACAGGTCCCATACCTGTAGTGTATAAGTGCATAAAATGCCCATAAGTATTCCATCTGGAAGCTGTTAGGTTGGATGGGTTCCTTCAAAGCATTGTGGCTCCTTCTTATAAATGACTTTCATTGTGGGACAGTCTTACACAATTACATCTTATAAGTGAAGTGAAGTACAGTTAGGGTATAATTTGGGTAGAATGTCAAGTTAGTCTGAGATATTCATGGAAGCTGAACCAGAAAGTTAAATGGATACTATTACGGGAAAACTTGTTTTTTTTCCAAAACGCATCCGTTAATAGTGTCACTACAGCAGAATTCTGCACTAACAACAGAACAATGGGAAGGTAACCAGATAGCAGCTCCCTGGTAGTTATAAGAACAGCATTCAATAGTAAAAATCCAAGTCCCCGCTGCAACTTCTCCCGTTACATTGAGTAGGAGGAACAATAGCCTGCCTGAAAGCAGTTCCGTCATGAAGTGCTGGCTCTTTCTGAAAGCACATGAGCAGGCAAAATGACCTGAGATGGCGCCTACACACCAATATTACAAATAAAAAGAATTATATACTTGTTGGTTCAGGAATTAAAATTTTATATGGTAGTGAATTATTAGCAGTGCAAACAATGTCCTTTAGAAATAAAAGCTACACCATAAAATACAAGACAGAATCCCTTTAATGTCAGTGAGATGGTGAAGGCTAGTTTTCTGCATTAGAAATTCATCAATCTATGACTGATACAACAATGTTCAGGTGTAACAAACCCTCTTGATTCCTTGCATTCTCCTGACCATGCAGACCCATAGTACAGTTGCAGCAGTATGCATGAAATATCCACCTAAAAAAGCCACAGTGGGCCCCCGATGCTACTGCTAAAAAGTTAAAAGTAGGTGGGGACATCCTCCCACAAGGGACTCCTGAATAAAATGAGTTGACTCTACGATACCCCTGATAAAGCTCACTCACGAAGCAAGAGGGACATCAAATACATTTGAGAAGGTGTGAAGTCCTTGGTGGGAAATGGGCCCGGGCACGCAACGAAGTGATCATTTTTTTCTGTACCTGAAATGATCTCTAAGACCAATTTTGTAAACATTTGAAAAGAATTCAGCAAATACCAGGGACACACGTTTAAATGTGCACATATTTATTGATGTATCAATGTTTTTTGTTGTAATGTTTATTAAAACAAATAAAACATAACCTTTAAAAAAAGAAAAAAGTCGGTAGGGACATGATGGGGGGAAAAAGTGAAATTGCCTTAAAGGAAAACTATACCCCCCAAATGAATACTTAAGCAACAGATAGTTCATATCAAATTGAATGACATATTAAAGAATCTTACCAAACTGGAATATATATTTACATAAATATTGCCCTTTTACATCTCTTGCCTTGAACCACCATTTCGTGACTCTATCTGTGCTGCCTCAGAGATCACCTGACCAGAAATACTACAACACTAACTGTAACAGGAAGAAGTGAGGAAGCAAAAGGCAGAACTCTGTCTGTTAATTGGCTCATGTGATCTTACATGTGGTTTGTATGTGAGCACAGTGAATCTTACGATCTCAGGGGGCGGCCCTTATTTTTTAAAATGGCAATTTTCTATTTATGATTACCCAATGGCACATACTGCTAAAAAAGTATATTATTATGATAATGGTTCATTTACATGAAGCAGGGTTTTACACATGAGCTGTTTTACTCAGTATCTTTTAATAGAGACCTACATTGTTTGGGGGGTATAGTTTTCCTTTAAGGTGGCAATAGACACCAGAGCCCATTGCGCATCGTAATCGGATAGTTCGACCGAACAATCAGATTACCCCCGATATAGCCATGCTCGTTAATGGCATATCAGGGAAAGATCCGCTCGTTTGGCGGTGTTGCCAAACGAGCGGATCTTTGTGTCTATGGCCACCATTCGTTTTTCAGCCTTTTGAATTTGGTGTGAAGGAAATATAAATTTGGAAGTATAATTTTAATTTAGAAGTTTCTGTGTAAGATGTAATAGTTTATCATGGAAATATGTTGGAAAAACTTTCCCTTTTAGCAAGGCCAGCAGAACATTCACGGAGGCCACAACCAGCAGACGTCCCTGTCTGGCCAGACATCGAGCACTCTCACTAGTCCTGTGTACAACACTATGGTGATCTCTCAGCCTCCCGCTACTAATATGCTACAGATGCCCTCCAACATCCAGCAGAGCAACCAGGGAGCCTCTGTCACTACATTTCCTCAGGACGGGCAGATAAGGTCAGTTCTGGATCATGGAATAAAGACTCTACAATGCTTGTTTTTTATAGGGATGTCTTTATTTGATTATCTGGTTCCTGTTCAAAGCCTCGTATACAAGGGAAAAGATAAAGGGGGTTTGTGTACCTTAAACTCCTTTAATGTAAAGGATTGAAATTGGTTTGATCTTTATTGTGGTTCTAAAATTCTTAGTCATTTAAAAGTTATTACTGATACTTTATTCTGCAATACTTATTTTCTCTTTTTATTCAGGTTTTCTCAAGCTCAGCAACTTGTCACTAAGCTGGTGACCACTCCTGTGGCTTGTGGAGCAGTTATGGTCCCAAGCACAATGTTTATGGGCCCAGTGGTTACTGCCTACCCTACATTTGCTACACAGCAGCAACCCCAGACCTTCTCCATCAGTCAGCAGCAGCAACACAATCAGCAAGAGCAACAGACAGTGCCTACAGTACAGCAGCCTGTGCAAGCACAATTAGCCCAACAGCCACAGCAGTTTTTGCAGGTAAAGTGTGCTGCTGCCTTTTATATTTATTATAGGCCTAAACATTGCTGACCCAATTTTTGTTGTTTTTGTGCCTTATTCATTTTTTTTCAATAATCCATGTATATTAAAGTTGCAGGTCAAATGCAAATTAGTACTATTTTTTGGACCATCAGTAGTTAGTTTGCCTTGTATCTTATGGTCTCATTCCTTTGTAATAGTATCAGAACAAGAAGGTTGAGTTATTTGGTGCCTAAAAGTAATATAATGGCATATACACTGGGTTTCCTTAATCTTGCCTTGACCTACTTTGTTGCTGCTGGAACCAGTTCTCTCCCTCCCTCCCCTTGGGATGCATTGAATCCAGGATTCAGTGCAGGATTCAGATTCAGCCGAATCCTTCTGCCCAGCCAAACCGAATACTAATTTGCAATGTCAATTAGGGGCTGATAGGGAAATCGCTTAACTTTTTGTCACAAAACAAGGAACTAAAAAATGTTTTCCCAATTCGGTCCGGTATTCGGCCAAATCTTTCGAGAAGGATTCGGGGGTTCGGCCGATCAAAAGTAGTGGATTCAGTGCATCCCTAATTCAAACCTTCTATAATTCATGGTGAAACAATCTACAGCTGTAGGAAAAGAGTAGTCAGCACGTAGATTCTCCGTATTCTTTGGAGGTGGTGCACGTTCTACAATGGCCACTTCCCATTGGCAAACTGTGTAGTGAAAGATTGAACAGCACCACCAACTCTTCAAGTAATTAAAAAGCCTCATTTGTGCTTTTGTGGGCATCACCGCAATGTTTCAGGCCATGTAGCCTTTTATCAAGCTTGGCCGCATGGCCTGAAACGTTGTGGTGATGCCCACAAAAGCACACATGAGGCTTTTAATTACTTGAAGAGTTGGTGGTGCTGTTCAATCTTTCACAAAACACCAACATTTGTATGTATGTGTATGAGGGATGTATCAGGATTCGGCCTTTTTCAGTAGGATTCACTGAAACGAACCAAATCCTAATTTGCATATACAAGTTAGGGGAAGGAACGGAAATTGTGTGGCTTTGTCACAAAACAAGGAAGTAAAAAAAAAATATTTTTTTAATTTCTTTCCTGACCCTAATTTGCATATGCAAATTATGATCCAGATTCAGTTTGTTATTCAACTGATTTTTTCACTAAGGATTCAGCTGAATCCAAAATAGTGGATTTGGTGCATCTGTAGTGTGTGTGTGTGTGTGTGTGTGTGTATACAGGATTCACACACACCACTTGTTTTGTGCTGCTAGGTTCCAAGGCCCAAAACCTGTTGCCGTAATTTAAAACAATTCTGGAGGATGGTATAGCTTTGTTTCATGTCATTTTTGTTTTTTTATTTGTTTTTTTACAGACCTCTAGGTTGGTTCATGGAAACCAGTCCACACAGCTCATCCTTTCCCCTTTCCCTGTGCAACAGAACACTTTTGCCCCATCATCGCAGCAGCAGCAGCAGTTATCCCATCACAGGTCTGACAATATGAGTGACCCTTCCAAGGTGCAGCAACAGTAATGCCACTATGAGTCCCGTTATGCTGCTGTCTGAAACTGGGACTTCCCTATGAAGTTTATAATCACTATGGATACAGCACAATGAATGTTTGGTACGAGGCAGCAGAGCTTGCTGAGATCAGCACCAGCAGGAACATTGCACGTGCGATGCTCTGCTGCACTACACACTTGTTACTGCAGAACTAGACGTGCGATGCTCTACACAGTCTGGTACTGGAGATGCCTTCAACAACCACTAGGGCAGCCCAGAAAATGCTGATATTGTTTGAGTACCGGTTATATTTTTGCCCCTTTGCTGAGGGATATAAAGCTGTCCCTCCATTCAGCAGGCCTGATACCTGCGGGGGCTGCAGGTTTACCCGCGGGGCAGGCGGGTTCGGGCCAACCTCGAACGCTCCTTTCCCGGAACACAGACTGCTCTCCCCGCCGCGACCTTACAAATGCCAGCTTCCGACTTCCCAGTTGAGCTTCTATAGACGCGCGCCTCTCGCCCCTTTGTGACGTCATTGACCGGTCTATAAGACGAACTTGGAAGTCGGGCTCGGGCACGAAAAGCCTGACCCTCACATCACTACTGTCCACAACGACATACTAATAGTTAATTTAAAGGTGAACAACTCATTACTGTGTTTCCCCATCACTGTGTAAATGTTGTTGCTGACTGTGCCTATGGGCCCTTTAATTCTCAAACCATTGCAGACATCTTCAGAACCAGATGAAGTAAATATCATGTCAACTTGTTTTTCCCCGCAGACTGTGGAAATTTGGTTTCAGAAACGAGACAGAATATCACTATTTTTTTTTTTTTCTTAAATGATGTAACACTATTTTGAGGATGTTGGAAATCAATATAAATGAATATATTGTACAGCCGGTGTAAAATATTCTGTAAATAGTGACCTATATAAATATATATATGGATAATATAAGGAAAATGAATTTTATATGATACATGGCTGTAGGCGTTAATGTTTCTATTAATCACCCGGTTTCTGAAACACCTCTTTCCCCCCCCCAAACTTTTTTTTTTTTTTTTTTTTTTTTTTAAATACTTTGTTTACAGTTTTGTTGCTGTTTCTGTGTGTTCTTTCATTGGTTGATGGAATCATGTTGTAGGGGGGGAATTATTGGTTCATTTCTGAATAAGTTCAAAGTGTGGGAGATGATGGTCGTTCATCTATCCCTCCTTATTTGATCCCCGTTGTTTTATATGTTGGCATTTGCACTTTTCTGCAGATGGTTTAAAGAAAAAGAAACTCTTACCTCTAAAAGCTTTGTCTATTTATGTCCAAAATGTTAAGCTAAAAAAAAAACTACTTATTGGAAGTTCCGTTCTAGGAGTGTTTTTTACAAAATGATATACAAATATATATATAGTGTATTTTTACCATATGTACGTGTTGTCGGATTGGTGGAAAGGAAAGTGATTTGCTCTCACAAAGTGTCTCCTTTTGCAGTGAATCCTCACAACTTTACTGGACTCCTGCAGCGCCGCTGGGGCTCCCTGTTGTTGGGCTACTCAGTGAGCTTTACACCTCAGTACTAATGAAGTGCTTATTGAAGAGGAACTGTCATTGCTATAAAATGCACCCAAACTAGTGGATGTTCAATAAAATCTCTTCCACAAACCACTTTTATTTCATCGTATTTATTTTAAAGATCCAACAAAAGAATCCAATCTCAAGAAATCTGCTTTATCCCAGTACTGTAATTGCATTTGCCCATATCCGTTATTTATTCTAGATGTATATCCAATGGGTTCATCCCAATCCATGAAATGATTGAAACCTTTGCATTCCATGGGATCACCAGCCATGGGAGCTGTCAGCTAACAGCTTAAAGGACATATAAGCCTACATTTTCCTACCATGTATATAAGTTAGGCATATCTTCCCCACCCAAGCTACATCATTTGTACTGCATATACCCCCACCATTTGCCAGCACCATCGCATTTTCCTAAAACAAACAGCTTTCACCCGGCGGCCATTTTCCCTCTGACACATCATCAGTAACATTGAGATGTATGCTGTAAAGTTTATGCGATGCAGAATGCAGGCACAACATACTCTGATAAAGGGTTCTGCTGGGGTTGAGCACTGTAATGGTTAATCTGAGCTCAGTAGAGGGGAGTTAGGAGAAAATAATATCAGAGTTTCTATGGGAACCAGCAATGCTATCTCTCCATTGGCTGTTAGACTGGACGGTGTGTTTAGTGATCTGAGAAGAACTGAACATGATTATAACGGCCAAAGCAAATTACTGAGGGAGGTGGCTGTAGGGTTAGAGAAGGAGAAGGATTTCGAAGTGATTAAGGGGATGCTGCAGCTTTACTGTTAACCTTTTAACAACCAGAGTGCCAGTTATCTAAGGATTTCAAAGAGGCAGTTCACTGATTACATTTTTGTGGAGGGGGTTTACATGTCCTTTAAAGGGGTGGGAAAAAAAACTAGATTCAAAAACTGAAAAACGAAGAGCACTTGCAAATTATCTCAGAATAGCACCATGTACGCCACACTGAACGTTCATTTAAAAGTACAGCAAGTTTGGAATAGTGACATTTTTGACACTGATTGGCAAATCACTTCTAGATAGAGAAAGTCAATTGACTTGTACATACAACAACAACAAGGCATGTCCTGTGCTAAGGCCTCTTAAAATGCTTTCTAAATTCTCGCTAAAGATAATCTTGTTTTAATGAACTGGCACTTTGCTGAACAGCATTAAAAGTCTTGGCATTTCTAAGAAGTTTCATGTCCACACAGGCTAATCTTTTCATGGATAGGCGACGATATTTAGTTGGAGTATAATATCACTTGCAGGTCTGGAAAGTGGTTTATAATAAAAATTTCAGGAAGCAGTGTTCTGTTTTGTTTTTTTCTTTAAAAAGGGAATGTTCACTTTTATAGTAACGGATAGTATGTTCTAGATGGGGGTCCCCAACCTTTTTTAATTGTGAGCCACGTTTAAATGTAAAGAGTTGGGGAGAAACCCAAATATTAAAATAAGTTCCTAGGGTGTCAAATAAGGACCGTGATTGGCCATTTAGTAGCCCCTATGTGGACTGACAGCCTACCGGAGGCTCGGTATGGCCCTATCTATTTTTTATGCAATCAAAACTTGGCTCAAAACCAGGAATTCAAACAGAAGCACCTGCTGTGAGGCCACTGGGAGCAACTTCCAAGAGGTTGGTGAGAACATATTGTTCTTGAGTCACTGGTTGGGGATCACTGTTCTAGATGGACAGATGCACCAGATCCTGGGGTGTTGTTTGGATTTGGCTGAATACTAGACTGGGTCCAAACTGATTTTCATACGCAAATCTGAGCTGCATCAAAACCTCTTCTGTAAACACAAAGGGGCAGATTTACTAAAGGGTGAATTGTTGCCAGCGACCACTTCGCCAGGCGCAACCACTATGCTAATTCACTAAAATGCAAAGTTGCGTCCTGGGCTTGGAATGTTGCCGACTTTTCGCTAGTGATACTTTTTCACTGCGAGCATTTCATAGCGAAGATTCGCTAGCGTTCGTTTATGTCTAGCGAAAAATCGCTAGTGATCTTACGCTTAGGTCAATTTGAATAGGGCGGGTACATAAAAGTCATATGGACGTCTTTATTAGAGATGTTGGTGCAAATGCTTGAAGTGACCACTTATTATTACAAATGTCCAAGGAACCTGAATAAAGACAAGAGAGATCATATAATGTGCCAAGACATGAGCCTACGGTAAAATGAATGTTCCATGGCCCTCAAATGTCTGGGGAAAAATGGAAAGAAGGAAAAGTCGCCAGTGTTTTAACATCTTTAATGCATTTCCAGCAGACCGGATATGATGTAAGTGACATAAGATTGAGGAAGATCTACTTCATTTTACTATTTCGCTTGGTCTGAGGTGGCAAAGTCAGGCGAAAGAGGGTAACGTTCAGTAAAATCCGCACTTTACTGAATTTGCGGAGCAACGAGTGAAAAGTCGCCTGGCGATAGAGTGCGAACGAAAGCTAGCGATGGTCTCTTTCGCTCCTTGCGGATGGAATTTCTGGTGAATTTTCTCTGACGACGGTCACTTCGCCCTTTAGTAAATCTGCCCCACAAGCCTTCGGGTGTCCAATGCTTTAGGGTAGTAGCACATATAATGTTTTGTCAGCAGCAGGATATGACACTCCTCACAAGAGCCTGATTATACTTTTTTGTTGGGTGGAAAGAATAGCATACATGCAAATAAAGACATTTTTATCCCTAATTCTAAGCAACTGTTCCTCTTTTTGTTCTTTTGTAGGTTTTTTTAGAATTAGCAGCCTTCCTTAAAATCTTATTGGCCTGCCTATGGCCCCAGCAACCAAAAACAGCTCAATGGTGGGGGATCAATTTTACTGGTTTAATTTTTTTCAGGCCCTCTTCCATTCTGACCTCCAAAATGCTTACCCATTCTTCCTAAGTAATTGATCCACAGCAAACAGGTTTCAATTTCAAGCCTGAGCATTGCAAAATGAAAAAAATATAATAAATAAAATAAAAAATGAACTGCAAGTAGAGTTTAAATGTACTGTATATAAATATTGCAAGTAATTGGTCAGGATCAAATGTGTACTTAGTAATGTACTTGAGTTCATAGAACTTTGTTGAAGCTTCAAATAAATGTAGGGGGAATTTCACAGCATACAGTCAAGTTTCTTATAAAAACTGTACAGTTTGTTTTTATTGAAGTATATTGGAGAGATTTCTTTTTCAGTTAATAAAGTAAATATTTTATTTTTGCCTTTACATGCTCTTTAATGTTTCCAACTTCAGCTGCTGGGAAAGATCATAAACTGGGATTCTATTTGGAGGATTTTTTTTTTTCTTCAGCCACTGGTTCTGCAGAGTTGGAGAAAGTCTGCATTAAACAATACAAAATCTATAAAATCCACATTAGATTACATGACAACACAGGACCCAGTGCAGTCTGACTATTCGGATTATTAATCAGTCTTGCTGTATTGGCTTCTGGCAGATATTATTTGACTTGTGCTGTTTTGATATTTTATGATGATCCCTAAGCAGCCCAGACCACACTGAGCATGTGCACAGTCTTGGTCTTGCAAAGATGTTTAACAAAGTTACAAGATGATGACCCCCCTGCGGCCAACTTTGAAAGCATAAATTATTTGTTTGATTAGACTTGTGGTGCACTAAGTTTATCTTTAGTATACAAAATACAGCATTTCTAGCCTTATTCTATTTTATACTTTAGTTTCCATTTAATCTCCTCCCTATTAATATGAAGACTGAAGGCTACACACTGCCTCCAATTTGTCTGACCTACAGGACTTTTTGCACATGGGGACACTTCCGGCGAATCAGCTACAAAAGAATTATTAGGAACTGACTTGCCGAGACAAATCAATATCTACTAAAACAAATGAATATGCTGACTAATTCCAAATGGATCTAGAACAGGGACCCCCAACCTTTTGAACCCGTGAGCAACATTCAGAAGTAAAAGGAGTTGGAGAGCAACACAAGCATGAAAAATGTTCTTGGGGTGCCAAATAAGGGCTGTGATTGGCCATTTGGTAGCCCCTATGTGGATTGTCAACCTACATTGAGGCTGTTTCTCTCCAAGCCTGGAATTCAAAAATAATCACCTGCTTTGAGGCCACTGGGAGCAACATCCAAGGGGTTGGAGAGCAACATGTTACTCACAAGCTACTGGTTGGGGATCACTGATCTAGATCTATAATTGACTGTGTCTAATGATGTGACAGGGGCCCAGGGAATGTGCATTGATTAATTAGCCAAATCACTAGCATTTCCATTGTAGTTAAACATGTTTTTACATAGCCTTGGTGTGCACCCACTAGTGATGTGAGGGTCGAGTTTTTCCCGACCTGCACCTGCCTGAAGCACACCTTAATTCCATCCACGCCCGCCCCCACCTGCCTATCTTTTATAGACCCGCCCAAAGGGGCGGGGCAAGCAGGAGCAGCGTCTATAAAAGGAGAAGTCAGAAGCGGGCAGTACCACCGCAAAGAGGAGTGTGAGGTCGGCCTGAACCTGCCCGACCCACACATCAGTAGCACCCACAGACCCCCTTTTTGGTATTTTGATTGGAATATATGATCCGGTATCAACCAGTGTGTAATCTCATCAGTAAACCAAGAACTTCTGTAGGCCCTCAGTTTGCATCAATAGCAACACTTCCCTGTGTGCTACACATAAGTGACAATATCCCACGTCTCTTACAAATGACAAATGCACCACAGCTCACTTAAAAATACTTTTAATAATTTACAGCCATTTCCCTCCCCTCAAAGAGGTTCTTTCTTCAATTAACAAGAGCCTTTGGAATTGCACGCTATAAGACATAATTCATTCTGAAACCGTATTATTGCAACACTTTGGGGGAAATGTAAACACGTCCAGCTCTAGTAACCCATAGAAGCAAATCAGCAGGAAGCATTTACTGAAATCCCACATAATAACGGTTATTTTGGGTAACGAGACCTGCCACAGACTTTGTGACATGACATTACCCCCAGTTAAAGCCATTTCAGCTACTGTACATTCATACACTGAATGAAGTGCCATCATAAACATTGAGAACAGAAGAAGGAAAGTGATGGGGATAAAGCGAAGGGATCTCTCACCCTGACCAGGAGTTAAATAGTGACGATATTGTGCAACAGCTGCTCTTCTATAAAGGGGTCGTTCACCTTTAAGATAACTGTTAGTATGATGTAGAGATTGATATTCTGAGACAATTTGCAATTGGTTTTCTTTTTTTATTATTTGTGGCTTTTGAGTTATTTAGCTTTTAATCACCAGCTCTCCAGTTTGCAATTTTAGCACTCCCAGTTGCTAGGGTCGTTATTACCCTAGCAACCATGCATTGATTTGAATAAGAGACTGGAATATGAATAGGAGAGGCCTGAATAGGAAGATGAGTAATAAAAAGTAGCAATAACAATACTAGGGATGCACTGAATCCAGGATTCGGCCTTTTTCTACCGAATCCTTCTGCCCGGCCAAACCGAATCCTAATTTGCATATGCAAATTATTGGCAGGGTGGGGAATTACGTGACTTTTTTTTCACAAAATAAGAAAGAAAAAATAATTTTCCCCTTCCCACCCTAAATTTGCATATGCAAATTCGGATTCGGTCGAATCTTTCGCAAAATAGCATTCGGTGCATCCCTAAACAATACATATGTAACCTTACAGAACATTTATTTTTTATATGGGGGTCACTGACCCCCATTTGAAAGCTGGAAACGGTCAAAGTCCAGTAGAAACGTTGCTCAGAATTAGCCATTCTATAACACACTAAGGGGCCCATTTACTTAGTTCGAGTGAAGGAATAGAATAAAAAAAACTTTGAATTTGCAATGGTCTCTATGGCTACTTCGACCCTCGACTACGACTCAAACTAAAAATCGTTCGACTATTCGATAGTCGAAGTACTGTCTCTTTATAAAAAACTTCGACCCCCTAGTTCGCCATCTAAAACCTACCGAAGTGCAATGTTAGCCTATGGGGAAGGTCCCCATAGGCTTTTCAATGTTTTTTAGGTCGAAGAAAAATCGTTTGATCAAAATCCTTCGAATCGAACGATTCGAATGATTTAATTGTTCGATCGAATGAATTGCGGTAAATCCTTCGACTTCGATATTCGAAGGATTTCCATTCGGCAGTCGAATATGGAGGGTTAATTAACCCTCGATATTCGACCGTAAGTAAATTTGCCCCTTAAAGTTAACATAAAGGTGAACCACCCTTTAAATCCCAACACAGACGTTGCCCACCTCTGCTATGAAGTCATCGTTTATACATTTGTTTCAACTGATTAAAGGGACACTAACCCTTTGTGAAGCATCTGGGAACCGATGCTCAGTCCAGCGAAGCAGCCGGCATCAGCCAACTCCAAATGCCCAACATACAGGTATGGGACCTGTTATTCAGAATGCTCAGGACCTGAGATTTTCCAAATAAAGGATCTTTCCATAATTTGGATCTCCGTACTTTAAGTCTACTGGAAAATTATTTAAACTTAAAATAAACCCAATAGGCTAATTTTGCTTCCAATTAGGATTAATTATATCTTAGTTAGGCTCAAGTACAAGGTAATGTTTTATTATTACAGAGACAAGGAAATCATTTTTTAAAATCGGGATTATTTGGATATAAAATGGAGTCTATGGAAGACAACGTTTCCTTTAATCTGGATAACTGGTTTCCTGATAACAGATCTCATATACCTGTAACGTAAATAAAATGCGGGCAGGAATGAAGTAAACGAGCAAGCCTTCATGGTGCTGCCCTCCGTTTATCTGCTTCCCTCCAAGGTTGTGGTGTGGGGCTTTGTTTTGTAGAAATATTAATTCATCTCATTCATCAGGAGAATGCACCTGACACCCCTAAGGCATTTGAACAGCGCAAACCCAAATGAGAATCCTTCAGTGCAAAATAAAACAAGGAATGGTACCAAAATAAAACCTTTTTTATACAAATAAATTTCAGGTATGTTTTCTCTCTCTCTCTCTTTCTCTCTAAGTGATGAGATTTCTATTGAAAAGCAATAAATGCCAGGAAGGAGCAAACCAGTCACTACTCAATACAACAAGCCTTTTCCCCTGAATACAATTAGGAAAGCGGAATACTTTTCTCTAATACTAAGGGAATAAAACTGCTGTTTAAAGAAGATTTCATTACGGGTTGAATTCTCCTTTAAATTCACGGAACAGTAAATGTGATTGTAACATAATAATCTTACTAAAGGCACAATGACAGTTACGTTGTCTCTATTTACTCTTATAATACCCTGGGCAAATCTGCACCTATGGCAGTGCCCACAGAGACCAATCAGTGTTTACTCTGATTGGAGCAAACATAGGTTTGGAACATTGGAATAGGTGGAACATTGGAAACAAAATGTGATTGGTTACCATGATTTACTGTCCAGGTGTTAATAAATAACCTCCCTCTCCAGAGAAACACTTCACCTCCTGAGCTGCCGGCCATAGAAATCATCAATGTGCATCGTCAAACTAATAAAATTTTACACTATAATGCGGAGGTAACTCATTGTATGAAAGGGGCCTTAAAGGAGAAGGAAAGGTTAAAACTAAGTAAGCTTTATCAGAAAGGTCTATATAAATACACCAGTAAACCATCAAAGTAATGCTGCTCTGAGTCCTTTTGTCAAAAGAAACACCACATTTCTTTCCTTCTATTGTGTACACATGGGCTTCTGTATCAGACTTCCTGTCTTCAGCTTAAACCTCCAGGGCTTGGGCTTGAGCATGCTCAGTTTGCTCCTCTCTCCCTCCCACAGTAACGCAACTAGAGGGGGGCCGGCCCTGGTGCGGGGGTGCAGCCAGGCCCCCCCAACCCCCTCTGTACGAGATTTTCGGAATCGGTGGTGGGCAAGCTGCCGGGGTGCCTTGAGGAGGTGCAGGCCCTGGCCCAATCACACCCTCTGCTCCCCCGGTAATTCTGCCACAGCCCTCCCTGCTGTAATCTGAGCCCACAGCTATAAGTATTAAGCATTTCTTTCCTTTTATTGTGTATACATAGGCTTCTGTATCAGACTTCCTGTTTTCAGCTTAAACCTCCAGGGCAGGGCTTGAGCATGCTCAGTTTGTTCCTCTCCCCCTCCCATCCCTGCTGTAATCTGAGCTCAAGAGCTGTAAGTGAGCAGGGAGAGACTCAGGCAGGATGTGATGTCACACCAAGCTAATATGGCAGCTGTTATCCTAAACAAACATAGATAGTGTCTAGAGCAGTTTACTCAGGTATAGTAAAGCATTCTAAAGAATAAAAATGATGTTCTAGCTTGCACTGTTGTCGCTAATCTATTTAATTTCCTTCTCCTTTCAGTCAAACTATGACATTTGTCATTTTTAAATGAAAGGGGTGTACAATCCCATCCACCCATGCAACAAATAGGGATCATTTTTCTATAAAGCATGTGCCCTTCAACGTTGCTGAACAATAAACTCTCGTATTCCCGTACCAGTGGGGTTTCACGCCACCATATTGCAATTACAAGATAACTTCTCTGTACAGTGGGACTACAATAAGGCAGTACATAATCCAACGACTATGTACTGTTACAGGGCTTTATTTCCTTGAATGCTGCTACAGGCCAGCACAAGATGGGTGCAGGGAGTCCTCTAACAGCTGCTTCAGCTTAGATTTATATTTCTTTATATGTTTCAATGCCCAGAAACAGCTTTAAGTTCTCTCACAGTATCAAAGCAACTAAAACATCTATCTTAAAGAAAGAATAGTAGGATAAAGTATGGACTTTAAACTTCTTTACTCCTATTTGTCCATAAATCTGTCAGGGTGGGAGGGTCTCTGAATCACTAAAATCTGCCTGTCCTAAAAGAAAACACAAATCCCCCTCCTAAATAAGACTGTTTACATACAGACTCCAAAAATAGTCTCTGAGATTGAGCAGTTGTGTACAGTGGCTATGATTCTAGCTACAATTTGTACATGATATATACAGCAGTACAGTACAAAAGGGGAACAGCTGTCCGCAGTGTGAGGTTTGGCAAAGGGATCTCATTAAAATCCAGAATCGGGACTGATAAATAGTGCAGAGAAAGCAAATGCCAGGAACACAATGCCTCCGATGATTGTCACTGAAAAACAAAATGTAAAGTTCAAAAATATAGAGCATTAAAGGATATTAAAGGACAGGCACAATAGGGAATAGCACATCATAGACAGGAGAGTAGTACATTTTTTAAGTAGCTTTAGGCACAAAATGTATCAATGTCCTTAAAGGAACACTTCAGTGTGAAAATAAAAACTGGGTAAATAGATAGGCTGTACAAAATAAAAAATGTTTCTAATATAGTTAGTTAGCCAAAAATGTAATGTATAAAGGCTGGAGTGACTGGATGTCTAACCTAATAGCCAGAACATCACTTGCCTGCTGTGCAGCTCTCTAACTCTGAGTTAGTCAGTGACTTGAAGGGGGGGCCACATGGGACATAACTGTTCAGTGAGTTTGTAATTGATCCTCGGCATTCAGCTCAGATTCAAAAGCAACAGATATGACCCATGTGCCACCCTCAAGTCACTGATTACCTGGTAACCAATCAGTGGAAACCAAGAGAGCTGCAAAGCAGCTTAAATATATTGCAATATATGGACAAACAATCCCTGTTTTGTTTAAAGGGTAAGGCATTTTTCAGTAGCAGTATGCACCCCCGCCTAATGGTTTTAAAATAAGTGGTGAGCACAACTTTCCCTTGTTTGAAAAAGTGAAACGTAAAGGTTCAATTCGTCTTTCATTACAGGTATAGTATTTTATGTATTTCAGAAATATAATAATGCCATTGTTCTGTTTAGACTGTAAATATCGCTACAGGTGATATATGGCCTAATGCTCATTCTTATGGAAATGCAAAACTGTAAATCAGCATTCATGTTTCGAGGCTAAAGTACAAATGGCAGATAAGGAAGATATGATACAGCTGTATAACACCACTAATAAAAGCTTCACTTACCAGTCCTAACTGAGATCTTCTGTGCTATCATTCTTCCTCCAATAACCGCTAAACCAGTGCACAAGCAATGGCCAAACGTACCCCCAACAGCAACACCAAATGGATCCTGTAGAGCGAAGGAAACAAAGAGGCATTAATATAAATATCATTTATAATAAGAATAGCTCATTAATGTCAAGAGAAATTAACCCCTCTGGTTCACTGAGATTTATGTTCTGTAATTATCTGCAGTAGCTCTTTAAGGTGAGGAGACAATCTATAAATTATATTATTATCCATAATGCTCAGCAACCAACCACATTTGCAATGATGGTAACTTTCTCTGACTTCTTTTTAATTTTTTTATAATTCTTTATTACTTCCTCTGACTTCTAATCATTGATCGAGGCCATTTATTAACTTTGCCAATAGTACAAAATGCTGAAATTTAGGGATCGTACCCAACCCACGGAGGAGTCAGAGAGTCTGCTAACTGCAATCAAGAATTATAATCAGCAGATCCTCAGACATTTCTCAGATTAGTTGTGTACTTACCTCTCTGGCTGCAAGGACGATGGTTGTGAGCTGGGAGCGATCTCCCCATTCAGCCAAGAAAGTCAGTGTCAAAGCTTGGACAAAAATTGGGGAAATAAACTTCATCCATCTCTTCTTGGGCACTGAAGGCCCAACATTCATTTCCACATCCCCAGTCCCATTTAGCAGTTTTGATCTTTGAAGCTAAAGTAAGAATGAATACAACGGATTAGAACATAATATGAAATATTTGTTACAGTGGATGGGAAAATGGGGATAGTTGTAGAACTCTAACACCCAAATTAGTCATTGGGGGGGGGGGGTCAATGCAAAACGGCAGCAATAGAGGCAGACCAAGGAATAGTATAGATTCTTGCTCCAGAGTCAAATGTTCAAATGAATGATCTGCTCCACTAAACACTTATTGCAGCAGGACCACTGCTCCTGAAGAACCTTAAAGGGGGTGGTCCACCTTTATGTTATGGAATGGCCACTCCTAAGCAACTTTGGCTTAATTTTTTCTTATTTATAGTTTTTGAATAATTTGCCTTCTTCTCTTGACTCTTTCCAGCTTTCAAATGGGGGTCACTGACCCCATCTGAAAAACAAATGCTCTGTAAGGCGACAGATGTATTATTATTGCTACTTTTTTTTTACTCATCTTTCTATTCAGACCTCTGCTATTCATATTCCAGCCAGTGGTTGTGAGTAATTTGTTAGATATGGAACATGTGACTCTCTGTGGTCTTCGTAGCTTTGTTTTCTTCAGGTTACAGGCAGTGCCTCATTCATTAGTGTATTAATAAGTGGTACACAGGGATGAAGTATGAAGCTTACAGGGCATGTAAAAGCAAAAAAATAAAACCCCATTTTTACTTTCTATAATGAAAAAGTAATTTATCTCAAATATACTTCAATTTAAAAATGTGTGCAGTTTTATACACTGACTGTATGCAGTGAAATTCTCCCTTCATTTACTGCTATGGATAGGAATTGTCAGACGGTCCCTAACTGCTGAGCAGGGAAACAATCATACTTATGAACAGCAGGGGGAGCCCCCGCCTTACTTCCCAGTCATGCAGAACTCAAGCAGCTTTGTTTGTTTCCCTGTAGAGCAGTCGGCGACTGTGTAGAGATTTGTTTTGGATTTTATTTTTACCTTAACATCAAAGTCAAAGTAAACTTTATTGTCATCTCAGCAGTATCCGAATACACAGAGAGACGATACGACGTGGCTCCAGCTAGTACATATCACAAAAAGGCACTTTTTAACAGTTCACAAAGTTAAGTTCAGGTGTGTCTGGAATGTAGTGGGAGGGCAGGCACTTCACTGTTTCCAACTCCAGCTGCAGGGACAAAGATAATGGAGCCAAATTTAAACAGATAAACTGGGATTCTATTTGGAGGATTATTTTGCTGCAGCCACTGGTTCTGTACAGTTGGAGAAAGTTTGTATTAAACAATACAAAAACTATAAAATCCACATTAGATTACATGACAACACAGGACCCAGTGCAGTCTGCATATTCTGATTATTAATCAGTCTTGTTGTATCGGCTTCTGGCAGATATTATTTGACTTGTGCTGTTTTGATCATGTATGATGATACCTAAGCAGCAGCCCAGACCACACTGAGCATGTGCACAGTCTTGGTTTTGTAAAGATTTTTAAAAGATGGTGACCCCCTGTGGCCAACTTTGAAAGCATAAATCATTTGTTTGATTAGGCTTGTGGTGCAGAAAGTTCATGTTTATATTTAGTATGCAAAATACAGCATGTCTAGCCTTATTCTATTTTAGACTTTACTTCCCCTTTAAGGTTTAGGCCACACCATATGGATATCAGCTTGCAGAGAAATTCAGGGCGAGAATCTGCTCCTCCACTGCTGCTCCTCTTCTGCCGCACATTTAGCGTTAAAATCCACCACTCCTGCACCTGATGAAAGGTAACGTTTCCGTGTGCAGGCAGCGTAACACAAAAGTAGCAGCAGGGGAGCAGAGAAACGCAGGTTGAGATATGTATGTACTGTACTTTAGATTCTATCCTAACATTATTATTTTGCCCCTAGATGCAACCAGTACACATGACTTACTGTACCAAAGATCTGGACTCTCGAGCTGAAGCAGGGATGGACGTTTCCTTCAATTTTAATGGGCAAGGCATGGCCAAGGTCTTCACAGACCTTTTTGTAGAACATTGTTATAATAAAACTGCCCCAAGCATCTGACATAGCAGAAAACTGACCTACAGCAAGGGAAGCACTGCCCCAGATAATTAACAGTGTATTGTAACAGTCAAATCTCCTTGAAGAGGATATATGATGTATAATGAATGTAAAATTGCTCTTTTGAGAACTTTTTTTTTTTTTTTTTTTAATTTTATTGATATTAGCAGCTTTTTAAAGCAACTTTTGGTACTGTAGTTCTCTTTGAGAGAGCCTGAGTTGAGCCTGTGAAAGCTATGCCAGGCTGCAGGAGCCAAGGGTATCAGAATAGGCAAGTCCCTATGGTGCAATTCCAATGGTACAGCATGGCAAGTGAGCGAGCAGGTATATAAATGGGGTACAGACTCACGGACTAATACTAAGCATCTACTTTCCTAGGGCTGTGAGTGCAGCTTTAATGGGGAATTATCGTGAACATAAAAATTTAATATAAGCTTCAGCATACTGAAATAAACTTTCTAAATACAATCATTCTGCATTGTTTCTGAAATAATCAAGTTTATCTTCTCTATTCCTCTCTCAGCATCTGTTTCTCTTCATTCTGTCTTCATACAGCAGTTGGGTGTCAGATATTCATTGACAGTTAGATCCAATAATTCTTATAGGGGGGCTCCTTTTGCCTAGAAGATATATTAGAGCTCACTATTAAAATCACTAGAAATCCTGCCTCTCTACATGCAGAATTTGTGCAAAAGGCACTTGTGTTGTTACATTTTGTTTGTACTGGAATCAGTTATCTGAGTGAGCTCTAATTCATCTGCTGGGAAAGGAAGGCCCCCCCCCCCCATAAGATATATTGGATCTAACTGTCAGTGATTATCTGACACCCAACTGCTGCATAAAGACAGAATGAAGAGAAACAGATGCTGAGTGGAATAGTAAATATAAACTTAATTAGTTTAGAAACAATGCAGAATTGTTAATTGATTGTATTTGGAAAGTTTCTTATTTCCGTATAACAAAAGCTTATATTACATTTTCGTGATGATTCCCCTTTAAGATGCTCCGGCAGAAAGCAATTTGCAGAGCAGCGTCCTATAAAAGACTGCACCTGCATAATCTACTGTCCAGCTCTATGTGTACATGTAGCTTTATAGGAATAAAATTATACATACATACTCAAAAACCCAGGGTAGTCATGTTCAATTAGCCCTCGAGGAGCTGGTGTGCAAAAAGCCCATTCTGCTGCATAAAGCTACGAATAAAAAAATGTAATTGCTCTGAAGAGTACTTTGAGCAAGTTTATGTTCATTTTGATTTTGGGTTAATGTCCACTTTAAATAAGCACGAGGGGGAAGCACCTAAGATCTACAACTTACTTCTTCATCTTTTCTCTTGATTTCTGCTTGCACTTCTTCCAGCTCTTCCTGACCTTCATCAGGACTCATCTTTAATCCCTCCCGAAGCATTCTGAGACCGAATATTGCAAACAGCGCAGTTGACACGTAATACGTATAAACTCTGGGAATAACAGTAGTGGCGTACCCAAACAAAACTGAAAGACCAAAATGAACATGTGAGTTCTTGAACAAAACACAACATAAACCTCAAATGAACACATACGGAAATGCATATGCAAATTAGGGGGTGGAAAGGGGGAAAAATGTACTTCCTTGTTTTGTGGCGAAAAGTCACTTAATTTCCCTCCCCACCCTAATTTGCATAGGCAAATTAGGATTCGGTTCGGCCACGCAGAATGATTTGGCCGAATCCGAATCCTGATGAAAAAGGTCGAATCCTGGCAGAATCCCGAAACGAATCCTGGATTTGGTGCATCCCTACTGAATTCCCAAATAACTGTCACTTAGCAATAGACAGGCTTTTTCCTTATTTGTATGCAAAACACAAGGAATCCTGGGAAGGAAAAACAGTTTATCTTCCAAAATAGCATTCTCCCTAGAAAACAAATATTCGGTGGGAGTGGAAACCCACTCCGTTTAAAGCACTACAAAGGTAGTTGCTGTTAACTGATGCGTCTGAACCATTTATACATACAAAAGTGACGTTTATTTCAAAACTCCAAAAAAAATATGTCTCTATAAAATACAGCTATATATTTAGTATATAAACACATCCATGGCATGGTAAGCCTTTTTATCTACACATCTGTAATATGAGGGAACTATAATACTGCTTGCGCTTGATCAGCTGAAACTGATACAGTATGTTACTTTTATAAACTGATAATTTATGGGGAGTATTATTCAACATATAAACCTTAAAGGGGAACTCCACACAAATATAACAAGCTTTTTGAAAAGAAAATTATTTTTAATGGTTTGGAACAGTTCCCTAAGCCTAGCCCCAGTTTTCCTGCTGACCTGTCTGACTACTTTGCTGAGCTGGCTGACTACTGTTACTTTGTATCAGCAGCATCTGTCCTTAGCCTGCATCCTCCAAAGCCCACAATTCCCTGCACACGTGATTTCAATAAGGAAAGGAACATCACAGTGCAATGCATTGTGGGTTATGTAGTTCCTGCATGCTGTCTGTAAGCTGTGGAGAAGTTGTTACAATTTGTAACATCAGTGTTTAGTCCCTCCTTCCCTGCCAGGATTTCAAATAATGCAGAAAGTGAAGAACTGTTACACAGCTGGATTTCAGCATAGAAAATGGCATTTATTTATTCTTTTTGAAGAAACAGGTAACTGTGATGGATATATTAGGGGTTTCTGCGTTATGTGGGCCTCTTTATCACATTTTGGTTTAGAAGCCGTAGTTCCCATTTAAAGTTCTGTAGATCAAGCTTCCTGAGCATGTTACTAAGGTCATGCTACAGCTTTTCTTTCGAAAACATAATTAAGATGATGATAATAATCACTACTTATTACTGTAAATAAGTTCATTACTTTTCTGATAATGTCATCAAGTTCAACTAGCATACGTGAATAAAAATTAAATCAAATCTATTGGACCTTAGGCTAAGGCACATCACACATGGACATGTGTAATTGTCATGGTGCTCTCATGATGAAACACTGCAATTTTCACCTTCATTGTGTCCATTCCATACCCATTTGGCAGTGCCAGTGCTTGCCATAGGCAGAGCATATTCTAATTTAGTGATTTGGAAAAGGCTGCCCCCCATTTGTACTATACACACCCTTACTTTTTCTTTATACTGTAAGCATTGCTAGATATTGCTCCAAAATACAAAAATGAAATTTGCCTTCTCACCTGATAAGCATGTCATCAGCCCCAGGGCAAGCATGGCTCCGGCCAATACAGTGAGCCGATTATACCTCATTGCCATTATGGCCGCTATAAAGAAGGTCTTGTCTCCCAGCTCCGACACAATAATGACAGATATAGCAGCCACGAATGCATGGATAAATCCAAGATTGGTAGTAGAGGAGAGCTCGGTGTTGCTGGAGAGGACAGCTGGAATCTCGGTATGCATTTTCTGTTGAGTTAAGAGAGACAATAATGGATTATAAACCCATATAATAACACTTGAGACAAGAAAAAAAATTAGGGATGCACCGAATCCAGGATTCGGTTCAGGATTCGGCCTTTTTCAGCAGGATTCGGACGAATCCTTCTGCCTGGCAGAACCGAAACCGAATCCTAATTTGCATATGCAAATTAGGGAGGGAAATCGCGTGACTTTTTGTAACAAAACAAGGAAGTAAAAAATGTTTTCCCTTTTCCACCCCTAATTTGCATATGTTTTGGTATTCGGCAGAATCTTTCGCAAAGGATTCGGGGGTTTGGCCAAATCCAAAATAGTGGATTCACTGCATCCCTAAAAAAAATGGAAGTCAGAATTTGTGCAAAAGGCAGTTATTTTGTTAGATTTTGTCTGTACTGGAATCAGTTATTTCGGTGAGCTCTAATTCATCTGCTGGGAAAGGAAGCCCCCCTATAAGATATATTGGATCATTCATCTACACACAACTGCTGCATGAAGACAGAATGAAGAGAAACAGATGCTGAGAGAGGGATAGTGAACATAAACTTGATTATTTCAGAAACAATGCAGAATATTTCGTTGATTGTATTGAGAACGTTTTTTTATTTCAGTACGAGGAAGCTTAAATTAAACGTCCATTTTCGCAATAGTTCCCCTTTAATGTTACTTGCAAATGAAATTTCTATCGAAGAAATATCTGTCCATGCACCATGGAAACAATGCAAAAGTAGACAAGACTCAACATCCCACAATGCATTGCACACTTTGGCAACTGTTTTCCTGTGCAGATATGTCAATCACAGGCAGCGCAAAGCATTATGGGAACTGAAGGCTTGGCCAATGGGAAGCAATCGAATGCCAGTGACAATGGTTCATATAGTCATAGCCAGCAGAACAAATAACAGAATGACAAACAGTTTCAAATATAAATTAGCTTTCTAATAAACTTTATTTATTGAAAATTTGCAGTTCACGTACATTGGAATCTGTCTTGGATTTGAAGTAGACTGATGCAAAATGATATACAGGTATGGGATCGGTTATCCAGAATGCTGGGGGCCTGGAGGTTTCTGGATAATGGATCTTTCTGTAATTTAAATCATTATACCTTAAAGGGGTGGTTCACCTTTAAATTAACTTTTAGTATGTTACAGAATGGCCAATCTAAGCAACATTTCAATTGGTCTCCATTATTTATTTCTTTTATGTTTTTTTTTTAAAGTATTTGCCTTATACTTTTGACTCTTTCCAGCTTTCAAATGGGGGTCACTGACCCCATCCAAAAACAAATGCTCTGTAAAGCCTCACATTTTCGTTATTGGAACTTTTTATTGCTCATCTTTCTATTCAGGCCTCTCCTATTCATATTCCAGTCTCTTCGTGCCAGCTGAATTTATTCGCCCATCACTATGAACAACCCCTTTAAGTCTACTAGAAAATCATGTACACTTTAAATAAACCCAACAGGATTGTTTTGCTTCCAATAAGGATTCATTATATCTTAGTTTGGATTGAGTACAAGGTACTGTTTTCTTATTACAGAGAAAAAGGATATATATATATTTTTTTTTAAATTTGGATATTTGATTATAATGGAGTGAATTTACCTTTCCGTAATTCGGAGCTTTCTGGATAATGGGTTTCCGGATAATGGATCCCATTCTTGTAATCCGTTTTACAGTATTCATAAAGAAAGTGCATGGATTTTTTGGCCAAGTATGAATGAACGTCAACATGTTTAACTAGAGATAATGTCAGTATCATGATTATTTAGTTAGTATAAAGCAATGTTTATTATATTATATTTAAAGGAGGGAGTACTCCTGAAAATAACTTGCTAGACAATGCTCTCTGGTTACTAGGAACACTGACAACACATGCAGTATATACTGTGCCACTCCTATGATAACCATTTGGGCTACAGAAACATGAGCCCACACAACTCACAAAGGCAACGAACATTGACAGTTTAAACAGACGTGTAGCTTTGGCAGCAGATTTATCTGAGATCCCAGCTGGCTCATTATGAGCACACGTGAGACATTATATAGAATCTGGGACAAGAAGCTTCATTTTTATGTTTGTGTCCTACTATGGCTTCTTCCTCCACATGTGGGTGACATAGCACTGGCGGGGCATTTACAAAAAATATAGTATTGCCCCACCCCCAAGCAAAGTGTGCGCTCTATAAACCCACATGTGCAGTGGGGAAAGCTACATTCCCCAGTAGTTGCCTTTTCATTTTGATTTAAAGGGGTTGTTCACCTTTGAGATAACTGTTAGTATGATGTAGAGAGTGATATTCTGAGACAATTTGCAATTGGTTTACATTTTTTATTACTTGTGTTTTTTGAGTTCTTTAGCTTTTTATTCAGCTGCTCTCCATTTTGCATCTTAACCAATCTGGTAACTAGGGTCCAAATTACCCTAGCAACCATGCACTGAATAAGAGACTGGAATACGGATAGAAGACCGAATAGAAGGATCAGTAATAAAAAGTAACAATACATTTGTAGCCTTACAGAGTATTTGTTTTTTTTAGAAGAGAGTCAGCGACGCCATATTTAAAAGCTGCAAAGAGTCAGAAGAAAAAGGCAAATAACTATAAAACTATAAAAAAATAAATAATGAAAACCAATTGAAAAGTTGCTTAGAATGGGCCGTTCTATAACATAATAAAAGTTACATGTTGAAAGCCTTGGCTGATTTATCCATAGCTACAAGGAATAAACTCTCCTGTATATACACACTGGGGCTCATTTATAAACATTGGCTAAATTTAGCACCTGGTAGAGTCCTGCAGCGAGTCAGGTACCCACGGGTTACCTGCCAAAAAAAAAGCAGGTACCCTGCGGGATAAGGGTTGGATTTTCGGGAGCAGGTATAGATGCAGGTCTGCGGGATAAGAGTCTCATCTATATTTCTTATGTTATATTGTCTATATTTTACAAAACTTTTTCCTGTCTCCGCCCACTTTTGATGATGTCACTTTTGATGATGCCAATTTGATGATGCCAATTTGATGATGCAGCAACAGCGGGTTGGGGATAAGGCAGCTGCAAGTTGGGGTCAGGTAGCAGATCCAAGTGGGTTAATATGCAGGTTGTGGGTTCGGGTCTCAAAAACTGGTTCTGTGCAGGACTTTAGCACCTGGGCAGGAACTCATGGCAACCAAGCAAATGTTTCCTTTCATTGTTCAACCTGCAGCCGCTTGTAAAAAACAGTCACTGATTGGTTGCTGTGGGTTTCTTCCTAGGTGCAAATTTGCCCAGTGTTTATAAATGAGCCCCACTGAGTTTCTTCCATCTATTTCCCCATAGACACTAGTATAAAAAAAAATAAGAGCTGGAGCAGCCGTACGTCTTGTTATACCTTAGTATTTCACTCGCCTCACTGGTCACGGACTCCCCAAACAAGCATCAGTCACCTATGGCAGTACCCTTTCCTTGTTCTATAATACATGCCATAAAATCCATCTGACAGTTTCAGCAATCTGGTTGCTAGGGTCCAAATTAACCCTAGCAACCATGCATTGCTTTAAATATGAGATGGGAAAATGATTAGAATAGAAAGATAAGTAATAAGTCTGAGAGGCACCCACAGCATAAACCGTTCCGGCCCACCCCTCCCATGACAGGGGAAAGAGAAGCGCACAGTACCGGGCTGTGGGCGCTTCTTCTCCCCTGAGGCCCGATACATCCCGGAGATGATGCACATGCACGTCTTCTGTGCTGTAGCCCTAATCTTTCCTGCACCCAGGGCTTCCGTGCCAACAGACATCATGCACACGGTGAGGATGCACCCCATAGCCTAGCTGCAGCACCCCATCCCCGCCGTGCCTCTCAGACTGCTCATCCAGGGACACGACTACATGCGGTGGCAGATGGAAGCCTTGGGCAACCCGCGGGCCAATCTGAGCGCAGTGGAGAGACTGGTGGCCCATAAGGCAAGTACGTGAAGACCGCCCAGCAGCAGTGCTCCCTTATGTGCCGGGTCGGTTTGGTAAACTGGGGTCACTCCCTGTTACTATTCCAAGGAAAAGAAAGACAACCACATCAAATAATGACCACATTCTACTGTAATAAAGTTGCATGAAATAAACAGTGATTCACTGAGGAACTGGGCAGGTTCAGCCCGGCCAGAGAGGCTGTTGGCAGTGTGGGAACTACTGGGGGAGCAGGGGGTGCGAGCAGGCCAGGGCCCGCACCCCCTCAGGGCCTCCCGGCAGCTCACGCGCCACTGACAAAGCCGGCCAAATGCGGCCGTATGGAGGGGGCGGGGCCCAGCTGCGCGTCACGCACCAGGGCTCGTCCCCCTCTAGTGACGCTTCTGGCTATTGGCTCAGTCCCGGATCCACAGTGTGGCCACGTCTTGAGAGTGGCATGAGCTGGAGGAGCGAGGGAGCGGGAAGCCAGGGAGGAGAAATTTAGCGCCGCAGGATGGATGGTCGCCATGTCGCCTTTTCTGAAGAGGAGGGGAAGTGGAGTTTCTGTAAGTTATTTCTTAATAAAGGTTTTGCTATTTTAAAATTTAATTTTTTTTTTTAAATTTCTGTTACTGGTCCTTTAAGATGCAAATTGAAGAGCTGCTGAATAAAAAGCTAAATAACTCAGAAACCATGAATAGTAAAAAATGAAAACCAAAAGTTATCTCAAAGGTGAAGCAGCCCTTTAATGAAATGATAACACGTATAATTCCCAGAGTGCAAATATAACACATTGAAGACAAAGGAGTGAAAGTGAATAAAATAGTACAGGTACATGGGAAGAGATGACAGAAGGAGGCGGAGGGATATCGCACATTCCCTGCTCCGGGGGAGGGAGTTAGGGGTCTGTAGCTGGAGCACTGGAGCAGGGATCATGTAATGGCCCAACAGTACCGTTTTTTTCGTGAGACAATTCCGATCTTCTTATTACAGCTCGCAGTCTAGAATCGCTGCTTCAAAGTCCAGCAACAGCGCCGATATCCAGCTGCTCAGCTCCTGCCGGAAAGCCAAAGCCGACGTCACATGCCTCATCTCGCGAGATTGCGGCGCGACGAATACACGTGTACAAAGCGCCTATAAGTAACGCCACCTTGTTGGGGGTGTGAGGAAATACCTCAGCGTTACAGAATTATTAGCAGATAATGAGCGACAGAAGCCTGTGGAGAACTATGTCCGCTGGCACCTCCGTTGCCATTTGTTGATCAAGAGCCATTTCTATTTTCTGCTCAGAGACCGGACAGGACAGACTCTTTGTGTTAGGGTCACGTGAAGTCATCTTTTTCATTGTTTGTACTCTTAAGGGAGACATTTTATGTAAAAAAAAAATAAGAATGTACCAGTGCATTATACAATTGTGCTTAAAAAAGTTGTTTTTCAGGCTGATTTATTGAATATTTCTGCAAATCCCTCCCTTCTCTTCCAGGCTCCAGCTCCCTGAATTCCCAGCAGCTCTCAGCACTATAGGACAGGAACCAATCAGCAGCTAGCAGGACCTGATAGGGAACTGATGACTGTCTGTGCTTGTGTGAGTGCAGGGCTGTGATTGGCTGTCCCCCTCCTACTGTGCTTCTGGCAGGGACCATTATAGGTCACGCCCACCCCTCATTTGAAACACAGACAGGGACCAGAGAACATCTATAGGAAGGTCGAATACAGAGGCTATTTTTAAAGATATTCATTTTTACCACCATTTTTTCATACAATGGCAGGATTAGGAGAAGCCTATGGGAGAAACTCATCAAAGCTAATCTAAAGCTGGCCATAGAAGAAAAGATCTGATCGTACGAATCAAGGATTCGTACGATTTTTGGACCGTGTGTGGAGAGTCCCGACATTTTTCGTCCGGCGGAGATCGGTCGTTTGGTCGATCGGACAGGTTAAAAGATTTCTGTCAGCTGCCGGTAATATCTCTGCATGTTTTGCCAATCGTACGATCGGATCTTTGCGTCTGTGGCCAGCTTTAGGTTTATGGCATTAGATGGTCCCAGCATTACTGTGCAAACAGATTTCTCACAATTCAGGGATAGAACAATGGTTTAGGATAAGACTGGGTAAAACGGACCAAAAGGAACTTTTAAAGGAACAGTTAAGATGGCCATAGTTGCAAAAATCTGATTTTCAGGGAGACTGTCACTAGCTTTGGTCGGACATAACTTTCGTACGATCGCTGTCAGGGGCAGAACATCGGCTGATCTGTTCTTTTGTACTTTATTTGATCGGAATGGTTAATGGCAGGTCGGGAGATGGGGGAAGTCCTATCGAATCATCGTACGATCTGATCTTTGCGTCTATGGCCAGCTTAACACAGAAAGTGGAAGTGTTTTTAAAGTACTGAATAGATTAGATTGTATTGCCCTGCATGGGTAATACTGGTGTGTTTGTTTCAAAAACAGTATAACATACCGCCCAACATTTTGGAAATAGAAAGCGGGGTAAAAAGATTTGCTGTGAGTAGTGCAGCAAAATCTTTTTGACCATGCCCATTTTTGTGACCACACCCTGTAATCACCATGTTCATTTTACAAAATTTGGCAGGTTATGAAAGTTAGTTTTGCTAATGAAGGTGAATTGCCCTTTAAGCAGTGAGTCTAAGTTCTCCCAATAGACCTATTTATGTTAAATTGTTACAATTACTTATTTGCTTATCTCAAAATTGTTACAAAAGTATCTTTATTGTTTGTCGGGTGGTCCCTCACTCCAAAGGCATCAAGGCTCTATCAAACAGAGTCAGTGGCACCGTCCAAGCCACACAGTATCCAAGTTATAAGCAAAGTTCACTCTGGAGAGCCAAATTGGATTCAGTGTACTTTATTCAAACACAACATGTTTCGGACAGACGTGTCCTTCATCAGGTGCTAATTACAATGTGTATTCACTCAGACTATTTATTAACCCTATACACCAGCAAGTTCATCAGCTCACACAGTTTGGCCAGACGAACATAATTAAATAAAAACAATACCAAGCCGAATACTGCCATCTTGTGGCCTACTCCAAAAAGGCATAAAAAAAGTATTGCACCAATAATATACAATGTATCAATGAGGACGTAATTCACATAAATAGTTACAATAAATAGTACAAAAGTTATCATATGAAATAGTTACAATAAATAGTACAAAAAGTATCATATGAAAAAGATAGTATCATCTCAAGTAATCTAGTCATAAAAAATAATTTCAAAGTCCTACCCTTAAGTTATATTCAATCCAGTTTCATGTCAATCATTTTTCAGTAAGTAGAGATTGCAATCTAAAAGAAGAGCAACAATATGACAGTTATAGAAAGCACTTTAAGCTAAATGCATCATTTATCCCCCATGGTTCCAATGTATTTAAAATGTCGATCCATTTAGCTTCACATTGAAGAAGCATTCTTTTTCTATCACCACCACGTGAAGGCAAATTGATTTCCTCCAACACTAGCCATCTTAAACTCGCACTGTTGTGTTTATGTTCAAAAAAATGTTTACCTACAGGGGTGTGGGTTTTAATATTCAATGGATCATAATTTGAAATCGATCGCTTATGTTCACCTATCCTTATACGTACTTTTCTTTTTGTTTGACCCACGTACATCTTCTATTTTTTCATATAAGAGAGGACGTAATTTGGCTGACAAATTGGTTAAATCTGATATTACATATACCCAAAATACTATTCGATTTATTGGTCCCCCTAAGATGGGAACCTTCTCCTGTTTAAATTGCAGCAATTGCAACTCTATAATTAAGGGAGCATATGTGATACATCCTTTAAGGGGAAACAGGTTACCGATTAAACATTACTGTACTTGCAATTCTGAATATGTGGTATATGGTTTGAAATGCCCATGTGGGAAGATGTACGTGGGTCAAACAAAAAGAAAAGTACGTATAAGGATAGGTGAACATAAGCGATCGATTTCAGACTCTTTGTGTTAGGGTCACGTGAAGTCATCTTTTTCATTGTTTGTACTCTTAAGGGAGACATTTTATGTAAAAAAAAAATAAGAATGTACCAGTGCATTATACAATTGTGCTTAAAAAAGTTGTGTTTCAGGCTGATTTATTGAATATTTCTGCAAATCCCTCCCTTCTCTTCCAGGCTCCAGCTCCCTGAATTCCCAGGCTGTGCCGGCAGCTCTCAGCACTATAGGACAGGAACCAATCAGCAGCTAGCAGGACCTGATAGGGAACTGATGACTGTCTGTGCTTGTGTGAATGCAGGGCTGTGATTGGCTGTCCCCCTTCTACTGTGCTTCTGGCAGGGACCATTATAGGACACGCCCACCCCTCATTTGAAACACAGACAGGGACCAGAGAACATCTATAGGAAGGTCTAATACAGAGGCTATTTTTAAAGATATTCATTTTTACCACCATTTTTTCATACAATGGCAGGATTAGGAGAAGCCTATGGGAGAAACTCATCAAATCTAATCTAAAGCTGGCCATAGAAGAAAAGATCTGATCGTACAAATCGAGGATTCGTACGATTTTTGGACCGTGTTCTGATATTACATATACCCAAAATACTATTCGATTTATTGGTCCCCCTAAGATGGGAACCTTCTCCTGTTTAAATTGCAGCAATTGCAACTCTATAATTAAGGGAGCATATGTGATACATCCTTTAAGGGGAAACAGGTTACCGATTAAACATTACTGTACTTGCAATTCTGAATATGTGGTATATGGTTTGAAATGCCCATGTGGGAAGATGTACGTGGGTCAAACAAAAAGAAAAGTACGTATAAGGATAGGTGAACATAAGCGATCGATTTCAAATTATGATCCATTGAATATTAAAACCCACACCCCTGTAGGTAAACATTTTTTTGAACATAAACACAACAGTGCGAGTTTAAGATGGCTAGTGTTGGAGGAAATCAATTTGCCTTCACGTGGTGGTGATAGAAAAAGAATGCTTCTTCAATGTGAAGTTAAATGGATCGACATTTTAAATACATTGGAACCATGGGGGATAAATGATGCATTTAGCTTAAATTTTGCTGCTCTTCTTTTAGATTGCAATCTCTACTTACTGAAAAATGATTGACATGAAACTGGATTGAATATAACTTAAGGGTAGGACTTTGAAATTATATTTTATGACTAGATTACTTGAGATGATACTATCTTTTTCATATGATACTTTTTGTACTATTTATTGTAACTATTTCATATTTTTGTACTATTTATTGTAACTATTTATGTGAATTGCGTCCTCATTGATACATTGTATATTATTGGTGCAATACTTTTTTATGCCTTTTTGGAGTAGGCCACAAGATGGCAGTATTCGGCTTGGTATTGTTTTTATTTAATTATGTTCCTCTGGCCAAACTGTGTGAGCTGATGAACTTGCTGGTGTATAGGGTTAATAAATAGTCTGAGTGAATACACATAGTAATTAGCACCTGATGAAGGACATGTCTGTCCGAAACATGTTGTGTTTGAATAAAGTACACTGAATCCAATTTGGCTCTCCAGAGTGAACTTTGCTTATACCTTACAAAAGTATCTTCATGCACCTGGTGGCTGTTCTGGGCTCTCTGCCAAAACCAAATTCAGTTAGAAACTTTGTATATTTTTCTGGCTGCTCAGTGCAATTCGGGACATTTCAGTAACAAGCTGGGACTGCAGGTTGAGTTGTCAAAAGCAGGACTTTCCAGCGAAAAATTGGGAAGTATGGTATAATAGTTGATATAAAAAAGCTGCAGTGTAGCCATGGGGCCAGCCATTCATTGCTTAAAAAGGAGAAAAGACAAGGAATACACAGCAGATAACAGATAAGCTCTGTAGTATACAAAACAATTCTTCAGAACGTATCTGTTATCTACTGTGTATCCTATGCTTGAGTTGTTTATATAAACTATAGTAGTCTTTCTGAAGCAAACACAGCAGTTTTACCAGTGCAGGGCAACAGTACATTATATTTGCATTACTTTAAAACACTTCATTTAGCACTAACGGCCCTAACGGCAGGCTCCCTGTCGATTCCACATCAGAAAGTTCTGGTGCACCAAAATGGCATTAATGCAGACTGGTGCTTGCAGGGGTTTCCAATGTTTCAGGGAAAAGGGAGACCACTCCAGCTATAACCCACAGTTACCCATAAACAGACAATTCATTTGAGTTCTGGTCCATTGTTTTATGTGAATAGCAGGACAATGTTTTTTTTTACAATTTAGGAATTTTTTGGAATAATGTAAAATGAAATGTATTGGTAAAATATACCAATAGTAATCTTTCATTTTTAGGGTGCTTTGTATATAGCGGTTCATACAAAGTCAATGCAGGGGATACAGGTATATATGGCACTGGCCTAGCCACTCGCCAGTAGTAAATCCACTGAGGAAGGGCCATGCGGTCCCGAAACGTTTGATCGTTTAAGTGTTATGAAGCACCATTGAATAAATTTGGGATCACCCCTTTTTCTGCAAGCACAGGTATTGGCATTCTTCTTTACTTGTATATAGTGGTGTCAGTGCATTTTGTTTTGTAAACAAGGGCCAAATGTTTTGCAAATTAGGGACAAAAAGGGTTAATTTACAAGAAAACAATAACTGAAATATCCAAACTGCGGCCCGAGGGCCACATGCGGCCCAGCTTGAAACGCTTGGTTCCCGAGGAAATAGGAGGGGGGACTCTGCCCATTGCCCAGTTAGTAATAATAATATAACAATAAGTCTCTTTAATATCCAGGTGTCCCATATTCCAGTGTATAGCTCCATCTGGTTATCCAATTGGCAATGTAGTTCTTTTCTGTGTATTTCCTTTACTTTTACAAATCAAACGTTTTTAGTGTATTTCATGTGTGGCCCCAGACAATTTTTCTTTTTCCAATGTGGCCTGCCGAGCCAAAAGTTTGGACACCCCAGTAATACTGAATTATCGTGCTTTATTTTATTTATTTTTTCCAGCGGATCTAAGTGTTATACATGACAGCTATGCACAGATTTTTCACAACTTGGAGACAAAAAAGGGCTGATTTAGGAGAAGACAATAATAAGTAATATTTAGTTTTTAAGCTCTTTTGTTATGGTGGTTTCAGAGGGTCCCCGTGTTTTTATTTTACAAACAATTATTTATATACTTAAATATTGGTCTTGTGTATTCAGCACCAACAACACAGCCTTTAAAAAAATCCCTTTAAGTAGGTGATAATGTGTTTTAAACTTTTGTATTTAGCATGAGCAGGGCCGCCATCAGGGGGGGACAGGGGGGACAAGCGTACCGGGCCCGGGCATGAAGGGGGGCCCGGCAGCGCTGCATTTTTTGAAGATCCGGGCCCCCCTTACGAGCGCCCGAGCCGTACGTCTTCCCTCTGTGCTGCCGAATGCGGAAGTGCCGAAAAGCCGAAGCCGATGCGCCGAAAAGACCCGAAGTCACGGAAAAAGCCGAAGTCATGAAGCGCCGAAAACAGCCGAAGTCCTGAATCAGCGCAAAGACCCGAAGTCACGAAAACAGCCGAAGCCGAAGTCCTGAAGCAGTGAAAAGACCCGAAGTCACGAAAGGAGGTGAAGTTGAAGTACTGAAGCCGTGAGTTCAATTCTACTGAACACCAGTTTGTGTATTTTTTTTTTTTTTAATCTCCTGGCCACCAATGTATTATTTTAATATTCTATAGGCCCCTGCAACCAATCTTTTTTTTTAAAACATGTTTTTTTGGGGCCCCAATTTTTTTTTTAACTCGTAAGGGGCCCCTGACGCCAATGGTTTTTTTTTTTTTCAAAAAATTTTTTTTTTTTTTTAATTTTTTTTTGGGGCCCCAATTTGTTTTTAACTTGTAAGGGGGCCCCTGCCGCCAATGTTTTTTTTTTTTTCAAAAAAATTTTTTTTTTTTTTTCAAATTTTTTTTTGGGGCCCCAATTTGTTTTTAACTTATAAGGGGGCCCCTGCCGCCAATGTTTTTTTTTTCAAAAAAATTTTTTTTTTTTTTTTAATTTTTTTTTGGGGCCCCAATTTGTTTTTAACTTGTAAGGGGGCCCCTGCCGCCAATGTTTTTTTTTTTTTTTTTTCAAAAAAATTTTTTTTTTTTTTAATTTTTTTTTGGGGCCCCAATTTGTTTTTAACTTGTAAGGGGGCCCCTGCCGCCAATGTTTTTTTTTTTTTTTTTCAAAAAAATTTTTTTTTTTTTTTCAAATTTTTTTTTGGGGCCCCAATTTGTTTTTAACTTATAAGGGGGCCCCTGCCGCCAATGTTTTTTTTTTTTCAAAAAATTTTTTTTTTTTTTTTTAATTTTTTTTGGGGCCCCAATTTGTTTTTAACTTATAAGGGGGCCCCTGCCGCCAATGTTTTTTTTTTTTTTTTTTCAAAAAAATTTTTTTTTTTTTTAATTTTTTTTTGGGGCCCCAATTTGTTTTTAACTTGTAAGGGGGCCCCTGCCGCCAATGTTTTTTTTTTTTTTTTTCAAAAAAATTTTTTTTTTTTTTTCAAATTTTTTTTTGGGGCCCCAATTTGTTTTTAACTTATAAGGGGGCCCCTGACGCCAATGTTTTTTTTAAAAAATTTTTTTTTTTTTTAAAATTTTTTTTTGGGGCCCCAATTTGTTTTTAACTTGTAAGGGGGCCCCTGCCACCAATTTTTTTAAAAAAAAAAAAATTTTAATTTTTTTTTTTTGGGGCCCCAATGTATATAAGGGGGCCCTGACCATCAATAGCTTTTTACAACTTGTGTGGGGGGGGTTACTTTTTTAGCGCTGATGTCTGTGTGGTCTTTTAACTGCGATGTGGAGTGGGCGGGAAATGGGGTGGAGCTTGGTCGTCAGTGTGGGCGGGGCCCAGGGGGCCCCAAAAATTTTGTTGTACGGGGCCCCGTGATTTCTAATGGCGGCCCTGAGCATGAGGGGCATGAGGCGAGAACATTGCCGTTCTTGACTGAGAGGTTTCCATTAAGACCAGCTGTGCACTTCTCCAAGCAAAACCAACCTAGAAATTGGCAGTTTTAGGGGCAGATTTATCAAGGTTTGACCTGAAAATTCGAATTTAAGTTTGTTATGGCCAATTTGACTATGGAATTGTTAAAATTCTATTTGAATTAGATTTTTGAGATTTATCATACACTGGCCTTAGAACTCTAATTCAACTTTTCGCCACCTACAACCTGTCGAATTGCTGTTTCAGACTATGGAAGACGTCCTGGGATCAATTTGGCGTTGTTTGCAGCGTTCCTGACATTCAAGTTTTTTTCAAGTTTGAAAAACTCGAATCGTATTCGATCCGACTTTAAAAAATTCTATTCAAATTTTTTTTTAAACAGATTTCAATTGGTCGAATTTCAAGTTTATGGGAGTTTAAAAAAAAAAAAAAAAATCTGCCTCCACGATTTGGTCTTACAGGTTAGCATGTGCCCGTACTCAGTTGCCTAAGAAACATCTCTGATATCCAGTGCGACTCCCATGGGCAGAACAACACAGTCTTTGTAATACAGATATACCTGCAATTCTTCCCAGGAACTTTCTGCTTCCTTCAGGACATATGCAACAAGATAATAATCATGTGACATACTTTTTGTCAAAATTCAAAGGATGCCAAAATGTAATGTCAACAGTTGCCACTGCCAGCTCTTCGTTAAGAGTACTGTATACACACCTGGAGTGAATATAGCAATTATTCTCCCCTATAAGTAGGGATGCACCGAATCCAGGATTCGGTTCGGGATTCGGCCTTTTTCAGCAGGATTCGGATTCGGCCGATTCCTTCTGCCCGGCCGAACCGGATCCTAATTTGCAAATTAGGGGCAGGGAGGGAAATTGCGTGACTTTTTGTCAGAAAACAAGGAAGTAAAAAAAGTTTTCCCCTTCCCACCCCTAATTTGCATATGCAAATGAGGGTTCGGATTCGGTTCGGTATTCACCCGAATCCTTCGTGAAGGATTCGGGGGTTCAGCCGAATCCAAAAAAGTGGATTCGGTGCATCCCTACCTATAAGCCCCGTTTTCAATAAATATAGTTTACAAGAGGCAGTTCCTGAGGAAGTATGTGAATTAAATGGCTTCTGCACTGTTGTTAAAGCTTTAAAAACTAGAGGACAAATATCTTGGCACTCACATTCAGGCTTTGGAATTGTTGCCTGAAAGATAATCTAATTAAAATGAATTGATGTAAAAATATCAATCTGAGCACATTTACTATTTTTGGTTTTTAGTGGTTTCTGAGATGCAGTTTTATAGACTGCAAATTTTAGCAGGCTTTCAGCTTCTCAGTGCTTCTTGAAAGTCAGAGTGTTGGTGAACCTAACCATCTGTGCACTTTCTTTATTGCTCTAAAGGGGAACAATTGCAAAAATTGTAATTTAATCTAAGCTCTGTCATGCAAAAATAAATATTTTTTAAATGTAAAAATTTCAAAATGTTGTACTCCCCTCTCAGCAATCTGTCTTTTTGCATGCAGCGTTGTGTCGGAGTTAGAGCACATTCCACTTGATTTTACCAAACCGTCAATTAGGGTAGGACTCCACGGGCGATTTCCGCCCGCTGCACAAAAACGCAGGCATCAAGTCGGATGCGACAGAATTAAGGTAAGTAATAGAATTGTGAGATGGAATCGCAGTCCGACACTTATTTATTTTTAATAATTCCCCTTTAATTGTAGGATTAACCCTGGTATTACTGTATAAATAGACAATAAATGCATGTGCTCATAGAAACCCTTTGAATTATAATAAATAACTTTGGGGTTTTAGGCCCCCCTTAAACAATGTATAGCAATATGTGTATTTTCGAGAGGCCTGTTAGTAAAATAGTTGAAGGATTTCGTTTTCTTACATTTTTAAAGTAAGTAAAAATAAAACACACACACACACCAATCAACTGTATATTCTTTTGTATTGTCATATCAAGGATAAATACGCTTGGCTCAGTAACAAAGAAAGCAAGTGAGACGTATACATGGAAATGTATAGTATACAATGTTATATTTAAAATATAAGTGGAATGAATGCTTTCCTGTGAATAGGATAGGAATCAAACTTTTCATGATAAAACTCATGACATAAAACTGCAGCCAATGCCTGGCTAAGCAACACATATAAAACAACCAACCACCATATAGTATTCAGAAGTCCAAAAACAACTGCGATAGACAGGTAGATCAAGAGCTCTGCAAAGTAATGAGGGCAGGACACCTTCTCAAACCAGTCTCCAGTAGGTACAGCATGCTTCAGGTTTATTATGGCACCTGCAATGTATCAAAGGATCAGGCAGAAAAGGTAAGTTCATACATTTTCATTTAATACTGTTATATTAACAAACCAGACTCTTAGAGGCCGATTTTTACAAAATATGCATTTCTCTAAATTTCCTGTGCTGGAAAAAAAACAGAAAAACTCGAATCGTATAAATTTTTCAGATTTTCCACCAGAAATCTCAGATCTTTTTCTGATTTTTGCCCGAAAACCATGAAATCTTCGGATTATTGCACAAAACCCAGCTCAGATCAAGATATCTTCGGGACTTCTCCCATTGACTTACAGTTAGGCCCATAAATATTTTTACAGACAAATTTTTTTCTAATTTTGGTTTTGTACATTACCACAATGAATTTTAAATGAAACAACTCAGATGCAGTTGAACTGCAGACTTTCAGCTTTAATTTAGTGGGTTGAACAAAAATATTGCATGAGAATTTGAGGAATTAAAGCCTTTTTTTAACAAAATCACTTCATTTCACTTTGAAGGCCTGGGTCATTACTATTATAGAGATGCTGAACCCTTAGGCTGGTTTAAAACATTCAGTACGGTACATAGAATATGGCATTTCTAGCCATATTCATTTTTAGGGTTTGGTTCTCCTTTAATGGGGCAGATGTTTTCAGATTTGGAAATTGCAACTGTAGATTAAATTGCCTTTACTGCCTTTTTTTCTGGACCAGTTTACTGAAATGAGCAATAGCAGGCCAATGCACTGTGTTGCATTCTCTAAATTATTCATTGCTCATCCTGTATGCTGTAGCAATATGAATATGCTTTCATTTGTTTACTATGTGACCAAAACAAAATCTGTTTAAATCATATAAATATACTACTATGGTGCATTGATTATAAATGCCAATCCTGCAGCCTTAGGACTTCTGACCTCCCTTTCATATGGACTGTCCATATCAACTTCTTAATATGCCTTTTCTCTTTTCTATGACCCTATCAATCCACAATCATTTTCACCACTGCCATCCTCTCCCCCAAATGGTCTGCACCACTGAATGTGCTATGAAGATGTATCTATGAAGAATGTATATATTACAGAAGAGCACACCTGATGCACTTTTCCTCAGATCAGCAAGAATACAATGACATGTGTACTGGTGTAGAGAAGCCCAGACATAGAGTGTCAGTCCAAGGATATGGTACCAGTTACCCTGCATTAGGAGATCATCCAGCGAAACTGCTGGAAACAAGAAAAATAAAACGTAAGCACATTTTTAATGGCATGTCTGCGTGAAGACATCTCTTCTAATGGAGAAAGTGGATTAAAGGACGAGTAAACTATCACTTATGATAAAATTTATGGTTTCAACCCCCTCCCCGAATAGTTTATATCAGTGTATTAGTAGCTATAAAACAGTGTAGTTACTGTAATGTCGCTCGGATACATGAATGAGGCCGTCACAGTTGCTTATATTGTACTGATAAATAGATAAATATATGTTGTAAAATAAGAGATAACTGGTCATGTGACCGAATTATTTTTCATGAAACTGTATAATGGATCACTTTGGCTTTATTTCATTCTTTTTAAACACTCAAGCCAATATAAAAAGCAATCCCAGTGTCTGATAGTGGTACAGCGAAAATTTTCTTAACAACCAAACTGAATGTAATGGGATCACTATATTTAAAGGGATACTGTCATGGGAAAAAAAAAATTCAAAATGAATCAGTTAATAGTGCTGCTCCCCCAGAGTTTTGCACTGAAATCCATTTCTCAAAAGAGCAAACAGATTTTTTTTATATTCAATTTTGAAATCTGACATGGGGCTAGACATATTGTCAATTTCCCAGCTGCCCCAAGTGACTTGTGCTGTGTTGTGATAACAGCTCCCTAACACAAGATAACAGCTGCCTGGTAGATCTAAGAACAGCACTCAATAGTAAAAACCCATGTCTCACTGAAACACATTCAGTTACATTGAGAAGGAAAAACAGCAGCCTGCCAGAAAGCATTTCTCTCCTAAAGTGCAGGCACAAGTCACATGACCAGGGGCAGCTGGGAAATTGACAAAATGTCTAGCCCCATGTCAGATTTTAAAATTGAATATAAAAAAATCTGTTTGCTCTTTTGAGAAATGGATTTCAGTGCAGAATTCTGCTGGACCAGCAATATTAACTGATGCGTTTTGAAAAAAAAAAAAAAAATTCCCATGACAGTATCCCTTTATTAAAGAAAAAAATTACCCCCCCCCCTTTTTGACATGAGCTCATTCAGTTGGGCTTATAAATGTTATCTGAAGTGATTTTATTGGAGACTTGATGCTTTCCATAGTGGGTGGTGTACAGATTCCTTGGAAAGCAGAGGGAATTCAAGTCCCGGAATCCATCACTTCACAATGGAATGAGATAATGGTGGGGTTGCATTGCATAGTGTGGCAGGCAAACACTAACTGGTAAATATTTTGTTTTTTAAAGGAACAGTAACACCAAACAGTGTTTTAAAGGAATGAAAATATAATATACGGTTGTGCTGTAGTGGTAAACTTATGCTAGAGGCACAAGAAGCTGCTATTCAGTGCTAAGATATAGCAGTGAAAATAATTAAATAACAGCTGACCAAAATAAGATTGTTGTGTTATGAAACGTGGGTGTACAACATTTATGAGTGCTGGGAAATGCTTATAGATACAGACAAAAAACATCTAAATATATATATACTCACTGGTCCTTCTGTCCAGAGGGCAATAGCCGAGTATAGTGAACCCAATCAAGATGTAATAGCCCAAGCCGAAGCAATACTGCACAAAGTGAATGACCCCATTGGAGTAGATACTCACAAACAGGCACTCTAGCAATCTCCGCAGGCTGTGCAACCACAACAGAGAAAGAGCCAGAACAACTGAAAGTTCTCCGCCTGTAAAAATTCAAAACATTATTTGAATTAACATTTCAATGTGCTAATTTAAATGGTCAGTATACACCTAAAATCACCTTTGATAAACATTAGCACATTAGACGTGTTGAAATGACATTCTGCTTATTGTTTTAATATAAAATAAAATTTTAAAGCACTAATTTGAAAGTTTGGCTCCGTTAACTGCACTCAACACCAAAAAAGGCAATTTGTTAAGAGCTCCCTATCTCCCACTCTCTTGTCTAAGCAGCAGCCATTGAGCAGCTCGATATCAGGGGCTTCTCAGTGGACTGTAATTAGTTTTATCAGCTCCTTCGAAGTACTTTGGGACTAGAAGTGACAGGAATTACTAAAATGAAACTGGCTTCATATACTGCCATAATTCATAGATACTTCTTAAAGCGATACCGACACGTTCCTATAAAAATCATAGGAACGTGTCAATATCAAGGAGGTCAGTAGGTATACCCAAAGATTCCTGAGGTTTCCCTTCAGATTCGGCCGAATCCTTCTGCCCAGCTGAACCGAATCCTAATTTGCATATGCAAATTAGGGGCAGGGAGGGAAATTGTGTGACTTTTTGGTCACAAAACAAGGAAGTAAAAAATGTTTTCCCATTCCCACCCCTAATTAGCATATGCAAATTAGGGTTTGGTTCGGTATTCGGCCAAATCTTTCACGAAGGATTCGGGGGTTCGGCCAAATCCAAAATAGTGGATTCGGTGCATCCCTAATGTTGTCACAGACTTTAAGATTATTTTCAAGCCCTTCAAGTTATTTTAGTCCCAATCAGCATGTGTTCTCTCACGCCGAGTGAGACGCAAGGACTTGACGTCATCACCAAGCACCCGAAAGGATACACGCGGAGAAATAGCACCGCTGGACGGAGCACAACCACAAGCAGTGTCGGTGGAACATTGACTGGAGAACTTTGATGCTCGTAGTTATACCACAATTGTGAGTGAATTTTTTTTTTATAGTTTTAACGAAATAAAAAGGTTTTATGCTATGTCACTATTCTATTTTTAAAGCGGCGGCAAACAAACAAACTATACATGTTAGGTCACATGAGCCAATTAAAAGACAAGAGTTCTGTCTTTTGCTTCTACATTCCTTAGTTAGTTAGAGCTGTAGTATTTCTGGTCAGGTGATCTCTGAGGCAGCACACAGACCATCATGAAATGGTGGTTCAAAGCAAGAGCTATAAAAGGGCAATATTTACTTAAATATATATTCCAGTTTGGTAAGATTCTTTAATATGATAAACTATCTGTTGATTCAATATTCATTTTGGAGGTTAAGTTTTTCTTTAAGCTCATGTTGAAAAGGGCTGTATACTCTCCCTTTAAAGCAGGGGTCCCCAACCTTTTTTTACCCGTGAGCCACATTCAAATGTAAAAAGAGTTGGAGAGCAACACAAGCATGAAAAAAAGTCCCTGGAGTGACAAATAAGGGCCGTGATTGGCTATTGGTGGCCCCTATGTGGACTGGCGGCCTACAGGAGACTCTGTTTGGCCGTTAACCTGGTTTTAATACAACCAAAACTTGCCTCCAAGTCTGGAATTAAAAAATAAACTCCTGCTTTCAGGCCACTGAGAGCAACATCCAATTGGTTGGGGAGCAACATGTTGCTCACGAGCTACTGGTTGGGGATCACTGCTTTAAAGAGAAAAAAATATTCACTCAATTTGGGATGAGTCCCTTAAAGGTACATAAATAACCTCCCTATCAATAAAACTAGAGATTCCGCCTGCAGTCAAGTTTCCGAAGGATTTATTTTCTGCTTAGGGATAACAAGGTGCTACTTATTACGGATCATAATCCTCCCAAGTTTTCCTGAGCAGGCGTTTCACAGGAGTTTTTTTATCTTTATTTTCCCATCTCTGCAAAGTGCTCCATCACACTGATCAACTGACATGATCCCGTAGCACCTTGGGGTGTAAATGGACCCACACCCCTGCCCACCTCATAGTAACAGTGGCCACACACTAACAGTGCTGGATTAAAGGGCATATAAGTGCATGCCCACATCACTGCTGGCTGATGACTCTTCTTTCTCAGACACCGGCCGTACCCATGCGCCTCCAGTATCTATTGCACAACTGACTGTAGTGGACACAATTAAACTGGCACACTGGGGGTAATAAAACATGGCTAATGACCATTTTGAGTGGTTTATATCAAAGTAAATGATGACAGGTAGTGATGTGTGGGTATCGGGTCATCTGGCACATCACTAATGACAGGCTTATAAGGAGTGTCAGCTCTATACTAATCACTCACCCAGGACTTGTGGTTCTGATCCGGCACAGAGGAACTGTAGCACTGCTTGTAGCCATTCTGGAACTGGGACACTTTGGAGCAGTAAGTGAAGCAGGATCCACAGGAGAAACCCATTCCAGATCAGAGAGACAAAATAAAAATGCCAGAAGCACCTGATGAGAAATAAAACAAAGTCAGTGTATGCACCTTCCCCTCACACACATAAAAACAAACACAAACGGCTTCTGTAGGGAGAACTGCCGCCTAACAATGAGCTGAAAAATCCACCAATCCTGAAAGCATTTGCTGTGTGTTAAGGACATCCTGCCACGAAATACCTGTCCTTCATGTGATGTCCTATGCCTTCAGAATGGCGAATCGGTTGCTTTTACCGTCACTCATCGTCCAAATCTGCAGTCACAACTCTGTCCTCTACCCTCCCTTCTGAGCCGTCAGTCATACTTTCTCCACCCTCAGTCTTCAGCCCTCCATCCTCCTCCCTCAGTCCTTTGCCTTCTGCTGTAGCGTTCCTAGAGGGGGGCGGACCCTGGTACGTGACGCGCAGCCGGGTCCCGTCCCCTCCGTACGGCCCACGTTTTCAATGGCGCGCGGGCTGCCTGGGGGCCCTGAGGGGGTGCGAGCCCTGGCCTGCTCGCACCCCCTGCTCCCCCGTAGTTCCGCCACTGGCCTTCCGCCCTCAGTCCTTTGCTTTCAGTCCTCTTCCTTCCACCCTCGCTCACCACTTTAGAAAGTTATGGATATGACTGTCGGCTGAAAAGAGAGATCTGAGGGAGTAATGCTGAGGAAAGAGGGTGGAGGGCTGAGCAGGGAGGGAGGGCAGAAGGAAGAAGACTAAAAGGAAGGGGACTGAGGGCGAAGGATGGAGGGCAGAAGTCTGAGGGCGGAGTTCGTATGAGTGACGGTAAAAGCGACCAATGCGCCATTCCGAAGGCATAGGACATCACATGAAGGCATGTATTTCGCTGCAGGATGTCCTAAAATGCGTTCCGTAGAGTGTAACTGCCTGTGAGTGGGGCTGAGGGAAGCCTTCAGCAAGGAGTCAGCCTTTGATTGCTGGGCAACCACATAATCTTCACCAGACAGGAACCCGCTTACCTCTTAGGTATATCAAACCACTGGAGCCATGAGGGGCGCCGCAGGCCGCTTTTAGTCTTCCCATAGCGAATGAGATCTTGGAAGACGCTGCACAAAAGGGAGCGCCCGCTGTCGCAGCCTCGTTGCAGATATAAGAGCAGGGCAGTAAGGAAGGCCGCATCCACCGCCAGCCACACTAGAGCCAACAGGCTCACTCCTGGCGGAAGCAGCTGCATGTTTTACCGTATGTCATTCTCTGTGCCAGTGCTCAGAGGCCACGCCCATACCGAGGGCGGGGGATATGCTACTCCCAATTACAGTATTAGACTGCTGTTCTGGCTGCCCCCTGCTGGTTACAACGAGTAATTAATAAAAAGGTACATATGAATGGAGTGGCAGACCAGCTGGAGATACTGCACCTATTCCATCACGTGATGTAACTATGCCCATGAGATTTACACGTGACTGTGATAATGATCACACCAAACTGCTTATATTGTGCAAAACAAATGCTAAATGTGCTTTAGTAATGACGTATTAATTATTATCATCATGAGTTCTGTTCAGGGCTGGAACTTGGGCTAGGTAAAGTAGCATAGACATAAAAATGTTGACCACGCCCATTTTTGTGGCCACACCCCTTATTTACCATGTCCGTTTTACAAAATTTGTCAGGTTATGAAAGTTTGAACACATTTCTATGGTTTTTATATGTTACTGCAGTTTTGCTAATAAAGGTGAATTGCCCTTTAAGCTGTGAGTCTTGTTCTTATCTAAAACTGTTATAAAAGTATCTTAAGTGTGTGTCCTGGGCTCTCTGCCAATTAAGTTAGAAACGTTGTATCTGTTTCTGGCTGTTCAGTGCAGCAGATCAAAGAGAGACTTGGGAAGTATCAGTACAAATCCGGGACTGTGGGTTGAGCTGTCAAAAGCGGGATGGTCCCGCTCAAAACGGGACAGATGGGAGCTATGAGCAGTGGCGGGCCAAGTGGGCCAGGCGCCCTAGGCAACCCGGGCCACTATATCTCCCCCCACCTTTGGCACATGCACAGACAAGTGCAAGCGATGAGGACGCGTAGAGCGCAACCAGCGAAGAAGCTCGAGTGCGTAAGCGTGGAGGAAGCACAAGTGTGCATGCGCATAATAGCGCACAATCACATTCCATAGGAACTGCTGCCACAGCTCTGGAAAGAACGGTCCGAACTAGGGAAAGGCGTCAGAAGAGGTACGTCCCTGGCGCCTCTCTACCTTTGTGCCCTAGGCTCTTGCCTCTTCTGCCTACCCCTAGTTCCGGCCCTGGGTATGAGCAGGCCCGGACTGAGAATTAAAATAGGCCCTGGCATTTCAGGTACACAGAGGCCCAATCAGCCCACATAGAGGCCCAAACAGCCCCAACGAGCCCACTAAATACTGACTTTCTATGGGACCTTATAGCAGCCCCTCTGGCATTTGCCAGAACCCACAGATTGCCAGTCCGGGCCTGGGTATGAGTGCCAGGGACGTACCTTCTCTGCCTCCTACCTCTAGTCTGCTGTCCTCTCTTCTCACTCTGCCGGCTGTGTGAAACTGTTCTGCTGCGCATGTCTATTGGGTGCGGCGACCGGCCAGGTTTCCTAGAGCGTCAGGCCAATCTGGCCCGGCACTGGTTCTGGGAATTCTCTGCCTGCTTCACTCATGTAGATATGATGACACACTGGGTTTCTGAATGGAAAGTGCTGCTGAGTGGCAACTAAACAGGAAGCAACTCTTTTCATTTTTATGTTGTAACCGTGTATCATTCATTTGTGTGCTGCATGAGCAGTCTGGGCAGATGTACACATGTATAAGTGACAATTTCAAGGGTTCAGTGTCACATTCAATCTGTTCTTGTTTCCCTTTTTGCCATAGATTTTTTTTGTGTGATTAAAACAACAGGCTAAATGTATATTCAGCACAAACCCTACTCATTGCACTCATGTTGAAGAAGAGGTATACTGTGCCCTTTAAAAGAGAAGGAAAGGCTCGCAGCACTTGGGGGTGCCAAATGTTACACTCCGCACCAGCCACCAGATTATGCCGCAAGTGTCCAGCGGTGGGTTGGGGTCAAGCCTAAAAATAACAGACATGGATCAAGTATTATAGTGAATTATATAAATCTGTTTCACTTTAAAGGAGAAGGAAAGCTCCAAGACAGTTTATTGCCAAGAGATTAGCCACAATAGTTCAAGCTAAAACGCTATATTTATTCTGCAGAATGCTTTACCATACCTGAGTAAACAGCTCTAGACACTGTCTCTGTTTGTTTAGGATAGAAGCTGCCATATAAGCTTGGTGTGACATCACTTCCTGCCTGAGTCTCTCCCTGCTCACTTACAGCTCTGAGCTCAGATTACAGCAGGGAGGGGAGGAGGGAGGGGGAGAGGAGCAAACTGAGCATGCTCATGCCCTGCCCTGGAGGTTAAAGCTGAAAACAGGAAGTCTGATACAGAAGCCCATGTGTACACAATAGAAGGAAAGAAATGTGATGTTTCTTTTGACAGAGGACTCAGCGCAGAATTACTTTGAGGGTTTACTGGTGTATTTATATAGACCTTTCTGATAAAGCTTACTTAATTTTAGCCTTTCCTTCTCCTTTAAACTTATTTCTAATGGGATGCAAATGTTGTGCATATACAGTAACACTTACACAAGAAACAATTGCATAGTTTTGCCTGCCTCTAGATATGGAGAGTGGGGGCTATTACATGGTACCAGCAGGGCTGTATTTATACATATATAATACATTCATTTTTTGGTAATAATCATTAAAAAATCTGCCCAGCCGCCAGAGACTTGCTGTGTAAATCCAGTTTTGAAGGAGGAGATGAGGGATATGAGTGTTGTTGTAGTGTGGCGTACGGCAGAAGTGACATCACACGTAACTGGAAGTGATGTCACATGGAGTTCTATATGCAGTGTCGCTTCTGCAAGCTTTGGTGCTCTTAGGTCTAGTGAGTTGCATGGCACCGAGCCTAAATATAGCGCTGGGTACCTGTCTCTATGGTATATGTTATTTTTAGGAAAACAAAGAACATACTTAATGCAATGTCTTGAGAATGATAATGCTGTGCTATTATTTTGAAGTGGGGGGCCTAAGGCAATTCTTTTATCCTGGATGGATGGTGGATTGGGCCCTTCTTTACATTTTGCACCCTGCCTTCCATGTTATAAATGTGATATTTACTTCTGGTGTATCTTGCCTTAACTATAGGGTCAGCAGAGGATTTACAGGATTCCACCTGCTCAGGTTTGTGAGGAAGGATTAGTCAGGGATCTGTCACTAAGTTTCTTTTATAAGTTGTGAGTTGATGTAATCATTGTTGGTGGTACAATAACCCTGTGTGTGTAACAATGCAGGGGCACAATAATGTCTGTCAGCCTCTACACTTTCAGTTGTTACATTTCTGTCACTTGGATTTCTGTCACTTGGGTCTTTGTGCAACATAATCCTAAATACATTCTTGGTGGCAATGCCAAGACTGTTAGTAACTCCATCTACAGGTTTATTGTAACCTTGCACACCTGTAAAGAAGTTGTCATTGTGGCTGTCAACTGCTAACATTTTCCCCTTGCACCTTGAGAGAGTATTATCTTGGTGGATATAAGTTGTTTTCCTGGTGCTAAATTTGCAGAAACTAATAAATATTACTTGTTCAGCAAGAAACATGGACTAAATAAGTAGGCTGCTTTTAATTTATTTGTATAACCACGTGTGGGGCCCCAGATGCACTCAGGTGAGTATGCTTCAGTGGTGGTTACCCAAGTTGGAATTCTGATTTGGATATGATTCCCATTGGCATGCGTGTGGTGTTAACAGCCAGACATGAATAGGGTGCCTCTAATCAGTTGTTTGGGTTAATCTTTTTCTCTTCAATGCAATAAAAGTGGAGGGTGCCAAATCCAGAGGAGGGGGTGCTTTGCTGCAGGACTGTGGGTCAGGAAATAGTCTATAAAGGTTTACATTCATTCAGATCATGGTATACTGTATCTAGCAGAAGTAAATCTACAGCAACTGGACTTGCTGAGTAATCAATGAATATGTTTCACTATTATTGGATTATTGGAAGGGTTTATATGCTGAGGACTTCCCATACCAGTCAGTTGAACTGAAGAAGCTGCTCAGATGTAAATCATCTTCAATGATTATTCAGCAGTTACTATAGATTTACTCCTACTAGGTCTAGGGATGATAATCACCATACAATATTGTGCAGCTTTCACTGACCACTTGCCCTGCTAAGGATTGTAATGATTGCACTTTTAATATGTAAAATGACAATAAACTGTCTTTAGTGGTTCTAGAGAGGGGCAATGGCCTGGGCTCTGCACATAATGGAGCCTCTTAGGGGAATAACTGTAGGTGGAAAAAAACAATGATAACATGGACAGTAGGGCAAGATGGCAATAGCTTTGTTGTAATATAAACACTAAGATTTCCAAATTTACTGCCTTTTGGCTATTGTTGAAGTACAAATCAAAGCACTGTCTAACATCTACCAGAGGATATCCAATGTTGCTTTTCTGACGCTCATTTATAATAAGCCCACTAGAGGGAACTCTTATTGCTTAGGTGTATAATCTACTACAGGACCCACAGCATACAGAATAGATCTTCAGAAAAACTACCATGCTTCTATCCATTTTTACAAGGCAGAAACTTGCATAAATGTACAAAATAAATTATTTCAATATTGGATCTGGATCTGGATTTTTTCTATTATATAAACACCTGCTATAAGCAACATCCAACACATTAAAAAATCAGAACATATTTATTTAGCTACACTTGCAGCTGCACTGTTCATGCACAGATATACATTGCCAATGCACCCCCAAACCCTGTCCACTTAACCATAAGTTCTTCCCATTTCTGGGTCAGTGATTTGGCAAAGTGGTTTGAAAAGGAACATTTTTGTGGCTAAAGGCCCCCATACACGGGCCAATAAAAGCTGCCAACAGTGTATGGGGCCATCATTTTGGCCTCCCAAAAGTCGGGCAGATCTCGATTGGGCAGGTTAAAAAAATCCCGTCGGCCAAAGCCAAAAGTCGAATATCGAATTCATGCGAGTCTTTTTTAACTCTAATACACTTTGAATGGAAAGTCATTTTAGAAAAAAATCAAATATTTAGAATTCTAACTAATATTATTGACCCGAAAACTCAAATCAAATTACCGTAGTCTAAACTCGAATTGAGTTTTTTCTCTGAAAAAACCTCAAATGTCAGGAAGGCTATTAACATCTTCAAATGGGTCACTGGGCCTCTCTCATTGACTTATACATGAACGCGGCAGGTTGTAGGTGTTGAATAGCCGGATTCGAATTATTCCCAGGGTAAAGGTTTGATAAATCTCGAAAATTGGAGTTTAAATTAAAATTCGAATCAAATCAAGTTTGGATAATTCACAATTCGAATTTGATACTTTTGACCAAACAAAAAATTAAAAAATTTGAATTCTAATTTACTATGCGACCCTTAATAAATCTGCCCCTGAGTATAGAAAACATGGCTCATAGTTATTCATTGCATTGGCTTCATGCATAGATTATCATTGCTTTCAGTCATATATTTCACCAATTTCAGACTACAAATTTAACTGATCTTCTTTATGAATTCCCTGTTACTTTTGCCAATAGGCTTCCTCTTACAAACCTGTCTGTTTATTGCTGTTTTCCTTCTCCTCCTTATATGTCAAAGAATCCTCTGTTTGTGCTCTTTTCAGTTTAGCAATTAATTGTGAGATATTACTATTAGCTTTGCTGTCTATTACAGGAAATGTATTGCCCACTTTATTAAATAAAAGATTTTTGTTAACCTCAATAGAGAAAATATGATTAATCACAGAAATGTCCTTGCTTCTAGAGATAAAAGCTCTGCTGGAGATTGCCTGGACGAGTGACAAGAACCAAGGAAGTGATTATTTTTGGAGGTAATGAAGGAAACAAGCTGAGGGTCTCCTGTGAGGAACAGAAACAAGGCTAAAAATAGGGAAATGTGTCCCACATGTACATAAATAGAAGTCTGTAACAAACAATTGGAGCCCATGGAGTAACTGATTTGTGAAAGCTTGTGAAAAGACTCAGCAATATAATACCCAAGCAAAGGGTAAAACAATGTAAAAGAGGTTCTAGGAAAAAACCCAGAATTCTCTTACACTATGGAACCATATGAAAAAGGTGGTTACTTTGCCACCTGATTGATTAGAAGGACACGAACCATGGTTACGCTGCATTTAAAGTCATTTACAGATCCATAACACTTCTCACACCCTGACAGAATCCAGATATTTGCCTTCATACGAGTGATTATATATATATATATATATATATATATATATATATATATATATATATATATATATACGGAAGAATGAAACCGCACTCCTAGGATTTTGATGAAAAAACCTGGTAAGTTTGAAATAAAACTTACCAGGTTTTTTCATCAAAATCCTAGGAGTGCGGTTTCATTCTTCCGTTTGTATGCTGTTTATAACCAGCACCCAGGTAATTGTTTGGTTGTCCAGTGCACCAGCTCTGAACTCTATATATATATATATATATATTTACAGTATATATATACACACAAAACATGGATTGTTTGTCCATATATTTGGAAGCCGGTGGGAGGTGATGCACCAAGGCAGAAGTGAGAACAATATAAAAAAAAAAATTATACATATATATATATATATGTTTTGTTTTTGTTTTTTTAAATTCAGAGTCAGCCATCAACTGTCCACTTTATGGGGCAAATTCCCTAAGCGCTGCAAATTCACTAGCAACCGCTTCGCCCAGTTCGCAATACTTCGCCAGATGTAAATTCGCCAGGACAATGCTAATTCCCTAAAATTCAAAGTTGCATCCAGGGGGGCCGAACACTAGCGAAGTTGTGCTAGCATTACTAATTTGCATACAGCAGGAAGTTAAAGTTGACATATATGTTGCAGCAAATACATTACATTACACAAGGCCAGGGAACCTTAATAAGATAAAATAAAGTTGTTATAATGCCCTACACATGAGCCCAGTGTAAGGGGAACCCAAAAAATTTTTTTTCTGCAGGCTATCACCCTGAAAAAAGGAAAAGACGCAAATGTTTGCTAGCATAAGTCACTTCGCCCTTTAGGGAATCTTCCCCATGTGTTTCTTAATGACAGTTATGACAAAGGGGTTTATAGGTTTGGCTTGGTATATGTAACATGGAACTTTTCAGTACAGGTGTGGGACCTGTTATTCAGAATGCTCTGGGCCTGGAGTCTTTTTGGATAGGGGGTCTTTTTGTAATTTGGCTATCCATATTTTAAGTCTGATAAAAAAAAGTCAACATTTGTATTTCTTAGCTGGGATTAAGTACAAGGTACTGTTTTATTATTACAGAATAAAAGAGAATTATTGGGCCATACATGTATGCAATTTACATAACATATGGAAGAACTTGAAACTTGCATTACTTATGTATCAAGCATTGACAATGCAGAACAGTGTGATGGGCAGGTAGCTTGGTTTCAACTATGGGCAAAGAAGTGCAAAGTAATGAATGGAACTATCTTTATGAACTGCTTGTTATACAGTTACACAGTCCAGATACACGAGCCTCTACTACATGACTCGTTTCCTTGGGTCCCACGTTTTTTTATGTATATATAATGCAACGGGCTATAAATCCCATGCCTCCAACAGCTGGACCTGTTTCCTTTACAGTTACACCCCTGCTTTTCAGTAAAATCATTGGCAAATGTATATCAGAGTATCTGTGGTTGAAAAAAACACATCCAACCTGTTCAACCTTTTGTCTTAGCAAAGTGTGCCTACTTGCTAGTTGATCATTTGTGTAGCACACACAAGGGGACAACATTTTGGCATTGGGGGAGCCCCATATAAATACCTTGTACAGGGTCCCAAAGTATCTGATGGCTGCCCTGCTCTTACATGCAAGGTAGGACACAAAGTACAAGTGAGAAACTGAAAGTCGGTTAAAATCAAGAAAGTTTATGGCCTAATAAAATGAACATAATTCATCAGAGATGCTGCTGCTGAGTATTTAAGCACTCAATGTGGAAAAACAATACAAAAGAAGCTCTAAATTTTCTATATTACCTATAACTTCAACATATGACAGACTGATGCTTTTTCATATCGGTGCAATTGTTTGTTTTGTTAATTAACAGAATTCGATGAGTTTCATTTTGCTGTTTACAAAAACATGAAGAGAACCTACGTAAGGCACTGGTGTTTTCAAGCCTAGAAGGATATAATTACGTAGACTGTTTCAGAAACAATTCTGGGGGAAGACAAAACAGAGAACAATATAACTGAGAGATAAGAGGAACACGCCAAGGATTCTATCCACACACAATTCTTCAGAAGAATAAAGGGAAACTGATACAGATGCCAAGGAAGACACCAGAGATTGGGAGAAGAGCACACAACACGTCATTAAGGAACAAAACATATGGCTCCCTGTGTACAAGAAAGAAAATATACAATAGACAAAATTATTTTACATTGGATTCAAATATGTAAAAATTGGTGGCATCAATAAAACTAACAGTTGCTATCCTATTTGTAACTCGATTTGTAAAGAAATGAGGAGAGCACTTAATGCTGTGGTTATCTTTTTATAACTTGACTACTTGTACACGACATGTTTCGGGCCTATATGCCCTTTATCAAGTGTCCTCCAGGCAGTTGTTGTAAAAAAGTTATTGAAGTACAAGTACGGATTACAGCCTTACGCATTTCGTGTTCTCACAACACTTAGGGGCACATTTATCAAGGGTTGAATATCGAGGGTTAATTAACCATCGAATTCGACCCTCGAAGTTAAATCTAATTCTGTTAGTTTTATTTATTGAAGTACAAGTACAGATTACAGCCTTACGCATTTTGTGTTCTCAGAACACTTAGGGGCACATTTATCAAGGGTTGAATATCGAGGGTTAATTAACCATCGAATTCGACCCTCGAAGTTAAATCTAATTCAAAGGATTTAGCGCAAATACTTTGATCGATTCGAACGATCGAAGGAATTTTCTTCAATCACAAAAAGCTTAGAAAAGTGATGGGGAAGGTCCCCATAAGCTAACATTGTACCTCAGTAGGTTTAAACTGCCAAAGTATGTAGTCGAAGTTTTTTTTATAGAGACAGTACTTCGACTATCGAATGGTTGAATAGTCGAACGATTTTTTTAATCTCAGAGAAAAAGGAAATAATTTACATTTTTTTTGTTTATTTGGATAAAATAGAGTCTATGGGAGACGGCCTTTCCCTAATTCTGAGCTTTCGGGATAATGGGTTTCCATATAATGGATCCCATACCTGTACTCACTCTTGTTAGTACTCTAGCTTTTTATTACCCTATAGCATTGATCAGCACTGGGCCGCAGCCTATGGGGCCCCCCCACACCATCCCCTGGGCACCCCAGCCGCAAAGTCCTACCCTCTGCAAAACACACCGCCGGTGCGAGTTCGTACATGTGCACCTTTTTCCGACTCGTCCGGTAGCGTGGAGGTTAGGAGAGGAAGTGCAGTGAGAGGGTCTATGCCGGCGGGGCCGAAAAGAGCCGGAGCCCACCAGGTTTTTTAGTATAATAGCTTTTTATTTCTCAAAGTGGGTGGAAAAAATCGTCTGTACAAGATAAGATACAAGTAGGTACTTAGACCCCAGGCAATGCTTTATCTAGACCCCTGCCATTCATATCCTCGTTGTTACTTCAGCTAACACCCAGAAGGCTTTGTAAAATGTTATCCCATATATCCCTAATAGTAAACACTGATGATACTCACTTGTCACTCATTTCTGAGACACAATGAGCGATCATTAACTGAAAGGCCCTTTCACCATGATCAAAGCTGCTTCCATTCTGTTAAGGTATTTTAAGGTATTAACTTGATGTTTAGGTCAACACACACACAAACATATATGTATATTTAGTCATTTATTTATGTGCATATCACATGAGAATATACTAAACTGTTCATTAACATTAATACTGATTACATTCACAGCTGAATTTCCAAAGGAGGTACATGGGTCCAATTGGCATATATTGGCTGGTCAGTATTGATGGGAATGGGTCTATGGTTCTTTCAAAGACAAGGAAAGTAAAAATCACTGTGGGTGCTCAGTTTTTTCCCCGTGCTCCTCTTCTGTAAAAGCATATTGGCCTTAAAGGAACAGTAACGTCAAAAAAGAAAAGTGTTTTAAAGTAATGAAAATATAATGCGGTGTTGCCCTGCACTGGTAAAACTGCTGTGTTTGCTTCAGAAACACTACTATTGTTTATATAAATAAGCTGCTGTGTAGCCATGGGGGCAGCCATTCAAAGGAGAAAAGGCTCAGGTTACACAGCAGATAGCAGATAAGCTCTGTCTGTCTAGTGGTGTTATCTGTTATCCATTAGTTAACCTGTGCCATATAGCCGTTTCCGCCATTGCTCCACAGCAGCTTGTTTATATGAACTATAGTAGTGTTTCTGAAGCAAACAGATCAGTTTTACCAGTGCAGGGCAACGCTACATGATATTTTCATTACTTTAAAGCACTTTCATTTTTTGGTGTTACTGTTCCTTTAAGTACTTTCACTTTGACCAGCACACTGCCATCTCCAATGATTTCCCTGAAACCCCTTGTTGCTGAGCAGGACCAAACCCTGTTTAACACAGGCATACTAGTAGGAGTTAGTACTCTATACAGAAAAGTGCTTGTTTCTCTGTTTTCTTCTGCTTAGTGTTGATGCATCTGTTGCATTATGACTGAGACTTAAGCTGGCCATAGATGCAAAGATCCGATCGTTCGAATCCTTGAACGATCGGACTTCCCCATCTCCCAACCTGCAACTAATCATTCAGATCAAATAAAGTAGTTAAAGAACAGATCAGCCGATGTTCTGCCCCTGACAGCAATCGTACGAAAGTTATGTCTGACAACACTAGTGACAGTCTCCCACTGAAGATCATACGATCGGCAATACACACAGAGTTATTATCGGCAGCCGACAGAAATATTTTAGCCTGTCCGATCGACCAAATGACCGATCTACATAGGATGAAAAATGTCGGGACTCTCCAAACACGATTCGTACGATCGGATCTTTGCGTCAATGGCCAGCTTTAGGCACATAGCTCAGTGTGATAAGGGCCAAGATTGTATTGATGTTCTTGTACTAACACCTGCCATTGTCCTGGGCTCACTGTCAGCTGTTACACAAAGTCACACCAGTTAGAAGATGTTGAAATAATGTCTATACACCACCCAAATAATGGTTATAAAGAAACTATTCAAAAATGAGTAAGCTGCTTCTCATTTCTCTCTAGTCTATGGAAGTTTCCTACCCTTACATTCATACAGATAATACAGAGCCAGTGTCAGTAAAGGAAAGAAAACCAAGAGGACTATTTTCCAACAGTCGGAAAGCATTATTTCCCCCTCTTAATGTGTTCCCCATAATGTTAAAAGTATTTGTGGGATGTTTCATACATAATGACTCCAAAAATCTTTGTTTGCTATTGCAAACTGGCAGCAAAGAACTATTTTAATATAAACAAATGCAATAATGTTAGAAAACGGGCTCCTTGGTGTAAAATGTTTTGTTAAATTTTTTCCTTAGACCCTTGCCATTAACAATGGTGCATTGCCAGAAGTTTAAATGTAATGCCTTTGTTTTTTTACATGTCATGTCTTTATAGAGTTGTGTCTCTGTTCTATTGGTGCCATTTGTGTCTTTCCCACTGAGTATTGGGCCCTGCTCTTTCAATAAGTCTGACCATTGGAATGACTGGGTGTGGGGAGCTGGAGACCTGCATTGACAATAATGTTGTAAAGTCATGAACTTTGCAATGGAGACTTTCTCCTCTTCATAAAATGCAAGAACGCTGAGTAGCTTATTGCTTTCATGTACTCTCTTTATTTTTCCTTGGGGAAATGCTACTACCAGTGATTTCCTTTCAAGCCTACACGAGCTGCCAATGCAAATAACGACTTAATAAAGATGAAAAGACTGAGATTTCAATGGCACAAATGGAAACCGACACCTAAATTGCCCTCTGTGGTTTCTTAATGACTTGTTGTTGTGGCTATCAGCCCAGTGCCATTAAAAGCATGGATACCAGGTAGTTATATTATATGGCTGTTGACATGCCACAAGGAATTAGGATACAGAGACAAAATGTAATTACACAAGACTGGTAAAAACTCACATCAAGTGCTGACAACTCATATAAGGTTGATTTATGAGAAGCTTGAACAGTTATAGCCAGCCTATTAATAAAGATATAATATGACATGCAGGAAACCTTTCCTAGCCATAGCTATTGTATTCCTAATGGGAGATTGAGTTTGGCCTTGAAATTGCTACAAAGCATTAGCACTCATGTTAGTAAAAGTTCATCAGCTCATTATCAGCCGACTGACATTTATTTTCTAGTGTTACTGAAAGCATTCCACAATATCAAGAAAATAATAAATGACTTGTGCACTGATATTTATAGTTTAAAAATATAATGGGACAGCATGTTAATATTCTCTGTTAATATTTCTCTAATACAAATAGATCATCAACTAACCATGTTAGTTTAATGGCAATACAGTAAAATCCTGAGCATTTACCTTTAAATAGTAGTAACTGCATATGGAGACCTGAACTTTTGCTAAGTTTTTACCCCAGCACAGCTAAGCTCACGGGCGCCATCTTCCGGTGCTTTGAGAATCTTCAGGTCCCCTCTGCAATTTCTGTGGCTTTACATAGTTACATAGTTAAATTGGGTTGAAAAAAGACAAAGTCCATCAAGTTCAACCCCTCCAAATGAAAACCCAGCATCCATACATACACCCCTCTACTTTTAATTAAATTCTATATACCCATACTAACTATAGAGCTTAGTATCACAATAGCCTTTGATATTATGTCTGTCCAAAAAATCATCCAAGCCATTCTTAAAGGCATTAACTGAATCAGCCATCACAACATCACCCGGCAGTGCATTCCACAACCTCACTGTCCTGACTGTGAAGAACCCCCTACGTTGCTTCAAATGAAAGTTCTTTTCTTCTAGTCTAAACGGGTGGCCTCTGGTACGGTGATCCACTTTATGGGTAAAAAGGTCCCCTGCTATTTGTCTATAATGTCCTCTAATGTACTTGTAAAGTGTAATCATGTCCCCTCGCAAGCGCCTTTTTTCCAGAGAAAACAACCCCAACCTTGACAGTCTACCCTCATAATTTAAGTCTTCCGTCCCTCTAACCAATTTAGTTGCACGTCTCTGCACTCTCTCCAGCTCATTTATATCCCTCTTAAGGACTGGATTCCAAAACTGCACTGCATACTCCAGATGAGGCCTCACCAGGGACCTATAAAGAGGCATAATTATGTTTTCATCCCTTGAGTTAATGCCCTTTTTTATGCAAGACAGAACTTTATTTGCTTTAGTAGCCACAGAATGACACTGCCCAGAATTAGACAACGTGTTATCTACAAAGACCCCTAGATCCTTCTCATTTAAGGAAACTCCCAATACACTGCCATTTAGTGTATAACTTGCATTTATATTATTTTTGCCAAAGTGCATAACCTTGCATTTATCAACATTGAACCTCATTTTCCAGTTTTCTGCCCAGTTTTCCAGTTTAGACAAATCACTCTGCAAAGTGGCAGCATCCTGCATGGAACCTATAGGCTTTGGCGCATGCACAGTTGTTCAGGGCCCGAATATTGCTACAACTGTGCATGTGCCGATACGGCCCTACTTACTGAAGATACCCGAAGTGTTGAAGATGGCCCCTGTGAACTCTACTGCACTGACTCTGCATTGAGGGGTAATTAAAGACTTAGGGGCATTTACAGGTATCAACACCAGTTCGGGGGGAGAACGGGGAGGGGGGACTATGGAGGGACGGGGTTTTTATTAGTTGGGGGGATTTGGTTCTTTAAGAGCTGAATCGTCAGATATACATGTAGAAACAATATAATTCTACCTCTATCTGACGATTCAGCAGTCAACCCTGGTCGATATTAGTGTGTCTTCAAAGGCGCCCAATCAAAAGTTTACGTTTTGGCCAAACGTTGACATCAGTCAGCACGTCTCCCACCATATATGCACCGCATATCGTACAAAAGTTTGTAATATCTGTGCTTGTATGGCCACCTTTACTCTTTCTTTATTCTTTTATAGACTCAGGTGGACTGAATATACATTTCTTGTACAGGGACCTGTTATCCAGAATGCATGGGACCTGGGGTTTTCCGCATAAGGGATCATAATTTGGATCTTCATACCTTAGGTGATCCCCAACCAGTAGCTTGTGAGCAACATGTTGCTCTCCAACCCCTTGAAAGTTGCTCCCAGTGGCCTCAAAGCAGGTGCTTATTTTTGAATTCCAGGCTTGGAGGCAAGTTTTGGTTGTATAAAAACCAGGAATACTGTCAAACAGAGCCTCAATGTAGGTTGACAATCCACATAGGGGTTACCAAATGGCCAATCACAGCCCTTATTTGGTACCCCGAGAACATTTTTCATGCTCATGTTGCTCCCCAACTCCTTTACCTTATGAATGTTGCTCAAAAGTTCAAAAGATTGGGGATCCCTACCTTAAGTCAACCAGAAAATCCTGTAAAAATTAAATCAACTCAATAGGCTGGATTAATTATATCTTAGTTTGGATCAAATAAAAGATACTGTTTTATTATTACAGAGAAAAAGGAAATCATTTTGAAAAATTTGGATTATTTGATTATAATGGAGTCTATGGGAGACTTTCAGTAATTCTGAGCTTTCTGGATAGTGGGTTTCCGGATAACGGATCCAATACCTATACCAGACTTGGGGCAGTTTTATCATACCCAGATACCAAGGAATGATGGTTACCACTCAGTAAAAAAATAGGCTTGTCAGATTTGCCAATTTAAGAAATACCTAGCACTGCTTTTGAACTTCAGCACCACACTGAGCAGAATGGTATTTGATTTTGCAAAGCAATCAAACACATGCTGATCAACTGACTCATATCTTCCTTTATAAAGGTGATAAATGTGGAAAATATCGAACTGGATTCCCTAGTCCAATATTTTGGTAACTCTGCACCTATGGGGCAGATTCCCTAAAGGGCGAAGTGACTAACGCTAACGAAAATTCGCCAGTGTGATGTAATTTCGGAACTTCGCCGATTTCCTAATGGACGCAGGCATCACTTTGCTAGTGAAGAAGATAGACGCTAGTGTTGCTTCACACACTAGTGCCAGGCGAATTTTCACACTTTCGAACGGACGTAATTCCACAAATTCACTAAGATGTGGATTTTACTGAACGTTACCTCATTCGCCAGACTTGCCTTTGCCACCTCAGACCAGGCGAAGTGCAATGGAGTGCATAGGACTGCCTCAATTTTTAGTGCAAAATTTTTCTAAGTCCCACAAAATGCTGGCATCTTCCTTTTTACTGAGTGATAGCCTGCAGATAGCCATAAACATTTTTGTCCCCCCCTCCATTTGAATATATGGAACATAAACTATGCACTGGGCTCATGTGTAGGGCAATATAACAACTCTATTTTATTTATTAAGGTTCCCTGGGCTTGTGTAATGTAATGTATTTGCTGCAACATATAACTTTATCATTTCCCGCCGTATGCAAATTAGGCAACGCTATCACATTTCCGCTTCAAAACGCAATCAAAGCGTGCGCCCTGGACACAACTTCACACTTTAGTGAATTGGCGTTGTCCTAGCGAATTTACACCTGGCGAAGTGTTTGCGAAGTGTTTGCACTACTGTGCATGCATTGCCCACTGGATTATGAAGAATGAAGAATGAGTAGTAGGATAGCTCCCTTGAAATTACCCCAGGCCAATATGGCTTACTGCTAACAGGAGCACCCCAGGGTATCAGGTAAGTCATTACAATCCTTGGGGTGCCTTACCAATAAGGGGTATGTATAAGAATTCCAGAATGTACGTTTTAAAGATTTTGGTTCCAGATGTTGGAATTTAATGTATCAGAGGAACTGCAAAGCAGGTTTGACTTAAATGTGGCTATACTTGGCCAAATCGGGCCAATCCAACCGTTTAGTCCCTTGGTCAATTATCGGTTCATAACAGACGGCCATGCAGGCCTGTCAGTAGAGAGAACTGCCTTAACGCGCAGATGCAGTTCCTGCCCAAGTGGATTTATAACCTGCTGATTGGTCTCAGCCACCAGGGTGGGCCCATACATTGGCAGATAAACTGCCAACTTGGTCTGAAGGGGCACATGCTTAAATCTGCCCGTGTATGATCATCTTAAATTGATGTTTTGTTATTTCTTTTTCCCTTTAGTCCAAATGTATGACCTGGATATTTCCCACAAGCATTTCAATGTTGACAGAAAAAGTCCAAAAAGCCAGTACAGTTTAAAAGACATATCATAACAAAAGTAAGACTTAATCTATTTCTGAAAGATTGTATTTCCAGCAGGAAACTGTGTTAGGGCATGACACTGTTATTATTTCTTCTGAATGACAAAGCAAAAGAGTCACACGCGCACATGTATTTATCTCTAGGTAATCAGCCTGCCTGTGTTCTTCTCTTGGCATATACTAACAAAAAACCTTTTGTATATTTACATTCTAATGCTAATGTTCAATATTACTACTAGTCTGTAATTTGTCTTTCTTCTGATTTCTTGAAAAGCTGTGTGATCACAAATAGATTTCTGAGGAGCTTATCTCCCACTACACCCCTAGCCTGCCTCCACTGTTATGTCAGGGGCACACCGCCAATGAGGCGAGCTGTTAACAGGAGCGGCGAAGAGACGCTCCTGCACCTTTAAGAGCCGAATTTCCGTTTTTTAAACCGGAAATTCGGCTTTACTAATGCGAGAGAGCGCAATTGCGCTCTCCACATTAGTGTTCCTGCCTCCCCTCCCGACAGGTAAGTCGACGACTTGGGGCGGCATTGCAGGAGCTGCCTCAGGCGGCCCTTAGGTAAGGATCAGCGCTGTGTTATGTGAATATCATTCTTTACCAGAGTAGGTCTTCAACTGTATAGTCAGTTTAATTGATAACACTCATTTACAAATAAGATATTAGTAATATAGTTAATCAGTTTATAAGGTAAATAATAATATTAGCCTTGAAGATCAAATTTCATTTTGGCAAAACGGTATTAAATATTCAAGATTTTTACACCAGGCCCTACCAATCCTTTTTAATAACCCAGCACATGCTTATAGTATAGTCTAATACTGTATATAGTGTATAATCCATGCAGGAAACATATACCACATTGCCAGAAATATGTCTTTATTATGGAATTGACTATGTAGGTGACACCTCTCATTGCAGCCACAGGTTCCACTACAGCATACAATGACAATTCTTCCATTCCTTCTTTATGGCAACAGCTGGGGGAAGACCCTTCCTTTCAGCAGAATAATAATAATAATAATCCAAAAATGAGTCAATACAGAATGGGCAGAGGGTAGTGAAAGAACTTGGCTGGCCTGCACAAGACCCACACTTTCAAGAATTCAAGAATTATTAATAATAAGCACTTTTGGACAGGGCGCTCTTTACCTCTTGTATTGGTTACTGGTTGTTTTGTATGTACATATTTATTTTACAATGCTATGAATTATATTGGCGTTTTATAAATGTATGCTATGAATAATAATAATATTAATATTTATAATAAAAATAGGAACAGGTAGGTATCGATTATGTAGCTGACCTCACTGAATTCTATCCTTGCTGTGATACAGCAGTTTATGCTCTTAATCCCTTTTCATCCACAGAGGCCTATAAAGGACTATATTTCTTCTGTCACCTCTCTCAGGTCAAAGGGCCAAATAAACACTTTCCTGCAGCTGCTGCTACGTCTGGCACATAAGCAAGATCCAAAAAGGTACAATTAGCAGATTAGCATGTCAAAATATATATTCTTTGCCTATTATCACTATCACTGCAGTGGACGTGACCTTTTAGTAAAACTGGTAATTAGTACCTAGTTAGTTATATAGAAAACACATTGTTTTGAAGGTCATTGGGGGAGTCATTTATAAATGGAGTGCTGAATATGCAAATGAGACAATATACCAAGTTTGTGTCTCTTCCTACGCTATTTGTGTCACTATTTCTCCTTCTCTTTTCTTTGTTTCTTATGGAATGATGATTGTATACAGTAGCTTATGGGTTGCTTATTGCGCCCTTTATGTATTAGGAATCACTTTCACTATTCTGGCTGTATAATGGGAGGCATCATTTCAGTGCATGACAGGGTGCAAATTACAAAAAAAAAAAAACAGGTGCAATCTTCCATGTTTTTGCAGTTGTTTTCTTGTCATGTACATTGGCAAATTCCTACAGAAAATAGAAACAATTTAACTTTGGGGTATGTGCTATCTTGTAGTGAGAGCTGTGCATGGGTCCACTATCACTTGTAACATTTACATTTAAGACATGCACAGTGTCTCACTTAAAACATTTATTTGTGCAATTCATCCATAACAATATAAATCAAATTGATTAATTGAAAAACTTTTCAACATATCACACCACAAGGCAGTGTCCCCCCCCCCCAGTCTGCCTACCTCATGTCAGCCACTCCCTCCTGACGCATTTCGCGCTATTGGGCACTTCATCAGTGGAGGTCAGATTTATATTGTTATGGATGAATTGCACAAATAAATGTTTTCAAGTGAGATACTGTGCATGTCTTAAATTTATATGTAACAAATTCCTACAAGTGACTGCACTAAATTTTGAAAACTGTGCCCCCCAAGGATACAGCACTCCACTGCATTGATGAAGGTCTGGTGGGGGGAGGCACAGAAGGCTTAATTCCTCAGTAATATTAAAATGACCAATTAAATCAAAAAGTCTTTTTGATTCATGGAATACATAATATGTAAAGTTTGGTGATACCTTTTATTGGCTAACTGAATAAGTAAAAATTGCAAGCTTACGGATCACACAGGCCCCTTTCTCAGGCCTGACGATGGGGCCTGTGTGCTCCGAAAGCTTGCAATTTTCACTTATTCAGTTAGCCAATAAAAAGTATTATCAAACTTTAAGTTTTCTGAATTTTTTTAATGGCTAACACGGTTCAACATCTTAAAACTATGGGGCAAATTTACTAAAAGGGCGAAATGACTAACGCTGGTGAAAATTTGCCAGCGTGACGTTATTTCGGTACTTCGCAGATTTTCTAAGGGTTGCCAGCGTAACTTCGCAATTGAAGGAGATAGACTCTAGCAGTACTTTGCTCCCTAACGCTTGGCGAATTTGGACGTAACTACGCAAATTCACTAAGATGCGGATTTTACTGAACGTTACCTCTTGCGCCAGACTTGCCTTCGCCACCTCAGACCAGGCGAAGTGCAATAGAGTAGATAGGAGTTCCTCAAAAAATAGATAATTTTCCTTTTTTGAAGGTGATAGGCTGCAAAACAAAAGAGCGTACATTTTTTTTGGGGCTTACCCCCTACATTTCCTAACATATGACACATAAACTATACACTGGGCTCATGTGTAGGGCATTATAACAACTTTATTTTATTTTATTAACATTTTCCGGGCTTGTGTAATGTAATGTATTTGCTGCAACATATACGTCCATTCAACTTTAACTTCCCACGGTATGCAAATTAGGCAACTCTCTTGTCGCAGTAACAATAGTAGAACTTCGCCAGCATTCAGCGCCCTGGGCGCAATTTCTATACCTGGCGAAGTGTTGCACTGTGAGCGAAGCCGCAAATTTTCAGAGGTTAGTAAATTTGTCCCTATGATTCATGGAATGCAAGATTTCTATACAAGTTTCTTAATGATAAGAAGTATAAGTCCCCCCCTAAACACACACTCATGTTTTTATTAATATTCTGTGGTGTGCAAAAGAGCCAAACCCCTGTGTTAATAGGCAGGTTCCTAACCCTACACTGGAAAGTCAGCGGAAAGAGGAAGAAGCCATCAGTTTGCAGCCTATAAGGTACAAACAGGCCCAGGAAAAAATCAATCAATAACTGATAAGGGAAGAGATAAGACCTTTAACATACATGACATGTTTCACCTGTTTCAAGTGTACATTTATTTTCCAAGTAACAGCTGAACCAGAGTAGCTGGCTACTGTTGATGTTCCATCTGGATTTTCTTTATCTGATTAGGTTATTACACATGGGGTGAACTCTGGGCATTTAGTCCACCAAAGCTTCCAAATTCGGCCGCCCCTTGCTGTCTCCCATAGAGTTAAAAATGAAATGCACTGCTGAAACGGTAAACTAGAGCAATGGCATATGGATGCTATGCCTGATGTGTTTTTTAGTTGCCCATGTGTTTTTATAAACAATTGCCAGAAATAAGCCTCTTTCTTTGGTTAATGTGAGCTGAAATATGCAGAATGGAAATGTTATGTGCCTAACACACGGAAGACTATACAATTAGTATATCTAGTATAGGTCAATCTAAAAAAAAATTGACCTATACTAGATATACTATGACCTGGATGAATGAAAATCTTCATAGTCATATACAATTAGTAAATAAATATAAGAGAAAAGAGGCTTGTGAAGACTTTAAATTAAAGATATTTACTCTCAAACCAAGCCAGACCACAGCTTTGCGACTGCATTTTATCAATGTTTCCCCCCAGACACATTGACAAGTGATTTGCCAAGTACTGTGAGAGGACTGGATAAGTGTAGCCTTAGGGACAAAGTGGAGCATAGAGCTTGTACATAGTGTGATATCAAGTGTCTGACCCCAGCACTTACACAAACAAATGCCTGCCTGCTGTCCGTAATTCTTTTGTCCTTGTTAAAAGCCACTTTGAATTCCCCCATAATACCATGAGGTGTTGCGATTGGCATTAGACAAGTGTTCCAAAAACCATAGGAACCTGATGAAGGATTGTTGCCAGATTACCAGGTTTACTATTTGTTATGACAATCTTACGTTTTGTGCCATGACATAAAGGAACAGTAAAGATTCATTAAGAAGACTAAAGCCTTGTTTACATGAGCAGTTTCCTCTGTGAAATTATGGATACTAAAAACAGCTCCTAGCAATGCCAAATGGAAAGAGAACATCCACTTTTCAATGTACATCTACAAATACAATTTTGTCTAAAAGTAAATATATCATTATTTCCCTTTTGTCCAATATGCATTAAATATTACTATATATAAAGGGCCTATTTGTTTTTTTAAAATTTTTGATAGTAGATGTATGCCTCATAAATTCTATAGTGGGTGTCACAGCACTGGTTGCATTTTCTATGTGAATTTGTGTGATGATCAGGGGCGTAACTACAAAGGAAGCAGACCCTGCAGCTGTAGGGGGGCCCAGGCACTATAGGGGCCCCATGAGGCCCTACTAATGAGCAATTTCAACAAATATTGGTAAAAAAAGGACAACCTCTGGTTATGTTGGGAACCCTAACATGAATTTGCTGGTGGGCCCAGTAACATCTAGTTACGCCACTGGTAATGAGCAGTTTTGAAAGAGCCAAGCCCCCCTTGAGAGCGCCGAAGCTCTACGGCCATTCTTGAATGCGGAAGTGCTGAACAGCCGAAGTCCCAAAGCGGTGAAAAGAACCAAAGCCACAAAAATAGCCGAAGTCCCGAAGCGACGAAAAGACCTGAAGTCACGAAAACAGCCAAACAGAAATAAAACTATGCCTTTGCCATTTTTTTGTGTAGTGAGCCATTACTATTATGCGATGTACACAAAGGGCTACATAATATATTTTCATGGTGTGATGGCTGTATCTTTATTTATCTTTATATTTATATCAGTCCATAAAAGCACAAGCAACGTTTTTTGCATCACAGGTTACTGGAATCTGGCCACGTAATTTAGCTCACTGCATATCTGCTACTTAGTCACACACTCTTTATTCATTGACAAGGTTGAAGTTAGAGATGAAGCCATTGGGGGAAAGCCAACGTCCAACCTACAATGCTCTAGCTGTGGAATTACAGCTTCCAGCACTTCATTACAACCAGTGGAAAGCCGGAAGTTGGAGCTGGTTTAGCGTCCATGACACAGATACTACTTCTTACAAGATAATACTATGTAAAATGTCACAATGCTATTGTCTATGTAGTTTATAAAGCATCAACTTTCAATAGTGCTTCTTCTCATTTTCTCAATCGGTAAAAGCTGCTATGTCACTACCAATCAGGATTATTCTAAAAAGTCTGTAGAAGTAAAGTATCAAATGGAGATACACCCCCATTTATGTTTTTCAGGGACCAGAAAAATGGTGTAAAATCCAAGAAAATGTAAAATCAGGGAAATGTATTGTGCATAATATATGGGTGGGACCACAAAACAACTATGTAAAATGAGGAAAACTTAAAATCAAGGGATGTAAAATAGGGGTTCTACTGTATCTACAATTATGGATATTTTAACTATATTATATATATAATTCCCATTACGTTTTAAAGTGTACAGACATTTCTGATAACTTCAAGGCAATAATGATAATTACTCATTGGCCTGAGTTTGCTTTAAGGGGTTGTTCACCTTTGAGTTAACTTTTAGGAATCGAATTGAAAATTCTAATTCTAATTTTCACATTTTTTTTATGGTCTAAACTGTCAAATTCGACTAGTGAATTAAAAAAAACTTGAATCGAGTTTAGTCCAATTTGAAATGAAATTTGAATTTGAAATGAAAATCGATTCAATTTGTGGTTTTTGAGTTATTTAGCTTTTTCTTTAGCAGCTCTCCAGTTTGCAATATCAGCAGTTTGGTTGCTACGGTCCAGATTAGGAGAGTGTCTAAATAGAAAGACGAGTAATTAAAAGTAGCAATAACAATGCATTCGAAGCCTTACAGAGCATTTATTTCTTAGATAGGGTCAGTGACCCCCATTTGAAAGCTGGAAAGTGTCAGAAAACGTAGGAACATAAAAAAACTATAAAAAATGAATAATGAAGACCAAATGAAAAGTTTTTTAGAACTGGCCATTCTATAACATACTAAAACTTAAAGATGAACCACCCCTTTAATAAACTACTGGGCGTGAATGCAAATGGGATTTAAAAGTTACCTCCTGATGAAGCCCTAAAATAACATAAGCTTTTGATAGATTAACTCAGTGACGGAACTAGGTGGGGCGGGCCATGCAGCCGGGCCCCGCCCCCACCATCATCCGTGTGGCTGCAGCCGAATCCAGTGGGCGCGTGACTGCCGGGGGGCCCCTTGGGGGTGCGGGCCCTGGCCCAATTGCACCCTCTGCTCCCCCGGTAGTTATACCACTGGATTAACTAAAGCAGTGTTGCCACCTTGTTTCAAAATAGCAACGCGTACACCTTCAATCACACACAGCATGGCCGTGTCATTATCTACATCCACAAGGGCTGTGCAGAGGTTTATTCCACTTGACAACATGGCACTCTTTGGTGACATTCAGAACAACGTTCTTGATTGATAACTACTTCCAATTAGTAATTGCTTTATCTGTCAGTTTTGTGTAGGTTCAGTTGATTTATGGGTGAGCAGGAAACCTTTACCCATGATAGTCGCTGTTGATAACTTGTTGAACCTACATAATTGTGTTTTTCTTACCCCAAGGAAGTATCTTATGAAGTTTCCAGTATCGTTCTTTAGGAAAAAGTGTTCTCTCTTGTTAACCATGTGGAGGGTAGAAAAGCAGAAGATGGATTCTTGACAATCTTCACCCACAGGAACGTAGTTTCCTTTTGCCTTTAGGTATGGATAGGATGGCTCTCCAGGAAGATCTTTGTTGTACTTAATGACAATGGTAGAGAAGTGTGTCTGTTTGTTTTATATAATGTGTTGAAGAACAAATTAGGCATCTTAATTAGGTTACTCAGGAACCAAGCTTTGCATGTCATAGCAGGAAGATGGAAAGAGCTGTCTGGGTTGTCATTCATTTTGGTGCTACATCAGGTATCAACTGTACCATCCTCTATTATTTCTATATCATCCCAGCCCCAGAAGTAACATTTTAAATTAATTTTATTTGCATGCCCATTTGTATATTAGTATGCACTTTGTTGATCTACCCTTAACTAACCATCTCAGATTCTTATTTGGTGCACACGTACCACAAGAAGTGTATAACTGACAAGAGCAACTGTGGCGAGGGAGGCTGTGGTCATTATAAACATGCAGCCATCAAATCATAGAGAAAAATGTGTCCCATAGTACAGAAATCAATGCATATGCTTTACAGGAACAGTAACACCTGTAAACCAATCTAGGCTAGGTTAAACCTTGTCCAGTTTGGAAACAGGCAGAGCACCGGTTACATTTGACCCTCTCGCCATAGGATTGGCCTTTGCTACATAAAGGGGTGAAGGCATGGTGTATTGCAACTACACCTCACTTGTGCTGTGTGACTATATAAAAGAATTAGACGCCAGAAGGTTCTTGAACAGAACAAATAGCCACAGGCTTTATTCTCTTAAAGAGCAAATCAGGATTTTATAGTCACAGTCCTTTGAGGTTTATCACATACATGTCAGGTAACATCACAGCAATTCAGAGCCAACACTTTGTGACATCCCTGTGGGGATAGTGTACCACATTGATAGATGCACCCTCAGGATCTCTGTACCATGACCTGGATCCCTACATGTTGGATCAGGGAAATCACTAACCCTAAATCCCTATTAGGTTGTGATCCCTACACTACAGACCAGTCTTGCCTGAGGGCAGAGCTATCCCCTTGCTAGCCGTATTAGTTGGTGCACAGGCTGTTCTGGCTCACTAGTTCTATCTGCCTCACTTTCCTAGAAAGTGCTGTTACAGAGAACTACCCTGTCCTGACTATAACTCATTCACGTGGTCTCTGCATCCCCAACTTCACAGAAGTCTTCCCTTTACTGGGGCTAGCCCCAGGCTCCTAGCACATCTACTCTTTCCTGGAGTGGCAGGGAAAGAGGAAGATCCACCTTCTGCCCAGCACTATACTGGAGTGTGGCAGGAAGTTGTCATCAGCCTCTGGGCCAATGATACACTGTATACACTATGCTAATAAGAAACAGTAGATACATGGGCTTTTGCTCAACAACTAGAAAACAAGGAAGTGTAGGCTTTAGAAGCCATAGGGGACTGTTAAACCTATGGGTCCCTACACATCAAAAAAGCAAAGCATTTAAAAGTAATTAAAATATCTTGTACTATTGCCCGATATTGGTAAAAGTTAGGTGTTTGCTTTAGAAAGACAACTATAGTTTATATAAATAGGCTGTGTAGCTGTGTAGCCATGTGAGCAATCATTTAAGCTGAAAAATGAGAAAAGGCACAGGTTACTTAACAGAAAACAGATTAGCTCTGTAATAGAGTACAATGGGATACTGCAGAGTGTATCTGTTATCTGCTATGTATCCTGAGCCTCAAATGACTGCCTCCATTGACTACGCAGCAGCTTGTTTATATTTATTATAGTAGTGTTCTGAAGCAAATTAGTTTTACCAGTGCAGGGCAACAGTACTTTATATTTTAATTACTTTAAAACACTTTCATTTTTTGGTGTTACTGTTCCTTTAATAAATACTATTGTTACAGTTGTGCAATATATCATGGAAGCAGCCATCTCATAATGTAAATAACTATATTTATGTAGGCAGTAGTGATGGACAAATTTGTACCGTTTCCCCGAGAAATCTGCGAAGTTGCAAAACGGCGAAAAATGTGTAAAACAAATTTTGTCACCCGTGACACTCGCATCAATTTTGATGCCAGTGTTAAAGTTAATGGGCGTCCAAAGCTACTTTTCAGGGCTGAAACTAGTTATAGGCAGAAGAGGCATTTGCCTAGGGTGCCACAGTGGTGGGTGGTGGGTGCTGACAATTCAGTGTGCAAGTTGCCCACAAATATTTGCCATGCTTGCACTTGCATGGGGGGGTCGGCCGTGAAGATGAGCGTGAGGGAGGGGGATGCAGGTGCTTGAGCGCCAGCAACCTTAGGCCTGGCACTGCTGTTTTTTTCTTGGCCTTATTTCTTTTTTAAGGGTGGTAGTAAACTGATATTGTGTTAATTTAGAACAAAATAGTTATTGTAAGTCAACAGATGTGTTTTCAGGTTCCAGGTGAAATCTGTACAGGTTTATATTCTTGCTTTCCACCTGGCTTGTGTGCACTGCATAACTTTCTAGTACTATATAAATAAATGATGAGAAATGATCCTTTGCTTTTAATTAAATTAACAAGGGATTTTTAAAATTGAATGGAAGCAAACATATATGATAAATAAAGTATATTTTGATTTAAATGACGAAATCCTAAAAAAAACAACTAATAACCGTGAACAATTAAAAGTATAATCATCATTTACAGAGCTGTCACAATATGAGTCTTGTATCTGTTTGTTTTTGCAACAAATGCTTTCCACATGCACAAACAGGATTTAGAGACCAAATTCACTGTGTTTTGTTAGTAAGGATACTGTCAGGGCAGAATTATAAAGACAAAATTAAACAATACAAATAATGCCCCTGTACTTACTAGGGATGCACCAAATCCACCATTTTGGATTACGCCGGACCCCAGAATCCTTCACAAACGATTTGACTGAATGCTGAACTGAATCCAAATCCTAATTTGCATATGCAAATAAGGGGTGGGAAGGGAAAACACTTTTTACTTCCTTGTTTTGTGACAAAAAGTCATGCGATTTCCCTTTCATGCCCCTAATTTAAATATGCAAATTCAGATTCAGGAGTTACAGTGATCAAAATTACAAGTTGTAGGTGGTGAGATATTTTTAAAAACTTTTTTTAAGATTCCCATTTAATACATTTCAAACATTTGTTGCTGTAACTTTTTGAAGGAGAAATGGGTTCCAATTTTGTTTTCAGTAATTTGCTTAAAAAATTAACCTGAATTTCAATAAATCATAGGGATTCATATGTCCAGCTAAAGGCATAAAAAAACACATAAAAACGTTTTCTGAAATAAATGCTTCTGGGGCTTCTTCTCAGGAGGGAGATCACAGTTGGTTTGTCTGGGCAAAAAATCCATTATCAAGCTTGATGCCTCTTTTTAGTGCATGGATGTGACATTTGTAAATGTGGAAAAGAGGGACCACAGTTGCCTCAGTTTTTTCTCTACTATGTTCAGATTATTTTTTTCAGTCCAGTAGTCAAACAAGTGGTTTAATACTGGCCATACTGATTTTCTAAAGTTCGCCAAATATGCATTTAATTAGAGGGTGAGTTTGGCCAATTGTAACCTTACCTATTCTATATGTATGGCACCTCCCATCAAACTACTACTGAAGATCCCATCTAATATTCCTTGCTTGAATTGTCTAACTCACATCCCACTTTTAGTCCATCTAAGTCAGTGATCCCCAACCAGTAGCTCGTGAGCAACATGTTGCTCTCCAACCCCTTGGATGTTACTCTCAGGGTCTTCAAAGCAGGTGCTTATTTTCGGATTCCAGGCTTGAAAGCAAGTTTTATTTGCATAAAAACTAAGTATAGTGCCAGGTAGAGCCTCTTCTAGGCTGTCAGTCCACATCGGGGCTACCAAATGGCCAATCACAGCCCTTATTTGGCACCCCAAGGGACTTTTTTATGCTTGTGTTGCTCCCCAACTGTTTTTACATTTGAATGTGGCTCACGGGTAAAAAAGGTTGGGGACCCCTGATCTAAGTTAATAGGATCAAGAACTTTTGGCACCGGTATTGCTGATAATCCTTTGTTTTTAGTGGAATTATCCCAAGAAAATTGGTTTCTGAGCATAAAAGGGGCATTACATACTTTTTTCATGTGCCAGTGTTCCTTTAATTGAGTGGTATATAGGTGAAGAACTGATACTGACTTGATTATACCATAAATGTTTATATGACTGTATCACATATCCTCTGGCCAATGAAAAGCTAAATAAAAAGGAAATGACTACACTGTTATTAATAACAGAATTCCTGTGCTCCTGCTAGCAAATCCTGACATAAATACTCAAACTACATCGAGGTTTCTTAGTAATGTTCCCATAAATGTCCTATAAGTCATCATGGGCTTCCCTTGAATTGATCATGGCTCTCTGGGCCACATATTTCCTGAATTCTTATCATGCGCTCCATATACTCTGGGAGTAGTTGTGTTTCTCTCAAAACAATTGCTCTCTATCAGCTGCCTTTTCTTCTGCCTGATAACATGGTGACTAACCAGCTGCAAGAATTACACCTGATAAAGGGTCAGACAGAACACGTGTCTACAGTGGAAAATGTATTTTTACAGGACTGCTGGAGAAAGTGCAATGATATTTATCATCTCCTCTGTTATGTCAATAATACAAACTAAAGTAACCTTTGAGGACTCTTTCCTTAAATATAATACACAGCTCCAGAAGGCTCTACTTCACAGTAATGTATTTTTAACATTTATACCATTTAAACTGTAATGAAAAAAAGAACAAATATGTAATATAGTTTGATTTACCCCGACAAATAACAACATTATAAGATTTGCTTGGTGTTATGAATAATTATTAGCTAAACAGACCTCAAATATATTTTCTTTAATGAAAATAATGTTATTACTAAAGCAAAGTTCTCCAATGAAAACCGAAAGTGGAAGAGAAGACACAAGAGGGGTCATATATAAACACTGGGCAAATTTGCTCCTGAGCAGTATCCCGCAGAATCCAATCAAAATTTGATCGTGGGTGGAGCTGGGAAGGATCCTTTACATAAATTAATCTGCCATTGGTAGGGTTGCCATCCGGCCAGTAATTCACTGGCATTGCCGTTAAATTTGTACCCTGTTTCCTACATTTTTCCTTCTGTAGCACTTAATTTTCAGCACACTGACTCCAATTAACTATTATATTTCAATCCCACTGGTTGGCTGCAAAAATGCAGTTCCTGGTAACTTTCCAAACTGGAAATGTTGGCACGTCTAGCGCAGAGAGTACATTTTCGCTTCTCTGAACTAGTGTCTTGGACCCCTGGACCACCTCCAGTGCCAAAAAAGTGATCATGAGGGACGGGGGTGGCAGCAGCAAGCGGCCTGAAGAGGCAAAAGGGCCATGATTGCCCCTGAATATAGCAACATCCTTCTTAGTCTTGTTACTTGTAGTGTTTTTCTTTCATAGGCAGATTATTTAGGTATAATGCAGGAAGTTACAGGCTAATCAGTCTGGGAAATAGGGGCCATTAAGATACAGAGACTAGAAATCAGCCCTGTGCACAAGGCTGCACCAGGCTCAAGAGCAGATATGACTCTCATTATGCACCCAGGGAAATATCTTCTGCTTAACTCCCATTTGAAAACAAAGTGATCAGAAGAAGGAAAACAGTCACCTCTGTCTGTAATATGCTTGTTCAACTATAAAGCATAAGGGGTGTACGCTCTCATTTCCTGACCAATATGTCACAAGCTGGAATCAAAGATAACAAGCAAAATAAAGGGAAAAACAGTTCTTAATAAAGTTAGTGTTTGTTTGTGGGCCTGTTTTTACAATAGATAAAATCAATACTTATTAATAATAATAATAACACATTTTAAAATGAATATTCATAAACAGACAACATATTCTGCAACCTGTTGCTGTTGCTCCAACTGAGCTGTTCCGTCTGTATTCCCTGTAAGTCACATAGAGATATATGGGATATTATAATTTGCACTTCCACGTAAGATAGATCACGCCCAAAATTGAATCTAACTACACCCCGGTCTGTGGTTTTACCCCTGTCCAACATCCATTTAATCCATGTAATTGTGGTCCAGGCCACCAAGAACACAACTACCCCTATGCCTACCCCTCACTACCTCCTGTAGCAGTATTATCTTGATCATGGTGGTCTTGTTATCTCTAGCAATTATAACTGAGATTTTCAACACCCTTTAATATTAGTTGCCCTTCTTTGGACTCAAATGTAATATTATCCTGTTTAATCACTGGAGACTGTAACTGTAATTAATAAACTACAATTTCATGACAGTGCTGTCTACTGCTTGGAAGTGGCTTAGCTATCTTTCTGTGTGGCCTTCTCCTCCCCAGCTTCCTTTCACCTGCAGAAGCAATGCAAATCAGCAGGCCGGGATAAGCTTGTTATGATGATGTTTCAAGCTTACATAACAGCAATCTGTTAATGCATGCCACGTCACCTGCAGGACACACGTTCTTTTTCTAAAAGAAGAACAGGCTCAGTGGCAGAGCTGTAGCATGTCGATTGTACTTTGTCTCTTAATTTTATTTTTGTTAAAAAAGGTACTTATACAGTAAATAGGTTATATTATATTCATTCTGCTGATATGTGATAAATAGTAGCAACCAGGGAGGTAATGATAGTTCCCACCCCCAGGGCTGCAATCAGAATTTGCGGGGCCCTGTACCACAACATTTTCTGGGCCCCCACCCCACAAGTGGCCAGCCCCCTCCCCAAGTTAGTCAGGGGGTTAAAAAAAGAACATTGGTGTTCAGTGGAATTTACCTTTAGATTTCTCCATCACAGCCTCTTCATTCTTTTCCGCCTGGGCTTCTTAGTTCTTCTCAGGAGTGGCTTCTTAGCTTTTTCCGTTTCGGCTTCTTCGTTCTTCTCCGGAGTGATCTTCTTCGTTCTTCTCCATTGCAGCTTCTTCATTCTTCTGCAGCCTTGCCACAATCTAGAATCCTCTGGTTTATCATTGATGAACAGTCTGACATGCCAATTTGGCAGCTTGTCTGCCTCTCAGACCGATATCTGGCCAAAAATCAGCCAGATCAGCCAGGTTTGATTTTCCCACCCAATCGAGGACTGCATTGGCTAGATAATGCTGTCTTCATCCTGTTGGCTAGTATTCCCGTGATTATAATCTAATCGATTGGCCCTAGGACCGAACAACTAGATTAGCACCATATTGGTGGGCATATCAGGTGTAAGATCCGCTTGTTTGGCAACCTCACCAAACAGATGGATCTTATAGTGCATGACCACCTTTAGGCTGATGACACACCAGGAGATAAGCTGCAATGTGTTTTTAACAAATAATGCAGCATTTCCCAAAATTCCACTAATAATAGCAGGCACTGGCAAAAGAGTGTGCATTCGAACTTGCACGTGATTTGCTAAAATGGAACAGTTTTGGTCTCCAGTGCTCAAACAGGACATTAATGTATTAGAGAGGGTACAAAGAAGGGCAACTAAATTGGTAAAAGGTATTGAAAATCTTAGCTTTGAGGAAAGACCAAGTTGGGGATGTTTACGCTGGAGAAGAGGCGCTTAAGGGGTGATATGATAACTATGTATAAATATATAAGGGGATCATATAATAATCTCTCTAATGCTTTATTTGCCAGTTGGTCTTTCCAGCTGACACGAGGTCACCCATTCCGATTAGAAGAAAAGAGGTTCCGCCTAAATATTCGGAAGGGTTTTTTTTTTACAGTGAGAGCTGTGAAGATGTGGAATTCTCTCCCTGAATCAGTGGTACAGGCTGATACATTAGATAGCTTTACGGAGGGGTTGGATGGCTTTTAGCAAGTAAGGGAATATAGGGTTATGGAAGATAGCTCATAGTACAAGTTGATCCAAGGACTAGTCTGATTGCCATTTTGGAGTCAGGAAGGAATGTTTTCCCCCTCTGAGGCAAATTGGAGAGGCTTCAGATGGGGTTTTTTTTTGCCTTCCTCTGGATCAACTGGCAGTTAGGCAGGTTACAATAGAGTTAAAAGGTTGAACTTAATGGCCTTTTTTCAACCTAACTTATTACAGTATGTTACTATGTTTTTGCCATTGTGGAGATGCTTGTGGCACTGGAAAGCACATTATTGTACAATTCCTTATGTTGAGTCAATTGCATGTGTAGGCACAACACACAAAGGGAGCCCTGAGAGTAAGATCTTCTCAGGTGTTAAATCCGGGGCTCTCTTGTGTTTTTTGTATTTGCAGTCTGATTTGGATGCAGGTAAGCAAGTAAATAGTGTTTTAAAGGATGCAATTTTGCATCCTACACTTTCACGTGAATTTGTTAATGAGTTTTTATGTATTGGGACATGAAGTGATTTGAGCTTTAAGCTATTTTCACTAGTGATGGGCGAATAAATTTGCCTGGCATTCGTGGCGAATTTACGCGTTTTACTGCCGGCAAATAAATTTGCTAATCTCCCGCGCAAATTCGCCAGAGTCAAAAATCGTCAGCGTCACCACTATTTGGATGCCCATTGACGCCAGCATTAGCTTGAAATTTCCCGATTTTCCTGATTTTTCTCAAATTTTTCAGCGAATCTAAACAGGAGAAAATAGCCCTTCACTAATTCTCACATATAACAAAGCTTAATGTGAATTTTTGGTAAAAGAAAATAATGTTTGTGTGTGTGTATTTAATTCCTGTGATTTTATACTATGTGCAACAATTACAGCTTATTATATAGTATTCAGGGTATGTACACTGGGGTGGTTTTGGCTTAATCTTATAGGCAGATTTGTACGTTGTTCAGGTTAGTCTGTACAGTACTTCAGTTCTCAACTAGTGCACAGATTCTAAACTGGACTGGACTAAGCTGGACTGAGAAGAGAGCTTTGATTGAACCATTGTAGGACATTTTCATCTTGTTCTTGAGTGACATCAACGTTACTTTGGCCTTGTGTTTGGAAATTAACTTTTGCCAAGGATTCACTTTATAAGCAGGCTGAACCAGATTATTTTGCCTATATATCTGTATCCCCAGAGCAGATGCCACCACTACAGTAAAGGAGCTGTGCATAATTTGCCTGTATGTGAGGGTGATACAAAAATGGAAGAGGTAAAGAACTTTAAAGCTGTTGCTACTCCTACTCGCATACCATGCCATGAATGTGTAGGTACATGTCCATGGACATCACTGGCTGGAACTTCATGCCAAAGGCACAAAACTATGGGTCTGACAGTGCTAGGTGCTTCAAAGAAAGGCAAGGTACATTGAAGGGATGTTTTCTGACACTTCATGTGGTGGTGTAATTTTATAAAGGAAATATTTTCTTAAAAATTGGTTAGGGAAACTGTGCTCAGGGCCGCCATCAGAAATCACAGGGCCTGTACAACAAAATTTTCTGGGCCCCCTGGTCCCCACCTACTCCAGCCCCCAAGCCCCACTCCAGAGGCTGCCCACCCCACACCACAGTAAAAAAGCCACACAGACAAAATAATCTGGTTCAGGGGCCCCCAACAAGTTAAGAAAAAGTATTGGTGGCCAGGGCTTCCCTATAAATTAAAAAAAAAAACATTGGCACCAGGCCCCCCATATAAGTTTTTAAAAAGCAAAGTTTTTTTTATATTGGGTCAGTCATTACCTGTAAATATTCTGCAGTCTCTTACTATTTCCTAGTATCTACTGTAATGTTACTGCTGAAATGTATTTTTACACTATTTAAAAAAAAAAAAATTGTTAATGAAATATGGCTGAAAAACGTAAACATTGGGGAATTACAAAAATCTTTTGCTGATTTTCACCTAGTAGACAGAGTTCCCCTAGAACAGTGATCCCCAACCAGTAGCTCGCGAGCAACATGTTGCTCCCCAACCCCTTGGATGTTGCTCTCAGTGGCCTCAAAGCAGGTGCTTATTTTTTAATTCCTGGCTTAGAAGCAAGTTTTGGTTGCATGAAAACCAGATGTACAGCCAACCAGAACCTCCTGTAGGCTGCCAGTCCACATAGGGGCTACCAATAGCCAATCACAGCCCTTATTTGGCACCACCCAGGAACATTTTTCATGCTTATGTTGCTCCCCAACACTTTTTACATCTGAATGTTGCTCACGGGTGAAAAAGGTTGGGGACCCCTGCCCTAGAAATACAAAGTGGAAAAAGATTAGATGCTAGGTACAATTGGGCTTAACCTCCAGGTGTGACAAGATAACATCGACTGAGAAGATAAAGCCATTTATCAGGTAATGTATACATTCAAATGTTTAAAGCAAATGCACAGCTGTTCCTTACATGTTAAATTATCATCTAAAACTATGAGATGTGACACTGACAATGTCGATTGCGTTATTGTTGCTTGACAACACTTTCCATTTGCACTCTTCTTTGGAGCCATGGACTTCTCATAAAGGACCTTTTATGTGAAGATCAAGGGAAAGAAGAGAAATTCATTCTCACTCATTGGCACTCTCTGCTTATTGTTTAGTACGCCGTAGACACGTGCTTCCTATATTTAACTGCATGTGGAAAAATGCAGTAACACTTTTGTCTTTTTCTCACTATAGTTAAAAAAAAATTTGACCAAACTTCCAAACCCGAATCCCCTTAATTTACCAATAAATCTTTTTGAAAAAATCAGTGCGGGAAAAATTTGAATCGTGTGACTTTTTCTAATTGTGGCCCAGAAAACTCAACTTTAACAAATTGTCGTCTTGACAACTCAAATTTATCGGATTATGGAGTGAAAACCTATGTCAAACAGCCCGAAACTATCAAGAATCCTTGAGGTATAAAACAAGTTCTAATCTGCCATTGACATCTACATGATTTTGACAGGATTAAGCTGGAGTATTTTCGTATTTTTAGCAGCTTTAGAACATAATTAATTTTTCGAAAAATGTTTTTTTTTTTAAAAAAAAAATTCAAAAAAGAGTCTAAGCCCACTATTAGTCCCTGGGGCAAATTCCCTAACCGGTGAAAATTCACCAGCGACGGCTTCACAGCCATCGCAACACTTCGCCAGGCGTAAAGTCGCTAGGACAATGCTAATTCACTAAGATGCGAAGTTGCGTCCAGCACATTGAACGCTGGCGAATTTTCACTAGCATTACTTCGGCAATCAAAGTGAAGATGCGCTAGTGTTGCCTAATTTGCATACAGCGGGAAATGATAAAGTTACATGGACATATATGTTGCAGCAAATACATTACATTACACAAGTCCAGGGAACCTTAATAAAGAAAATAGAGTTGTTATATTGCCCTACACATGAGCCCACTGGATAGTTTATGTGCCATATGTTAGAAAATGTAGGGGGGAACCTGGTTACCCAAAAATTTTTTACGGGCCTTTGTAGGCTATCACTCTGAAAAAAGGAAAGACGCCTTCGTTTTTTGTGACTTTTTGTCCCAAGCACTCCAATGCACTTCACCTAGTCTGAGCTGGCGAAGGCAAGTCTGGCGATAGAGATAACGTTCAGAAAAATTTGTGTATTCGTGTGTGGGAAGCTTAAACTCTGGGGTCATGTATTAAAAGGTCAGAACCAAAAAAGGAGACGGCACTCTGTTCAAGAAGGCAGGTTTATTGCAAATCCCATACGGATCTCACACCCTACGCGTTTCAGTATTCAGTCCCTTAATCATAGATGATTAAGGAATTGAATCCCGAAACGCTTAGGGCCTGAGATCCCTGTGGGATTTGCAATAAACCTGCCTTCTCCTTGAACAGAGTGCCGTCTCCTTTTTTGGTTCTGGTGTGATAAAAGCTGTGGGGACGCTGCAGACAGAGCATCCAACAAGGAGCATACGGAACAGCCAATGGGAGGGTAAGCTTTGATTGGTCTATTTGGTGTGAGAGAAATGAACCCATATCAAATAAACAGCAGAAACTATTTACAGATTGGCTCCTAAAAAACAAAAATCACCCTCTGTTATTTAAATTTATCTCTTTACACTTAAATAACAGACAACCTTTCCGGGTTGGCACTTATTTGGTTAAAGGAGAACTAAACCCTGAAATGAATGTGGCTAAAAATGCCATATTTTACATACTGAACTCATTTTGCCAGCCTAAACTTTCAACTTCTCAATATCAGCAATTATCCAGGACTTCAAACTTGTCACAGGGGGTCACCATCTTGGAAAGTGTCAGTGACACTCACATGCTCAGTGGGCTTTGAGCAGCTGTTGAGAAGCTGAGCTTAGGGGTCGTCACTAATTTACAAGCAGAAAATCAGGTTTGTCTGTGATATAAACTGATGCTACAAGACTGATTATTAAATTCTGATGCTAATTGCACTGGTTGCTGTGCTGCCATGTAGTAATTATCTGTATTAATTACTAATCAGATTTATATTGTGACATTTATATTCTATGTGTATTGTAAATTTTGAGTCAGTCGGTCAGTGATAGCAGCACAGAGCATGTGCAGTGAATCAGTAGAAAAGAAGATGGGGAGCTACTGGGGCATCTTTGGAGACACAGATCTTTACTGCTAAAGGGCTGTGGTTGCCTTGGGCTGGTAATGAAGTCCACAAGGTCAGACCTATTCCCCACCAGTACTCCCCCAAGCTGCTGTTCTCCCTCCCCTGACACGCTGAAGTAAGTAAGGGGGTAGGGAGGGTGTCGGCGCTGCCCTTGTAGGGGGTGTGGGGATGCAGTGGGGGCCCCTTGGTGGGTGCGGGCCGCTGGAGCGACAGCCCCGGTTGGCCCTGCACCCACCAGTCTGACCCTAGAAGCCCAACACATACAGTACAACATTTCTAACCTACTTCTTCAGTTAAGCTTTTGTTCTCCTTTAAATGTCATGTCGTGACGTTCAATTACTCAGGATGTCCTAATGCTTACCCTATAGTGCTGCTCTTGGCAAGTCCACCAGCTGCAAAGACACAAAGTCAGGAATTAGAAACGGAGAGTATCCTTTCTTTTTGTCATTTGTACATAGAAAGAGGAAGGTCAAGTGCTGTACAAACAAACCTACAGACTGTTTTCCATCTTATTGTTGCTATTAATTTTCTTTTAATACATATATATATATATTCAAAACTAAAAGGACCTGTGACCTTTGGGTGCTCCTCAGCAAATAATGCTTCATGACCCTGACCGTTCTGAAACATCTTACCAGGTTTTTTATTGGGTCACCCTCCCTCATTGTTTTCTACACAACCTTAACATTGACACAAATTTTAATTTCTGTTTATTTTACTGAATGTTTATCACACCCCCAGTTTTGTCACAAAAACTTTTTTTTTTCTTTCCAGAAAGCAAGTTTGAATTCAAGTGACTTTCAGATGATACAGTCATATGAAAAAGTTTGGGAGTTTTGTTTATCATTGGCTGAGCAACTTCCTTTTAATATATAACATGCCTTATGGAAACAGTAGTATTTCAGCAGTGACATAAAGTTTATTGGATTAACAGAAAATATGCAATATGCATCATAACAAAATTAGACAGTTGCATACATTTGGGCACACCAACAGAGATATTACATCAATACTTAGTTAAGCCTCTTGTTGCAAATGTAACAGCCTCTAGACGCCTCCTATAGCCTTTGATGAGTGTCTGGACTCTGGATGGTGGTATTTACGACCATTCGTCCATACAAGATCTCTCCAGTTCAGTTAAATTTGATGGCTGCCGAGCATGGACAATCTGCTTCAAATCATCCCATAGATTTTCGATGATATTCAAGTCGTGGGACTGTGACGGCCATTCCAGAATATTGTACTTCTCCCTCTGCATAAATGTCTTTGTAGATTTCGAAGTGTGTTTAGGGTCATTGTCTTGTTGGAATATCCAACCCCTGTGTAACTTCAACTTTGTGACCGATGCTTCAACATTATCCTGAAGAATTGTTGAAATTGAGTTGAATTCATCGGACCCTCAGCTTTAAGAAGGGCTCCAGTCCCTGAACTAGCTACACAGCCCCACAGCATGATGGAACCTCCACCAAATGTGACAGTAGGTAGCAGGTGTTTTTCTTGGAATGCAGTGTTCTTCTTCTGCCATGCAAAGTGCTTTTTGTTATGACCAAATAACTAAATTTTTGTCTCATCAGTACAAAGCACTTTGTTCCAAAATTACTGTGTCTAAATGAGCTTTTGCATACAACAAGCGACTGTGTTTGTGTTTGCGTGAATGCAGAATGGGCTTCTTTCTCATCACCCAGATGTTTTTGTGCAAATTACGCTGAATTGTAGAACAATGTACAGATACACCATCTGCAGCAAGATGTTCTTGCAGGTCTTTGGAGTTTGATCTTGGGTTGTCTGTAACCATTCTCACAATCCTCCGCATATGCTGCTCCTGTATTTTTCTTGGCTGCTGCTATTTTAATTACACACAAATTATTGGGTTATTTTTGCTCATGCCTTTGGCAAAGGCATAAAAGAGGATCAGCAAATTATGTTTTTGAGTGAGTACAAGCAAATCTTTTGGCAATTAAATTTTAGCACTTTGACCTCAGAATCTGTTAAGCTCCCAAAGGTCCGTCAATTAATCACTTTTGACCTAATAAAAGTCATTTGTTGAGGGACATTTTTTAGCTTTGTCCCCTGGGTGCTTTGGTCTATAGCCTACGACATCTAAAGGTTAGTTGATTTAGGCTCTCTAGTTTAGGTTGATATTTGAACGTTAGACTAAAAGGTAGTTGGTTCAAGGAAAATTAAATTGTTTTGATATTTAAATGTTGTTGCCTGACAACTTTCAGTCACTAGTAGACGTCAATATAAAACTATTTGATCCCACATTAAAGGCAATGTGATGACGGGTTCAGCAATTTTCTGCTTAGTAATGAGGGTTCTTGGCCTATTCATACAAAATACTCTGAAAAGTCCATAACAACATCCCTAATGATCTTTTCACTAAGTTTATGGAGGCAACTGAAAAAACACGAATTGAACATATATATTCCAGCTAAATATATCTTCTTTTTCGATTAAGTTTGAGGTTACTTTGGACTTCTCACTTCAAATAAGTTCTCTGGTTAAAGAACACAGATTTCCCTGTAAGATTAACTATGGCTAAGGCCAAAATTCTTATACAATCTCCAATATTCATTTGGAATATTCATGCCAAAATGTATCTAATAACTGGCTTCCAGTTATCATCTCTTTGGTTCTTTCCAAAGTCTAAATACTTTAATGCAACCAAATTCAACAGAACCATTGTACATGTCTTCTTTTATGAAGAGAACCCAAGCACAATAACTTCAAGAAGTAGCTGGTATCAATGTTCCCTCTAATTCCTTTTCAGCATGTGTGTGCAGTTTTTTAAAAACTGTGTGCTCAGGTCATAATGAATACAAAATGTTGTGTTTTCATGCAAAATTCTTTGTACACTGGCCTCAAAATGTGTGTGTGTGTAAGGCTTTATTCCATAACCTATAGCCAATGCACTTTTATTTGCACCACATCATATAGGACTCAGGCCAGCATCTGGTTTAGGAGAACAGAATGTCCAGACACGAACCCCCTATAGTGACCTACACTTCTCTCCAATATTTTTCTACTCAAGATTTATGCTGTTATTTCTTATACCAAGTATGTGTCAGGGAGCCGGGAAGCCCCCTCCAGGGAGGTAGTCAGGATCAAGGAGGAAGCCCTCTTGAGGGAACAAGGTTGCGGTGTCCAAAGGGTTAAACGAAGAATAGTCAGGATCCAGGCAAGAGTTCACAGGCAGGCAGATTACAACAAGGTCCAAAGTCCAGGCAAAGGGTCAGGATTCAAATCAGGAACAGGAATTAGCAGAAAAGCTCACAGGAAACCCAGGATACACTTGAGGAAAGTAATCCTATTCTTGGGCGCCATTCTGGCGTCTAGTTGGCGTTTTTATTTCAAATTTGGCGCCATTCTGACGTCATTGACGCCCTTGCGCCGACGTCGGCGCGCTGACGTCATCGCGCCAGCGCCGCTACCCACGTGGCGGCCATGGGCACCGCCATTTTGGGAGCGACGCCGGCAAGGATGGACGCGCCGCCCGGAGCTCCTGGGCCTGCTCCGGGCGGCGATCGTGACAGTATGTACTTGATGTGATAGCTGAAAATGACAACAGAGCAGAGATTTCTCTATAAAGTAAAAGGAACTTCATCAGTCATATGAAGAATAAAAAACACAGGGCAGCTTTCCAAAAGGTCCTACATAAAGGGGTTGTTTAAAAGGGGGAGAAGCTTTGTTTACTTCTTGTATCACCCTTAGTTCATACATAACTGTAATGTGTTCTGTCATTTTTTTTCTTTGTATAATACATTTTGTTCGGTTCAGCTTTATATACAGTATTACATATTTGTGTCCTCTAATTAAAAGCCCTGCAAAAAGAAACTTAAGGGAGTTTTGAACGAAAATGTCATGCCTGAATGTTATGATGAACACTTAAAAGTAAAGTGTACCGCATACAGAGCATCCCTATGTGTACCGGTCCTTTAATTTGATTGTGAAAATACAGGTCTTGAGGCCAGGATAGTTTATACAGTCTACAAAACCTACCGTCTGTGTTTTAGTTTGTCATTTCTACAGCTTTAGTCTCATGGTAAAGCAAAGGTAAAAAGAGCCCCGAAGGTTCGATAAGACTCATTACTGTGACTTCTGGCTGTTATCATGGTTCATCTTTAAAAACACAGTGTCATCAGTTTTTCTTATTGCATGGAATTGAAAAGGTGGTGAATGATGGTGCCACCAGTTTGTTTTGACCACCAAAGATGTTTGCGAACAAACAGTCAGACAATATCTGCACAGACTCTGATGCACCTACCAGAAACTGCTGTATCAGCCCCTGTCCATGGCAAAGACTGAAGTGTAGGCTGCTTTAAAGCTGACATTTATTCACACAAGCTCAACGGTTTCTGTGCCATTTTATCCGCTGGAATGTATGCCAGTGGAGATAAGCCAATTCTGCCTTCTGCACCTTGTATTTGTGTTTCACGCAATTTCAGCATGAAAATGCATACTTTAGTATTTCTGCACCTAACTTTGCTCTGTTTTCACTGACAGGCTGATCCCAATTCTCACAACAACCACACACACAAGGTGCAAAAGATCAGCTTTTTATTCCATTGAAATGCATAAAAATGACCCATGTACCATTAGCTTATTGCCATGGAAAAATTAAAAAATGTATTAATTTATATCTGCTGCTACCTTTGCCAGGTAGGCTATTCCTCTCTTTGGAAGTAAGATACACCAACAACATAGATTAGCTATTTTTTTTCTATTTTCTTTGAGGATTAAGTTATTATTTTAGAAATTATTTTCCAGTATGTTTTGCACTTATCTTTAAACAGGCAGTCCTCAACAACTAGTTTTCCTGCAGATAATAATCATACAGTATACTGTATTACATGGCCTGCCAGGCATAACATGAAATAAAAATATAAGTAATAACAAGTCCAACCTATCTTGGTGAGATGTCCTTGGTAGGGGCCTAAAGTTGACCATGCATGGTCCGATAAAAGCTGCTGACTTGGTCTTCCAGACTGGCACTACATCTTATTGGTCCATGCATAGGCAACCTGGCCGGTTGCGCTCCCTCTCATGTGTGCATAGACATGTACACAGTCCTTCTCAGCCGGGAACAGCTGGTATGAGAGCAGAGAGGGGTGACCGGACTGGGGGTAGGATTCAAAGAAGGACAGTGCCTGGTGCCCCCCAAGTTTTGTGCTCTAGGCCCATATCTACTCTGCCTACCCCTAGGTTCGGCCATGCCCAGCAACCTGCATTGCCAGTGTTGTAATTTGATTTTTCTCCTGGAGACTGGTCCTGTTTGGAAGAACTTGCATCGATCTTGGGATGTTTCTTATCTGAATGTTAATGGGATATTTAATTAAAAAAATCAATAAAAGTATCTACATGTTCTGCCTTTACTGATGCTTTTTTCACCTTACTCATTCACTGTGCAAAATGTAATTTGTTTGGGTTATCCATGGTTACCATTGTTTTCACTTGGTGGTTTAAAAACATTCCAATCATTTTAGACTCAGCAATTCCTTTTCTGCCCTAGAACAGTTTGTTTCAGGGTTGAAAAAGATTTTGCACAAATTATTAACCCCACTTTAATTTTCATTGGGAATTAACAATTTGCTGGCTAACACCACAAAAGCATGTTCATGTTCAATACTTGACCTGACACTTCCTTCTGCTTTGATAAATGTGTTCACTTGTTACACACAGTGTCCTAAGTGCCAGAAAGATTTTCTTGACATTCAGGAAAGTGTCAATAAATGCAATCAAATTTGAACTGTTGGGAGTCAATCAGTATTTCCTATCCCACTGAATGTTGTATTATAAAGATAGCTAGAATCTCATAAAAGGAAGGAAACCTAACCATCAGATCACACAGATTTCAAATAAATTATATTTGTAACTATTTTAAAGTGTTAATTGGACACTAATTACAATGCCTCATGCTAAAATCACTAAAAGTGGCCTAAACGCATGCCAGGAACTCCTTAATATAATTTTGGCGAGAATGCAAAATAAGAGACATCTGAAATAATCCACAAGAAAACCGCTATAAAAACAAACAAAGTACTTTACAGTGTCTGTGCATAATGCAAATTAAGTACCACAAACTACACATATAATTATATTTACTAAAAATAAATTTGGAATCACTTTGGCAAATTACTTATTTTTTTGGGGTTACAGAACAGCACCTCATGTCACTGCCATTTCTGTATTTGCCTTTTACAAACATTTGAGCCGAGATGCGTATATGTATTAATACATACATAAGTTCCATTGTTTTGGCTAGTGTATGCTGTCCTATAATAAATATGTGAGTGCTGTGCTTGCCCTACCTAGCTGGAAGGCTGCTGGCCTCTGCCTTGTCTTTATCTTTATATGCTTTGGCCAATATTCTATTAAAAAACAACAACCCTCACTACCAAAGATGCTGCAGAACAGAAGAGTGCCCAGATATAACAATGCCTTCTCATGTTTTGTTTTATTTTTGCCTTGCTTTCCCCATTGTGTATGCAACTAACACACACTGTTTTCCCTGGCTTATAGTTTGCTTCAAAGGTATCATTTTTCTTACCTTTAAAAAAATGCATAACTTTAATTTTATTGTAATATGGAGATGGTGTGGCTTCCATGTGGAGAGATACTATTTTACATATGATATCAGACCCTTCGGAAATTGCATAGTGTTCCAAAAATATGGAAAGTTAAACTGATGTGGGTTCCCATAGCAAAATTCAGGATTTCACACTTTCACCTCCACTGCCATATAGCAACACAATCTCTTTTAGATTATGATTTGCTGAGACTAATTTGGATATGATTTGCTGAGTTTGAAATAATTAGTTTTATTAGGATTTACAATCATCGACTAAAGGTTGCCATCAGGGCCACCATCAGGGGGGGACAGGGGGGACAAGCGTACCGGGCCCGGGCATGAAGGGGGGCCCGGCAGCGCTGCATTTTTTGAAGATCCGGGCCCCCCTTACGAGCGCCCGAGCCGTACGTCTTGCCTCTGTGCTGCCGAATGCGGAAGTGCCGAAAAGCCGAAGCCGATGCGCCGAAAAGACCCGAAGTCACGGAAAAAGCCGAAGTCACGAAGCGCCGAAAAGACCCGAAGTCACGAAAACAGCCGAAGCCGAAGTCCTGAAGCAGCGCAAAGACCCGAAGTCACGAAAACAGCCGAAGCCGAAGTCCTGAAGCGGTGAAAAGACCCGAAGTCACGAAAGGAGGTGAAGTTGAAGTACTGAAGCCGTGAGTTCAATTCTACTGAACACCAGTTTGTGTATTTTTTTTTTTTTTAATCTCCTGGCCACCAATGTATTATTTTAATATTCTATAGGCCCCTGCAACCCCCCAATTTTTTTTTTTACTCGTAAGGGGCCCCTGACCCCAATGTTTTTTTTTTTTTTCAAAAAAAATTTTTTTTTTTTAAATTTTTTTTGGGGCCCCAATTTGTTTTTAACTTGTAAGGGGGCCCCTGCCGCCAATGTTTTTTTTTTTTTTCAAAAAATTTTTTTTTTTTTTCAAATTTTTTTTTGGGGCCCCAATTTGTTTTTAACTTATAAGGGGGCCCCTGCCGCCAATGTTTTTTTTTTTTTTTTCAAAAAAATTTTTTTTTTTTTCTCAAATTTTTTTTTGGGGCCCCAATTTGTTTTTAACTTATAAGGGGGCCCCTGCCGCCAATGTTTTTTTTTTTTTCAAAAAAATTTTTTTTTTTTTTTAATTTTTTTTTGGGGCCCCAATTTGTTTTTAACTTGTAAGGGGGCCCCTGCCACCAATGTTTGTTTATTTTTTAGTTTTTTTTACATTTTTTTTGTTGGGGCCCCAAGTTTTTTTTAACTTATAAGGGGGCCCCTGCCACCAATGTTTTTTTTAAAAAAAAAAATTTTTAATTTTTTTTTTTTTGGGGCCCCAATTTTTTATAAGGGGGCCCTGACCATCAATAGCTTTTTACAACTTGTGTGGGGGGGGTTACTTTTTTAGCGCTGATGTCTGTGTGGTCTTTTAACTGCGATGTGGAGTGGGCGGGAAATGGGGTGGAGCTTGGTCGTCAGTGTGGGCGGGGCCCAGGGGGCCCCAAAAATTTTGTTGTACGGGGCCCCGTGATTTCTAATGGCGGCCCTGGTTGCCATACATAGAGCAATAAAAACTGCAGATAGACCCAGTCTGCAGCTGATTGTCCCATGTATGCTGCCCTCCGACCGGCTTTACCAATTGATATCTGCCAGAAAATTGGGAAGATACTGATCGGAGCAAGGACCACATCTGCTCATTGATGTGACGTTGACTTAATGTTTGACCAGCTTAACTCATATTCAGTGTTCTAACGTCTGATGAATTGGTTCAGATTTTGCTTAGATAATTAGATAATTAGAGGGAAAAAACTGAGATCCAACTGATTATTTTTGTATTTCCGCCAAACATTTATTTGTCATATTGGGTTTTTAATTAAATTTTATACAGTTTTAGGAATACTAAAATGAGGCTGAACTATGAATTGATAAATAGGTTGGCTGCATATTTATGTGTTAAGCACCTATTTAGGGGCATATTTTTTATGCAGTGTAAAGCAAAATTCACTGAAGACATGGTGTAAAATAAATGGCGAATATATCAAGGTGTGTGTAATTTTACTCCAGATTTGCCACCATTAATTTACATTGCTATCGGCGGAAGTCACTGTAAGGATAAAATGTGTAAAAAATGTACGTTGTTATTACATGCAAATCCTGCCGATATGTCACGTATCATCTCACTGTTTTTTACACAGCATAATAAAAATGCCCCTTATTATTCTAAGTTTTAGCCACCACTTTATGGTTATGCATGACCTCGACAGGTTGAAGAGTATTTTCAGATTCTGACTTTTTGCAGTCTCAGGGAATAATAAATCTCGAAAAATTTACATTTTTATTTTCACTAAAAATTCTAATTTTATAGTGAAAAAAACTCATACAGCGCAGCCTGAGCTGGGGTTGGTGTATGAAGACACAGTGTCCCTCCTTGTCATTCAGGTCACAAGAGACCATTTTACTTACAACCCTTTGCGCCCCTTATGGCTTTAGGGATTTACATACCTCCCAACTGTCCTGTTTTTAGAGGGACAGACCCTCTTTTGACAGCTCAGCCTGCAGTCCCTCATTTGTACTGGAAAGTCCTGTTTTTTACTGCACTGAACGGCCAGAAAAAGAAACAAAGTTTCTAACTTAATTGGCTTTTGGCAGAGAGCCCAGAACAGCCACAGCTGCTTATGAGATACTTTTGTAACATTTTCAAGACAAGGAAATAAGTAATTCTAACAATAAGATAACAGGTCCCTTGGGAAAAGTTAGACTTACAGTTTAAAGGGTCATGGGAAAAAAACTTTTTTCAAAATTAATCAGTTAATAGTGCTGCTCCAGCAGAATTCTGCACTGAAATCCATTTCTCAAAAGAGCACACAGATTTTTTTATATTCAATTTTGAAATCTGACATGGGGCTAGACATTTTGTCAATTTCCCAGCTGCCCCTGGTCATGTGACTTGTGCCTGCACTTTAGGAGAGAAATGCTTTCTGGCAGGCTGTTGTTTTTCCTTCTCAATGTAACTGAATGTGTCTCAGTGGGACATGGGTTTTTACTATTGAGTGTTGTTCTTAGATCTACCAGGCAGCTGTTATCTTTTGTTAGGGAGCTGATATCTGGTTACCTTCCCATTGTTCTTTTGTTTGGCTGCTGGGGGGGGAAAAGGGAGGGGGTGATATCACTCCAACTTGCAGTACAGCAGTAAAGAGTGATTGAAATTTATCAGTATTATGTACTTATCTTTTTTCCCTTTTTTGACCGGCCAGGCCTGTAAAATGCCGGCCAGGTGGCAACCTTATGCACATCATGAATACAGCACCACCAAACACAGGCTGAGCTGTATTAATGGGACACACACTCCAAGGACATAATTGTGCCATAACAATATATACCTGGCACAATCTGCTATCCCAGCATTTCCTGTGGCAGGTGTGAGCTGCTCTTGTTGTGGCACATGTGGTACTTCAGGAATGGGCAACAATTGTATGGATACAAACTGTTTATTAGGGCTCTTACTCAAGCGCGTTTTTACCTAAGCTCCCCTGCGTTCCGTTTTTCGGCATTCAGCCGCAGGGGAGCGCAGGAATAGACGCATTTCATTATTTCAAATGGGGCTGTACTCACACAGGCGCATGTAGGCGCCGAATGCAGGTTGAGACGCAACATGCTGCATTTTTCCTGCATTCGGCGCCTACATGCGCCTGTGTGAGTACAGCCCCACTTGAAATAATGAAATGCGTCTATTCCTGCGCTCCCCTGCGGCTGAACGCCAAAAAACGGAACGCAGGGGAGCGCAGGTAAAAACGCACGTGAGTAAGAGCCCTTACTGTTGTTTAGTGAGTCAGTGCAGGAGTGTGATGGAGAAAGGGAGAGAGGAAATTCAGTTGCTGAACTTCAAAATCCCCACACAAATTTATAATGGACAGTACAGGGGTGTGATGGAAAAAGGGAGAGAGTGGATTCTGTTGCTGAACTTCAAAATCCCCACACAAACGTATTATGGACTTTACTACATAAACCACAAGGTGTAGAATCATGTCAGCTGGAACCACTGCTTGGGCACATGGTGGTGAATTCTGTGAACACTAATAAAAATAATGAGGGATTCTAGAAGTAAAAAGAAAATAGAAGTAAAAAAACAGCCGTTTCATTAGGAAGGCTGCACAGAGAGCCGACTACAGAGACAATTTGCGAGTAATTGGAGTGGAAGGGCGGGAATTCGGCTTTGAGGGCGTGGCTTGCGATGCAAGTTGTGAAGCGGCGGCTGCAGTGTGGTGGCACAGGCTCGCTGTAGAGCGCTGGAGTGCAGTTGTCTGTGTAGCATCTCCGGGATATTTAGCGCAGAAACCTGTCAGTGTGACCTGCTTGCTGCTTCCCTCTAGCGCATCACAGTCCATGTCTGTGGCATCACTGGGAGCTGCTCTGGTGTTGAACTGTAGCTCTCTGTCTGTCACTGGGATATTGCTCTCCGTCCTGGAATAAAGATGAAGGCTGTGCTGCTGGGGTTCCTGCTACTGCTTCTGCCGCTGCTGGGCTCACTCATGGCTTCAGGTAATGAATGGAAACAGCGCAGGAGGGAGAGACACATTGGGGCAAATTTACTAAAGTGCGAAGTGGCTAACGCTAGCACAAATTCACCAGCGTGACGTCATTTCGTTACTTCGCAGATTTACTAACGGGCACTGTCGTAAATTCGCTAGCGAAGTGGACTTACTCTAGCGCTACTTCTCACCCTTACACCAAGTGGAGTCGCGCTATGGCGAAAGGACATAACTACGCTAATTCACTAACGTGCGCATTTTACTGAACGTTACCTCTTGCGCCAGACTTGCCTTCGCCACCTCAGACCAGGAGAAGTGCAATAGAGTAGATAGGGATTGCTTCAAAAAAAGTCCCAAAAAATACTGGCGTTTTGTAACTTTTTTAAGGGTGAAAGTTTGAAAAATAGCGAAAATTATTTTGTACCCTCCTTCCCCCATATATTTCCTGACATATGGCAACTCAACGATACAGTGGGCTCATGTGTAGGGCAATAGAACACCTTGATTTTATTTCTTAAAGGTTTCCTGGGCTTGTGTAATGAAATGTAGTCGCTGCAGCTTATACGTCCATTATATTTGAACTTTGCACCATATGCAAATTAGGGGGCAGATTTACTAAGCTCGAGTGAATTTTCGAAGTTAAAAAAGTTCGAATTTCGAAGTCATTTTTTGGATACTTCGACCATCGAATAGGATATTACGACTTCGAATTTACTTTGACTTCGATTCGAAGTAAAAATCGTTCGAATATTCGACCGTTCGATAATCGAAGTACTGTCTCTTTAAAAAAAACTTCGACTTCACACTTCGCCAAATTAAAGCTACCGAAGTGCAATGTTAGCCTATGGGGACCTTCCACAGCACTTTTCTACGTTTTTTTGATCGAATAGAAATCCTTCGATCGATCGCTAAAAATCGTTCGGTTCGAACTATTTAATCGTTCGATCGAACGATTTCTATGCGATCGAATACGCTAAAAATCCTTCGACTTCGATATTCGAAGTCAAAGGATTTCAATTCGAGGGTCGAATTTCAAAGTTATTTTTAACTTTGAAGTTCGACCCTTAGTAAATCTGCCCCAAGCATCGCTAGCGTAACTTCGTTTTGCCTGACGAAGTAACGGTAGCGAAATTTCGCTACCGTTCACCTTCCTGAACGCAACTTCGCATTTGAGTGAATTTGCATATCGCATTGCCTGTGTCTGTAACTGGGAAGTGCAATTGACGCTCCTGTATAGATCTTTTCTCTTCGTTGTCTCACTCTTTCCAAATATTCCACCAGGAAAATCTAAAAACAGGTATGGGACCTGTTATCCAGAACAGAATGCTCGGAACCTGGGGTTTTCCGGATAACGGATCTTTCCGTAACTTGTATCTCCATACCTTAAGTCTACTAGAAATTAATTTAAACATTAAATAAACCCACTAGGCTGGTTTTGCCTCCAGTAAGGATTTATTATATCTTTGTTGGGATCAAGTACAAACTACTGTTTTATTATTACAGAGAAAAAGGAAATCATTTTAAAAAATTCTGATTATTTGGATAAAATGGAGTCTGTGGGAGACAGTCTTTCCGTAATTCGGAGCTTTCTGATTAACGGGTTTCCAGATAACGGATCCCATACCCCTGTTAATGTCTTTGGCACTTTATCTGGTTTCCGCCCCAGATAGAATCAGAGGAATACCATAGTGCTGTTGAATTCTAATTCTCTTTACAGACTAGATAGTTAGTATCCAGAAACCCCTTATCCAGAAAGCTCTTGATTATGGAAAGGTCATCTCCCATAGACTCCATTATAATCACAAAATTTAAATTTAAAAAAAAACAAAACAAAAACAATAAAAAACGAATAAAACAGTACCTTTTACTTGATCCTAATTAAGAAAAAAATTTACTATTATTGGAGGCAAAATAATGGTATTGGGTTTAATTAATGTGTAAATTATATTTTTAGTTGACTTAAGATATAGAGATTTAAATTACAGAAAGTCCCCTTATACGGAAACGACAGGTCCCTAGCATTCTGGATAACAGGTCCCTTACCTGAATTAACGTAATAATAGGAATGCTGACAACTATATCATCAGAGGAGGCCCATAAGTCCCAGTTTGGGCGGTACTTTCACAGAAAGTTTGCATACCTTTACATAATACATGTTTGTTGTAAATTTATCTATACTGTATATCTATTATATATGTCTATATATATATATACGTATTCAAAGGGGCAGATTTAACAAGGGTTGAATTGAAAATTTGAAGTAAAAAAAAAATAGAATTTCGAGCTATTTTTGTGTACTTCGACTAGGGAATAGTCCAAATTCAATCCGAATTTGAAAAAAATTAGAATATCGAAAATCTGGTACTGTCTCTTTAACAATCCTATTCACCATCTAAAACCTGCCGAATTGCTGTTTTAGCCTATGGGGGACCTCCTAGAACCTACTTTGAGTCATTTGGTGGACCTTGAGAAATCGAAGATTTTTTGAAAATACTTTTTGGTTGGTTTTTTTTTAATCGAATTTCGCGTTGATGGGAGTTTGAAAAAACTCCCATCACCTCGAAATTCGACCCTCGATAAATATGCCCCTTCATATTTCATTGGAATGTGTATATATAGAACAGGAGTAATGAACACTCTGCTTCAAAATATAAGGATCTAAGTCATGTTATTCCTGGATCAAAAACAGTATGTACTAAAATCAATGTTTTCTGACAAGGAAACAGAATAAAAAAGACACAGAGTAATTGCCATACGGGTTGTCATGGTATGAAACAATACATGGATGAGACCTCACGGAACACATGCATCCTCAGTTGCAGCTTATCTGGGGACCCATCAGCATATTGAGAAACATTTTGGGAATATTAAGGAAAATCTGTTATCAATAGATGAAACATCGGCACATGTCATCAGAGAGACACTGACAAATTTTGACAATCTCTATTTACTTGTGTTCACGTGTATAGTTGAACACTTAGGGGCAGATTTATCAAAGGTCAAAGTGAATTTTCAAATGAAAAAAAAATAGAATTTCAAGCTATTTTTTGTGTACTTAGACCAGGGAATAGTCCAAATTCGATCCGAATTTGAAAAAAATTAGAAATTTATCATGTACTGTCTCTTTAAAATTCGACTTCGACCATTCGCCATCTAAAACCTGCCGAATTGCTGTTTTAGCCTATGGGGGACCTCCTAGAACCTATTCGGAGTCAATTGGTGGACTTTGGAAAAAAACTTCAAATCAAATTCGATCGAATGCGCTATTCCTTCGATTCGTACGATTCGAATTCGGCCGAATACAGACGTATTCAATCGAAAACTGACCTATTTGACCAAAAAAAACTTAAACTTAATTTTGGTTGGTCTTTTTGAATTCGAATTTTCGAAGTTTTTTCAATTCGAAATTCGACCCTTGATGGGGCAGATTTACCAAGTGTCGAATTCTGAATGTGAAAAACTTCGAAATTTGAATTCAAAAAGACCAACGGAAATTAAATGAAAGGTTTTTTGGCTGAATAGGTCCGTTTTTCGATCGAATAAGTCCGTTTTCGATTGAATTTGAACCGTACGAATCAAAGTAATAGGGAAAATTAGATCAAATTTGAATCAAAGTTTTTTCCAAAAAAACCTTTGATTTCTCAAAGTCCACCAATTGACTCTAAATGGGTTCTAGGGGGTCCCCCATAGGCTAAAACAGCAATTTGGCAGGTTTTAAATGGCGAATGGTCGAAGTTGAATTTTTAAAGAGACAGTAGATCAATTTTGAAATGCGAATTTTTGATTTTTTTTTTTCAAAGTACTCAAAAATTTGCTTAAAATTTGAATTTTTTAATTAGAATTTTCACTATGACCTTTGATAAATCTGCCCCTTATATAAAGAAAGTGACCAGTTGTTGGCTTGGCAAAACTTCTGTGACCAAAGAAATGGAGTCAGTTGTTGTCTTTAGACCAAATGTATAGACCAGAGGTGATTTCAGTGGTAACAGGGACCTGTTATTAAGGGTGCTCTTCTTCATCGTTGCAAAATACAAAACTGCCCCCTGGTTGAGCAGCTTTGCAAGATTGCACAGGAATTTGCCACATTACAGGGCCCTTTGCCAGTTTATTTTGTTGCTTAAAAACTAAACCCAAAAAATGAATAGGGCTAAAAAATGCATCAGCCTAAAGTTTCAGCTTGTCAATAGCAGCAATGATCCAGGACTTCAAACTTGTCACAGGGGGTCACCATCTTGGAAAGTGTCTGTGACACTCACATGCTCAGTGGGCTCTGAGCAGCTGTTGAGAAGCTAAGCTTAGGGGTCGTCGCAAATTATCCAGCAGAAAATGAGGTTGGTCTGTAATATAAGCTGATGCTGCAGGGTTGATTATTAAATTCTGATGCTATTTGTACTGGTTTCTGTGCTGCCATGTAGTAATTATCGGTATTAATTACTAATCAGCCTTATATTTCTATTCTATGTGTACTGTATATTGTGAGTCGGTCCCTGAGCTCAGTAAGTGACAGCAGCACAGAGCATGTGCAGTGAATCAGCAGAAAAGAAGATGGGGAGCTACTGGGGCATCTTTGGAGACACAGATCTTTACTGCTAAAGGGCTGTGGTTGCCTTGGGCTGGTACAGAAGCACAAAACGTAATTACAACATTTCTAGCTACTTCTTTAGTTTAACTTTCCTTGTCCATTAAAGGGGTTGTTCACATTTAAACCGACTTTTAGTATTATGTAGAGAGTGATATTCAGAGACATTTTGCAATCGGCTTTTATTTTTTATTATTTGTGGTTTTTGGGTTATTTAACTTTTTATTCAGCAGCTCTCCAGTTTGCAGTTTCTTCAGTCTGGTTGCTAGGGTCCAAATTACCCTAGCAACCATACATTGATTTGAATGAGACACTAGAATATGAACAGGAGAAGGTCTGAACAGAAAGATGAGTAATACAAAATTGCAATAATAATACATTTGTAGCCTTACAGAGCATTTGTTTTTTAGATGGGGTCAGTGAACCCCATTTGAAAGCTGGAAAGAGTCAGAGGAAGAAGGTGAATAATGTATAAATATATAAACTATATAAAAAAAAAATAATGAAGAAAAGTTGCTTAGAATTGCTCATTCTATAACATACTAAGGGGATTATTTATCAAGTCTGTATTTATCTCAATATTTTCTGAAAAAAACTCTGGCCAAATCCGCACAGGATTTTTGGGCTTATTTATTAATACACTTTCCCGAAAATTTTGTTTGTGGGAAAAAATCCAAAAAAAACTTGAAAAATCTAATTTTCAAGTTTTTTTCGGATTTTTCATCCAATCTTCATGATTTTTTCGGATTTTCATCCGATCTTCACAATTTTTTCAGATTTTTCACCTGAAAATTCAGAATTTTGCCCGAAAACTTTGGGGGATTGCCAAAAACCCAGCGCACATCAAAAAATCATTGGGACTTCTCCCATTGACTTACATGCAACCTCGACAGGTCTGAGATGCCGGATTTTCTGATTCGGACTTTTCCATCCTCTGGGTTTAATAAATTCTGAAAAATTCGTGATTTTTTAAAATTCTGGGAGTTTAGTAAATAACTCCCTAAAAGTTAACCTGAAGGTGAACCACCCCTTTAATGTCTGGCATTGCTTAACTAAAAGCTTCCGCAGTGTCACATATCAATCTTCATGAATAGTGGTGGGCAAATTTGGGGCGTTCCGCCGAAAAATTCGCAAATTTCCCGCGAAATTCGCTGAACGGCGAAAAATATGCGAAGCAGCAACGGCGCCTCGTTTTTTATGCCGGCGTCCTTTTTGAGGCGCTAGCAAAAATGGCCAAAAAAGAGTCCTTTTTTTTGACGCTGGTGAATTTTCGTGGCAGTTTCGCAATTTTATTTGCCGACGGTGAATCGCGGGAATTCGAGCCTGGCGAATAAATTCGCCCATCACTACTCATGAAGCAAGTTTGTGATGCTTGAGCTTATATGTCAAAAGGCTTTGGAATGTTTGTATGGGGCGCACACAAATGAGCCCAGCAACTCAGCTTGGTTAGAAGCAAAGTAATATTTCAGTTTCTAAGCTGGTGTTATAGAGAGGTGAGAACACAACAAAAAAAAAGAACATGCTTCTGCTTTCTTTACTGAATCCGATTGTCAGACCTTAAAGCTGGCAGAAAAACATTGTTAATGACTTTGCCTTGCCTTTTAACCTGGGACCATCTGCCCATTCTTCCTGTTATGTCAAACTCTACTCTGAACCATTATAAAGAACTTCACATTTTTAAATCTCTTTATGTAACATTTTGTTTCTTTTTTTTTTCTGGCTGTCAGCAGATTTTCCAAGTTTAAGTGCTAATAAAGACCACCTTGTCATAGCTGCAGATGAAACATTAAGTATTACATGCAGGTATGTTGCTTGGATTTTATTGAAAAGAATGTTGTGGCCTAATTTGCAAAAGTGTTTTGTATATAACAAGTCAACTCAATATATATATATCTTATATAAAACAAAAGTATTATTGTAAAACAGTATCTGTTAAACGCTGGCACAAAGCCATCTGAAAAATAGTGGGGTGTAGCGCAATACATTTTTCATAATGTACAGGAAACTTTGAATGTTATCTTTATTTTAGAATTATTTGCTCTTGTTGCTAGGGTCAGTGACCCGGCTAGGGGGTAAGTTTCAGTGAAGTATGATGTGTGTGCACAGGCTGTGACATTGTGTGCGCCACATCAAAGTCTTATCTTGCCTCATGTTTGCATGCTAGTAAAAAAATGTTAAACTGGGAAAAATAATTCTGTAGAACCACAGCTCCCCTAACCTCCTCGATTCTGATGCCTAAGGGCCGGTCAGTCAAACACAGAATTGATTTTGAGCCTAGATTATATCTAGGAGCCTATTAACTAAGCCTCACATTTTTTGGTTTGCGTTTTTAAAGGGATACTGTCATGGGAAAAAACATTTTTTCAAAATGAATCAGTTAATAGTGCTGCTCCAGCAGAATTCTGCACTGAAATCCATTTCTCAAAAGAGCAAACAGATTTTTTTCAATCAATTTTTCAATCAATTTTGAAATCTGACATGGGGCTAGACATATTGCCAATTTCCCAGCTGCCCCAAGTCATGTGACTTGTGCTCTGATAAACTTCAATCACTCTTTACTGCTGTACTGCAAGTTAGAGTGATATCAGCCCCCTCCCTTTTCCCCCCAGCAGCCAAACAAAAGAACAATGGGAAGGTAACCAGATAGCAGCTCCCTAACACAAGATAACAGCTGCCTGGTAGATCTAAGAACAACACTCAATAGTAAAAACCCATGTCTCACTGAGACACATTCAGTTACTGTACATTGAGAAGGAAAAACAGCAGCCTGCCAGAAAGCATCTCTCTCCTAAAGTGCAGCCACAAGTCACATGACCAGGGGCAGCTGGGAAATTGACAAAATGTCTAGTCCCATGTCAGATTTCAAAATGAAATATAAAAAAAAATCAGTTTGAACTGAAATGGATTTCAATGCAGAATTCTGCTGGAGTAGCACTATTAACTGATGCGTTTTGAAAAAAATTCGACCAATCGAAATCTATTAAAAAAATCTAATTTTTCAAACTCGGATGAATTGAATCGACCCGAGCATTCTGTGGTTATAAGAAAATGAAATCGTAAACGGAACATTTTCACAACAAAGAACGTTACTTTAGATATTAGTAAATATATAAAGAAACAATATAAACTTCATGCAAATTATTAAAGAATGATGCATCACTAGGGCAATGATTCATTTGCATATGAAGGAGTGAGGTTTCCGGATCAGGAATGATCCATCCGTTTCTGGGATAACAGCACGCGGCTCATTATTGACCTCTGCCCCACTATATGAAATAATTGATGTTATACTGTACATTTTAACATAAACATAATTTTGTAGGAAGAAATAAAAAGATTTCATTAACGGTGGAACTGGACCTGAAAAAAAAAAATCTGTCAGTAAAGTCTCATTCATATCAAGGGTCGAATATTAAATTCAAATTATAATTTTCGAGTTTCCAAATTCACACATTCTAATTTTAATCCCCCTATTCAAATGTAAATTCGGATGAGAGATTTATCACAACTTGACCATGGAAACGGTCCTAATTTGAAAATTCGCCAACTAAAACCTGCCGTTGAGCCGAATGGAGATGTTCATAGCCTTTCTGACATTCAAGTTTTATTTTCGGAGAAATACTCGGTTCGTACGAATCGAATATGAATCGAATACTATTCGAATTTTCTGATCGTATTTTCTTAAATAACCTCAGTCGAATTGTGAGAATATTTGAATGAAAAAAAATTCACATGAATTTGAAATGCGAACTTTAATTAATGAACCTCCCCATGTATTTACAAATAACTTTAAAAACCATCTTGTAAATTATCATAATTTATAATAGAAAGACAAGCTGAAACTGGAAAAGCTTTGATGATAACACATTTGTTATTGCAGGGGACTGAGACCCGTGAATTGGACGTGGCCAATAAACCACAGCAATATTAATAACCGCTTATCTGTCAGTGAGTGTCAAGAGAGCTCCTACTGTCTGATGCTCACACTTACCAAGGTTGTAGCCAATGACAGTGGCATTTACAAGTGCTACTATGAAGACAGCAATGCTACAACCAGTGTTCGGGTCTTTATTCTGGGTAAGTGTTTGCAAATTGTGTCTGTTTATAATATTGTGTGTGTACTGTATATACAGCTACATGCTTAAAGGGATTATGTCATGATTTTTATTATGTTGTTTTTATTTCTAGTTTACATTGCAAATAATTCACTCTACAATATAAAATTTCATTTCTGAACCAGCAAGTGTATTTTTTTTTAGTTGTAATATTGTTGTGTAGGCAGCCATCTCAGGTCATTTTGCCTGGTCATGTGCTTTTAGAAAGAGCCACATTTTGCCTGGTCATGTGTTTTTAGAAAGAGCCAGCACTTTAGGATGGAACTGCTTTCTGGCAGGCTGTTGTTTCTCCTACTCAATGTAACTGAATGTGTTACAGTGGGACCTGGATTTTACTATTGAGTGCTGTTCTTAGATCTACCAGGGAGCTGTTATCTTGTTTTAGGGAGCTGCTGCCTGGTTCCTTCCCATTGTTCTGTTGTTAGGCTGCTGGGGGACAGGAGGGAGGGGGTGATATTCCAACTTGCAGTACAGCTGTAAAAGGTGACTAAAGTTTATCAGAGCACAACATTCACATGACTGGGGGCACCTGGGAAACTGGCAATATGTCTAGGCCCATGTCAAATTTCAAAATTAAATATAAAAAAAAATCAGGTTGCTCTTTTGAAAAATGGATTTCAGTGCTGGAGCAGCGCTATTAACTTTCCGATGACAGGATACTGAAATGAATACTGAACTGTGTTTATTTTCTTGTCTAGTATTTATATACTTAATAAGGATGTTCAATTTTTGGAAATATCTTTCCAACCACTTTATATATTTCCAAAATAAGTATTTCTTTAAAGGAGAAGGAAAGCTACTGAAGCAGTTTATTGCCAAATAGATTAGCCATAATAGTGCAAGCTATAAGACTATATTTATCCTGCAGAATGTTTTACCATACCTGAGTAAACCGGTCTAGAAGCTCTCTGTTTCTTTAGGATAGCAGCTGCCATATTAGCTTGGTGTGACATCACTTCCTGTCTGAGTCTCTCCCTGCTCGCTCATAGCTCTGGGCTCAGATTACAGCAGGGATAGGGGAAAGGGAGAGGAAGAGAGGAGCAAAATGAGCATGCTCAAGCCTGAGCCCTGGCGGTTTATGCTGAAAACAGGAAGTCTGATACAGAAGCCCATGTGTACACAATAGAAGGAAAGAAATGCAGTGTTTATTTTGACAGAGGACTCAAAGCAGCATTACTTTGAGGGTTTACTGGTGTATTTATATAGACCTTTCTGATAAAGCTCACTTCATTTTAGCCTTTACTTCTCCTTTAAAGGGGTTGTTTGCCTTATAAATTATATATATATTTTAAAAACAAGTCCATATTGCCAGCTTCTTCAAATACTGCAGGCGGATGTTAGATAATTTTTAGGGTTTTCTTAATTAAAACAAAAAATGGGAATTAACTTGAAGGACAGCCATGCAATGGCTTTGAATACTGAGCCTTATTTAATATGTAAGCCAGAATGTCGAAAAGATTAACATTGCAGTGCTGCTCTGCGATCCTAGGTTCAATTTCAGTCAGTGACTTTCGGCATGGAGTTTGTTTTGTTGTAAAATATAGCGGCAGGTTAATTGGTGATAGAGACTTGTACCTTCCAGTGGGAACGGACTGATGTGAATGATGTCAAAATAATAATAATAATGATGGTAATAACTCATTACACCAATGTCTAAATAATATTTTTTTCTGTTTTTCAGATAAAAGGTCTCCCTTTGTGCCTTCAAAAAGTGAACAACCTCTTGCTGTTTATGTCACAGAGAATAAAACTGTGACAGTCCCATGCCTGGCTTCTAAACCTGATCTGAATGTCACACTGTCTGCGGTAAGAGACGGAAAAAACTTGGGGCAAAGACAATAGGTTGGTACGTCCCTCATTATCAGTCAATCACCAACTGGTTATACTGTTATATTTTTTCAGAAATACCCAAGTTCCACATTTCATCCTGATGGTATCAGAATACACTGGGATAACAAAAAGGGATTTACCATATTAAGTGAATTATTAAAGACTGTGAGCTGGGTCACTTGTGAAACCAAACTCAACGGAGAGGTCTACAGCTCACCTACTTATTTTGTACTAGTTGTAGGTAAGAAACTTGTTTATTAATGCATTTTGATTAAAGGTTTATTTATTAAATGTGTCCGCACAATAGTGGTGATTGTTTTTGTTTTCGATTCAAAGGTATGGCTTTAAAAGGGTGGTTTACCTTTAAAGGAAAACTAAATCCTAAAAATGCCATGTTTTATATACTGAACTTATTGCACGAGCCTACAGTTTCAGCTTCTCAATAGCAGCAATGATCCAGGACTTCAAACTTATCACAGGGGGTCACCATCTTGGAAAGTATCTGTGACACTCAGTGGGCTCTGAGCAGCTGTTGAGAAGCTAAGCTTAGGGGTTGTTGCAAATTATTCAGCAAAAAATTAGGTTTTTCTGTAATATAAGCTGATGCTACAGGGCTGATTATTAAATTCTGATGCTAATTGCACTGGTTTCTGTGCTGCCATGTAGTAACTATGTATTAATTACTAATCAGCCTTATATATTATATATATTTATATTCTATGTGTACTGTATATTGTGTGTCGGTCTCTAAGCTCAGTAAGTGACAGCAGCACAGAGCATGTGCAGTGAATCAGCAGACAAGAAGACGGGAGCTACTGGGGCCTCTTTGGAGACACAGATCTTTACTGCTACAGGGATGTCGTTGCCTTGGGCTGGTACAAAAGCCCAAAACATTTCTAGCCTACTTCTTTAATTTATTTTTTATAGTTATTTGCCTTTTTCTTCTGACTCTTTGCAGCTTTCAAATGGGCGTCACTAACTCCCTTCTAAAAAAACAAATACTCTGCAAGGGTAGAAATGTATTGTTATTGTTACTTTTTATTACTGATCCTTCTATTCAGGCCCTCTCCTATTCATATTCCAGTCTTTTATTCAAATCAATGAATGGTTGCTAGGGTAATTTGGACCCTAGTTACCAGATTGGTTAAGATGCAAATTGAAGAGCTGCTGAATAAAAAGCTAAATAACTCAAAAAACCTTCAATAATAAAAAATGAAAACAAATTGCAAGTTGTCTTAGAATATCACTCTACATCATACTAAAAGTCTCAAATCTCAAAGATGAACAACCTCTTTAAAGGAGAAGGAAAACGCGTTTGAAAAAAGAAGAAGCAGGAAGGCTATTGCTCTGTGGTGCTCGCGGGAACACCCCCAAGTAAAAACACCTTTCCTTCTCCTTTTAATAGGCATTGAATTGCTTTTGTTTACACTCAGCTTAATGATCAGGGTCTTTTTTACTGAGAGGTGCATAGTGCACCATTTTGCAGTTGCTATTAGGTGTAGTTGTTTATTCCCCATTTGTAGTGTTGCATCATCTTCATTATAAACATCTCACAGGTCCTTAATATGCATGCAAACTATAGCTTATTAGGTGCATGCAATATTTTTTATTTGTTTCAGGTTTTAAGATCTACAGCCTGACCATGAATCCCCATCCTCAGGTACAGCTGGCGGTTGGAGAGAAACTAGCTCTAACATGCACTGCACGTACTCCTCTAAATGTGAGAATTGACTATAAATGGGACTATCCTGCAATCATGGTAAGTGCAGTATTCCTGAAAATGCCATCTTAATGCTTATTTATGCTTCCACTGTGATGAAGTTAAACTTAAACTGTCATTCTAGGATGAAAGAGTAGAAACAAAAGGGCACAGAAAAGAACTTCGTAGGGAACTGGAATTTTCGGGGATCTTCATCTTAAACTCTGTGACACTGAAAGACAGAGGCAATTACAGCTGCACAGCATACACTGGCCTCATGTCAAAGACCAGCAGTACAACTGTGATTGTACATGGTAAGACTTTGGCAATATTCTTTATCGTATACCTTCAATCATTTATAAAAACGAATTATAGCCAGTCGGGTTGCTAATAGGGGGTAACAACTGAATACTCAGCAAGTCCAGTCGTTTTAGAATTATTTATACTATATTTATAGAATTAACTTAACAAAATAAAAATGTTTATGACATTAAAATTCAATATGAACATATGTTCAGATTTCTCTTTTTTACACTTCTTTTAATCCTGTTATCTCAAAATATCTGTCTAGTTTTGTAGATCAAAGATGGACTAGGCTGCTTAAAGGGGACCTGATACCTTAAGAAATAATTCCAAATGCTATTTTATCATGTTAGTCAAGAAAAATATACTTTACTTATACTATATAAATTATTTATATATTTTTTCCATCAGCCTGGTAATTCATAATTATAGCAAGCAGGCAGCTGCGATTTTATGGACACGGTTATGAATGTAAGCCTTACATTATCTCAAAATCTTATTTCTGTGCCAGAGTGGGGGACCTGATGGCAATCCTCATGCACAGGCTACATAATTAGATGGTAAGGAGGGAGGGGGGAATGTAGGGAATGCAGTGACATTTAGGCTGAATGGAAAGTGAAAGTCATTTCCTGCTCCGCCTCTATGCATTAGGCATAGAGGAGGGGCAGGCAATATATGATTGACAGCTGAGATTTTTAAATGAGTTTGCAACAGGTATAGATGCTTTTAAAAAAAAGAATTTGGATTTCATGTCTAATTTGAAAAAAAAAAAACTTTAATTATACACGTTTCTATGTCTGGGTGACTTGGCCACTTCAAACATACATACATCACAAGCCATTATAATAAATACCAAAATAGAGACGTGTGCCCTATGACAATGAGGGACAATAGACTACAGGGAAGGCTCCAGTCTTTTAATGTTTAGGAAGTAGATGGATGTGTATTCATTATATCAAAGGCATTAACTGGGTTCACTGAGGACTAAAGGTGGCCATAGATGCAAAGATCTGCTCGTTTGGCGATGTTGCCAAACGAGCGGATCTTTCCCCGATATGCCATTAACAGGCATGGCTATATCAGGGGTAATCTGAATCTGAATCAGATTACGATGTGCCATGAGCTCCGGCGGGATCGGTCGGGTCAAAATCAAACCTGACCGATCGACCAAACGACCGATCTCCGCCGGACGAAAGAAGTCGGCACATGCCACACACGATCCGAAAATCGTACGAATCCTCGTTTCGTACGATCGGATCTGTGTGTCTATGGCCACCATAATACACATTAAAAGGAATATAAAGCAATTGACCATTATATGAAACTGCTAGCAGGAAATCCAGGAATCTATCTAGGGTATATTATGCTTGGAACAGACTTTCAAATAAAAAAAATAAAAATAAAAAAGGGGTTTAAACATACAGTAAATGGGGAATCACTAGTAAGTTTAAAGGATATAGAGAAAAAGTCAAACTGTTAGAACCGACTGGTCATTTACTTTTCCCCCCTATCTGATTACTTATTCTGAATGATCAAAATGGGAAAATAATTTGACTCATGACTAAAGTTTGCACCTATAGACTGTAACAATTTAGTAAAACATATTGCTTTCCTTTTCAATGCAGTTGTTTATCCCGAGGTCTTGATTTGGTTCATTTTGGGGTATTTGCCTTCCGATTAAATTATCTGGAACAGTTTGCCCCCAGAATTGCTCTAGCTCTCTTTGGACCACAAAAAATATTTGTATTTACAGAGAAGCCCTTCATAACCCTTGATGAAACCATGGACTCTGTCATTGTAACCAAAGTTGGGCAGACGGTGAGAATCCCTGTGAAGTACACAGCATACCCTACTCCTGATATACAATGGTGAGGCTATTACATTATTTCCTATTATGGGCTTAATGATGTATTAGACATCACACTGAAACCTTTGTATGCCATTTTAGGTTTAAGAATGGGAAACCGATGCCTCATCATATAGTTAAAATGGAAAACTCTTTATTAATCAATGGCACATGTGAAGAGGATGCTGGGCATTACACTGTCAGTCTTAGAAATGGACAGACAAAGCAGCAGGAAAGCCATACCTTCCAACTGATTGTACAGGGTAAGTATGATTCTAATGGCAACTGCTCTAATAGGAAAGAGTGGGCTGTACTTAGTATTAGTACTTAATAATAGTATTTATGTAATGAGGAGAGCACATGAAGGATGCATATATTTTAGTGCTTGTGAGGTTATGGATATTCATACATGTAAACAAATTAAACAAACATGAAGAGAGATTTCTTTACATTCTACTTTACCTTGAAATGCTGACATTGGATTTTGTTTTGCAGTGCCACCAAAGATATATGAGAAAGCTGTGCCTGCCCCCCTGGATTCTTACAAGTACAGCAATCCTTATATTTTAACCTGCACAGCATCGGGAATTCCTACCCCAGTCAGTATAAAGTGGCAGTGGCAGCTGGAAGATGAGTGTTCTTTTTCTTCACAGTAAGTGGGTTATATTCCCTGTACCCTTTAATTGGCTAATACAAGAGATACGAGATCTTCTGTACTCAACCCATTATCAATTTATTTAAGACATTGATATGTTTTGTGCATACAGCTACTAAAAAATGCCTTACCCTTTAAACAAAACAGGGATTGTTTGTCCATATATTGCAATATATGTAAGCTTGCCAACTACATCAAAGTCATCCCATATCTGGCCAGTGCTACACTCAAATTGCATCTGATTCATTAAGAATTCTATTGCTTTATTATTCATTTTACAAAGGGACTTAGTTTTACCTGCAACTTACTTGCTGCTTTCAAAGTTAAAACTCCCAAACTTGGCTGCCCTTTTATTAGCCACCAGTGGGATCACCTGACTATAGCTGCGTAGGGTGGGAGCTACAACATGGAGCTGGCTTTAATTGGCTGCAGTTGAGAGGAAAATATAACCTTGATATAAATAGGGTTTTCTTTAAAGCAGACATAGGATAAATTTTAAAAAAAAAACTAATTTTGTAGGCAATTATGAGTAATAAAGGATGTTGCATTTACACGGTGCTAAAAATAATTATTAAAAATAGCCTCTTTATTAGAGCTCCCTATAGATGTTCTCTGGTCCCTGTCCCTGTTTTAAATGAGGAGTGGGCATGTTCTAACGGTCCCTGCCAGAAGCACAGTAGGAGGGGGACAACCAATCACAGCCCTGTAGTCACACATGCACAGACAGGCTTCAGTTCCCTATCAGGTCCTGCTAGCTGCTGATTGGTTCCTGTCCTACAGTGCAGTGAGCTCCCAGGCTCCCTTGCACAGCCTGGGAATTCATGGAGCAGGAAGTGGAAGAGAAGGGAGGGATTATTAGGGTTTTTGCAGAAATATTCAATAAATTAACCTGAAACACTACTTTTTTAAGCACAATTCTTCATCTAAATGAGTATAACGCACCGGTACATTTTTATTTTTTACACAAAATGTCTCCTTTACTCAAACTACGGCCCACATGTGCTTCATACATATCTGGCCAATCCCTGACCAGATATTTGTTGGACACAGTGTCAACTGAGCAGCATTAGAATCCCATACCTTACCTATTATGAACCTTTTAGCTGATAAAGCAGGTAAATGGCTGACCTGGTCGCTACACGGGTATCTTTAGATGGGTTTTTCATTCACACACCACTGCATTTGTTGTGCAGACATAATCAATTTATTATCTGTGTGAAAAGCCATCTGAGAGGAAGTGTGCTGATTGATGTGCGCGGTGATAGGGATCCTGCACGGGGGCTCACACAGCTTCCCTTATCAGGCCTTTGCACAAATCCAGACTTCCTGTCACAGGGGCCAGAATATTCCGGTTTCCTGTTTTCATGTTTTTTGGATGACTTCCTCTAACCTCTTCCTCTAGAGTACTTCCTACCAACCCAAAAGCAACCTCCATAAAGATCACACAGATTCCTGTCACTCTGATTTTTTTTCTGGTCCACGTGAAAAAAAAAATTATGAATGAACATTGTTATAAAATGGAAATCTTGCCATCCCCCCCCCTCCGCCCCCCCCCAGCGTCATATTGGAAATTACTTAAAATGCAAAAAAATCACCCCAGGCCTCTTTCTCTTTCTTTTTGAGGCCTCATAGCAACTGGTGTAAGCAATAGAAAGCATACTGCCCTTAAGAGGTTGTTGAATTCAACTCTACAACTTAAAGGGGAACTATTATGAAAACGTGATATGCGCCTTTTTCATAAAGAAATAAGATGCTTTGTGAATACAATCAGTTAAATATTCTGCATCGTTTCTGAAATAATCAAGTTTATTTTCACTATGCCTCTCAGTATTTGTTTATTTTTAATCTTTCTTCATGCAGCAGTTGGGTGTCAGATAGTTGTTGACAGCAAATGTATTAGAGCTCACTCAAATAACTGATTCCAGTACAAACAAAATCTAACAAAATAACTGCCTTTTGCACAAATCCTGCATGTAGAGAGACAGGATGTCTGGTGATTTTAATAGAGTGAGCTCTAATGCATCTTCTAGGCAAAATGAGCCCCCCTATAAGATATATTGGATCATTTATCTGACACCCAACTGCTGCATGAAGACAGAATGAAGAGAAACAGATGCTGAGACAGTGAAGATAAACTTGATTATTTCAGAAACAATACAGAATATTTAATTGATTGAAATTTGAAAGTTTCTTATTTTAGTGTGATAAACCATATAATATGTATGTGTATCTAGCACAATTTGTAGCCCTATGGAAGGCTCTTCATTGGACTCTGATATCTTCTGTTTTTTAGCCAATATGATATTGGGAAAAAACCATACACATGTGCAAGCTGGAGGGATATTTCTGACAAAAATGGCGGAAATGTGATTGAAACCGATGAAACTCGCACAGATGTCATAGAAGGCAAAGTAAAGGTGAGAATTTGCATTTATGCGGATCGTTACGAAGCTCAGAATCCTACACTATTCCAATTGGAGTCAATCAGCTCAGCCAACAACACAATGAATGGTGTGTGCACACAATAAAGTAAACTCCTAGCAACTAGAAGTTCTGATGTGTTTGTTGCCTATATAGAATTGTCAAGATTGTTTGAACCGATTATATGCTTTATAAGACGTTGAATAATAATAATATTGGATGCTTCATGGTCTGTTTCTTTTGTTTTATCAGACAGTGAGTAAGCTGATCATTCGTTCTGCCAGAGTATCTTCCCTGTACAGATGCTCAGCAACTAACCAAGCAGGAGAGGATGAGCATGTGATCTCTTTCCATGTTACCAGTAAGTGTGGCTATATTCGGCAGAGTAAATCCTGCAGTAGATATAGACAGCGTGTGACCATTACAGATGAACGACAACATCTTTGACTTTTGTCGCATAAATGTTCAATGGTGACTTGCAAAGTTCTTTAATAGGAATGTTTACAGGTGCTGAGGTTGTGTTTTAGAAAGACCTGCAGCTATGACACTGCTGATTTCTATATATATCTTTTCTGTTATTTGTTCTTAGTATTTAAACTGCAGTATAAGTCAGCAAACCTATATAACAATAAAAAAGTGACTTTTTTGTTTTGACTGTTTTTAAGGAGGCCTAGAAATTGACATGCATCCTAGCAGCAAGCTGACTGAGCGGGACAATGTAACTCTCCTATGCACAGCTGACAAGTTTACTTATGAGAATGTCACCTGGTTTAAGCTTAGCCCCAGCAGATGGTCAATACCAGTGTGCAAAAACCTCGTTGGCCTGGTCAAAATGCATGTCTCAATGACAAATACCAATGGAAACAATGTGACCTCAGCTCTAATCCTGCATAACATTTCAATGCATGAACAAGGCAACTATGTGTGTGTTGCTCAAGACAAAAAGACCCAGAAGAGATATTGTTTGGTCAGACACATAAGTATTCAAGGTAACATTAAAAAAAATACTATCTAATTAAAATTTTGTCATAAAAACTTAACAGACTTTTTGATTTTTCTTTTTGAATGCTGTTTCATTAATGATAAAAAGACTGACATGTCTCTCGTGTTATCTATACACAGCACAGAAAGTTCCCTTCATCCACCATGATCTGAAGAACCAAACTAGAAATGTCAGTGAAACAGTGGTAGTGAAGTGTCAGGCCTCTGGAAATCCTGATCCGCAAATCCTCTGGTTTAAAGATGAGGACAGCCTTGTAGAAGACTCAGGTGATGGTCTAATAAAAATGATACAATGTGGGGCTAATTTTATAATTATACTGAGGGTCCTTATTTATCTACTGCCATAAAATTTGCCAGAAATTCATATTTTCACTTTATCATGTTTCTAAATGTCAGGCTTTCATCGTGCGACAATAAATTAAGTTTTATCTGTTTTAGGCATTATTTTAAAAGATGGCAATAGGACTTTGACCATCCAAAGAGTTAGGAAGGAAGATGAAGGGATCTATTCTTGCAAGGCTTGTAATGACTTGGGATGCACAAAGTCAGAAATGTACTTCACTGTAAATGGTAAGTGTGGATTATCACATATCCCTATTGTCTAGTACTGATTGTTTGGAGATCTTAAAGGAGAAGGAAAGCTACAGAGGCATTTTATTGCCAATAGATTAGCTGCAATAGTGCAAGCTAGAATGCTATATTTATTCTGTAGAATGTTTTACCATACCTGAGTAAAAAGCTCTAGAAGCTCTCTGTTTGTTTAGTATAGGAGCTGCAGTATTAATGTGGTGTGACATCACTTCCTGCCTGAGTCTCCCTGCTCTGGGCTCAGATTACAGTAGAGAAGGGAGGGGGGTGGGGGAAGAGGGGCAAACTGAGCATGCTCTTGCCCAGGGCAATGAGGTTTAAGCTGAAGGCAGGAAGTCTGATACAGAAGCCCATGTGTACACAATAGAAAGAAAGAAATGCAGTGTTTATTTTGACAGGGGACTCAGAGCAGCACTACTTTGGGGGTTTACTGGTATATTTAGTTGGACCTCTCTGATAAGGCTTACTTCGTTTTAACCTTTCCTTCTACTTTAAACTATTGCAAAAGCTTACTATTAGCCAAAATTCCCTGTATGCCGTCAACCTAACTTTCACAATCCTCTAGAAACTAGTTAGCTGGTTGTAGTGCAGTCACCACCTAATACTGCATTTTACATGTGTGTCATCCTTACACTTTTCTAAAGGGAAATTAAAAGGGTGGTTCACCTTTAAGTTAACCTTTAGTTTGTTATAGAATGGCTAATTCTAAGCAACTTTTCAATTGGCTTTCATTTAGTCTTTTTATAGTTTTTGAATTATTTGCCTTTTTGCTCTGACTTTTTCCAGCTTTCAAATGGGGGTCACTGACCCCATCTAAAAAAACAAGTGCTCTGTAAGGCTACATATTTATTGTTATTGCTATTTTTTTATTAATTATCTTTCTCTTCACACCTCTCCTATTCATATTACAGTCTCTTATTCAAATCAATGCATGGTTGCTAGGGTAATTTGGACCCTAGCAACAAGATTGCTGAAATTGCAAACTGGAGAGCTGCTGAATAAAAAGCTAAATAACTCAAAAACCACAAATGATAAAAATTTTATTCTAAATTCTTATTATATCAGACTATTGCTCTTTTCATCATACTGAAAATTAATTTATGGATTTAATGTTTAACAAGATCCTATTTGTCGGCAGATTTAAAATTAAGGGTGAGCTTTTTTTTTTTAAAAAAGTCTTTCCACAAAGTTTAAAGATTATGTTAGACTCTTTTAGATAGAATGTTTGCTAGGTATTGCATGTACTTCCAACTGGTTCCTGCTGCAGAGAAGTGAGAACCTGACCAGCAGCCATGTTGATTTCGACATCAGATCTAGCTGGGGGAGCCGGAATTCTTAAACAGTACAGAAAAAATAATATAAACTACTTCAATATCGGAATTGTGAAGTTGCTTATACTAAAGAATTCTAACAGAAAACCTAAACTTTGTGGGAGGCGACTAAAACTCTGGGCTGGGGCATATGGGCAGATTCGGGGAGATTTAGTCGCCTGGCGACTAATCGCCTTTTCTTCGAGGCGACAATCTCCCCGAACTGCCTTCTCCCTGCCTTCCACCTGCTATAATGAGAAAACATCAGTGCAATGGCACTCGCAGCGCCTCGATTTCCAGAGTTGCCTCACAAGGAAGAGCTGCAAGTGCATTGCCGCAGGCATTTTTTCATTTTAGCAGGCGGAAGGCAGTTTGGGGAGATTATTACCCCGAAGAGGCGATTAGTCGCCAGACGACTAAAACTCCCCGAATCTCCCCTATTATCCCCTACATAAAGAAGCATGATTGGGGAATGTGTATTTCCGACAACACAACTGTGACATGAGCAGTCAAATGTTCAATTTTCTTTCCGTAGACACAGACGAGAAAACAAATCTGGAGCTCATTATTCTGGTTGGCACCGGAATCATCGCCTTGTTTTTTTGGGTGCTTCTCGTAATCATCCTCCGGACCGTAAAGAGGGTAATAAGAATTTTCCTACTGTGCCATTTGTATTTGCCGGCATGACAAATGAAATCTGACTGATGGGCTTTTATGTTCGTAATTGTCCTCATATCAACAGACACATTTTTCCTTTTCGTAGCAGAAAACCACTGCATAGTTTGCTAAGAATAAAGTTAATTCAGTTTAATTGTGCCCAAATGCCTGGATTATTCAAATACATTCATCATAAACCAACAGGCATTACTTTGGATGCATTGGTGACTTGTCTGAGTTACAAGAGGTTCTGAGGTCACAACTACAGTTAGTCACCCTGTCCTGTTTTAGGGCTATAACAGACGAGCATTTGAAGCTACGCTCCCCTGCATACCATTTTTATGCGTTCAGCCGCAGGGGAGCGCAGGAGTAGATGCAGGAAAAATGCAGCATGTTGCGTCTCAACCTATGTTCGGCGCCTACATGCGCCTGTGTGAGTACAGGCATGCATGCGTCTACTCCTGCGCTCCCCTGTGGCTCAAACCTGTGTTCGGCGCCTACATGCGCCTGTGTGAGTATAGGCATGCATGCGTCTACTCCTGCGCTCCCCTGTGGCTCAATAAAAACAGAACGCAGGGGAGCGCAGCTTCAAACGCTCGTCTGTAAGAGCCCTTAAAATGTGATGTCCAGCTGATGTGTCGAAAATTACTCTTTTTTAGCCCAATGGAGGGGAACTTAAGGCCGGCTATTTGTCCATCATTATGGACCCTGGTGAAGTTCCGATTGAAGAACAGTGCGAGCGACTTTCTTATGACGCCAGCAAGTGGGAGTTCCCAAGAGATCGTCTTAAATTAGGTGCAATTTTTAAGTTTCATGAATATTTATGTGTGTGATTTTGCTCTGAAGTTCTATAAATTAAACATGGTGTTAAATAGGAGGTATTCTTTGTTTTTTTAAAGGACAATAGATGCAGATACATTTTATTGAACTATGTTCTATTTGCATTTACACACTATACAGTTCTTTGGCTTATTTCAGAATATAACTGTATTTTTGTAGGCTCACCTTCAATTTTAAATCTGTTGAAAAATTGGATCTTGTTAAATGTTAACTTCTCTTCTAGGGAAGCCGCTTGGCCGTGGGGCTTTTGGGCAAGTTTTGGAAGCGGATGCCTTTGGAATTGATAAAAGTGGCACCTGCAAAACTGTCGCAGTAAAAATGCTGAAAGGTAAATATGTTTATATTATTTGTCTATCTTACTGGAACTGAGTAGAATAGAATATAGAAGGAAACATGCATGGAGGAAGAAAACCAGTACTTTCATTATATAAGCAAAGTGAATTGTTATGTGAATAAAAAAAATATTTAGCACAGTTCAAGACAGGGTTACCATTTAAACATGATTGTAGAATGATAGGAATTTATTTAAGTTTCATTAAATAAGGGAGTGTTAAAGGGTAACTAAAGTCTGAGCATCATTCCCATGTCAACCAGATTTTTATCATGTGTGATAGAGCCTGCCTGTGCATCAAGACTAAGGGTGTAGCCACACGAGCAGATTCGGGGAGATTAGTCGCCCCAGCGACAAATCTCCTCTTCTTAGGGGCGCCGCGTGTGCCTTCCCCCAGGCGATTTTCATTTTAGCCGGCGGAGGGCAGGGGGAAGGCAGTTTGGGGAGATTGTCGAATATACTCGAAATTCAAATGGGAGGTTATTTAAGAAGAAAATTGAACGCTTACTAAAACTCGAACAAATATTACCGACTCGAAAACTCGCATCAAATTCGACTTGAAAATCGACTAAGGCTATTAACATCTTCAAATGGGTCACTGGACCTCTGCCGTTGACTTCTACATGAACTTGGCAGGGTTTAGGTGTTGAATAGTCAAATTCGAATTGTTCCCAGGATCAAGGCTTGATACATTTTGAATTTGAATTGAGTTTGGCTTATTCCCAATTTGAATTTGTGAGTTTTGACAAAAATACAATTAGAAAATTCGAATTTACTATTCGACCCTTAATAAATCTGCCCCATAGTGTGCTTCCTTTGGGTAGGGCACTTAATGTACATGTGCATTAGTACCCAGAAGATAAGTTAAGTTCCACAGGGATTTTGGGAAGGGGCACAGCAACCCTATGCTATAAGATTGAAAAATACAAGTGTTCTCCATCATTGTGGATGGAAGCAAAATTGTGTACATTTTTAGAACTGCTTAAAAATGTAAATGTTTTGTCTGTTTTATCACCCACAGAAGGGGCTACCACCAGTGAACACAGTGCATTAATGACAGAGCTGAAAATTCTGAGCCACATTGGTCACCATTTAAATGTCGTCAACCTGCTTGGAGCCTGCACCAAACCTGGAGGTAAGGAATCTTTTAGTGGCTAAATAGTACGTTATCGGTGCTGACTTTCCAAAAAACATACACTAAAGAAGTAGCCACCAATTCTTCTCAGGTACAGGGCCAGTTTTGTCAAAAGTATCATGGCTGCCATAGGCATATAGCCCATGGGCATCCAGATGGACAATTCTGCCGTGAAGTTTGTAGGTAACTGTTTGTACAAAGCATTTATTCAAAATGTCATGTTTCTCTCTTTTAGGTCCATTAATGGTGATTGTGGAATACTGTAAATATGGAAATCTGTCTGCTTATTTAAGAAGCAAACGAAGTGAATTTGTGTTATACAAGGTACATTAATTTATGTCTATAAACAGTCTTCGGATATAAGTGTCTGCTGACCACATACCTGCTATAATTACATATGACAATGTCACTTCCTCTTGCCAACCATTGAATTGCAGCAAAACCTGGCTAAAAAAATGCTAATTGCTGTCAGAATTTAAGTGTCTCTTGTCATCCTGCCTTTATTTTGTAAAGTTTATGCTGTAGAGTTGTTTGTTGATAGAGAAGATAAGAGGTTTTTCAGATCTCAAACTGATATTGAGAGGCAGTATAAGCATGAATAAATGTGGGAACCTGGGGAGATAATGGCTCGAGATATTGAGGATTCTATTATCTTTCCCCAGCTATCTGTTTAAGTGGCTACGTCACCATTCCTTGTTTGTGTTTATTGGACATTTTCTATATAGGTTAGGCATTTATTTCTAAATGAATGGATGATTTAAATCAATGCTCCCAACTAAACGTTAACCAATAACCTCATGCTTTTAATTTCAGACTAAAACTCCCCACTACAGGAAACAACACTATGTTGAAGTTTCAAGAGAACTTAAGCGGCGCTTAGATAGTATCGCAAGTAGCCAAAGCTCAGCCAGCTCTGGGTTTGCAGAAGAGAAATCTCTCAGCGACGTTGAGGAAGAAGACACTGAAGGTTTGTATTCTGGTCTTTAGCATATATATATATATATATATATATATATATATATATATATATCATTATAGCATTGGACCATGTAAAACTCATCATAAACAAAATTAAATAATTTCCGGCCAGAATTCCAGACTTACCATTGCTCTGTGGCCAAATCCCGAACCGAATCCTGGATTCGGTGCATCCCTACAAAATACCTTATGCTAGGTTCAATTTTAGTTATAGCTGAGAGCTCTTCTCAGAGCATTCTTTTATGACTAACTCTGCATTCTAATTACTGTTCATTAGAGAGTTGCCTAGAATGATATTGATATTTTCTTTCATTATGCAAAAATAAATGGTTAGATATGATTTATATCAGGCTACTGAGAAAGTACTGGTTGATTGCTTCTATAAAGATAATCGTCTATGCTTGAGGCCTTCAGCTGCTCTCTCTCTTCTGGTATACAGTTTCTGAAGACACTTGCAAGACTCCTTTGTGTATAGAAGATCTGATATCTTACAGCTTCCAGGTGGCCAAAGGCATGGAATATATGGGGTCACGTAAGGTAAGGAACAACATGAAGCTCATAATTTTCCCTCAACAGTATCATACATGTATATTTCTGGAAAAAAATACATTTACTTACTACTACATTTACTTACTACTTACTTACTACTTAGTAGTACGAGATTTTATTGAGTTATGTTTTTTTTTTATCACAGTGCATCCATCGTGACCTAGCAGCACGCAATATACTACTGGCTGAGAACAATGTGGTAAAAATCTGTGACTTTGGTCTGGCACGAGATGTCTACAAAGACCCTGATTATGTCAGAAAAGGAGATGTAAGTGAATATGATTTGTTTGTATTACAAGGAAGCATTGTTTTAGTTACAGACATTTCTTTCATTGCTTGTCTTCTCTTTCTTTTTCCATTGGTAGGCTCGGCTTCCTTTGAAGTGGATGGCACCAGAAACCATCTTTGACAGAGTATACACTACACAGAGTGACGTCTGGTCATTCGGAGTACTTCTTTGGGAAATTTTTTCCTTAGGTGAGTCACGTCCTTAAATAGATTGAAATATTTAGAGATTAGTAGTCATGCAGGAAATCCTGTCTTGATTTGAGCTCTAAATAAAGGCCAGCGTCTCTAGGTGACGAGAGATATATATATATATATATATATATTGCCCCCTTAAATAGTTATCTGTGATTTCAATAACAGGCCATGTGAGCTGGAATTTATAGGAGCAGGCTTATTTATAACACCAAAATTTGCAATATTTAAATCTGAATCCATTTCTGTCATATTTCTGTAGGAGCTTCGCCCTATCCTGGAGTTCAAATTGATGAAGACTTCTGCAGACGCTTAAAAGAGGGAACACGAATGAGGGCGCCAGAATATGCGATACCGGAAATGTAAGGAAGGGGACCAACTGCCTCATCTACTTGATTTGTTTTTACAATTTTTGTATCACTAGATTCTAGATATTTACTTACCCTTGTTCTCCTGGTGCTAGATATCAGACAATGCTGGACTGCTGGCATGGAGATCCACAACAAAGGCCTGTATTTTCTGAGCTAGTAGAGCATTTAGGAAATGTGTTGCAAGCCAGCGTGCAACAGGTAAGTCAATACATGGAATAAATGTGGTCAAGCCCCATGCAGTTAAAGGGATCCTGTCATCAGAAAACATTTTTTTTCAAAACACATCAGTTAATAGTGCTACTCCAGCAGTCTTCTGCACTGAAATCCATTTCTCAAAATAGCAAACAGATTTTTTTATATTCAATTTTGAAATCTGACATGGGGCTAGACATTTTGTAAATTTCCCAGCTGCCCCTGGTCATGTGACTTGTGCCTGCACTTTAGGAGAGAAATGCTTTCTGGCAGGCTGCTGTTTTTCCTTCTCAATGTAACTGAATGTGTCTGAGTGGGACATGGGATTTTTACTATTGAGTGTTGTTCTTAGATCTACTAGGCAGCTGTTATCTTGTGTTAGGGAGCTGCTATCTAGTTACCTTCCAATTGTTGTTTTGTTTGGCTGCTGGGGGGGAAAGGGAGGGGGTGATATCACTCCAACTTGCAGTACAGCAGTAAAGAGTGATTGAAGTTTATCAGAGCACAAGTCACATGACTTGGGGTAGCTGGGAAATTGACAATATGTCTAGCCCCATGTCAGATTTCAAAATTGAATATAAAATTGAATTAAAATAAAATGTTTGCTCTTTTGAGAAATTGATTTCAGTGCAGAATTCTACTGGAGCAGCACTATTAACTGATTCATTTTGAACAAAAATTTTTTTTCCCCATGGCAGTATCCCTTTAAGTTGGTTTATGCCTAGTGTGGAAAGAATAATGGGAATGGGTTACTATTTCAATATGGAATAGTTTATGTTACAGTTGTGAGCATAGTTGTTGTGCATTTTAACAACATTCTGATTATAATATGAAAACCTTTATTTTCAAGGATGGTAAAGACTATATTCCACTTACGGTATCTTTAAACATAGAAGATGATTCTGGCCTCTCTCTGCCAACTTCACCTGTTTCCTGTATGGAGGAAGAGGAAGTTTGCGAGGCAAAATTCCATTATGACAATACAGCTGGATTAAGGTACTCGTATACACATCATACATCACACAGCATCCAACTTTACAGCTCGTTTGACATTTTTTCTTGAGCACATGAAAACACAGAATTAAGGTCATTTTTGAATAAGAATTAGTATTGGATTGTACTTTCTAATGTTGTCTTTCTCTTTGCTTACATGGTGCATGGTGAGAAATATGGGTTTTATGGGAAGGCATGAAACCAAAACCTTCTGCAGATGAGTTAACTGCTAGTTAGTCAATTAAAAATGCTTCTTGTGATGCATTGTGCACAGTGAGAAATAACTACCTTTTTTTAACAGTAAAATATTTGACTTCAGGTTCCATCAGAGCAGCAGCAAGAGACAAAGCCGTCCTGTTAGTGTCAAGACATTTGAGGACATTCCTGTAGAGCCTGCGATGAAAGTCATTCAAGATGTAAGCCCGTCTCTCCTGTTTCCTTAATACTCTGTGTCTACATCTGCGCCTTTTGCTTCAACACTATGGGGTATATTTATCAAAGAGTAAAGTTAGAGATCGCTACAGTCCTCTAGGGTGAAATTCCGCCACTCGCCATTCATTTCTATGGGATTTTTAAAAGAATATTTATCAATGGGTGAAAGTTCATCCTTTCAGAATCCCATAGAAATGAATGGAGAGTGGTTTTCACTCTAGCAGACTGTGGCGATCTCTAACTTCACTCTTTGATAAATGTACCTCTAGTGAAATTCTGCCATTCTCCATTAATTTCTGATCAATGATGCCTATTCAGTTGCAGTTCAGTCCATCTCATAATGGTTGCAACACACACATTGGCTGGCCAAAGGCTAGCTATGGGCGCAAGTTTTTACATATAAAAAGAATGTCAATTAATCTTTGCTTTATAAATCTGTGTTACTTGTTTTAGGAGAACCAGACAGACAGTGGGATGATTCTAGCATCAGAAGAGCTGAAAACAATACAGAACAAAACAGACCAAACACAGTTTTTTAGGTATGTAATATCAAATATTAAAAGAGATATATAAATGTATATGTGTGTGCCCCAGTGAGGGATGAAACGTTGATTGTTAAGTATGACTATGAAGATTTTCATTCATCCAGGTCATAGTATATCTAGTATAGGTCAATCTAAAAACAACTGGACTTGCTGAGTAATCAATGAAGACGTTTCACTACTCATTTCACTACAATGAAGACGTTTCACTACTCATCCGAGCAGCTTCACACAGTTCACAGTCAGTTGAACTGAAGAAGCTGCTCGGATGAGTAGTGAAACGTCTTCATTGATTACTCAGCAAGTCCAGTTGTTTTTAGATTGACCTATACTAGATATGTTGATTGTTAAAGATTTTTTTCTGTTCTACTTTTCATATACAATTATCTGTTGGCACCAGGGCCTGTGACCCTAATACAATGTGTGCATAAGGCGCTGTTATCACTTCAGCTTTTAAAACAGGTTTGCAATAAGAAACTGCTCCTGATTTACTGTTGCTGCCAGTTATATTGGGGTATTATATTATGTTATTATAATTTTCATAATATTAATATTTAGTATTTTGATGCCCAGTAAAAGCAAGGAGTCTGTTACATCCGAGTCTTCAAACCAAACTAGCGACTACCAGTCAGGGTACCATTCCGATGACACGGAGGCAGCTACAGATTCTAATGAAAAGACGCAACTACTCAAGAGAAATTCTCCATCAGACAATTGCCATCCAGACATCATTCGGCATGAAACTGTTCTCCAGTTAAGCACGGATGTTTAAATATGGTGGCATGATGGTGCCCTTCTGCACAAAAAGTTTTCCTAGGAGCTAGGAACAATCTAGTCTTCCTGTGCACTGCTATTAAGATACTATTTTCTTTCAACTTCTTCCAGCAGGAAGCCTCTAGGTGATATGACATACGTATGCTTCTGTGGATCTACCCAAAAATTCGGAATGGATTCCATATAACAGTGCCTAAAAGTATATATTTTATATCATTCTGAAAACAGGGTATGGATCTTCTGGAGCCATGTTTCTTGTATTGACACCAAGTGTCTGCCATTGAGTTGTTATGAACTAAAAGAGTAACTAATGAAAGTATTAAGAACTGATTACTCCTTCAATACAGTGGAAATACCAAATCACCCAGATCTTCATCTTGAGCTGTGAAAAAAACAAAACATTGTTGATGCTGCACTATTTCGAATACAGTTGTGCCTGTAAAGAAAAGCAAAGGAAATAAGGATGTTATTTGGTTTTATCATGGCTTCAAACTAGGCTAAGTTACATACTGACTACCAGTCATTTTATTATACTAGTTGGATGGATTGGTATAGTAACTGGATACTGCAGAGTTATAACAACAAACATAACTCGTGTAGCACATAATATGAGTAGCAGTTTTACAATTTGCCTTAATTATTTGCTTGTTTGAATTTATATTACTTCCTCTGTTACAATAAAATGCATCATTGTCCCTAGGCTGGAATAAAACTGGCAAACAGTGGCTAATTTATTGTTAAAAATGTAGAATAAATACTCCACCATTTATATACTGATCTGGTCAATGGGGCATATTTATTGTAATACTGAAGTGATGTCAAACTGCTTTAGCAGCCATGATGTCACAGCTGTAAAATGAATAAGCTATTTAGTTACAGGACATTGTTACTTCTTTTTTGTTTTTTCATGGGGTTACCATGTAGTCATCATTATGTATTGTATGTAATGTAATCCAGGGACAGAAATTCTAAATAGCCTGCGGATAATTTAGCTTCAGTACATTCATTTTGCATCTTTTATGGTCCATTGTAGTGAAAATAGATTGTAATATATAAATATTTATATTAGTAAACGGTTATATATGTGTATATATATATATATAATAAACAATATAAAGTTCTAATTTTATATTATTTTTTGTATAATGTTTTCTAATTATATCACTCAGCTGTCGTAGATTTGTTTCAGTTATTTAAGCAAATGTTTCAGTATGATGTAAATTATGGAAATTTTTTTCCATTTCAAGACATACTGGCGGCCCGAATTTGCTTGCTATGTCTTATATAAGCTATTTCTTAAAGGAGAACATAAACCTTCATTATAAAAACCCCTACCCTACAAAGACCCCCCTCCCTGCTCCCCCCCCCAGCCTAGGTGGTAACTTTGGTTCACGGGCGCCATCTTCTTCTCTTCGGTAATCTTCGGGACTTTTTCCGGCGCTTCGGAAATTTCCGTGACTTTCTGCGCATGCGCAGTTATTGTGAAACAGAAGATTACTCCCAACTGCGCATGCTCCATTATGCTGCTCTATTACCGAAGAGAAGAAGATGGCTGCCGTGAACTCCGATGCCCTGAATCTGGGGTAAGTAAAGAGTTAGGGGCATTTACCAAGGGTATCACCTAGGCTGGGGGGGGAGCAGGGAGGGGGGGTCTATGTAGGGTAGGGTTTTTTATTAGCAAGGGTTTGGTTCTCCTTTAAAAACATTGAGTTGTAAGATGTAACTCAGATGAGAGTACTTGACTGGATTCTTAAAACCTATTTGTCGAGCAATGAATTGATAGAAGAGAAACAGGTCTAATTGTTTAACACTTCTTGTTTATAGTTTATTGTTCATGTACATTTTTTGAACATTATTTATGTGGAACGGCAAATGTATTTACATATTGTCAAACAATCAATACATTTTTTTGCAAAAATTCAATAAAAAGAATTTGAAAAGTGAGTAAATAGAGTGCCTGCCCTTCAGCTGTTACTGATAACTCCTTCCTCTGAATGTTTGGGATGGTATTAGTTGTACAGTATTCCCTCCATTGCTGGAGGAGTGAACATTGAACATCTCTTACTTAAAAGCACTCACTAATGGTCTTTTGTTATTAATGGGATATCAACAATATTTTAACATGTCAGCCCTTCCGTACCAAGAACCTGAGAATCTTAGGGGGTTATTTACTAAACTCTGAATGCAAAAATCACGAAAAATTTGTGATTTTTTTCTTACTTTTAAAAAATCACAAATTTTTGGAATTTATTAAACCCCGAGGATGGAAAAGTCAGAATCTGAAAATCCGGCATCTCAGACCTGTGGAGGTTGCATATAAATCAATGGGAGAAGTCCATATTAGACCATCGAAGTTAAATCCTTCGATTTCGAATATCAAAGTCAAAGGATTTACCGCAATTCGTTCGATCGAACGAAAAATCTTCGATTAAATCCTTCAAATCGAATGATTCGAAGGATTTTAATTCATCGATTGAACGATTTTCCTTCGATCACAAATTGCTAGGAAAGCCTATGGGGACCTTCCCCATAGGCTAACATTGGTGCTCGGTAGGTTTTAGGTGGCAAAGTAGGTGGTCGAAGTTTTTTTTAAAGAGACAGTACTTCAACTATCGAATGGTCAAATAGTCGAACGATTTTTAGTTCGAATCGTTCGATTTGAAGTCGTAGTGGAAGGTCGAAGTAGCCAAAAAAATACTTCGAAATTCAAAGTTTTTTTCCTCCTAATCCTTCACTCGAGCTAAGTAAATGTGCCCCTAAATGTTCAAGAAATGGCAAAAAAATTGCCAAAATGCATTGAAGTCTATGGACAACAAATTTTTTTTTGACGCAGAACAATTTTTTTCACCCATTAGAGTCTATGGGCGTCATTTTCAGGCTAAACTTGGCTCACCACTACTCTCTATAACTCTGCCCCACATATGTCTGTAATCCAACAATAAAGACTGGAACGTTTCCAAATAAGAATTGTCATTTCATAGAAACGCCTGGCTATGCCTCGTCACTTTATTTGATTAAAATTAGGGATGCACCGAATCCAGGATTCGGTTCGGGATTCGGCCAGGATTCGGCCTTTTTCTGCAGGATTAGGATTCGGCCGAATCCTTCTGCCCGGCCGAACCGAATCGGAATCCGAATTTGCATATGCAAATTAGGGGCGGGGAGGGAAATTGCGTGACTTTATGTCAGAAAACAAGGAAGTAAAAAATGTTTTCCGCTTCCCACCCCTAATTTGCATATGCAAATTAGGGTTCGGTATTCGGCCGAATCCTTCGTGAAGGATTCGGGGGTTCGGCCGAATCCAAAAAAGTGGATTCGGTGCATCCCTAATTAAAATCGCTGTGTCGCTTTGTACTTCTTATCAGATGTAGAGTGCTCATATCAATAGATGTCTCATAATTACTCTGAAGTCTTCATTCATATTCATTTTAAAAGATAGAAACATGTCGTTGGAAGCAGTGTCAGTAGCAATAAATAGATATAGGAAAATGTATAGTTAAAGTGATACTGGAGAGATCCACCAATAACCAATAGGATATTTCTTCTATCACTAGCAATGGTGGACCACACACAGAGGTAAACAGTACTCCAGACTATTGAATGATTGCGCTGCAACCAGCCCAGTAAGAGACACAGAACCAGTTTTCTCTACTTAGTTATTAAACTATGTTTTGGACTTCTCATGGGCCCCAGAGAGGGTGAGGATGGGTGGTGGACTTGGGAGTTCTTTGCCTCAAATTTGTCACGCAGAAGCTGACATCTTCTTTATCTTCTTTATCTTCTGCTTCCAACTCATCAGCTGTAACTTTCTCTGTACGTGAAGGTGAGTAAATGAGAAGCATTCATCAGAGCTTGTCCTCCCGGAAACATAAGCAAACACAATGCGATGCCTCACAAGGAAGAGGAAATGGGAGAATGTCTGCCAGATGTGACTCTGATTAAGTCTCTTTTCTCAGACGAGATGAAAATATTTTAGTCCTTTCAGTAGTTGGAGGAATAAATGGAGATTTGGATGTGCACTACAATAATGACAGCAGTGGTTTCCTATTTTCCCACTATAAAGCAAGGAAGGAACCATTAAAAAAAGAAACATAACTAGATCGATATTTTCCCATGAAATTTAGAATATACTGTACGTGGGTTTAACCAACACTGTGGGCTTTTGGTTATGGTTATGCAAATAGCCCCTTATACCGACCATGCATTTTATTTCAGCTAATAATAACAGTGACCGTAGTCTTTCTCCCGAAACCACTTTACACCATCTTTGATAAACTTTACAGAAGCCACAGGACTATGCAATGTGGACGTGAACTGCTGCTAAACCTTCTGGACACTAATTTAATAAATGCTTTGATGTTTCAACCACTCTAGGAGTCTTCTTGGACATCATCATCATTACTAAGTACTGAAGACATCACATCCTTAATTATAGTTGGTCTACATTTACTGATCAATAATATGTAAGCAACCTCAATCCAGAGGCGTTTCTGCCATAATATAAGAACCTTACCTCGGGGGCCTCTTTCACAAGAATGGCAAAAATCAGCCGATCAGCCAGTGGGTCAAATGGACAGATAAAGTATGAGGGATCATAAACAATATGGAGCCTGTGATTGGCCTTCACTTCCTCATCGGCTTATGCACAATATACTAGCTGATACGGTTCATTACCAGATAAGATTTTAAAGCAGGTCTCATCTCTGAATCGACTGATATCGAAAGTAAAGGGACAGGATTGACTGGGTGCCATATACACACTGAAAATTGTACCCAATGCTTTAATCTATGTGTGTTTATTGCCATTTTAATATATTAATATTTAATATATTAATATTTAATATATTGTCTTGTCATCTCTACACCAACTTTCTTTGGCATCACATATATTCCCACTCATTTCATTGGGTTCAGCCTACTCTTACCACTACAGCTGAAAGACCAAACTGAACCAAAACATAGATTAAAGGCCATACACGATAAGATCCGCTCGAATGCTGAGCAGATCTTTGCCCGATTTGCCCACTAACGGAAGGGCAATATCGGGAAATCTGAACATTCAGCCATAGGGCGGAGCGATCGCATTACAACAAAGAGAATGACCACTGCTGCGGTCCTCGAAAGTTTTGCTGCATAGCGACGTGTCGGCTCCAGACGCGTCGTGGAGTTCTAGCCTTAATGATTGAAGAAAATACCATTGCACCTTATTTTAATTAATGTTACCCTTTGAAGCAAGCACCTTGTCCGACTTAATTATAATTTTATTTTGGAGATAGCACCTTGCAGAAATCACTATAGCACTTTAGAACACACATGAAAATTCTGTGCATAAACTTTCTATGGTTCAAGACACACACCGATTAGTGCTGTAACACTTTGGCGACTGCACTGAATATTAACAATATTGAACTAGGTTCTTGTTATTTATTTGTTTTTTTCCATAGACTGTGGGGCTGATCTATAATTGTATCTTGGGTTTATTTCACGTGTACATGATTTTCTAGTATGAAGACTGTATGAAGATCCAAATTACAGAAAGATCCATTATCCGGAAAGCCCCTGGTCCCGAGCATTCTGAATTACATGTCCCATACCTGTACTGTATGTGTTGCTTTTATTTCATTTGTGTCGGCAGCACTGTATATTTTTACAGTACATTATAATGCAGGCAAGCATTGCAATATCTTATAAATACAGGCAATGTATGGAATGTAGCCGGCCTTGTCAGTAGTACCATCAGATTCAGTGCTCTGCTTCTATTTTTATTCATGAGGAACAAGGATATTTTCTATAATTGTTGCAAATAAACACAGACATTGTTTTCTTGGCTACTGATACCTACTGTCCCCTAGGGCCTTGCTCCTCAGGCTGTATTCTCCCCTTGTTAATGTTCTTACCAGGAAGTGCTAAATGTTTGGCTGCTCTGACGCACCTCTTTCTTTAAACAAGATGTAGTAAAAACCCTTGCAAGGAACCCGCCCATGGAATACTCTCTTCCTGAAAAGAATAAATAGCTCTTCAGTAAATTCAAATACCGTAAGCAACATTAACAATGGAACACACATATAGTGAGACTACTGTAAGCATTCTTTAATGGGAAAGGAAACATAAAACTCATGTAAAAATTCCTAAAGTCCTACCATATTCATTAAATGAGAACTAAACCCTAAAAGGTGGCTAAAAATGCCATATTTTATATACTGAACTTACTGCACCAGCCTAAAGTCTCAGCTTGTCAATAGCAGCAATGATCCAGGACTTCAAACTTGTCACAGGGGTCACCATCTTGGAAAGTGTCTGTGACACTCACATGCTCAGTGGGCTCTGAGCAGCTGTTGAGAAGCTAAGCTTAGGGCTCGTCACTAATTATCCAGCAGAAAATGAGGTTGGCCAGTAATATAAGCTGATGCTACAGGGCTGATTATTAAATTCTGATGCTAATTGCACTGGTTTCTGTGCTGTCATGTAGTAATTATCTGTATTAATTACTAATCAGCCTTATATTGTGACATTTCTATTCTATGTGTACTGTATATTGTGAGTGGGTCCCTAAGCTCAGTAAGTGACGGCAGCACAGAGCATGTGCAGTAAATCAGCAGAAAAGAAGATGGGGAGCTACTGGGGCATCTTTGGAGACACAGATCTTCTCTGCTAAAGGGCTGTGATTGCCTTGGGCTGGTACAGATGCCCAAAACATAATGTACAAGCTTACTTCTTTAGTTAAGCTTTAGTTCTCCTTTAAATCTATTACTAATCCTGCACAGTTTTCACAGCATGGGTGAATTGTCTTAGCTTACTCCTATGCCCATTGTGCATGCCCAGCACAGGCTGAAAATGTTCATGCTCACTGTGATGCATGGGGTTAATGATATCTAATCAAAGGCACAGTGAGATGTCTTGAGCATTCTGGATAAAATGTCCCATACCTGTAATTTCTTTTAATTATTTCCTTTTTCTCTATAATAATAAAACAGTACCTTGCACTTGATCCCAACTGCTATAAGTAATACCCATTGGAGTCAAAACAATCCTGTTGGTTTTATTTAATATTTTAATTATTTTTAGTAGTTCTAGTAGACTCTGGAGATCCAAATTATGGAAAGACCCCAGGTCCGAGACTTCTGAATAACAGATCCCTTACCTGTATTTAGGGACAGATTTATGTATTATTCTTTATATAACGGAAACATATTCCATAGTGCTTTACAGAGATTATAGATCATCCACATCTTTCCCTGACTCAGTGGAGTTTACAGTCTAAGGTCCCTTGCTAACCATCCGTTTTTTAGTTTTAGTATTTCAGTGCCATGACATTCCTTTGGCAAGGACATTTTTTTTTACTGTATATAAAATAAATGACAACTTTAGAGCTGCCATTATCTTGCCTGGTTTGCTCTACATCCAAGAATAGGAAGCAGCTAGTCACTTGGGAGGCTACATATTGGATCAAAATGCTAGGGATTTATGGTATTTAGTTCACACGGAAGTCTAATAAAAGCTTTGCTTCTTCCAAACTATTCTTGGATTCCTAGCACCTTCTTGACTATTGTGTTTAGTATTCCTTTTGTTTCACAAACAATAAACCATTTATTTATGCTACAAAATCCTGCTGCATTTGAGAACTACACAGAGGAGGGGTTTTCAGTGCATTTGACGAGTCCTTATTGTTTTTAAATATAAGGATTTTTTACCCTAAAATGAAGGACTGTTCAATGCATGGTCATTTTTTCAGTTTACATTTTGCAAAATAAAATAGTATAATGCCTATAGTTTAAAAAAAAGTATTGAGGTTTTATGTAATTAAATAGGAAAAACGGTTGAAGTTTTACTCTGAAACTGATTTGGATGTTACAATAAAACTAGAACTTTTTGGCACAATGGACCTTGCTGCTTTTAGGCAGATAATCTTAAAACAAGAAGAGATACAATTACACTTGGGGGTTAGGGCAAATGGTACCTTTAGGTGGCCACCAGCATCTCAACCCAATTGCTTGGTCCAAGCCCAGTTTGGCCACACATATTGGTGGCACATTTATACCCATAAGGTCATTTGGCTCTATATATGTATATATATTTCATATTATATCACTCCGGGACCTACAAGTTAACTGATGGCCAACATTAATAGACCTTTTGACACTCATGCATTTCCATAATGCATACCTGAAATACCTACATAAAGTTTCATGAACTGAGGTAGGCCTTTAAATATATACAATATCTAGTTTGATGTTGGCCAACCAAGTACACCCTACTGTAGAAAGTAAGAAAGAGGTGGCAGTGTAAGGCTAAATGATTTATGATGGCAGGAAAGGAGAATTCCAGTAATGAAATCCAATCTTGATAACTAAGCTATTATGGGTGATCTCTCAGCCCCTAGAAAAAATGAAGATTGATTTCTTCTTGTATAATGAATCATTCATTGGAACAGCGTAAGGCAGAGCTGGTAGTCCAACAGTGATACGAAAACATCTGCAGTTTATCCCCTTAATTAACCACCAGTCACCTCCATTGCTCCCTGGTCAGAACAATAAAGTTTAAGGAGTCACTTCAGGAGTCACTTGTGCCTTTTGGTGGACTTTCATTGCATTGTAAACAGTATAAGACACAAAGATGGATCATCTTCTTTGCTCCTCATGGGGTCTAGTGTACCATGAACAGTGCATTTTCCATATCATCTTCTCTGACAGTTAACAAGAATGGACAGGGTGTCCCATGGATGTGACAACAATATAATGATATTATAATAGCTCCATATAATGCAGTCAGTGCTTCTTTTCAAAACTTTTTTATTGGTTTACAACATTATATTCAAGTACATTGCGAAGTAATCATTTTTCTTGTTGTTTTCTTTTTCAGATAACAGGCGTTCACCTACACAGAGGGAAGCACCAGCATTACAATCAGTTAGAGTAAAAGATGATGTACCATTTTTATATCACATACCAATAAAGTTTTTAACTAACAAACAAAACAGTCTACAGCTGAGTTTTTCTCCATCGTCATATATCACGTTCTCCTGAAATAGTGCTAAATAAGAGTAAGTCATAGACATATAGGCTTCAACTCGATGTAATGTGCTTAATCAGGTTGGGAAGTAAGCTACACACATATATATAGGAAAAATTTCTCAGTTATATAGTTACATAGTTACATAGTTAAATTGGGTTGAAAAAAGACAAAGTCCATCAAGTTCATCCCCTCCAAATGAAAACCCAGCATCCATACATACACCCCTCTCTACTTTTAATTAAATTCTATATACCCATACTAACTATATGTATATATAGTTAGTATGGGTATATCAACATATATATGTTGATATTACATAGTAGTATAAGATATCCAAGGCGTCCAGATCTTGGTATAAATAGTATAGTTATCAGTTATACTTAACATTCTTTCATTAATCATTATCTAGTTCATCCTATGGCGGAACATAGTTATAGGAATGGTACGTTTTTTCCAAGAGGCAGCAATGGTTTGTTTTGCTGCTATGAAGATAAACTGTATCAATTTTCGTGTATATTTACATGATACTGGAATTTTTGTATTTAACAGCACGATCTTTTCGAAGATTAACACCCATGATCGAATCTATTAAAGTGAGTATCCTGGACCAAAATCTAGACGCCTCCCTACAGTGCCACCATACATGCAACATCGAACCCTCTAGTCCACAATTCCGAAAACATAACGGGCTAGAATTAGGGTAGTATTTATGTAGCTTAGTAGGTACCATATACCAACCAGATAGTACTTTATATTGTGTTTCTTGTGCCAGTAAATTAATTGAACTTTTGTGCGTAATTTCCCAAGATTGTTGCCATAAAACGGGTTCTATTGTTATATTTAGCTCTTTCTCCCATTGTTTAATATAAGTCGGGGGGAAAAACAGGGAGGAATTTAAAATTTCTTTATATAGTAAGGTAATTATTCCCCTACTACATGGAAATTTAATACACAGTTGTTCCCACACAGTCAAAGATAAAACATTGTTGCATCCTTTAAGCACTTTGGTAAGAAAATGATGGATCTGAAAATATCTAAAATATTCACTTCCAGGCGAATCATGTTGCAGAACTATAGTATCCCATTTTACAATACCCTGTAAGCCTAAGAATCGAGTCACATACAACATATTATGCGCTTCCCACCAGTGGAAATCGGATTTTTGTAGGCCCGGGACAAAAGCAGGATTTCCAAATATAGGCATTGCTGGACAATGGGGGGAAGCTAGGGGTGTTTTTTGCGTAACATAGTCCCATACAGCCAGAGCCATTATGAGAACAGGAGTGGAGGTATTGGGTCTGTCTTGTTTGTGGAGCCACGGAAGTACCGTTGGATAGATTGGTTTTAGTAGTTCAGTTTCTATTTGAGTCCATAACGGAGGAGTGGGTCTATAAAAATGAATTAACGGTAAGATTTGTGCCGCCTGGTAATAGATGAGTAAATCAGGAACACCCAAACCGCCTTTGTTTTTAGGTGTAATAAGTGTTTTTTGTGATAATCTCGTTTTTTTCCCATTCCAGATAAATTTCGTGAGTCTGGATTGCATTTTGTTTAAGGCATATTTTGGGACCTCAATTGGCAACATACGAAAGTGATATAATATTTTAGGTAGGATCATCATTTTGACTGTATTTATCCTCCCAAACCATGATATATATAGATGGGACCAGCTAGAAAGCATCTTCTCAATGTCTGTCCAAAGATGGGGATAATTGGCATAATACAGGTCTTCGAGTTTTGGAGTTATTCTAATCCCTAAATAAATCAAATATTTATCATTCCATCGCAGATCAAAATTGAGATGAATTCGTTTTTTATGCATCTGACTAATGCCTAAGGCTAGGGCTTCGGATTTTGTCGGATTTATCTTTAGACCTGAAATAACCCCAAAGATATGAAGGATGTTAAATAGGTGAGGCAAAGATGAAAGTGGCTTTGTAATCGTCAATAACATATCATCTGCAAATAGCATTTGCTTATGAGCTAGTCGCCCTATCAGTACTCCAGGTATATTTGAGTTCTGTCTTATTAATGCTGCCAAGGGTTCAATAGCTAATATAAACAGCAATGGCGAAAGAGGGCAGCCTTGTCGCGTCCCTCTATGTAGCGTAATGGCATCAGAGGGAAAGGGGCCCCATTTCAAGAAAGCTTGTGGAGTGTCATATAATGCTTGAATCAACAGAATAAATTTATCTCCAAAGTTCCACTTTTTCAATATATAGTACAAATAATCCCAGGTAACGGTATCAAACGCTTTCTGTATATCTAATGAGAGTAAGAGCGCTGGAGTGTTGGAAGAATTGAGAGTGTATATTAGTTGTATCAATCTCCTTATATTTTCTCCACCATCCCTGTTGGGAACAAAACCAACTTGGTCCTGGTGTATCAAATTCGCCAGAAATGAATTTAAGCGTGTGGCCATTATTTTACCTAAAATCTTAACATCATTATTTAGTATGGAGATGGGACGATAGCTGCCACAATCTAGGAGATCTTTGTTGGGTTTTGGAATCAATGCAATCTGGGCCAATATAGAATTTGGGTGCATTTTATTTCCTTCCAATAATTTGTTAAACATGAATGTAAGATGGGGAGATAGCAGTGGAGCAAATTTTTTATAATATAATATGGAATAACCATCTGGGCCAGGCGTTTTAGAGTTTGGAAGCAAGTTAATGGCTAACAAAGTTTCTTCAATTGTAATATTGTTATCCATTATTTGTTTCTGTTCTGGAGATAGAATAGGGAGCTGCAAATTTGCAAATAAAGCATCTGCTTGGGTGTCATCGAATTTGGATGGCTCCTGATATATTTTGGAGTAAAATTCCGTAAATTCCTGCAAGATTTTTTCCGGATTGCCTGTAATTGTCCCAGTTCTAGTATGAATTTTATGTAGGGGAATATTCGGGGACATAGCTGAGTGTAAAGTACGGGCTAATGGGGTGTCCGGTTTATTACCTCTACAGTAACGTCTATTAATCTGCCATTGAGAAGAATTTTCCACATTAAGGGTATATTGTAGGTCAAGTTCCCGTTTAGTATCTATTATAGCAGTTTGTAATCTGGGGGAGTAATTCGCTTTGTTTTGCAATATTGCAAATACTGAATCTGTTATGCAACTCCTGAATTTTCGCTTTTTTCTGCTTTTTACTGCTTTTTACGGGAACTCGCTATACTTATTAACTCTCCCCTTATTACAGATTTGTGAGCTTCCCATAATGTTATAGGCGAAGAGACTGTACCTTGATTTAGATCAAAATATTGTTTTATAGCACATTCAATTTGCGAACGTAGCTGGGGAGTTGCGTCATTCAATCGCCATCTATAACGAGAAGGTTTACTTATTAATGACCTTAGGTCCATTGAGACTAGGGAATGATCAGACCAAGCTATTGGCAAAATTTTTGCCGCAATCAAGTTTGGCAGCAATGTTTGTGACAAAAAGATATGATCAATACGGGAGTATGTTTTATGCGGATTAGAGAAGAAAGTATAATCTCTGGTGAATGGCCATTTTTCCCTCCAGACATCAATAACAGAAGATCTTTGAAGAATTTCCAATATTTTCCTAGCCTGGGAGGTGTCAGAGACAATATGCAAAGTATCTTTATAAGTTTTATCAAGTTTGGCGTTAAGACAAATATTGGAATCACCTGCCAGTATCAATGGACCCTGTTGATTCGCCTATATTACCTTGTCAAAAGATTTCTTGACCGTATTTGGTGCATAGTAATTAAGAAGTGTTATTGTTACATCTTGCATTTCACCAACCAATAAAATGTAGCGACCATTTGGATCTCTTTTTATGGTCTGAAGATTAAAGTGCAAACCTCTATGAAACAGATTGCCACACCATTTTTTTTTTCAGGTCCTGAGGCTAGGTAGTAAGTTGGGAAATAACAGGACAAAAACGAGGGTTTGGATGCTAAGGAGAAATGCGTTTCCTGCAAGAATATAACATCTGAGTGAATAGAACGGTAATATTTAAATGCCTTTGTCCGTTTCTGTGGAGAGTTGAAGCAGTCAGTGCTTCTAACAGTTATTTTAATAAGCATTACTAGTAGGAGGTCAGACCCGTAAGTCTCATTGCTGTTTGCTGTCTACTCAAATAATCCTTTATTCTGTCCCAGAGGAACAGAGAGTTCCACAGCCAAGTATCATTCTGAAGTTTCTTGTGAAATCATAGTGCTTAGTAAAAAGCCTTTGAAAACAGGACATAGTCACTGACCCCATCTAAAAAACAAATGCTAAGGCTCATCTTTCTATTCACGCCCTCTCCTATTCATATTCTAGTCTCTTATTCAAATCAGTCCATGGTTACTAGGGTAATTTGGATCCTAGCAACTCAATTGCTGTAATTGCAAACTGGAGAGCTGCTGAATAAAAAAATCACAAATAATAAAAAATGAAATATAATTGTAAATTGTCTCAGAATATTACTCTGTACATCACACTAAAACTTAATTTAAAGGTGAACAATCCCTTTAAACAACTGGTTCTTTGGTTCTCTGGCCATAGTTTGAACCAGTAAGGCTTAAAATACTACTAATGAATATACATACTGTAGTAACATACAGTCATATGAAAAAGTTTGGGAATCCCTCTTAATTCTAAGGAATTTTGTTTATCATTGGCTGAGCTTTCAAAGTAGCAACTTTCTTTTAATATATAGCATGCCTTGTGTAAATAGTAGTATTATGGCAATGCCATAAACTTTATTGGGTTAACAGAAAATATGCTATATGTATCATAACAAAATTAGACAGGTGCATAAATTTGGGCACCCCAATAGAGTTATTATATCAATACTTAGTTGAGCCTCCTTTTGCAAATGTAACAGCCTCTAGACTCCTCCTATAGCCTTTGATGAGTGTCTGGATTCTGGATGGCGGTAGTTTTGACCATTCGTCCATACAAAATCTCTCCAGTTAAGTTAAATTTGATGGCTGCCGAGCATGGACAGTCTGCTTCAAATCATCCCATAGATTTTCCATGATATTCAAGTCGGGGGACTGTGACGGCCATTCCAGAATATTGTACTTCTCTCTCTGCATAAATGCCTTTGTAGATTTCAAAGTGTGTTTAGGGTCATCGTCGTGTTAGGAAATCCAATCCCTGCATAATTTCAACTTTGTAACTGATGCTTGGACATTATCCTTAAGAATTTGTTGATATTGGGTTGAATTTATCCGACCCTCGACTTTAACAAGGGCCCCAGTCCCTGAACTAGCCACACAGCCCCACAGCATGATGGAACCTCCACCAAATGTGACAGTAGGTAGCAGGTGTTTTTCTTGGAATGTGGTGTTCTTCTTCCACCATGCAAAGCACTTTTTGTTATGACAAAATAACTAAATTTTTGTCTCATCGGTCCAAAGCACTTTGTTCCAAAATGACTGTGGCTTGTCTAAATGAGCTTTTGCATACAACAAGCGACTCTGTTTGTGGCGTGAGTGCTGAAAGGGCTTCTTTCTCATCACCCTGCCATACAGATGTTCTTTGTGCAAATTGTGCTGAATTGTAGAACGATGTACAGATACACCATCTGCAGCAGGATGTTCTTGCAGGTCTTTGGAGGTGATCTTAGGGTTGTCTGTAACCATTCTCACAATCCTCTGCATATGCCGCTCCTTTATTTTTGTTGGCCTGCCAGACCTGGGTTTTACGGCAACTGTGCCTGTGGCCTTCCATTTCCTGATTACATTCCATACAGTTGAGGCTTTTTGTAGCCTTCCCCTAAACCATGATACTGAACAATCTTTGTTTTCAGATCTTTTGAGAGTTGCTTTGAGGCCATGCAGTCACTCTTCAGAGGCGAGTCAAACAGAACTTGCAATTGGTCACCTTAGATACCTTTTCTTATCATTGGACACACCTGCCTATGAAGTTCAAGGCTTAAAAAGCTAATGCAACCTATTTGGTGTCACCAGTAATCAGTATTGAGCAGTTACATGCATTCAAATTAGCAAAATTACAAGGGTACCCACATTTTTGCACAGCCAGTTTTTCAATTTTGATTTAATTCCATACAATTGAATACTGCTTCACTAAAAATATTTGTTCAGAAAACACCCCAGTATCCAAACTTTTTCATATGACTGTAGCTAATCCTTATTGAAAGCAGAACCAGCCTATTGGGTTCATTTAATGTTCACATGATTTTTTAGTAGACTTAAGGCATAAAGATCCAAATTACAGAAAAATCCATTATCCGGAAAGCCTCAGGTCCTGAGCATTCTGGATTACACATCCCATTCTGGCTAACTCGTCTCTATTAAGCCACTACCTGCTCCACAAATAGAACATTTGAAATGAGTGGATTATAAAACAATCTCATAACAGCAACCTTTATTTTACTAAAAAGAAAAATCGTTCTTATATATATATATACACCAAAATACCATTAAGGGTTAAAGTGAGTGGACAAGATTTGCTTTGTTTAGAGAAATAAAGAACATTTTTTGCTGACTGATGTTACTTTAAGGATCATCTTTCTTTAACATAACAAGCATGGTATGAATTCACTTCTGCTGTTGTTTTTACTGCAAAGTGTGAGGATGTGTCTTCGATGGCCATAAAGTGACAATTTCATGGATATTAAGTTGTTGTCACAAAATCCCCTGAACTGTGGAAGTTAAAGGACAAACAATCCTTCTAGACTTACTTTTTTCCTGATAGCCTAGGGATAATTTAACTGAAACTGAGATAATCAAAACAGATGTATAAAATATTTTTAACGAGTGTTCAACAGCTAATGAGCTGTGCCCAACAATATTATTTCGAGTACATTAACTGGTTCAATCAACTATTCAAGTTGCAATGTTAAAGTTGAAAATGTCTACTTGTATAAAGCTTTCAAAATGTTTCCATCAAAACCAGAGGCAGGGTTATGTATTATGCAAAAGTATGTGAAGTAGCAAAACGTTAATGAAATCCTATTATTTCAATAGCAATGAATATCAGTGACTTGTTCTCTCATTCCCCCCCCCCCCAAATATGTTCTTCATCTTCCCTTAAAAAACAATGAACTAGAGCAAAAAAATGGGCAGACTCCAACTCCAATGTGATATTGGAATTAAACTCTGTTGTTGATGGTTTTATGAATAATTAAAGTTTTAAACATTTATAAACAGCCACTGATATTTCTGCAGATTTCTTTTGGGTACACAACTGAAGAAGACTTTTGCTAGTGGCATGCTAAATGTTTTTCAACGTGTGTCACATGTAAATAAACAGCTATTGGTCAGGGGGGCTGTCTGTTCAGAATGGTCGTGATGGATACGATGAAGCTAAAGAATCACAAACTCAGAACTGACACAAAGATGCAATGAAACACGGGGATGAACCCCTGCCATTTATCGTGTAAAAAAGTGGATACATTGCATTTTGGGGGCGTTCCCCTTAGTCCTACCCCAGGAAGAATCAGAGGGCAGTCATTCACAAATGGAAATTGAATGTGGGTTATCCAAGATGAATGCAATGGAATTCACCGATTAAACCATTAATTAAAGGAACAGTAACATGAAAAAATGTAATTGCTTTAAAGTAATAAAAATATAATGCATTGTTGCCCTGCACTGGTAAAACTGACGTGTTTGCTTCAGAAACACTACTATTGTTTATATAAATAAAGGCTATTGTGATACTAAGCTCTATAGTAAGTATAGGTATGGGTATATAGAATTTAATTAAAAGTAGGGAGGGGTGTGTGTATGGATGCTGGGTTTTCATTTGGAGGGGTTGAACTTGATGGACTTTGTCTTTTTTCAACCCAATTTAACTATGTAACTATGTGTGGCAATGGGGGCAGCCATTCAAAGGAGAAAAGGCTCAAGTTACACAGCAGATAAGCTCTGTAGAACATAACGTTATCTGTTATCCACCAATTATCCTGTGCAATATAGCCTTTTTCCAATTTCCGCCATTGCTACTCAGCAGCTTGTTTATATGAACTATAGTAGTGTTTCTGAAGCAAACACATCAGTTTAATAAGTGCAGGGCAACACTACATGATATTTTCATTACTTTAAAACACTTTCATTTTTTGGTGTTACTGTTCCTTTAAAGGGATACTGTCATGGGGAAAAAAAATCAAAATGTATCCGCAGACTTCAGTACTGTAATCCATTTTCCAAATGAGCAAATTGATTTTTTTTTATATTTAAATTTTGAAATCTGACATGGGACTAGACATATTGTCAGTTTACCAGGTGTCCCCAGTCTTTACTGCTGCACTGCAAGTTGGAGTGATATCACCCCTCCCTTCTCCCCCCCCAGCAGCCCATCAGCAGAACAATGGAAAGGTAAACAGATAACAGCTCCCTGGTAGATATAAGAACAGCACTCAATAGTAAAAATCCAGGTCCCATTGCGACTCTTTCACTTACATTGGGTAGGAGAAACAATAGCCTGTCTGAAAGCAGTTCCATCCTGAAGTGCTGGCTCTTTCTAAAAGCACATGACCAGGCAAAATGACCTGACCTGAGAAGGCTGCCTACACACCAACATTACGAGTAAAAAGAAATACACTTATTGGGTTAGGAATTAAATTTTACATTGCAGAGATAATTATTTGCAGTGTAAACCGTGTAATTTAGAAATAAAAAGGACACCATAAATAACATGACAGAATCCCTTTAAAGAACTTTAACTTTTACATGGTTTCCAGGGCAACCATCCTGCCTTTTCTGAAGAATGATGTGCAACTGCAATTTGAGTGAGGGACCCTGGAGCTATTGTCACCACAGTGGTAGTAAGTTGGTGCTGTGCCTAGTAAATTAGATACAAACATGGTTTAACTGCACACTGTGAAAGGGATGCCACCCCCATGTTGAACTTGCACCCGATTTGCCTAAAAATGTGAGAAATTGGTTCAGTTTTGATGCATCTGGGGGGAAAATGGCGAATTAGCACCTGGCTCGCTGAATTTCCACATGTAAATGACCCCTAACAACAGGGAAGTACAGAAATAGTTGTTGCAGAACAATTCCTCATTACAGAGTGGCCTAATACAACAGATTTTGCAAATACTCCTTAGTCATTTCCAAGACATTTCCCAGCAATAAGCACAGCAAGGCAAAGTTGGGTGTGAACATTACAGCTAAAATCAAGGCTACTGGATGTCATTACTGTCACTATTTTGGCTAAATCCAGGAAGCACTTCATAATATTGCATCCATTTCCTGTTGTTTGTTAATTCCTAAACAATTCTAAAGGACGGGAAAAAATTTAGATTTTGACGCATTCAAATTTTTTTTAGGAACTTTGTGTTTGTGTTTGTGGTGGAAAAAATCGAATTTGTATTTATTTAATTGCTCTTTTTGCTTTCTGATGAGATGAAATAGCATTCTTCAGGGGGAAAAAATGGGAAATGCTTTGGCAAAAGGGTGTTTGTGGTTATTATAGGGTACAAGAACATTTTGTTACATAAAGACCCATGTGATAACATGCCTCCTCTGTGCAACTATTGTATTGTATTGAAGAGCTCAGGTTGATGGATTTAGATATCAAAGTACAATATGTCCCTAGCATTTACAAACATAGCGCCAATGAAAAATTAAGGCTGTAGAAATATCTAATTTGGTGTCATTTTCAAGGTCCTTGAATTACTGTTTCTTATCGAATCTCCTAATCCCATATTACATGTAAACCAATAATATAAACCAATATTCTAAAATTCAAGATACCAACTTTATTGTGAGCTCTATAACATAATGAAATATAATTTAACTTTGGATTCCTTTGTTGTTTTGAAAAGTAAGTTGTCTTGTTTTTATTTGTACAGCTATGGAATCTGATATCCAAAAACCCATTATCCAAAAAAGATCAGAATTACAGGAATGCCACCTCCCATAGACTCCATGTTTATCAGATAATTAAATGTATTTATTTGAAAAATTAATTTTTAAAAATGATTACATTTTTTTCTCTGTAATAATAAAACAGTACCTTGTACTTTATCATAGCCAAGATCTAATTAATCTTTACAGGAGGCAAATAGGGTTTAATTAATGTTTACATTTTTTTTTTTGGACTTAAGATATGGAGATCCAAACTATGGAAAGACCCCTTATCCAGAAAACCCTAGGCTCCAAGCATTCTGGATAACACGTCCCATACCTGCATTTTGATGCAGGTATTTTTAAAGGACCAGTAACATCAAAAATTTTTACAAAAAAATTTGTTACAATACAACGAAAAAAAACATCAAGACCAATTGAAATTTAAAATAGCAAATCCTTTATTAAGATATAACTTACAGAAACTCCACTTCCTGTCTACTACAGAAACGGCGAAAGGGCGACCATCCATCCTGTTGTGCTTGATTGCTCTTCCCTGGCTCTTCACTGACAGCGTGTCGATCTCCTCCAGCTCTTCAGAAGGCCGCAGCGGTGTTATTATGCCTGTCCCCACTGTAACATAGCAGACAGCCGGCATACAAGGGTAACCCAGAACTCCCTGCCCCTGCATTATTTTAACCCTCCTGGCACCGAGAATATTCCTTCTGCCTGCTGCTGTGGGCTGCTGGGGAGATGCGCAGTCAATGTATGGATCAGTAAAGGGAGCAGCGTTTCTTCAGATCCTGCCTTCGGAAGGTGAACCAGCAGGCCGGCATGTTTGTGAATGGCAGGCCCCTGCCCAATGCTGTCCAGCTCTCTCCGCAGATCCCCAAGACGAACTGCTGCCTAGGCGAGCAGCGTTTCTTCAGATCCTGCCTTCGGAAGGTGAACCAGCAGGCCGGCATGTTTGTGTATGGTAGGCCCCTGCCCAATGCTTTCCAGCTCTCTCCGCAGATCCCCAAGACGAACTGCTGCCTTAGCGATGGCTCCAATCAAATGGGTCCCCAAGCTGTTTAGTGCGGGTTTCCATGATCCCCCTCCAATACATAATAATTAAAACAAGGCAAATATGCTTTAAGCCAATGTTGTGTCCTGAAGCTGATTCTGCAGCATAATGTGGGTCATCTGAGAAAAAAAAAACCCTGGCTTAATGTACATTTATGGGATTCATTATCTGGAAACCCCTTATCCAGAAAGCTCAAAATTATAGATTAATTATAGTAATTAATCCTTATTGGAGGCAAAAAAAAATCCTATTGGGCTTATCTAGTGTGTAAATGGTTTTTTACCAGACTTGAAGTATGTTGATCAAAGTTACAGAATGTTACCTTATCTCGAAAAGCCATATCTGTATTAACAACTTCATTGGTTCAATAGCTCCAGGACTTCCCCTTTCTGATGCAGCCATGTTTAGATTCAAGTGAAATATCACTTTGGAGGGCACAGGCCAACATACTTAGCTAAAAATCTTAAAATCTGCAATCTTCTAAATACTTGCACATGCTAAATTTCCAAAATACTTTTCTGCCATAAACTCTTAAGAGTGAGCAGATATAGTGCATTTCCAAGTAGGTATTTGTTTTTTATAACATTTTCCTGCTGTGAATTACAAGCAACATTTGTATCCGACGGGAAGAACAGCGGGTGGTACCACGTACTACAATCTGTTTTCGTACTACAGTCTGGCATTTAGCAAATCCCGTATGCCTCATATAAAAGTGAATCTGTTTAGGTGAAGCTTTATATCAGCAAGATCAGCCCCAAACCAACAAATGTCAATTATTTTCATACTGAGATCCTGTATAGAAACAACTACTGGAGTGTGCTGGAACATACTCACCATGCAACATACATGTTCTATTGTCATTAGCAGTGGTGTAAAGCAAACTGACCTTCTCAGGATATTTTCAACCCAGGGCTTAATTAAATTTTTATCGTATTGTATGCAGTGACATAACTACTGGGGGGGCAATGGGTGCAACTGCACCTGGGTCCATGGTTCCCTAGTGACACCACTGTCTGTATGTCAGTAATGTTACCTTTACCAAAACATGTCCATTAGTTCTGAAAAAGTAGTTTGTTGTACTTGCATGTATGGTACTCTTCTAGTAGACTGTCTACTCTGGAGAGAATCTGCAGCCCTGTCTTGCTTTATGGTGGGGATTCTATGCTGTACATACATTCCTGGGTTTTAAAAAAAAAAAAAACACAAAAATGTTTATCATTTGACCTGCTAAAATGAGAAAAAAAATAGCCAACAGTATTTAAACTTGTGCAAAAATTTTAAGGAGATCATATACCATATAGATAAAAAGTATCCATTTATTCCAAGACAATTCAACGTTAGCAAAAGCACTAACAGAAAGTTAAATTAAAAACTATAAACTCTAGAAACTAATGAATGAAAAGTCCTCAGAATGCGGCACTTTTGCAATTTACATTAGTTGTTTTTAATTTTCTAGTTTTCAAGATAGTAACAGTTTGTACACTGCTAATATAATACATTTGGAACAACAGTGCCGCCTTCTGTTTATTTTGTCTGGCTGGACACAGTCAGTAGAAAGTTTAGTCAGGAGGTGGCGATGTTTAACTTCAAAGTATTATTTTTGTAAGACAAAATGCAGCATTTCCCCCATTTGATTCCAGTGTAATTTCAATCATCAGTGGGAGGCATTCCTGATGCAAGGGGGCTTGCATGTTGATATTATTTGGACGCAATTGTGCTGCTTTTGGTGTCATTTTGGAATGTACTGTGAGCATCTGTAACCCATTCTTTCTGTGGCACTGTGCTTTGCAAAGTAGTACGGTAGAATGCCAAAATAGTATATCACTTATTTTAACTACTCCAACTCCATTATCACTTGGCAGTAAAATACAATCTCTCACTTTGCCAAATGGAAATTATTTTTTTTTTTACTTCATCTCATGGAAACTGGATGTCGCCAGGTTGTGAGGAATATATGATATTTTGGTGTCTAAATAAAAGTGTCCATTTAACTGGTTCTACTGAGAATTCTTTTATACCCTATTTGTAACTTTGGAAAACTCAAGTTATATGATTTTTTCTCTGTACTTGTTAGTATAATTACAAGAATCTGCAGACTATAAAATCTGTGATATAAATAGTGATCCCCAGTATAACTATTACATGTCATTTTGTATTTTTACACACAGTAATTGCCTTGTGTGCTAGTTTTGGGTTTCCATAGAATTAAAATACTGTAACTAGAGTGACATCTGGTGTTAGAAAGGTGGTACTAATAGATTCATATGCTGTTTTTGTAGCAACTGGCTGTAGAGAACCAGTGAGCACATCACAATATAGGCTTCAATAAATAAAAGGCCTATTAGGGTTCCATGAAAATAATTTTTTTAGGCTAACAGAGGTCTCCAGACATCCCCTTATTGCAGGCTAAGGGCTACGTTCAGACCCAGACAGATCCTTTATGCATAAAATGGAGCATAGTGTCAGATACTCTGTGGTAGAGTCCTGTGGTAGAGTCATCAAGAGAGCAGGTTTTTTTTTGTTTTACATTTTCATTTGTGTCACATGGGTTTGGGGAAGCTTAGTCTCCCCTAGCCTTATTGAAATTCTACCCATGCTAGGGGAGGGGTTGCCACCTTTTTCTGTGAAATAATACCTGCCTTCCTATATATTTATTTTTTTTCCTGTTAATAACATTGGGATCAACCATCATTTTTACTGGCAAGGCCGGTAAAATACCGGCCAGGTGGCAACCCTAGCGATGGGCAGGCAGCACAGCTCCGCCCTTCCTACCAGAAGGGGCCACGCCAGAGTTCAGCCACTGGGCCCCCCAAACCCAAAAAGCACCGGGCCCAAGACAAGTGTCCCCCCAGTCCCCCCCTGATGGTGTCCCTGTCTGCAACCACCATTAAACAGGAAGTGCTGTTGCTGCAAACCAGAAGTGCCATCATCATAAAAATTTAAATGGAGTAAAATATTGACAATATTATATAAGAAATATAGATAAGACCCAGAACACACACCCACATCTACACCCGCACTCAAAAATCCTACCCTCATCCCATAGGGTACACGACTCCCTGCAGGACTGCACTCTGTTGTGCTTTACTGGATCTGCGAACATAAAACTGTGTGCCAGTGTTTGAAGATTAAAACTGTAGTAAACTTTCCCATTTGTAATAAACAGTATAAAGTTTGCCCACATCTAATAGCCCATAGCAACCGATCAGAGGTGTGTTTTCACACAGTTGACCGGTAGATGCTACCTTCCGGGTGGTTGCTATGGGTTACTAGACTAGTAGCAAACTTTAGACCTATTATTCCATTACCCATTAGATGTTTGATTATAATATGACTCTGATGAGTCTCCTGTACTCTGCCAGTCCCATACCTCACAACATTTTGGAAATAAAAAGAGGGACAACAAAGTTGCCACACTTACCCCTTAAGTTGCCACGCGTACCCTTTAAGCTGTGTATCTAACTTTTCCTAAGGGACCTGTTAGCTTATATTGTTACAATTACTTAATTTTGATTATCTCGAAATTGTTACAAAAGTATCTTATCTGCTGCTGTGGCTTTTCTGGGCTCTCGCCAATTAAGTTAGAAACATTGTTTCTTTTTTTGGCTGTTTAGTGCAGAGTAAAACAGGACTGTCTAGTACAAACGAGGGACTGCGGGTTGAGCTGTCAAAAGAGAGACTGTCCCTCTAAAAACGGGACAGTTGGGAGGTATGCAGTCCACACAGGGGCTTCCAACAGTTAATCACAGAACATAATTGGCACCCTCAAGAACATTTTATATGCTTGTGTTGCACTCCAACTATTTTAAAATTGAATGTGTCTCACAAGTAAAAGAGGTTGGGGATCGCTATAGGCACCAGGTCCCCCTCCCCATACAGAAATCTTTGGGTCGGGGGGGCAGTGACCAAGTTACAGCATAAAATGTCACCAAGCAAGGGGCTTTCATACAGCAGACCCTGTGGTTCAGCCTCCCTCTGCCCCCAGGTTTCCCCTATGACTGCAGATCTGCTGTATGGTAATTCTGCCAATGAGGCTTATTTTAATAGGACACTGTTTGCTGAGATGCAAACCAAGCAAATATAAATCACATGCAGTTTGGTTACCAGACACTAGATGGCATCATAGATTTTAACAAGGACATTTCATGGCAGTGAATGTTCTAGAACAGTCATCCCCAACCAGTGGCTCGCAAGCAACATGTTACTCACCAACCGCTTGGATGTTGCTCCTAGTGGCCTCAAAGCAGCTGCTTAATTTTTAATTTTTTGAAGTTTTGGTTGCATAAAGCCCAGATGTACTGCCAAACAGAACCTCCTGTAGGCTGCCAGACCACATAGGGGCTACCAGACCAGCCAATCACAGCCCATTTTTGCACCTCCAGGAACTTTTCTAATGTTTGTGTTGCTCCCCAACTCATTTGATGTTTGACTGTGGCTCTTGGGTGAAAAGGATTGGGGACTCCTGTAGACATTGCTGCTAGGCATCAATTAAACCCATTCCTAAGTGCAAGACTTCTCTAGAGCCTGTCTCTGGAACTCTCTGCCATAGCTCATCAGGCTCTCTTGTTCCCTCCAAACCATTAAAAGCTGAACTCGCCTGTTCAAAGAGGTGAATTCCAAAAAAAACTGATAGGAACTCAGCTTATAAATAATCAACAATTGTTTTCAGCATTCTTGTGTCTCAGCTGTTCTCTCACCCTTTCGATTTTAGGCTATTTGAGCTGAGCCCTCTAGTCGCTTGATCTCTAACCATTTGTTTGTTAGATTATTGTAAAGGTCCCCATAGACGCGACGATTCTTCTTTGGTCAACGACCGATTTCAGTGCAGTCCGACCGTCAATGGGATTAATGTGCGGTTAATGGGATTCGAACAATCGTACATTTTAAGATTTTTCAGCCGACAACTGTTGATCGGCCAGGTTTAAAAATCTTTATTGGTCCCAGCGCAATCTATCTATGTCTGCAGGGCCAAGCAGGCAGCTCCCCTTCAGTTTTGCTGGCAATATCACCTGAAATGGTCTTTTTAGTTGATGGACACATCGTACATTTAAAGGATCATCTCGAGATAATCTTGGTCTCACGATAACAATTGGATATTTTAAAAATCTTTACATCTATGGCCAGCTTTAGACCCTGTTTGTTATATACTAAAATAAAGCTCTGTGTAACCTGCTGGTGCTATATCAGTAATAATGGTGATTATGATCTTAATGATCAGGCAAGCACCCAAATTGCAACTAGATATCAGTTTTGGCCCATGTTTCATTATGCCCTGATTAAACCTGCGTGCCTGTGTGTGGTTTTATCTGCTCCATTTCAATTCCGCAATATAAGAAAATAAGGATAATGCTGTGCCCTGTGTTTGCAGGTTTGTAAAATGTAAAAAAATAAACCTCTCCACTAGATGTCCCCCTTCCTCTGCTTCTCATCATATAAATATCTTACATGTAAGATAAATACGCATTTTCTGTCCTCTAACAGTGTCAAGCAAAATTGCATGTAAAATGTTAAAGTGAACAAGAAGACTAAATGCAGAAGCAATTTAAATAGTCACAAAAAAATGGACCATTAATTAAACAATTAATCGGGCAGGCATTGTTGAAAATCAAGGGAAACATTTAGGGGGCCGATTCACGAATTTCGGGTGAAGGATTCGAATAAAAAAAAATTCGAATTTCGAAGTATTTTTTGGGTACTTCGACCATCGAATTGGTTAAATTCGATCGAATTCGAACGAATTCGAACGATTCGAACGATTCGAACTAAAAATCGTTCGACTATTCGACCATTCGATAGTCGAAGTACTGTCCCTTTAAAAAAAACTTCGACCCCCTACTTCGGCAGCTAAAAGCTACAGAAGTCAATGTTAGCCTATGGGGAAGGTCCCCATAGGCTTGCCTGTGATTTTTTGATCGAAGGATTTTCGTTCGATCGTTGGATTAAAATCCTTCGAATCGTTCGATCGCAGGATTTGTGCAAAATCGTTCGACTTCGATATTCGAAGTCGTACGATTTTAATTCCCAGTCGAATATCGAGGGTTAATTAACCCTCGATATTCGACCCTTCGTGAATCGGCCCCTTAAGGTCTCACAGCCAATAAAGCAAACCTCATAGAGGCCTGGACACATTAATGGTATGGCTATGCTGTTATATGCTACCTATTCCTGCTGTGTGATATGCACAGGGAACTATTAATAAATGATAATAAATAACTCCAAGCTGGTACATTTACCTTTCTTTTGTTTTTACAGAAGATATTTAGCAGCAGAATAGATTATGTTTTGGGAGACTAATTTTGAGCCACAGTGGAAAGTAATAAAGACAAGTAGAAAAGAATGGATATCAGTCTATACATCAGTGATCTCACAACTGTTTTATGATATTGTATTCATTTTTTGTAAACTTGTTATCCAGAATGCTCAGGGTCTGAGGCTTTCCAGATTTCCATTATTTGGATCTTTATATCTAAAGTTTACTAGAAAATTATTTAAACTTTAAATAAATCAAATAGGCTGGTTTTGCTTCCAGTAACAATGAATTAAATCTTAGTTGGGATCATGTATGAGGTACTGTTGTATTATTATAGATTGATTTTCTTATTTAAAATTTGGATTGTTTGGATAAAATCTATGGGGAATGGCCTTTCCGTAATTTGGAGCTTTCCAGATAATGGTCTTCGGGATAAAGGATCCCATACCTGCAGTGGCAATGGCAAGAATATAAACCTGTGCATGAAATAGTTATATTGTTTTTTATAATTACACAAGATTATAACAGGTTACATAGTTATACTTGCATTTTTTATAAACAATAATAATAAAACTATACTTGATTGTCAATTATATATTTTGTGTTTCCATACATGTGAATATTTATATTATATATTATATATTCACATGTATGGGACCTGTTATCCAGAATGCTCAGGACCTGGGGTTTTCCGTATAATGGATCTTTCCGTAATTTGGATCTTCATACCTTAAGTCTACTGTAAAATCATGTAAACATTAAATAAACCCAATAGGCTGGTTTTGCTTCCAATAAGGATTAATTATATCTTAATTTGGATCAAGTACAAGTCACTGTTTCATTACTATAGAGAAAAAGGAAATCATTTTTAAAAATTTGGATTATTTAAATACAATAGAATCTAAGGGAGACAGACTTTCCATAATTCTGAGCTTTCTGGATAACAGGTTTCTGGATAACAGATCCCATACCTGTATATACTGTGTATATATATTAACACTAACTTGAACTGATTCGTTCTATTCCTATCAGCCAAATTTCCATGAGGTTAAAAACAAGTATACATATATACCAACTGTCCCGTTTTCAAAGGGACAGTCCCGCTTTTGACAGCTCAACCCTTAGACCCGTGTCTCTGCACTGAACAGCTATAAAAGGACGCAGAAGATGGACGTGTGGAACTTCGTTGGAAGAATCTGCGCCGAAGGATGAGTATGGGGCATCACCCCGGGGGAGGGGGGTAGTTAGCCTGGGGGGAGGAGTGCTACCGGGGGTGGGGGGGTAGGGTTTTCCCCCACCACAGGTTGATTTCTTCTTTAAAGGGCAATTCACCTTCATTAGCAAAACTGTAAATGGGCGTGGTCAAAAACAATCTGTCAAATTTTTTGTCCCTCTTTTTATTTCCAAAATGTTGGGAGTGTGTGAGCCAAACATGGTAGGACTGGGGGGCCCGGGGTCCACCGGGGTTGCTGTCTCAAGCCCCCCTTCCCCCGCAATGCACGTGCACACTGTGTTTTTGCCGCGACCGGCCAGAAGAAGGGAGGTCACGGCAGGAAGAAGAAATTCAGGGAGTGAGCTTGGGCCAGCGGAGCCCACAAGAGCCTGGAGGCCCACCAAGTTTTTTTCCAGTCCGACCCTGGAGCCAAACCCAGACTGTATAAGTACAGTAAAATTCTCTTTTACATTCTGAATAAAATGGCAGACTGTCAGCCCATTGCTACCCAATATTTACTAGAACTCCTCAGGAGTCTTGCTTCCCCTTTATGTCTTTCTAAAAAGCGTCTTTCCTAAAGATGAAGTATTTTTCTGGCATATAGAATAAAATCTACATTTGGGTGCACCTAATGCTATTTATAAATGTATAATACACTCAGTTCTGCTGTATTGCTTTGCACTGCAGATGACATTACACATATACACATATAAATACCAGTGTAACTCTCTTACTTAACGAGTTTGGTCAACCACTTTCGCCGATCTTTGCTTGTGAACATTATGGACCTAGGATGTTGTGGTTTATATCTAAATGATGTGAATTTATGTAGTTAGCTGCTTGCTTTTAATTCTGCTTAACTATTGTTAAAAACTAGAACAGGAGACAGATTCAGGATTTTCAGAGAACGATTGCCTTCAATCGACTGCCACAGAGGGCACCCTGTGTTTGGGGGATTCTAAAAATGATGGCTGGTGAAACCGTCCTGGATGACATATCCCTTTATTACAATTTTTCTCTAAGTATTTGCACATATTGACCATTAGAATGAAAATACACATTCCCATTTACAGTATGGCTGCCACTTTGCTTTGTTTGTTCATGTAAATGTAAGAAGAATCCAGGCCTGGGATCTGTTATTCGGAAACCAGTTATCCAGAAAGCTCAGAATTACAGAAAGGCCATCTCCCATATACTCCATTTTAATCAACTAATTCAAATTATTAAAAATGATTTCCTTTTTGTCTGTAATAATAAAACAGTTCCTTGTAAATGATCCTAACTTAAATATAATGAATCCTTATCGGAGACAAAGCAATCCTATTGGGTTTAATTAACATTTAAATTATTTATAGTAGACTTAAGGTATGGAAATGCAAATTACGGAAAGATTCCTTAAGTGGAAATCCCCAAGCATTCTGGATAACAGGTCCCATACCTGTATTTAAAATGTACAAACTGATTGTAAACTGATTAGACACAATGAAAATGCCTCTGGCCCTAAAAATACAAGTTTATACTATAGGAGAAACTCTATGTCCTTTTAGACACCAGAATATTGGATTGTTACACTTCTGGATCTTTTATATTTAATTAAGCCCATGCAAAAACAAATGGACAAATGAATAACAAAAGGTCTAACGATTGCTATAGCCTGGACTATAAATACCTTTGCCCACCTTGCATTTCTTTGATGCTCCCCATCTCTTACTGAGGGATATTCAAGGTGTGCAAAACCAGAAAAACAACTGGAGTGCCCTTAGCAGGGAAGGGATCACCTTCTTCAATCCCATCACATTTCCTGCTGCCCTTTAATGTTTTGTCTTTACGTATTTGGCCCACACCTCTCTTCTCATCTGGTGAGGCTAATTTAATTCAACTAATAATAGATTCACAAGATAAAAGACAATTCGAAACCATGCAGTTAATGTCGATTGCCGAAATTAGTGGTTTATTTATATCAAAGGAGGCTGAATGCTTTGGGCATTATCACTCTACAGTGTGGGTGGACCTTTCATTTATTAAAATAAATCACTTGGTTCCAATAATGGCAATGGCAACAGCACACATAGCAATTGTGGACAAGCAAGTAACCGCTCCACATGCAGGTGATAAATTGTCACATTTGTTCCCCATTTATTTTAAAAGCTCACCAAATTTTGGACTTCAAAATGCAGCTTGAAAAAAAATGAAGCTTGTGATCCTCACGTGTTTACTGTATATAGTGCCAGCTTTTTACAAAGCAATTTATAATATTTTATAATAGGGAGCTTAAGCTGGCCATAGATTAAAAGATCTACCGATTTGGTCAGGTCACCAAAAAAGTGGCTCCTACCCCAACATGCCCACCTTGAGGTTGGAGATTTTGGGCTGATCCAATCGTTTGGCCAATGACAGGGATACAAGCCATCAGAAAATCAACCAGATATCGATCGGACTGGTTTAAAGGGCATGTAAAGGCAAAAAAATAAAATCCCATTTTTACTTTCTTTAATGAAAAATAAAACTATCTCCAATATACAGTACTTTAATTAAAAAATGTCTACTGTTTTTATAAGAAACCTGACTGTATACAGTGAAATTCTCCCTTCATTTACTGCTGTGGATAGGAATTGTCAGATGGTCCCTAACTGCTCTGCAGGGAAACAATCATACTTATGAACAGCAGGGGGAGCCCCACCTTACTTCCGAGCCATGCAGAACTCAAGCAGCTTTGTTTATGACGATCCCTAAGCAGCCCAGACCACACTGAGCATGTGCACAGGACATGTTTCGGGCACACAGGCCCTTTATCAAGTCATACTTGATAAAGGGCCTGTGTGCCCGAAACATGTCGTTGGAATAAACACTTTTGCAGCAAGTACTGCTTCATTGGCTCATTCACAGTTCCTATTTTCCTAATGCATATTGCGATTACACCTGTGGCAGGGGTGTGTACTGCAGAATTGAGCCTACAATTAACCCACACTTAGCCACCTCTACTTTTATGTATAACAAAGTTACAAGATGGTGACCCCCTGTAGCCAACTTTGAAAGCATAAATTATTTGTTTGATTAGGCTTGTGGTGCAGTAAGTTCATGTTTATATTTAGTATACAAAATACAGCATTTCTAGCCTTATTCTATTTTAGACTTTACATGCCCTTCCAAAATCTTTTTATGTTGATGACCATACATGGGCAGATAAACTCGGACCACAGGAGCCGAATCAGCAGCTAAAATCTGCCCTTGTATTGAAAACGCCTGCTCAATTCATATATACAGTATATATATTGTACTGCGTATATCTGGGAAGCTGTATATCTGAACTGAAAATATTTATTGAAAAAGTCATAATCCAGTACATTTCTGTGTATAAGTTGGAGACACTTTTTCTGTGGATTTTCTGATAATCATGCCACAAATACCTGCCATATAGAATCCCAGCCATAAAGCAAGTGGATGTGCAATCGTTGTTTACCTGTGCCCTTCCTCTATTTTTGATATATAATAAGGCATCATTATTATTATTGACTCTGCTTACTAGATGCAAATAAACTATTCAAGAGCATATGAAACTCCTACATTTATGGCTGTCCAGGGGGCTTTCAGGGTATCTCTGCATTTGCTAAGGTTTGCCAATCAATATAGCTCATTTCTTTATACTGACCAACCGGTTTTCAGGCTCTTTCGTGCAGTCTTAGTATACTCAGAAACTCAAGGAATTTTTGCACTGAAATTCATTGATTTGCAAATATTCTCCAACTTTAAAGATACCTTAAACATTAATGGATAAGTCTTTTTACACCCTAAAACAGCCATGTACATTAATGTTATAAAGGGCTAGATATACAAATGTATTGTTATTATTATTATTATTGTTATTATTTTTATTTCATTAATAATAACAAGGTCTAGTGCTTTCAGTATCCTTATGGCACAAATCCATTACTCCAGGTCCCAAATATTCCAGATGATAGATTCAATACATGTATTTAAATTATAAATAAAGAATAGGATCAGCAGTACTTTACTCATTTTCACATAAAAGCCAGTGGGTGGATAAACCACCCAAATTTAAAAGCTGAACAAGAGCAATGAGCTTTTTAGAGAATGTGCACTGAGAGCTAGCAGAAAGAAAGCTTCTCCTAACAATGGAAATAAGTACTAAACACTAAGTTGTTATTGCCTTAAAGCTTTACTTAGCGCATTTTCTCCTGCAGATTAGACAAATTCAGTTTTAATTTGTTTTACAGACCTCTGGGGGTGGAATATTTACAGATGTAAATGATGGTTTTGTCACAACAATAATAAGTAAATAAATCAATAAATTCATTCACTCAGGTGCTATTAATTAGTTTGTAAATATCCCCCTGTGCCATACCCACGCATTACACATTAACCCCATAAATCCATTTGTAGTAACTGTAGCAATAACAATTGCAGAATAGGGGTGGGATGCAGTAATCTCTGAAAATAAGCAAGAAACAGGCAAACTGCTAAAGTTGGCCAAGATACCATAGGAACGGGACTAAGGTAGGGACCTCAGCCTCAAAAGATGCCTATTTTCAAATATTGCATTGCTATATTGTACAAATAAATTTAATGCACATATAAACAAAAGTAATACATCACACTGTAATACTTAAAACTTGTGGGCCTCCTATAATTACCAGCATTTCACCAGCTACACCTCCCAGAATCCCTCTGTAGTGGGAGAACAGAAGGATAAACGTTCAGGTGACCCTCATCCTTAACTCTGGCCCTGTGTTTGCTTTTGTAAATAGTTCATGTACTGTCTGGAAGATTTCTAGCCATCTTCTAAAATCTATTCTATTCTATGTTCCATCCCAGTGATTTGGAACCCAGCTAATTGCTCTTTCCCCATGTGATACGTACAAATATCCTTAGATGCAGATTCAGCTCATTGGATGGATCATTGTTCCTTCATTATCTACGACAAACTGCAAAATCAGCTAAAGGAAATAACAAGCTGGATATTAGCATAACTGGGACTATGGCTGGTACTGTCATTTCCAGAGAATGAGCATTATGGCTATTAATGTCCTTGCAGGCTTTGTAATTAGACATCAGTCACATAGGGTTTGTAGGGAGCTTCAATTGCCCTGCAGCAAATTGCAAAGATGCTGTTTTCACTATTTCTTAAAGGAGAACTAAAGCCTAAAAATTAATATAACTAGAAATGACACATTCCATAAACTGAGTGTATTGAACCAGCCTATAGGTTCAGATTCTCTATAGAAGTAACGATTCAGGCATTCAGCATTGCCACAGGAGTTTCCCATCTTGGATTCTGTTAGTAGTGTCTGTGACACGCACATGCTCAGTGGGCTTGTGAGGAAATGGGACATCTTTTGAGACACAGATCTTTACTGATAAAGGGCCTAGTGTATCTTGGGCTGGTATAGAAGCTTAAACATAATCTACAACATTTGTACCCTTCTTTTATAGTTATGCTTTTGTTCTCTTTTAAGCAGTAGCTAACTTGGATGCTTTCAGATGTTATAGCACTGGCGTGATTCAGCTGTTGTTAATAAATCACTAGTGGGGCTAATGTAATAACCAGAGCTGCTCCTGTCATAATGCAAGTTTTACTAACCCATAGTAACCATTAAGTTGTTTGCTCACAAGCAATGGGTCTAACCTTTTGCCTGTTCCGAGTTACTACAGCTGGGGAATACTTTGCACCTGTTTTTACTATTTTTACTCAATGCATGCAGCATTAGGACCATCAATGTCTATTAAGCAAGAACAACCAATGCTACATTGTGACTGGGAAACTGAACACAGATTACTTGCAATAGGTTCTTATATTAACTCTGTTTGCATGACGCATACATCTAGCCATGGATTTACATACTGTATACTATGTTAGTTCAAGCAGCCCCTTTGCCGCCCCTGTTGGGGTATTGGACTGGGAAGCCAGAAAACTGTACATCACGGCTCCACTCTCCAAACTAATTTTCCTTCTGTTTTAAGTCACCTTCATTTCTTCTATTTACATCCTATCATCTTGTTCTTCTTATTTTTCTCCTATTTTTTGTAGGGATGCGCATTTTTGGGTCCGGCCGAATCCAGGATTATGGCTTTGGACAAACACCAGACTGAATCCGAACCCTTCTGTTGTGTTGGAAATTGTCACGACCGGCACCCGATACCAGAACAAGTGCCAAGCACCCTGGTCTCGGCTCGGCTTCACCAGTAGTGTGACCACCGTTGGGCTTTGGGAGGAGCCCTCCGCTTACTTGGGTGCCACCTGGACTTAACGAGGGGTGCAAGGCGAGATGTTCTGGCTGGCAGAGGGGCACGGCTGTTTAGCAGAGTCTTTAGGCCGAAGGTCACGGTACAAAAGGATTAGGCAACAGAACAGACAGGCTGGGTCGAGGCAGGCAGACAACAAGAATCGTCAGACAGGCTGGGTCGAGGCAGGCAGATAACAAGAATCGTCAAACAGGCAAAAGGGTCAAAACCGGGTGATCAAACGAAAGGTTAACTGTAGAGTAGTCGTAAGCAGGCACGGTCAGGATCCAGAATTCAGAATAGTCAAAATAGCCAGGCAGGGGTCAAAACAGGAATCAGACGGAATCAGACAATAGTACAAGGCTCAGAAGCACCAGGAATACAATCCTATCACGGGCACTGGCTGGGAGTAAGAATGGGCCTTAAATACTTCAAATTTCGCGCCACAACGTGCGCCAATGCGCGCTGGCATTATCACCTGTACCTTTAAGAGGCGCGCAGGCGCGCCGCGCGCGCCCTAGGAGACCAAGATGGCGCCGGCGCTGGAGACAGGGGAAGGAGCGCGGCGGCGTGGCAGCCGTCCATGCCGTCGCACCACTAGACCACCAGGTAATTTTATTACAGAAATGCAGAGGTGAGAGTGGAAAAATCTGAAGCGCACACACACTTTTTTTTTTTTTAACTAGATAGGATTTGGATTTGGTTTGGCCAGGCTCTTAGATTCCCAAACCGAAGCCGAGATTTGGTGCATCCCTACTTTTTTCTTATACAGAATTGGGGAATGAACATGGTATAGACAAATAAGGTCAAATGTTTGGGTGAATAAGAGGGCCCACTAAAACCAGGAACCCAAGAATAAGAGAAATGAGGAGAGCACTCAATAAGCATAAATGCTGTGGTTACTTTATTTAATGCGGACCACCATTGGTGTTCGGCATTAAATAAAGTAACCACAGCATTTATGCTTCTTGAGTGCTCTCCTCATTTCTCTTATACTAAAAGCATAAATATCAGGAAAGTGGTGACCTGTAAGAGGAAAGTTGCACTAGTATCCTGAACCGAATGGGCAGAGCGTTTTTGGACATCTTCAGTATTACAGGAACCCAAGAAGTCTGACATTGCCATATTGATATGCAAATTACTGGCTTCAAATCTTGTTTCTAATGTGTAGTAGTGAAGATTGTTGTAAAGCAACTTATCCCTATAGGGTTTATATTCTATATTGAAGTGTATGACTATATATCATTTCTGGTCACGTAAACATGTTACTTAGAGTAGTTATGGGGTAAGGTAATGAGGACATCTGCATTGGGCCCTAACAACAGAGGGTCCTATGTTGAAAAACAGAACAAAAATACAAAAAACCTAAAATGTATTACATTTGTTAGGCATTTTTTGCGCATACTGTACATTTGATATGATGAACCTGTGGTCCAAAGGCTATTGGGAGTGCTAGAAGTTGTAGGCACAGCCTGAGGACTGCAAGTTCCTAATTTACAGAACTTAGACTGGCACCCAATCGTTTCTGCTTTACCTGGGGCCAAATTATTTCTAACTTCAGTCCTGATTTTTTTAAATAAACAATTGTGCATTGCTAACATTAAACTGACTCACAAATTACACACCAAACAATTCCACCTGCATTTAAAGGATGTTTTTTTTACTTCCAATGTAATTCTTCCCCGATAACAAGTGCATTCTACTTATTGTCTGGGTGACTGTGCATCTTTGCTGAGGATCAAGTTCATTGATAAAAACTAAAGCAAAAAGCGCCTGAGGTCATCTCTCATGGCAAACAACAGCTGCACAGGAAAAGGGAAAAGCCAGTGACCATCTCTGACTAATGCCCGGCGCGTATCCCATCAACGAATCGGGTTTGTGTAAGTCACTATGCTAATGGAGCCAACAGGAAAGGAGCCTGAGGAAAAACAACTGTGCAGAACAATCGTGTGAACCAAATTCCTCACCTTAATTGCGAAGCATCTGCTCCTTGAAGTCACCTGCTCTCTTATACTGTATGCAAAAATGTATTGTTTCTAGTCGGCATGTGAGCTCACTAGTTCAGCCCAGTGATAGATATACTGCATTACAGTCTGAAATATATGGTATGAAATATAGGCATTTAACTTGGATCACCATACCGTACGTCTGCTAAGAGTTACATGAAAATTAAATAAACCCAGTAGGATTGTTTTGCCACCAATTTTGGATTCATTACAGAGAAAAAAGAAAATCATTTTTAAAAATTTGAATTATTTGCTTAAATGTTCCCTATGGGAGATGGCTTTCCTGTGTTTTAGGGCGTTCTGGATAATAGGTTTCCAGATAAGGGATCCCACACCTGTACCTGTATTTATTTCTATTCATGTATAGTTTTCTTTGTTACTAATTCATGCCAAAACAGGAAATTATTAGCATGTATAAAAAGAGTTCAATAAAAGACTATTGTGCACTGAACTCTAACACCCATAGGAAGAAGTGAATAGCTTGAAGCAGTTACACTACAAAAGTAGTGTTCAGTTTATCTGACACAATAAAGTACTAGGGGTTTACTTTGGAGAAAGGTTGGGATTCCCTTTGAGGCACATTGGAACCTCCTCTGTACTCATCTGATGGATCCCAAATCTGGTGATAATCACTGAAGCCGCTAAAGCTCCTCTTTGGAGCTTTGTGCTGCTTGCATTGCTAGTTATAACTGTTGTATTTTATTCTCTATAATCACCCCTCTTCTAAGGAATTTGTTCTAAAGTACTAGGCAAGTCTGTTTCTGGTATGTCACGTAAACGATTTTTTAATTCTGATGTAAGATGTGGCTGTTGAAATCACATTTTTATCTTCATGAACGCAACGCTGAACAGGGAGGACTAGATCCAAGCTGCATTCTATCAGATTTTTAGATTAATGTGACTATTCCATTGCCAATTGAGGCAACAGGGCAACTAAATAAATACTTTCATGTGAAACTAAATTCAAATGTCCAGCTCTTAGTTGTGTATTGATTTAACTTGATACGGGTATGGAGAGTAATATTTTCCTTGCAATGTAGCCATAGTTGACACAAGCTAAACCAAGATCACATGGAAAGCCGGTCAGGATGTAGGGCATGAAGTCCGGGAAAGCTCAGATAAAAGGCGGGAAGGCATTGGCTCACTGAATTTAAAAGTGCACCGCTGAGTAGTTTCGGAATGGACTGCAACTGGGAGGAAGCGATTGTAAACACAGTTGTTATGAATGGAAGTCTGCATGGGACGTGCACACAATAAGCTCTGAAGCCAAATGCACGTGTATTGTTTGTTATCTTTCTCTCCAGCTGTGAATGGCATCATGGAAAAAATAAATCAACCACAGTAAATGCTGGTGTTATGTTAAATAATTTGTGACTGCATTCTACAGCATTTGGTGTTTTCAGATCCATCACTATTCATGCAGGGGAAAACGATCTCCAAATAAAATTATTAGGTTGTATATAAATATTCTCAGAAAAGATACTATGCAACGACAAAACTCTACTGGAGGGTAAATTGCAGCATGTGGACTTAAGTCCCCAGCTGGGCATTTGCCAATAAACCCTTTGTAGAATCATTATAATTAAAGAGTATTTATGGAGAAATAATAGGGTGACTAGTTGCAGAGGAAGCACTGTAGATTTGTGCAAGTACTGCTGAGAAGAAGACAATTAATTCAATTAAGAACAAGGTTGTGTTAGTTTAGTGAGATTATATAACAGATGGGTTAAGAGGGGAAATTGTAATAACTCACCCTGGTGGTCTAGTGGGGGTGCACAAGGGACGCCTACTGTGTCCATCCTCTTCGGCGACGTTTCAGTAATGCACATTCTTTTTTAGAAGGTACATTTTTTTTATGCAGCAACTGAAGTGTAACAATTCACTATACTGTTTGACTACTACAGTATTAATGCAATAGAATGAACAATCAGGCAAATGATCATAAAACAGCAGGAAATAATCCAATGTAACCTTTAACTTAGAATATGAGCAATGCTCTATGGTCTCACCCAACTAGGTCTGCTGATGGACACTGCTTGTAGAATGGGGATCCTCTCTATAGAGAAACACCCTCCATATCAATGAGGCCTCTATGTTGGGTTGCCAGGAGTCTACCTGTGTATAACTCACTACTCACGTAATAACGTAACATACTAACTCACTAATCTCCTGTTGGAGCTTTGGGCTGCTCCGGTACCCTGATAGGCACTGAGTGGGTGCTGAACCACTCCTATAACACTGCTGACTAATCTTTTTTTTTTAAAAGTTTTTATTAGTAATGCACATTCTTCCAGGATCGCACTGGGTGCGTCCATATCCCAGGCTGCTTCCAAGCCCAACACAGTAACCGATTCCAAGTAGGGAAGAAGCACGCCAGCCACACCAGGCTGGTGTGCTTCTTCCCTACTTGGAATAGGCTCTCTGTGTTAAAGTCATTGCCCAACATAAAGGTCTATTTACTTAGTTAATGGGTATGCCTTTCTTGTGATTCCTGTTCTGTTTTTGACCCTGCCTGTCCCTGATCTTGTCTAGACTGCTGCTTGTTGCAAATTTTGCTTGTTCCTTGACTATTCTTCCAGATTCTGATTTTGTACTGCGTTTTCGTGTTTGACCAGGCCTGTGACCTCAACTCCGCTTTGTGTATTGATTCTGTACTGCACTGTCCGATTGGTAACGACATAGCCTGTACCTTGTTCTCCACTCCAGTACCACGTTCGGGTTCTCTTGCCTGCCTAGAACTATCTCCCTGGTCCTCTCATATTAAGACCTGATGGCACCCAAGTAACGGAGGGCTCCTCCCGAAGCCAAAGTTGGTTGCTAGAGGCGGAAGTGGGAGCCATGACTGTGTCCTTGGGGTTTGCTCTGGGTTAGGGACACCGTTCGGAACAGAAATAGTGCGAACTTTTAACAGGGAGATTAAGGAAAGGGGTTGAACAATACATCATTGTTAATATCAAAAATAAAAAAAATTCAAGGTATACTTTAACACTGTGCCATAAGGGTGGGCAGATACTGATAATAAGAAATAGATAGTAGTGCTCACATTAAATATAAAAAGGGGACTCAATACTGAGACCTAATTACTGGACATTTAAATTCTTTCACACATTTGGTCAGATATACAAACAAATACTAAACAGAAGTTTGAGTCATGTCTAGTAATCTTTACCAACCAATCAGTAGGCACATTTAATTGCCACAGCATTTGGTTACCATTTAATGAGAAAAGGGTCCCTGTCCAAACTGTGTTCCTCAAAGTGTTCCGCTGTAGACACTATTGGCTTAAATCAAGAACGTCCAGAAATCACTGGCCTAAAGAAACCTTTCTGTGACTGCACTGTAGATATGTATATTATTTTTGCAACCACTGGGCCATCAAGGATAATTCCTCTACTCTTTCCATTTTATTTTTTATAGATATGTTCCCTCATTATTGTGGCTCATTAAGGACAGTTTGGGGAAAAGTGAAAGGAATGTCAAATGATTGTGTGCTCGAAAAATTGTCTGTCACCTACAATGTCCTCCCTAGGGGTGGGCCAGAAAAAATATTTTTGCTGGGGGCCCGTGTCAATAATGTTACACCCCTGCTGGTTCACCATTTCTTCACCAATGTGGTAAGTACATAAATATGTGGGAGTTGTTTTTCTTAAAGGGATACTGTCATGGGATAAAAAAAAAATGTAACTGAATGTGTCTCAGTGGGACATGGGTTTTTACTATTGAGTGCTGTTCTTAGATCTACCAGGCAGCTGTTATCTTGTGTTAGGGAGCTGTTATCTGTTATCCAGCTGCCCCTGGTCATGTGACTTGTGCTCTTATAAACTTAAATCACTCTTTACTGCTGTACTGCAAGTTGGAGTGATATCACCCTTCCCTTTTCCCCCCCAGCAGCCAAACAAAAGAACAATGGGAAGGTAACCAGATAGCAGCTCCCTAACACAAGATAACAGCTGCCTGGTAGATCTAAGAACAGCAGTCAATAGTAAAAACCCATGTCCCACTGAGACACATTCAGTTACATTGAGAAGGAAAAACAGCAGCCTGCCAGAAAGCATTTCTCTCCTAAAGTGCAGGCACAAATCACATGACCAGGGGCAGCTGGGAAATTGCCAAAATGTCTAGCCCCATGTCAGATTTCAAAATTGAATATAAAAAAATCTGTTTGCTCTTTTGAGAAATGGATTTCAGTGCAGAATTCAGCAGCACTATTAACTGATTCATTTTGAAATTTTTTTTTTTTCCCATGATAGTATCCCTTTAAAAAGAAAAAACATACCACATGCCTATTAAGCAAGACTCAACTGTTCTGCTTTCTTAATATATTTTATAGTAACATAAGGTCAACAAATGGTGAATTGTAATGTGCTTGCTGCCATACCGAGTGTGTTGACACTTGGTTGTTTATATCGGCTGTTTGCACCAATTTCAGCAAAGTACTCAAGTTAATAAAACACTCATTTTTTCTCTAAGCGATTCTTTAAACTGTTTATAGTTTTCGTTTTACAAGAAACTCGTATTTTCAAAACATTGTAATTTATATTTTTACACAAACGCTTCTCCTTAAAAATAAAGTTTTCAGTTAACTTGACTGTGTTTACAGACTGAGTGGAAGAGAAATCTTTGCATTTGTCTACACATAGATAGATAGATAGATAGATAGATAGATAGATAGATAGATAGATAGATAGATAGATAGATAGATAGAATATACAGTTGTGTTCAGAATAATAGCAGTTCAACATCATTAACCTGGTCAATCACTGTTTTTGGTAGAAATTATATTTCTACATGTCAAATAATTTACTGGTAGGTGTAGAGTAATAGAAACCCAACAGACCCAACAGTCATGGCATGCTGCTGATTCTGTGTCATTTAATCATTAATTGAGGCTTGTTCAAAATAAGAGCAGTATTACAAATATTAATAGATTGTTTCAAATAATAGCAGTGTGGAGTTAATTTAGTGAGGTTATTAATTCTGTGAAAAAACAGGTGTCAATTAAAAAGCTTATTGTAGAGGGGAAAACATATAAAGAAGTACAGAACATGATAGGCTGCTCAGCTAAAATGCTTTATAATGGCAACCGAAACCTGAAAGACGTGGAAGAAAACAGAAAACGACTATTTGAATGGATAGAAGAATAGCCAAAATGGCAATGTCTCAGCCAATGATCAGATCCAGGAAGATCAAAGAAGGTGTAAAATTACCTGTGATACTGTTACATTTAGAACACACCTATGTGAAGCCAAGCTATCGGGCAAGAAGCCCCTGCAAAGTCCCATTGTTGATGAAGAGCTTACAATTTGCCAAAGAACACATTGACTGGCCTAAAGAGATATGGCGCAATATTTTGTGGACTGATGAAAGCAAGATTGTTCTTTTTGGGTCTAGGGACCACAGACAGTTTGTCAGACGACCCCCAAACACTGAATTCAAGTCACAGTACAGTGTGAAGACAGAGAAGCATGGGGGCACAGGCATCATGATATGGGGATGTTTCTCATACTATGGTGTTGAGCCTATTTATCACATACCAGGGATCATGGATCAGTTTCTATAGATCTAAAAACTTGAAGAGGTCATGTTGCCTTATGCCAAAGAGGAATTGCCCTTGAAATGGGAGTTTCAACAAGACAAAGACCCCAAACACACCAGTAAATGAGCAACATCTTGGTTCCAGACAATAGGATTGACATTATGGATTGGCCAAAACAATCTCTGGTTCTCAATCCAATAGAAAACTTGTTGGGTGACATAAAAAAATGGTGTTTCTGAGGCAAAACCAAGAAATGCAGAAGAATTTTTAAATGTAACAGGTGCCAGAAGTTGGTGGACTCCATACAACACAGATGTGCAGCAGATCTCAGAAACACTGTTTATACAACTAAATATTAGTTCAGTGATTCAAAGGAAAGCAAAATCATGAAACATTTTTCAGTTTAAACAGTGAATGTTTGAGTTTGTAAAGAAGAATGCAGACACTGCTATATTTTGGAACAGTCTAATATTCCATTTTCTTCACTTTATGTAAAGGAATAACACACATTTGATCACTTTTTCTTCATATTTTGATTTGGAATAGAATGTGCAGTGTTCCCAATGCATTTGTGTCTATGGAAATAAAAGCTATTATAAGAATTCTGAGTTTTATTCACTTTTTAAACACACTGCTATTATTCTGAACACAGCTGTTTATACCCCTGATGAAAGTTCATGAGCACTAAGGGCCACAAAATTCCTACCTTAAGATGGCTATACATTTAACATGGTTGGCAAGGTTGTCTATTATTGCACTAGTGGACTAGTGAAGTAGCCTTAAACAGAGGCAAAAGGAGGTCTAAGGGCTCAACTGGAATGAAGTTTTTGATTTTGAGTAGTATATTATGTGACATAAGGCGCTAAATGGATGCAAACCAAGCAAAGGTTTTTCAAAATAAAAAAATCAATAACAAGACTAAAACACATATGAATATAAATAATGAATCATACAGAATATAATTTGTACTTCTGGAACAACTTTAATGGACATACTATATTTGCCCTTAAAATGATTTAGTGGATGGAGAATATTCATTTATTCCCTTTTATCAAAGAGAAACTGGAGACATTTCAGTAAGAATCTGGGGACTACAGGCTGAGCTGTCAAAGTCAGGATTGTCCTGCAAAAAACGCAGTTGGGAGGTATGGAATTGTATGAAAACATGGTCAACACAGCCACAGCCTGGTCTGAAGCTGCATTTCTTCTTCTGGCTGTAGGATTCCTGCATTGTCTGTAGGCGCACTCTGACCACCTGCAGAAGGACCTATCCAAATGGCAGATTACCAGACCAAACTTGCCCTGACTTCTTCTCAAGCAAGAATTGGAGAATGCTTGCATTTAAATTGGCTAATCAATGTTTCATGTCTAATCAAAAGCTAAAATCTTTAAAATAGGGAAGTGAAAATGTTTTATGGTTTTTGTTGGTGACCAGTAATTGTTCTGTGAGACAGATGTAAAGCCACGGGTGCTAACTTGCACAAGAGCAATTGCCAAAAGTAAGCAATCTTCTATAAGCTGCTTCTATAAGACAGCTACACTTGTGCAATTTAGAACCTCTGATTGGAAATTAGCCCATTTATGTACAGCACTATTTTTAAAGCAGATCTGTCACTTACACATAAAATGCTGCATAATGAAGTCCTTTGGAAATGAACCATGAAACACTAATTCTATTTTTCATTAAAACATCCATACCCGTTATAAAGGTGTTTAAAGGGGAACTCCACAAAAACATACTTTAAGCTTTTTGAAAAGTAAACATAATTTCAAGCAACTTTGCAATATACATCAATTAAAAAATATGCAGACTTTTCATGATTTTTAATGATTTCTGATAGTTCCCTAAGCCTAGCCCCCTGCTCTCCTGCTGATCTGTCTGACTTCTTTGCTGAGCTGGCTGACTACTGTTACTTTGTATCAACAGCCATCTGTCCTCAGCCTGCATCCTCCAAACCCCACAATTCCCTGCACACGTGATTTCAATAAGGAAAGGAACATCATAGTGCAATGCATTGTGGGTTATGCAGTTCCTGCATGCTGTCTGTAAGCTGTGGAGAAGTTGTTAATTTGTAACATCAGTGTTTAATCCCTCCTTCCCTGCCAGGATTTCAAATGGTACAGAAAGAGAAGAACTGTTAAACAGCTGGATTTCAGCATAGAAAATGGCATTTATTCATACTTTTTGAAGAAACAGGTAACTGTGATGGGTATATTCGGGGTTTCTGTGTTCTGCGGGCCTCTTTATCAAATTTTGGTTTGGAAGCCGTAGTTCCCCTTTAAATATCTTATCAATTACTTTTCCCTTCAGCACTTCCTACATGTCACTGCACTCCTCAAATTTCCTCTTCCATCCTCCTATAATTGTGTAGGGCACTGCCCGAGGGCATTAGCTCCCCCTTTCTGGTTCATACACAAAATGGCCCCTGCAAGCTTGCTGTGATTGTGTAATTCCAAGACTGAAGGAAACACAATTTAAATAATAGATATAGTGTAAGTAAATTTCATTTTGCTCAGTTATCATAATAGAAAAGAATTTGGAGTTATTTGGGGTACTAGGTTTAGCATATTTACGCCACATTCGGTCATTTTAAAAACCACGCCGTTACCACGCCGTGAAAACGCATCTGTGTCCATGCCCTTTAGGGAAAGTTTATATGTAAATATTGCATCACTTGTATAGTAACAGCGATAAGTAAATATGAGATGATGCTTGTGGCATTGCATGTTCAGAGCTTCAGGCAAGAGTCCAGAAATCAGCAGCAGAGCAAATAGTGAAAGGTAGAAGATAGCAAAGAATAAACGTGATATGCTTTTCACTTGTCTTTTATTGCAAGTTGATATATTAAGCTCTTTGTTTGTATTGTGTAGTTGTACAGTATTGTATGGTTTTTGTGCACGTTGTCTCTTTAAATAGCAAGCAATACAGTATACATACAATAGATAATCTTTGGAAAACATGTGTGTGCAAAGTGGTTGCCAGTTTACATATTTATTGTTTACTCTGGGCAGATCATGGTTACCCTCCTGACCCTTTACACTCAAAGTTTAACTCCAAAGATAAAGTGCATTGCAACGTGGTTCAGAATCACTCAGGTGAGCACTTGTGGTTGTGAATATTTTATTAACAAGAAAAATTCAAAGTTCACTGTCACAGGACAGCTAGTATTTGACACAATAGTTTTTTCTTGGCTTACAGTACTGAAACACTAGCTCCATCAACAGTGCACCTCTTCAGTGGTCTACTGGAAAACACCTCAACCTTGATTCTTAAAACTAGTACCAAATATATTATTGTTACTGGGCTACTAATCATTAGATTTGGATTGGGGGGTCCAGGGCCAACCAGGGGTGCCACCTCAAGGGCCCCCGTCACAGTGTTGAACTTGTTCAGATGCCATAACCCTCCCCCTCCACATGAACCTTGTTTCACGTACGGCTCCCTCAATGTAGTGCTAGGCTCCCTGGTCACGGCTCAAACTTCTGCCTGAAGCAGCCGCCTTTGGCCTCGGAAGGAGCCCTCAGCTACTCAGATGCCGCCAGGTACTGCACATGCATTTCCAAGGTTTTGGATGGAAGGCAACAGTTCAGCGAGTAGACGAAAAGCGCAGTCAGGCAGGCCGGGGTCGGTACATGTGGAGTACAAGCAAGGTCAGACAGGCAGTGGTTGGTACAGGCGGAGTTCAAGCAAGGTCAATCAGGCTGGGTCGGTACAGGCAGCGTTCAAAGAATAGTCAGGCAGGCAGGGATCAAAACCGAAATTAAACAACACAGAAATCACACCCAGGATACTAACAAATTAGACCTAACAACAGCAATGATTTCTAAACAGAAGCCCCTTTAAATAGTTTAAACTTCACGCCAAAGCGTGATGACGTCATTATGCTCGGTGTGTAAATTAAGGAAGTGCGCGCCACACATCCCATAGGAACTGGTGATTTGGAGGAAGCAGCACCACACAGTGTGCGTCCCCGCAGGCCCACTAGACAACCAGGGTGAGTTGTTCCACCTTGTAACTTTTGTCCTTTGCAGCCACGACACAGCAGGGGGACACAGCAATCGCACACAGAGAGGATCTAGGTTGGCAGGGTCCATGAGGACAATATTGTTCTCCTTAAGCGCCTAAACAGTTGGTACTGAAAATAGTATTCACGATGTGAAAATGTAGCCTTTGCATGAACACATTTCCTTTGTGTGAACCCAGAAACTGCTTACCGACCACTTCCGACAGTGGAAGAAGGATTGCAAATTCTATAGTTCAAGCCAGTGCGTTGTGTATGCAATAAAACTTCTTACTGAACGAGTTATGTTTGCTTCAAAAGATTACACCACCTTTAAGTACTTCTTAAAATTGTGCAATGCCCAATTAAAGTTCCTAATGCAATAACTAAGGAAGACTATTACATTGCGAAATGCAAATTTGTATTATTATTTATTTTGCAAACTGTTTTTCTTTTTGAGATTTTTATGCAATTCCCTCCCATAGTCTAAGAAATATAAACTTTGACAGCCATATTGTATATCTCTAGGGTAAGGGAAGTTTGAAATATGCCGTGTTGCTTCTGTTTTCGTCACAAACCCTCTTGGAGCTACCAGATCCTCTTCTCGATTTCAAAACATGTTTATAAATCTGTGTAAGCTCTGCTGTAATTACATTTTGTCTCTGGTATGCACAAAAAAGACACGAATGGAGTAAATAAAGAGTTGTGTTCCCATGGCATATAACTTCTACCATGATGATGATCGCAGGCTGCACAGTCATGATTTAGACAATTGCTGCATTCATAGAAGAAATGATAAAAGTCCTGGAAATATTATTATTATACAAGTATGTTTACTACTATGTAGTTTTGTACAGCTGCTCCTCATTCTTCCTCGTTCATTCTTCTGATTCTTGGTTAACCTCCTTGGGCTATGCAGACTATATACAATACAGACAAAGACGACAGGTACTGTCACCCATAACAACCAATCGGCAATTGAGCTGCAGTGCAAATAATCAAAGCAAACATCTGATTGGTCGATGTGAGTAACTGTTTGTTTCTGCATTTCCAATATTCATTAACTGACATATTGTAGCTATTCAATGTGTATATATTAGGGATGCACCGAATCCAGGATTCGGTTCGGGATTCGGCCTTTTTCAGCAGGATTCGGATTCGGCCGAATCCTTCTGCCCGGCTGAACCGAATCAGAACCCTAATTTGCATATGCAAATTAGTGGTGGGGTGCGAAATCACGTGACTTTTTGTCAGAAAACAAGGAAGTCAAAAATGTTTCCCCTTCCCACCCCTAAGGTTTGGATTCGGTTCGGTATTCTGCCGAATCTTTCATGAAGGATTCGGGGGTTCGGCCAAAATCCAAAAAAGTGGATTCGGTGCATCCCTAGTATATATAAAGCTATAAAGAGTTGCAGCTGCACATCAATAATTAGTGCAGTATCAAGGCTCCACGTGAGAATATACAAAGCTTTTGAATATTGATTTTTCATGACATCCATATTCCAGTTGTTGACTATGATCATTTAAGGATTTGGTGCTGGTGCTGAGATGGTGATGAGATACCAAAACCTATGCCAGTACTGCACTTACTAGAGAGATTTGTTGTTTCTATTATTTGTGTTTATCCTTAAATAAATGCTCAAAAAAGTTTCACTAAGGCAGAACCTTCACTCATATACTTGTCCTATGGCTCACTTCAATATTTAAATATAAAAATATTTATATATACCCATGTTTTTTATTCTTATCCTGACTTAAGATGGTTGGGAAAATGTGAGAGTTTGCATTTTGGCACTGAAATCTGCCGCATCTGCCTGCACCTGAGCAAAGGAAATATATCTGGGTGCAGGCACATCAAGCAGTGAAGAAGCAGCAGCGAAGAAGTGCATTCTTGGCCTGAGTTCTCTGCCAGATCTGCTACACCAACTGTCAGTGAAAATCCCCAGTTTTATTATACAAGAGAAGGAAAGCGTATTTCTACATTTATGTATGTAAGTTTATTTTATTGATATACTACACAGTACTGTATGTAAATATATTTCACTAAGCACTTTTTTTTTCAATCATGTTTTTATTTGACTTTAAACTGCAAAATAATTAAAAGGAGCCCTCGGCCTGCCCCCAATCCCCTTGAATTTACCTTTTCTTTTACTTCTTCTATCGTCTGTGGCGCGGCCCCGCCCCACAATTACATGTAACGACAAAATTAAACAATTATCAAGTACATGTCAAATATAAATGTGTGAGAAGTCAAGAATAAGACATAATAACAATTTCAAATCTTATCAAGTTGGCCATCAGAACTGTTCTGGAAATATGAACATATTTTTTGGTTTGAGTAAAAGAGGTCGTATGCAGTAATAACTGGTAAACTTATCGTGACATCTAATGACTAGTTAGCATTCTATTGAGTTAGTGACTCCTGGGGGTTTCCACTGTATTTTCACTAAGCTTTTTATCACAAAGAGTTATAAACATACCAAGGGATGAGAACATTCAGTAGCAGACTCCAAAATAGAAATGTGGAGATTTACTACAGTCATAATTAGAAACATAGAGGGGAATGAATGTTGAAAAACTTACCCAGGCTGAATGGCAAATTCATTTTGGGAGTCAGGAAGGAATTAAATTCCCCACTGAGGAGAGGGAAAATTGAGAGGATTTAGGTGGGGGTTCACCGGTTTCACAGGCAAAAAGGTTAAACTTGATGGATGTGTCTATTTCAACTTCATCTACTATATTATTATGTTTCTAAGTTAGGCCAAAGCTACACAGAGCAGATCATCCACTTTCCTTCTCTGGTATTTTGTATGCAGGCAAGGAAAGTGTCTCCATGCTGAATATTCATCCATGTAGCTCTACACTGGCAGAGGCCATGTCTGTCAATGGAACTACAGGAAAGAGTTCATGACGGTGGGTCCACTTTCCTCCACTTGCATGCCTCCGTGTGCCCCCTGGCCTTAGACAGGGCTTTAAAACACTCTCTGCCTGTCACCATTCCCATATTCATTTGCATGGATGACCAGACTTCAACGATTTGCTCATTTCCCTAGAGGCTCAGAAACAATCTCAAAACAAGTGTTAATTCTAGTGGCTCAGTGACATCCCATACATGAAAATTGACTTTTTTAGACCCTGCCTACTTGGGCTCATTGCCTGAACAGACAGGTTTACTATCTAGAACTAGGTGTTCCTGGAAATTCTTAGATTGAGGGAGCTAGCACACGGGCAGATTCGGGGAGATTTAGTCCCCTGGCGACTGCCTTCCCCCTGCCTTCCACCTGATATAATGCCTCACAAGTAAACTTCGGACGACTTCGGAAATCAAAGTGCCACGAGTGCATTGGTGCTGACGTTTTTTCATTATAGCAGACAGAAGGCAGGGGGAAGGCAGTCGCCAAGCGACTAAATCTCCCCGAATCTGCCCTGAGGGAGTCCAGCAATTTAGTTAATGGTTTTGCATTTCGGCTTGTCTGACCTTGCTCTTGTATTTCCCCCTGGTACTGCATTGATATCCATGTATGACCTGGATCTACTTTAATTCCTAGTACGGCGTTCTGAATTGTATTTGATTCAATTTGTCTGACTTATGCTCTCTGTTACCACTGCTGAACTGTATATCTCTGCTAAAGGGGCTTTCCACTTTGCCGTCGGTTAATGGCATCAGTGTATCTAGAATGTAGGACCACCAGTAACTTGTTAGAGCAAGTGGTTAGTACTGTAAGGAGTATAATTATGGTACAAAGCCAGAGTGACATCACTTTTGGCCAGGCTTCTTAGTGTTTGCTGGAGAGATCTAATCATATTGTGGCTAATATACCTTTGTATCAAAATAATCTTTATTCAACATAGGTCAGCCATAAGGTCTTACATCAATATGAATATAAAAACATATTGTTTTCTCCTTCATATTTCCTAGTAGCTGTATGAGAGACTACAGAAGAAAGAGCAAGCTTCTTCTTTACAGCCACATAGTTTTTCCAGGATACCTTTGGTTCCTCGATGTTTCTGGGCCATCTGTATCTATACAAGTGCAAGCATTGTTCCTGATTCTTATTGGCTACAACACATTAGCTCAAAGTAGTAGCAAATGAAATATTGGGGATACAATACACAATTTGACAGTGAAAAATGACACTAGTAACTGCAATTGTTGCCTGGAACTACTCCCCTGACCTTTTAATCCCTACTGGTTGAGCAGCCAAAATGCCTTGCATGCCATAGCCTTTAGGCAGCACCCAATTTTATACAACTTACTTCCACTTTGCTTGAAATGAGAGACACCAAACCAGTGCTATGAAACAAAATTAGCATGCATTTCATGCTGAGGCACTCAACTGCCTCTTAAACCAAATAATCACAGATTTAGTTTCCCTGCATTATAATGCTATACACTGTTTTACTTGCTTTACCAGTTTGGCTACCATTTGTTTGGGACCCATCAAGCAGCAAATGCATCATCTCCTTTCAGCTGAGCTGAACCTTTCATTCCATAATACAAAGTTCTGAGTCTCCATACAATGCAAACAGAAAATACAGTAGCTTCCATTGATGTCATTTTCCAGAACCTATATAATTTAAGATTTTAGTAAGAAACATTTAAAGGAGCAGTAATGCTGCTTTAACAAGTACAGTATTTTTTTCTAACATATAATAAAGCTTGACTTTGAAGTTGAACTCCTGGTTTTTACAGCAGAATATTTGCTGTCAGCTCAGCTATGTTCCACCATCCTTTATCTGTTCTTTAAACAAAGCCCCACCCGGTCTATTGTGTTCAGTGGAACTTCAGATCATACATACTCATAAAGTCCCCCAAAAAACCCAAACAGAAAATTACAGGTATTTTTTAAAGCTAAAATCTCATGCTTTCTGTAAAATGCACCAAAATGTAGACTAAGGGGCAGATTTATCAACGGTCGAATTTCGAATTTATAAAACTTCGAAATTCGAATTCAAAAAGACCGAAAAAATTTAAAAAATTAAGTATTTAATGTGGGTGAATAGTCCGTATTGGTTCGAATTTGGCCGAATTTGAATCATACGAGTCGAAGTAATAGCGCATTTGATCGAATTCGAATTGAAGTTTTCCCAAAAAAATATTAGAATTTTTAAAGTCCACTAATTGACTCCAAATGGATTCTAGGAGGTCCCCCATAGGCTTAAATAGCAATTTGGCAGGTTTCAGATGGCGAATGGTCGAAGTCGAATTTTTAAAGAGACAGTACATGATAAATTTCGAAATTCTAATTTTTGATTTTTTTTTCAAATTCAAATCGAATTTGGACTATTCCCTAGTCGAAATATGCAAAAATTAGCTCAATATCTGAATTTTTTTAATTCAAATTTTCACTTCAACCTTTGATAAATCTGCCCCTAAGTGAACTTTATTAGGGTAGGAGCTATTATCCAGACGCCAGTTATCCAGAGAGCTCCAAAATATGCCAATGTTATTTGCCCCAAATGTCCTATTCCATCAAATGAATTTTATATTGACTGATTTACTTTTTCTGCATTAATAAGACATTAAATTGTATTTGATATTACTTAACACATTTCCATATGAAAAATGACTGGTCAAGCCTAATTACATTGAACCAAACTGCAACCACTAATAATATTTTCCACTAAGCCCCACCCCATTTTGAGATTGACATTATGAGACATTTATGAGACTATACGTTGATTGTTTACTTCCATTAATTAACATTTATGAGACTATACGTTGATTGTTTACTTCCATTAATTATAGGAGCTAAAGATAGCTGCTTAAGGAATTAAGGGGCTGGTGCATTTTGCATATACATTACATATACTTTGCCCCTTTAGTCCCACACTTGCAGGTTTTGCTTCCTTTCTTAGTAGAATAGCAATTGTTAAGCAATGAAAACTCGCTTAGGAAAATGTCTAGGCATTAGAAACAACACCTGAGCAATTATTTGTTACTCATAGAAAACTGTTTAACAGGGCAAATTGAGCATCTCAAATAAGATAGCGAATGAAAACAGAGGGTTAAGCCAAACACTCGTACAGGAGGCCAAGCTTGTGCAAACACATTCCACATCCAGGTGCCTTTCTTGTTGTAGGTGACACAGTGCTAATGGCTTGAACTGCAGGTCTGTGATACTTTCAAGGGGGATTAGATTCATTAGATATCATGTTTATTTTGACAATGAACCAGCCTTTTCTCATGAAGTAAGCTGCTGTAAGATTCAGAGCTGGCAGAGTACATTTTCATGCTGTTACTATGTACAGTACTTTTTTGTTTTCCTCTATCCTTAAAATTTAATTTAATGAAGTAAATGGGTATTTCAGTAGGTTCTGCTGAACTGAGAAATAATAAAGTTCTTAGTAGAGTAAGTAGTAGTAACCTACGAGTCTGATCTTGCCTAGTTACAGTTAGATCCCTACTGTTCATAGGATCCTTGCAACCCTTGTGACAGAATAAACAAGATGATGGTTACTGCCTTTGGTGTATCCCAGAGAATATGTTAAGGGAATGCAACAGGGGCAATGCACTTTAGCTACATAGACACTGCTGTACATAGGAAATATACAACTAGCTGACTTTCAGCAGTGAAAGGTATTCATGGGCAATAAATTAGGACGTTACAGATAGATAGAGATCAATTGTAGAGATAATACAATGAATTAGGGTGGGTTGTAAATAGTAATTTCCTAATTTATTGCCCATGAATAAATTTCACTGATCTAACAGAATATATGCTCTGCCTTTCTAGCTTTTATTTGTATTTTGCCTGACGAAGGGGCCTTGGTGCTCCGAAATCTTGCAATATATTTTTATAGTTAGCCAATATAGGTATCACTTCTACAATACTTTTTGTATTTGTTTGTTTTTTATTTGTTATTTTTGCTACTGGCTCCCACGGTACCACAGATTTTGTTTTGTGCTTAATTCTGGAACTGTGAGCAATGAGGCTGTGACCATAAAATACATATAACCAAGTTTGGGAGTTTTACTTTGAAAGTAGCTAGTAAGTTGCAGGTAAAACTTAGTCCCTTGGTAAAATGTATAATGAAGCAATAGAATTCTTAATGAATCAGATGAAAATTGAGCATAGGACTGGCCAGATATGGGATGACTTTGACGTAGTTGGCCAGCTTAAATATATTGCAATATATGGACAAACAATCCCTGTTTTGTTTAAAGGGTAAGGCATTTTTCAGTAGCAGTATGCACAAAATGTCTCTGTCTTAAATATATTGATAATGGGTTGAGTGCAGAGGACTCTTATATTTGTCTCTTTGAGAAGTTGTCACAGGCCCAGGGTTACAGGAGAGGGTCTGAAGCCAAAGTTAGGGAAAGTTTATTTAGTGCCAGAAGTTTATATAATAGTTGCTCTAGGTGCAAAAGATAGTGGCAGGGTAATTTAGTGAGCAGCTATCTGGCTCCAACAAGGAGATTAGTTGGGGTTAGCACCCTTGTGGTGATCAATCCGCCAGAAAGGGACATGAGTGGGTGAGCTCAGGATCAGGGAAAGTGCCACGGTCAAGGACAAGATACCCTGTGAGATCTCTAGTGCTGGGGAAAATCAACAAGACAGGTTGTACCACCCTTAAGAGGGATCTACTTGCAATACTGTATCTGAAAAATGGGACGGTTTCCCACTGATTGCTTTGAATGTACTAGAAGATACTATTGCCTGAAAGCTGTGATCAAGATACCTGTCACTGTCCAATAAAGAAGTTCTTGTTTGAAGCGATTAAACTGGACTGTTACTCTCATCCTGGTTGATCTGTGCACCAGGAACCACCTGAAAGTGACACACACTGCTGGGAGTTTCATGGCGTTGCCCATGACACACACTTCAACAAAGATACCAAATAATAATTCAGTATTATGGAAACCTTTAGCTATTATTTCTGAGTTGTCTTATTTAAAGCAACATTGACATTTGGGACCATTTAACAGGTATTCACTATACCATCCCATTGCCTCATTTTGTGGGGGAATAACACATTTTATATAAATCAAAATAAAACAGTTTTTTTATGGTACAGCAGCTTGAACTTCCTGGGTCAACTCACTTGGGGAATTAAAGGAGAACTAAACCCTTAATGAAAAAAACCCTACCCTCCAACCCTACATAGACCCTCCTCCTTGCTCCCCCCCTAGCCTAGCTGCAAGCCTTGGTAAATGCCCATAACTTTTTACTTACCCCTCGGTGCAGATTCAGGGCATCGGAGTTCACAGGCGCTATCTTCTGGCATTTCTTCTTCCTTCACTTTGGCAATTTCCGTGACTTTCGGCACATGCGCAGTTGTCGTGAACCGGAAGATTGCTCCAACTGCGCATGTGCCGATACACCGCACTCATTCTGAAGATTACCGAAGAGAAGAAGATGGCGCCTGAGGACTCTGATGCCCTGTATCTGAGGGGTAAGTAAAGAGTTAGGGGCATTTATCCAGGGTAGCAGCTAGGCTGGGAGGGGGGGCAGGGAGGGGGGTTTATGTAGGGTTGGGGGGGTAGGGGTTTTTTTCATTAAGGGCTTAATTCTCCTCTAAAGGGCCACCATACACTTTCATTTTCCTGCAGAGTTGTGTGCAGAGACATAGATTAATTTTATAGCACATTCTATTCTAACATAGACACTCTCATTAATTAAGTAGAAAATCCCAATTTATGGCACAATTCACCATGTAATCAAATGTCAAGCTGCAAAGGGTGCAGTTTTCACAGGATTTGTGTTAAAAGGTTATTGTTATTGATGTAGTGTTAAATCAGGACGACCTATTGAAGCAGCTCTCTAGTGGAACCTTGGAACTCTTCATCTATATGAGTGCTTGTGTGTAATTCATCAGAACAGGCTTGGTGGGTGCATTGGGACACTAGGGGGTTATTTAGTATAGTCTAAATATTCAAAAATTTGAGTCTTTTTACTATAAAATCCAAATTCTTAGTGGGAGATTTAATATTCCCCAAGGCTGCAAAAAGTCATAATCTGAAAATACTCCATCTTCAACCTATTAAAGTTCCTGTAGAAGTCAATGGCAGAGGTATTTGACATTTGAAGATATTATTGTCTGCTCTGGGTTTTGTACAATTATCCAAACATTTCAGGCTTTTCCTCTGATTTCACGAAAGATTCTGACTTTTCGGGCATGAAACCCGAAAAATTCAGATTTTTTTACAAAGACAATCCGAAAAAGTTGTGGTTTTTTTCCCGTTTTTTTTTTTTTTTTTGATAAATGGTGGATTATGGTTTGGTCAGACTTTTTTAATTGAAAAAATCAGAAAAATTCGGGTTTTGATAAATAACCCCCTAGGAGTACTTATAGGTGCAAGTACATTTGTGTATGACATCAATGCATGTTCAATATCTTGTCCATTGTTATGTAATCATAAATGAGATTGAGTAGGTGATAGTCAAGGCTGTGTCCAGCCTACCAGAGACAATGGTATCTTAAACAAGGATTATGGTGATTTATGGTTGGCTACAGTGTAAATGAGGAGAAGGGTCCATATAATTTTTTACGTGTCACAAATTTTAGAGTCTTCAGGACTGACCTTCAATTTACTGTGTGGCTGTGTTAAACTACTGATATTATGTTTCCATTATTCTTGCAGCACTAGAGTTAAGGTGTTTAATAATGCTAATACATGCTGTTGGTGGACTGCTCTATACTACATGGATGGAAGAATGCTTTTGTCCTTTATGCTCCATTAACTTTCTCCTCTGTCAGTATGGAAAGCACGTAGAGAGAGCCTATTGAGTGCTTATAAATATGAAAACTCTGGTTCCAGATGCCCTATGGCCTTTGTGTTTTACTGTATGTGATACATAGTAACATAGTAAGTAAGGTTGAAAAAAGACACATGTCCATCGAGTTCAACCTTTTTTTTTTTTTTTATTAACTACCTATCTGCCAGTTGATCCAGAGGAAGGCAAAAAACCCATCTGAAGCCTCTCCAATTTGCCTTAGAGGGGGAAAAATTCCTTCCTGACTCCAAAATGGCAATCGGACTAGTCCCTGGATCAACTTGCACTATGAGCTATTTCCCATAACCCTGTATTCCCTTACTTGCTAAAAAGCCATCCAACCCCTTCTTAAAGCTATCTAATGTATCAGCCTGTACAACTGATTCAGGGAGAGAATTCCACATCTTCACAGCTCTCACTGTAAAAAACCCCTTCCGAATATTTAGGCGGAACCTCTTTTCTTCTAATCGGAATGGGTGACCTCGTGTCAGCTGGAAAGACCTACTGGTAAATAAAGCATTAGAGAGATTATTATATGATCCCCTTATATATTTATACATAGTCATCATATCACCCCTTAAGCGCCTCTTCTCCAGCGTGAACATCCCCAAATTGGCCAGTCTTTCCTCATAGCTAAGATTTTCAATACCTTTTACCAGCTTAGTTGCCCTTCTCTGTACCCTCTCTAATACAATAATGTCCTGTTTGAGTGATGGAGACCAAAACTGTACGGCATATTCTAGATGGGGCCTTACAAGTGCTCTATACAGTGGAAGAATGACCCCCTCCTCCCTTGACTCTATGCCCCTTTTAATACAGCTCAAAACCTTATTTGCCCTTGATGCTGCTGACTGGCATTGCTTGCTACAGCCAAGTTTATCATCTACAAGGACTCCAAGGTTCTTTTCCATAATGGATTTGCTTAGTGCAGTCCCATTAAGGGTATAAGTGGCTTGGATATTTTTACATCCCAGGTGCATGACTTTACATTTATCAACATTGAATCTCATTTGCCACTTAGCTACCCAGATTGCCAGTTTGTCAAGATCATGTTGCAAGGATGCCACATTCTGGATGGAATTAATTGGGCTGGATAATTTTGTGTCATCTGCAAACACTGATACATTACTTACAACACCCTCCCCTAAGTCATTAATGAACAAGTTAAATAAAAGTGGACCCAATACTGAGCCCTGGGGGACCCCACTAAGAACCTTACTCCAACTAGAGAATGTCCCATTAACAACCACCCTCTGTACCCGATCCTGTAGCCAGTTTCCTATACATGTGCAAACGACTTCATTAAGCCCAACAGACCTTAGTTTAGAAAGCAGTCGTTTGTGGGGCACAGTATCAAACGCTTTGGCGAAATCCAAATAGATCACATCTACTGCCCCCCCACTATCCAGAATCTTACTTACCACATCATAAAATGCAATCAAATTCGTCTGACATGACCTATCCTTCATAAAGCCATGCTGATTGTTGCTCATAATGCCATTCATTAGGACAAAATTTTGAATGTGATCCCTTAACAAGCCTTCAAATAATTTGCCCACCACAGATGTCAAGCTTACTGGCCTATAATTGCCAGGCTGAGATCGTAATCCCTTTTTAAATATTGGAATAACATCAGCTTTTCTCCAATCCATAGGCACCATACCAGATGACAGTGAATCTGAGAAAATCAGAAATAAGGTCTGGTGTATGCCAAAAAGTTTGAGCCAGGATGATTTTTCTCCTTACATTTTCTAAATCAAATAGCTCCAGGTCTGGATGCACTATATGGTTGCATTTTGATTACCTCTTACAGATTTTGGGGGTTATTGATCAAAATCCAAATTTTTCAGATTCAACAAAAAAGCCTGACCGAACTAGAATCCACGATTTACCCTTATATATGAATAAAAACCATGAAAAAATCAACTAAAACCACAACTTTTATCGATTGTGCCAAGAAAAATCTGAATTTTTCTAATCTCATGAGCGAATACCACATTTTTCGTGAAATCTGCAGAAAAGCCCAACATTTTTGGATAATCGTACGAAAACTAGCGCAGACAATAATATCTTCATTTGCAAATAGGACCTCTGTCATTGACTTCTACAGGACCTTGACAGGTTGAAGATGGAGTATTTTCAGATTCAGAAGTTTTGCATCCTCGGGGTATAATAAATACATTTTTTCGAGTTTTTAGCATTCTGACTATTTAATACATAACCCCCTTAATGTCTCACATTGGTGTGTATTTTTATTGCTCTATGTGAATATACTAGATAAATGATAGACGAGATAGATAGATAGATGATAGATAGATAGATGATAGATAGATAGATAGATAGATAGATAGATGATAGAGATATAGAGAGATAGATAGATGGATAGATGGATAGATGGATAGATGATAGACGAGATAGATAGATGATAGATAGATAGAGATATAGAGAGATGGATAGATGGATAGATAGATAGATGATAGATAGATCGATAGATAGATAGATAGATAGATAATAGATAGACAGATAGATAGATAGATAGATAGATAGATAGATAGATAGATAATAGATAGATAGAATATCCATGAATCAATCTACATATCCTTGGAAGAAATGTTTTTCAGGATTTGCAAGGCATAGTAGCCTCAAAATCTTACTTTATAATTTTACGAATAATATAGATGTGCAAGTATCTTGTAACCAAATTAGAAAGGTTATTGGCAAATATTGTGCTGTAGGGAGAATAAAAGTTTGCTGTTTTCCAGTCTACTAAATTTTTAATATATGATAAAGGTTACTATTAGATTTTAAAATTAATTTGTTTTACAATTTAAGACGACTGATACACAGGGAGAACATAAAAATATATAGGTCCAGTGGGAATATATCTGTGATAATACAAGAAATGTAAATATGAACCTTGATTTGCATGTTAAGTTTCAGCAAAACTGAAGAAGTTGCAACAGTTAAATAAAATGTGTTTCTTTAGGATGTCTTCTACAAATTAAAGACAGTTTCCTATGGATCTCCCCAACTGTACTATTTTTCAGATTCTGCACATATTCAAGGCTGCCCAGGGCAGAGCTAACATTAGTGGGCCCCACAGCCAAGAAAATGAGACAGAACTACTTTAAAGCAGGCAAACTTGAATATTAGAATCAGTCGGAGCTTACTGAACTGATCTGAACCAACAGTCATGGGAGAAGAAAAACTATAATCACACAACACAAGAAAATGCAAGTTCTTATGGAAGCTTCTCTCAATCTTCTGTGTTCGTGGGTACTGGTAAAGTTCTCCTAGCAGATCTTGTAGGACCTTCTGTCTGTTCAGTCTAGTAGTGACCCTGCAGACGGGACCCCCAGATGTGACCATTGCTGGCAGCGATAGAGAGTCCTTGGTTGCAATGTTACCACTATGTGTCACAGATTCCCTGCATCTGTAAGAGGTCAGGAAGCTCAAAGGAGACAGAGTGTGACATAAAGGGGAGAGAAGCTACATACACAGCACCAACAGGAGGGCAGTGAGGAGTAATTGAGGGCTGGCTGGGCTTAGGGACCAAGACAGGAGTTGAGGATTGTGTAGGGTATTGTCAACACTGGCCGCACAGAAGAAACAGGTAGTAATAAAGAAGTGGGAGTTTGTAATTTAAATGTTACTCCTCTGTATCAGTTACTTATAGTGCAGCAAAGATTGCAGGGCAAATTGTAATTTGGCAGGCATTGGGCCCCATCAGAGCCTTGGGCCTTCTTGATGCAGGTTTGGTTCTTGCAAAGTAGATAATTGATTTACAAGTGCACAGATAGAAGTACATCATGCAAGGTATTATCTCTGCACTAGGAATCTAATTATCTACTATGCAAGATGGAGAAGCTCCAGTTTCCCTGTTTGCACTGTTTAGCTCAAGAAATAGCAAAAGCTCTGGATTAGTACAACAATAAGGAAAATGTATGGTCAGCGCAAATGGAGTGAACATAAATACCAAAATCAGGAATATCGCTCAGTTGGCCACATTGTTAGTGGAAATGTCCCTTGGGCTAAGTCTGATTGGGTTTTCTAACATCCCTCGCTGTGAAGGTTATTTCTGGCCCCTGTATAACTTGTTTTAAAATGAATTACAATCTGAGAGTAATAAAAACGTTATTTTTTATTATGACCTTTTTTCAGGGTACGAGTCAGATCTTCCAATAACGCTTATTCTCATGCAGTTCTCATATTCCAGCACCTTTAATCTTCATCCAGTCATTTTCTCCTACTAATTTCACCTGTTTCCAGTTCTCCAGCTCACCCTGTTTCCTGTTCATCTCCTTAATCCTGCATCCCTTGTGTTCTGACACAATTTGTGATTATATCATTGCATATTGCTGATGGGAAGATTTTCTGGTGCATGTAGTCGGAAACAGCAGTGCAAAGAACGAAATGGACAAACAGACACTGCTTTTAATAGCGATTATGTTAACAATTAAATAATAATAATATAGTTGTGATTAATATTTCTATTCTGAAGCTGCTTAGAATGAAATATGCTTTTATAATGCAAAATGTTACATTTGGGTTTACAACCTATTTTCCAGCCTTAGTGAACTGGGTTGGCTGATATATCTTCCATGCCATATCTCTCATGTATTGCACCCCCAAACACACCGTTATGTTCTGCAAAATATTCATGTTTCCACTTAGGTATTAAAACTTCAAGCACAAACCATAAAATTGATTAGGGAATTCACAATGTCAAGTTAAAGCCCCAGTTGTACCAAAATAAATTCTGTTCTGACCAAAGATTCTGCAGTTCTGATAATACAACAATATTATACCCACTGTCACACAATTGGTTGAATTAGCACATGATTACACATGTGAGCAGTAACGCCACGTCAAGGCTTCAACCCTGTTACTGTCCATTCACTCCGGGTGTAACATTCCTCAGGGGGTCTAATAATATTAACAGTCAATAAATAACATCATAAGAAAATAGTGAGGCTTACTCATGTCTGTGAAGTTTACCCCTTGCTCAATACATTCCTAATAAACTTCTAGTTCATCTGCAGGAAGGTAAAAAAACCCCATGTACTGGGGGAAAAAAACCCTTCCTGGCATAGATGATTGGACTATAAGCATTAATATCAGAGTATGGGTTCAACAGACATGTGTATGAAGGCAAAGCAGATTGAATGTTAGACCCCCTTGCCCTCTTGTTACACCCTTGGCCTTTCATATCTCACATTCACTCACACATTCACACACCATTCACTTCAACAATTAACTGTAATAATAACTTTACCAACCTGTACCTGTAGGAAGGAAAATGTTAATAAATTATGTTCAATAACTATATACATGATTTAAGGTCCTACGACAGGAAGGACAGAGGATTTTCCTCAGTTGGCATGGAATGCTCCATTGGAGGCTGCAAGAAAAAAGAGAAAAAACAACCCTTTAGCCAGGATGATATGGAATATGCTAACATGTGGTTATTTAAGGAAATTAATCCAAGGCTATGTATCTATTTAATTAGCATTCAGTAATCATGTACTTACTGCTCTTAGCTGGAAATGGGGTGGTAGGTTTTTATTTTCCAGCTCCACCCAGTTTATAGAAGAGAAGAAAGGGTGGTGTCTAATATTTCCATCCCCAAGACGTTGATTTGGGTCCTTCTCTAGGAGCTGAAGGAATAAAAAACAAAAACACAAAATTACATATATACTGTATAGATGCAGAAGGAGGATCAGCACACACTGTAGGTAGTAAAAATATGTGTCCTTTTATTTCACATAATGCAGCATTCTATCCGATGTTTCGGTCCCACATGGGGACCCTTTTCAAAGATACTCCACCCGTCTGTTCACACTCACCTTTTTCAGAAGGTCCTTTAGATCTTCATTCAGCCAACGAGGAATCCTGGGCTCATCATTGATGATAGAGTTTATGATTTTCTCCCTGTCGTTGCCTTCATAAAAAGGGGAGTCTCCAGAGGCCATTTGACAGATTATAATTCCAACTGCCCACCAATCGACTGCAGCATTGTATCTCTTTCTTTGCAGGACCTTGAAAATAAAGAGAGTAACAAACTTTAAAAAAGATATAGGAATGAACTCCCCGTGGCATTCTGACCTTCCTACAGTTTTACAGGAACTGATCATATGATTCTTTTGAGACCCATTAACAAAAAGAACACTAACAGAAACAATTCACATACAGGACGGAATGGCGGGAGATTTTAAGAGGGAATCTGCGTACTATAATTCTAGCTACTACAACTAAATATTGATTTTCCAAAACTTTTTGTCACAGCAAGAAAGGTTGTTATTGAGATAAAGACAAAGGGATAAGACACTGGATTTTGAGCAACAGATTTGAATAAAGTCTTTCACTGGCAAAAGACTAATTACATACAGACATATGCACAGATACACACCCTGAATAAATCCCAATATACATTGTTAGACAACTGCTAAAATATTAATTAAAATGACAGTACTACTGATACCCCTATGTTTGTACATTTGATAAACTGGGTTTAAAGTGTTGCTTTGGGCACATTATTATTCACTCATGTTCATTACTGAACTTATGCTATAAATGTAGTGAAACTGCACTGCTCACCTCTGGTGCCATGTATCTCACTGTCCCTGCTCGGCCACCGATGGTCTTGTCGCCAAAAATGTTTGGAACTGCCAGGCCAAAGTCTGATATTTTGACATGGTCGTCTTGGTCCAGCAGGATATTGTCAGGCTTGAGATCTCTGTAATACAGAATAAAATTAATATTTCTAGGGGCTGATAATATAGGTCAAGCAGATAATGAAATAATCAGACTGAGGGTAATTCATTTACCCAATAGAAACATTATGGAGAGGAGAGCTGGAGAAGCAGAGCTATACTGACCGATGAACAATGCCGCAGCTGTGCAGGAACTCCAGGCCGCACACGATTTCTGCTGAATGGAAACTTTTAAACAAAAATAAAATGTTAAAAAAGTATAATACAAACTCCTTATATATACAAATAAATATACATATTTATTTATTTTTATGATGCCAAAAAATAGAGATACAAACAGATGCAATTGCTTTAATCACTTACAGCACTGTCTCTGGCTCCAGGCTCCCATAGTAATCCAGGTGACATGCAAGGCTTCCTCCACTGAGGTAGTCCATCACCATGAAAATATGACGCTGTTATACAGACAAATTAAAAGAGATTAAAACACTGTAAACAAAGGTGCAAAACCGAATAAATGCTTCATTTGTCCCAGTTTAGTACCTGAGTTTGAAAAGTAGAATAGCCTTGGCACAGGAATGGATTCAGATGAGGCATCATGAGCACACTGGCCTCTATCCGGATGCTGTTGTAATTACATTCAGGACTCTTCTTGATGATCTTCACGGCCAGTTTCCGGTTGGCAAATGTAGCCAACATAACCTGAGAAAGCCATAGGGAAATAAAATAAAATAATGAAACTCTGGGAGAAATATATTAACACAAATAAAATTTCAAATTGTTCAAATATAACTAAAATAACATGAAATAGAATTTAATAGCAAAATGTGTCTTTAAAAACACAGAGCATATGATTCCATGTTTATTCAATATTAAAGTATTTGTCTTGGAAAACCATTCACTCACTTTGCCGAATCCTCCTTGCCCAAGAATGGAATGGAAGTCGTAGTTGTGGATATCCAGTGGGCTAATTCTAACTCCTGTGGGAAATAAAAGTGCATGCAATAGTATGAATAATGAACTGAAAAATAATGAAAAGTACTTGTATGTTTTTAATCTGGCACAAGATGCAGTGCAGAATCTGCACTGGCCAATGCCATGGGTGCAAGTATATTGGGCCCTAGGTGGCACAATGTAGGAACGAGAATGACTCTCCCATAGCAGCATCATTTCATTCACTCTCTTTGGTGAGTCAAAATGTAAACTGTATTTTGTTTTTAAATGAGATGGAAAAGATTTAAAATGATTTAAACTTTCAGAGCTTCATTTTATGCACATTACCCCAGAAAGGCAGTAAACCTTAGAGCATATTACCCATGCTTATTCCAAGAAAGCCAAAAAACGGCAAAAGCCTAGTTGCCAATAATAACCAATTATGTGTTTGCTTTTATCTTATTTTACAGCAGACTGATCAAAACTAATTGCTGGTAAGTTTTCATTTTAGCAATTACACTTGCAATATTGCATCTATGTTCATAAATAATGTCGGATATATTAAAATACTTGGATAAATGAATCCCTCAATCTCTGTCTTTAACAAAATATATCACAATTACATAGATGAGTTGATGGTAAATACAATAAATATTTGTTCTAATAAAAACATGATTTCCCATTTAAATTCCTAATTCCCTAAAGATATAATGCAAACTGATATGGAGTAGGGAGAATTCAATGAAAAATCATTATTTGCTGCATACTGTAACATGGGCAGGTAACATGGATATCTTTGTGCCTAAAACATGAGGGAGATCCCTGCTAGATAATAACATTCACCTCCATGTACAAAATAGCAGCCAAACTAATCCACATCTCAGCAAGACAACAAATAATAAATATAAAAATCCCTAAAAAGCTAATTGTGGCAACACAACAGGGGCCAGTGACAGTTTAACAGCTTTTCCCAGAGGGATGTCCCTTTACCTCTCTGTCTCTTCTCCATCTTCTCTTGGCGACGATCCTTTCTTCTTTTCTTCAATATCTGACCTTAATGCACCTCTGTCTCCTTCTCTCCCACTCCTAGAGGGCTCAGGTACAAATATCTCTCTGAAATTCCACGCTCTGTATCTGCTTTGATAGCCAAAAAACTTGAGAGACTCTCACCAACACTCCTCTCTCACAAGCAGTCCCATCAAAAGACAGTTGGGCACATGCATGACATCATCACCTTGGGCTCATGCTGGAAGATACCATTGCAGCAGCGCAGGGGCACAGCTCAACAGTTACTACAGAGCAGATACAGTTACACCTTTACCTGCAGTGGTTTCTGGTTATATATAGTGACTCAGCTGCAATGGTTACCTGCTGTTTTTACCCAGGCTTTATTATGTACCTTCCTGATAGTGTTTTCTCAGACACGGTGCCACTATAAATATATATATATATATATATATATATATATATATATATATATATATATATATAGTATACAGTAAAGGATTTGGGGGTGACCTGTGCCCTGTAGGTGGGAAGTATTCTTCCATTGGCTCAATAATATAATAGGATTAGACAGGGTTACTCTCAAGGTGTACAGAAAGGACTTGGTCAGGTTTTAACCCGATTGGGGGCATTATTGGTTAACTTAAACGTCACAAACTATTGGTAAATTTGAATCACAGCAGTGTCCATCAAATTCAACCTTTTGTCCTAGCAAAACCTAACTTGTTGCTAGTTGATTTTTAGTGTAAGAGTGTGGCCAAAAATCTTATTATTACATGCTTGTGTTCATGGGGGGTCCCAGGCAAATAATTGTACAGGGTCCCAACAATTATAATGGTGGCACTGAGATTAGGGCACCTTTAACAGTTGCACAATGCAGACAAAGGGGCAGATTATGTCAGGATGCGGAGTACTAAAATATGGGAATGAGCCAGTGAGATTTGGGGACAAGCCTGTGATATTCAGGGGCAAAGCTATAACATCAGGGGCAGAGCTTTGTCATCAGTGGTCTGTGATGAGTATCAGCCATCTTTTTGATTGGGTTTCACCAAGACAGGAAGCTTTGAACTTGACAGTCCTTCAAAACCAGACTGATTGGAACCCTATAAATTTATTAAAGGGGTTGTTCACCTTCAAACAGTTCACTAGAAATAAAGACATTTTTTAATTACCTTCTAGTTTCTATTCGTGATTGTTTTTCTAATATTATAGTGTAAAGTTTCATTTTTCACCTTCTAAAGCAGCTCTGGGAGGAGGGGGTCGCAGACAGCCCGACACTTCATCAACTGTTCTAAATTGAAACATTTAGTTGATACATTTGTCATTGTCCCTGAAGAATCCCTGAGTTTCAATTAAAGGCAGTTGTATGAATTGATACAATAGTTGCTAATATTCCACAGATGTTGCTGAGAAATGTATCAACTGAATGTAGCAAAATGTAACAGGTCAGAATCTGATCCTGGATCACTGAGCTGCCAGACTGAAACACCAGAGACACGAACATTAAACTTCAATTTTGGAAAAATTATATAAAAAAAAATTAAAATGGAAAGCAATTGATAAAAAGTCTTTATTTCTGGTGAACAATCTGAAAAAAAATTCAACTGGAAAAAGTGTTTGGAAGGTGAACAACCCCATTAAGGAGATCCAACATTTTGCTCATACAATGCAAGTAATCAAGGCCTTCTGTAATACCACATACTGCATGACAAAGTACTGCAAAGCTGCAAATACATGTATGTTATCTCTTTAAAGGAACAGTAATGTCAAAAAATGAAAGCGTTTTTAAGTAATGAATAATAAATATAGTGTTGCCCTGCACTGGTAAAACTGGGGTATTAATTCAGAAAGATTATTATAGTTTATATAAATAAATTTCTGTAAAGCCACAAGGGCAGCCATTCAAGCACAAGACAAATAGTAGATAACAGATAAACCATGAGAATCCCATTGTATACTAAAGGGCTTATCAGCTGTGTATCCCGTGCCTTTTCTCCTTTTTCAGCTTTGAATGGCTGCCCCCATGGCTACACAGCAGCTTGTTTATATAAACTATAGTGGAGTTGCTGAAGCAAACACTACCAGTGCAGGGCAACAGGGCATTATATTTTAATTAATTTAATACACTGTTGTTGGTGTTACTGTTCCTTCAATGTAAATATTAATGTAAGAATACACACACAGGCTGTGCAAAGAATATTTAAATGTATGTAAATTTAAATATGAAAGATGAATATATCTTCCTCTTTGTGAACATGAAACAGAATAACTTTAAAAAAAAAAAGTGGGTTAAAAAAAAAAGATAAATATAATACGGTTTCCACATGAACCCCAATGAGTTTCCTCTGGAGGCAACTTCAAGAGAGACTGAAGCCTCACATGGGTTTTACCACCAGCGATTGACATTATTGCTGGTGGGAAAGATTTTAGGATACAGGAGATTAGTCGCCTGCAGAAGCAGAAATGTATCACTGGCGATTAATCTCCTGGTGTGCCATTGCCCTAAAGGAGCATAAAGCCTTTTGTTCAACATGAGTGCAGTGAACAGGAGCTGCACTGAACATACTTTTTGCCTTTTGTGTAAACCAGGAAAAACCTAAGGTATTTGGAATCAGGCCGGACTGGCAAATGCCAGAGGGGCTGCTATAAGGTGCCATAGAAAGTCAGTATTTATTTAGTGGGCTGTTTGGGCCTCTGTGTGGGCTGTTTGGGCTTCTGTGTACCTGAAATGCCAGGGCCTATTTTAATTCTCAGTCGGGACCTTTTTGGAATAGCCTTTCTGTACACGAAACCAAGGGGCAGATTCACTAATCGCCGAAAAGTCACCAGCGACCACTTCGCACCCATCGATACACTTTGCCAGGTGAAAATTAGCTTAGACAACGCTTATTCACTAATATGCAAAGTTGCGTCTATGGGGCCGAATGCCAGCGTGTTTTCTCTATCGTTACTTCAGCAATTCAAGCTAATCCTAGCGCAACTTTGTTAGAGGTCTTCGCTCAGGCTAATTTGCATACGGCAGGGAACCTTAATAAAGAAAATACAGCTGTTATGATGCCCTACACATGAGCCCAGTGTATGTTCCATATGATAGAAATGTAACCTGGTTACCAAAAGAAAAATTTTACGGACTTTTGCAGGCTATCACTCTACAAAAAGGAAAAGACAGAGGGTTTTTTTGGGACTTAGAAAATTTTTAATCTAAAAATGGAGGAAGTCCTATGCACTCAATTGCACTTTGCCTGGTCTGAGCTGGCGAAGGCAAGTTTGGTGAAAGAGGTCACATTTAGTAAATTCCGCATCTTAGTGAATTTGCGGAGTAATGTCCATTTGACATATCGAAAATTTGTCTGACGGTTAATAAGTTGGCGAAGTGCCTGAAAGTGGTAACACTAGCGAATTTTCACCAGCATTAAGCTGGCCATAGACGCCAGGATTCGTACGATTTTCGGACCGTGTGTGGAAGAGTCCCGACATTTTTAGTCCGGCGGAGATCGGTCGTTTGGTCGATGGGACAGGTTAAAAGATTTCTGTCGGCTGCCGATAATATCTCTGCGTGTATTGCCAATTGTACGATTTTCAGTGGGAGACTGTCACTAGCTTTGGTTGGACATAACTATCGTACGATTGCTGTCAGGGGCAGAACATCGGCTGATCTGTTCTTTTGTACTTTATTTGATCGGAATGGTTAGTGGCAGGTCAGGAGATGGGAAAGTCCGATTGTATGATGATTCGTACGGTCGGATCTTTGCGTCTATGGCCAGCTTTAGTCACTTCGCCCTTTAGTAAATCTGCCCCCAGATCTGTTTTCAAACTAAGGTTTGATAGGTTTGTATCTCACATATCATATTATTACTGCAACCATCGTGGTTCTATAGTCTCTTAAAACACAACTGATTTTGTCAGCATTTATGTAGGGAAGCCCTCTGTATAGCAGAGAAGATGTAGATGGAGATGCAGATCAAGAAACCTTATATTGTTAGTGATCTCTGTGGTTCAGTTCTTGCATGATTAAACCACTAACATAAGGCATCTGCTGCTGCACAAGTGTTACAGTGAACATACCCCCCTTTACTGGGTTTCTTAAGCCATCAGTACTCTACATTAGCTATGATAGTATAGTGGCTTAACTATAGTAGTAACAGATCCCATGCCTGGAACAAGAGGCTCCCTGACAACTCCTGGTAGGGCACTTAGTACATAAGACTCTTCTCATGGAGATAGGCCCTCGCTTAACTACTGGAGGAAAGGTTGACTAAACTGTATCTCCAACCATAATAAAAGTACTTCAAATAATTTGGGTGCCATAGGTTCTTTTAAAAACAGATGCAATTATTTATTGACAGATGATACACAAGAAAATAGTGGGTGCTGACTTGATGTTACAAAATCAAACATGCACAGGCTTCCCATAATAATCATCCAGACCAATACATACTCAGATTGTCAGGTTTAGTGTTCACAATTCCCATTCTAGGTGGATCTCACAGTGGTCTTACACCCAAGGATCTCGCTAGCCATGAGCCTAACCCATTGAGGCTCTATGGGAGTCACACAGGGGTGTACTAAGAGGACAAGTAAAAAAGAAAGTGTAAAAAATGGTAGTGTCAGGGTTAATACACCCAGGGTCATACATGGGCCAATAAAAGCAGCCAACTTGGTCCCTCAAAACTGAGTCAGCATTTATTGTCCTATACATGGAACCCACTGAAGGGACCAATATGTGGCCAAGTACTGGCCAGATATATTTTATGTAGGTTTGAAAATTCTCATGAGGGCTACATCGGAATATAGATGTAGTACTTGCCTGCAGGCTTCCGTAGGTGAGAGGGTGAGTTTGCCAAAATGCATCCCATGGGGAGCAATCATCACTCTCAAATTTCACACTAAATTCCCACCAGGTCAGAAACCCATCAACTGCTTTTAGGTCGTCAGAGATGGGCCTTGCCATGTATCCACTGGATTATCATCTTCGCTTTAAAACCATACTAGCAACGCTGCAACAAAATTTTAACTACAATTAAATCATTAGTGTCTGGTAAAAACATGGGCTCAGACACATTTACAGAAGATAATTATAAGATTATTGCTTGTCTCCTATCTCACTTAATGCATTAACTAAGTGTTCGTGACTACTAGAAGGGTCAGGCCAGGCCAGGGAAAACCAGAGTAATCCAGGATAATTGCAGACCCACATTCATAATATGCAGTGGCAAAAAAATTATTAATTTCTAAAATGATTTCCTTTTTCTCTGTGATAATAAAACAGTACCCTGTCCTTGATGGTAACTGAACCGCATGAATACATATTGGTACCAAAATCCTATTTGGTTGATTTCAAAATTCTTGTTACCAGATATAGGCCAGTCCAACATGTAGTGGATCACGGGCCAGGGCTGCCATTAGAAATCCCCCGCCCACCCCAGCCCCCAAGTACCACCCCAGATCCAGCCCACACCACAGTTAAAAGACCACACAGACATAAGCACTAAAAATGGTAACCCCCCTCCACACACACAAGTTATAAAAAGCTATTGATGGTCAGGGCCCCCTTATAAGTTAAAAAAAAACAAAAAACATTGGCGCCAGGGCCCCCCTTACAAGTTAAAAAATAATTGGGACCCCAGAGAACAATTGGTGGCAGGGGCCTATAGATTATTAAAATAATATTTGTGGCCAGGGGATTAAAAAAATAAAAAAAACACACACTGAGCACATTGGTGCTCAGTAGAATTGAACTTGTGGCTTCAGGACTTCAACTTCGCCTCCTTTAGTGACTTTGGGTCTTTTCCCCGATTCAGGGCTTCAATTCCGGCTGTTTTCATAAATTTGGGTCTTTTCACCGATTCAGGACTTTAATTTCGGCTGTTGAATTTTGGCTGTTTTCTTGACTTCTGGTCTTTTCGCCGCTCCAGGACTTCAACTTCGGTTGTTTTTGTGACTTTGGGTCTTTACACCCAGCACTTCAGCTGCGACTTTGGGTCGCAGCTTCAGGATTTAAATGGCTGTTTTCGTGACTTCAGGGCTTTTCTAATTCGATTTGAATTCGTTTCGAGTTTGCGGGTCAATCTCATTCACCCGAGTTTGACAAATGAGATTTTTTTTCATAAATTGCAGTTCGTCGAATTTTGGTCAAATTTTGAGTTCATGGGAGTTTAAAAAAACTCCCATGATCTCTAAATTCGACCCTTGATAAATCTGCCCCTAACTGTAACTATTAACTTTTTTCCCACAACAGGGTCTGTCACTGAAGAACCCACCAATGCAGTGAATACTATTCCCAAACCATATGTATAATATGCATTGGGCTAAATATTTTAAAATATGTCTCGTTTCTAATAGAAATATTGAAGGGACGTTTACCTATTTTTTAGGATGTTTCAGAATGGACAATTTTTAGCAACTTTTCAATTGGTCTTAATCTTATTTTTTAAAGTTTTTGAATTATTTGCCTTTCTCGTCTGATTCTTTCCAGCTTTCAAATGGGGGTACTGACCCTAGAAGCAAACAAAAACTATTTCTCTGTGAGGCTATTTATTTTAATTGTTAATTTTTATTACTTAAGTTTCTATTTAGGTCTTCTATTTATATCCAGTGTCGGACTGGCCCACCGGGATACCAGGAAAACTCGGTGTCAGACAGTGGACCCTCTTTTAACCATTTAGCCTATTTTATGGCCATTCCCCATTTCTTTAAAAGGAAAGAATGCTTAATAATGGAAGAATATAGTAAGTAGATTTAGAAGACTAGGAGAATGAAAAGGTTGGGTGAGGAGATGAGGAATAATAGTTTGGAAAGTGGGACTGGGATGCCAGGGGCCCACCAGAAAACCTTAGACCGTAGGTCTAAGGTTTTCTGGTGGGCCCCTGGCATCCCAGTCCGACACTGTTATATCCCAGTCTTTCTGACCATTTAATTGCAAAAGCTACCACTTTGTATATTGTTTTAATTGTAAAACGTGCAGATTATTTCATTCAAACCACTGGCTGGTTGCTAGGATAATTTGTACCAGATAGCCCCTGAAATACCTAACTGGAGAACTGCTAAACAATAGACTACATTTGAAAAAAAAACACATAAATAAAAGAAATGAGGTGTTTATAATTCCATTATATACATATTCTAGCTTGATTTATAGACAGAATGGCTTATGGGTATTAGAGGTAATTTATTGCAGTTGTGGTCAGGAAAAGATTGTTGCAGTTGTTGCTTAAAACAAAGTACTTGCACCTCCATATAGTTGTGCTGAGTTCCTGTTTCTTATGAAAAATGCATGTAAAGGTGGCCATACAAAGGGAGATCTGCTCATTTGGCGATTTCGCCAAACGAGCAGATCTCTCCCCGATATGCCCACATTGAGTTGGGCGATATCGGTCTGATACAATCGTGGGCCCTAGGGCCTGACGATCGGATCAGAATGTAAGTGATATGGGCGGCTGGATCGCGGGACCGCTTCAATGTACAGATGATTTTTTACCCTGCCCGATCAGAATCAGCCTGACTTTCGGACAGATATTGAGCGAGGAAGCCCATCTGTCAGCAGATTTTATTGGCCTGTGTATGGGGGCCTAAAGTTTGCCTATTGATGCAGGGGAACCCTGGAATGGTAGCTCCAGGGTTCCCCAAATGGCCTGTTTTAATTGACACAGCGACTTATGGCCTAAAACATTGGGTGCAAATTTAATTTTGACACAGATAAATTGCATTTGATTTACATTAAATAGCAGTAGAGCACACACAACTGCACACGTGCATTACCCACAATTTTGTCACATGCATCCCTACCTCATGGCTGCAATTACACTGGAAATGTGGCAGAATTGTGCCTTGTGGGTAAAAAAAACATGGGGCCCAAAATTAAACTTTGCTCCCTGTAACTCGGAGTCCCATAGACTTTTGAAGCAAACACAAAGGAGATCAGGCTATTATATTCATATGTATGTGCAGAAGTTATATTTTTGTTGTTGCATATGCTACATATGTTACATATGCTTTAGAAACAATGAGTAAATTATTTTCACCATTAGGGCTCTTACACACGGCTGTTTTTGCCTGCGCTCCCCTGCGTTGCGCTTTCTTCCGTTCAGCCACAGGGGAGCGCAGAAGTAGACGCAGTCAATTATTTTGAAGGGGGCTGAACTCACACAGAGGCATGTAAGTGCCAAACACAGGTTGGGACACAGCATGTTGCATCTCACCTGCGTTCGGCGCATACATTGCGTCTGTGTGAGTACAGCCCCCTTCAAAATAATTGAGTGCGTCTACTCCTGTGCTCCCCTGTGGCTGAACAGAAGAAAGCGCAACGCAGGGGAGTGTAGGTAAAAACGGACGTGTGTAAGAGCCCTTACAAAGAAAAGTAGGAAAACACTTTTAATTAAAGTTTGCTAATAGTTTATCCTGGGTTCATGCATGCAATTAAAATGCACTTACTAATTTTGGCTATATCCTTCAGGTTACCCTCCATTAGTCCCAAACATGATTTAATTATAAAGTGCAAAAACCTATAAAAAAACAATTCCACATTTATTTTTACCACGTTACACAGGGGTATATGGCCAGAGCTTGCCAGAGTAAAATGTCAACCAATGAATCTTTTCTTAACTGAAAAATAGATTCATTATTGATGATTAGATCATGCATATAATGCGATAATTGCTTTTGAAACTGTGCAGCCAAACAAACGTTTATACAAATGGAGATCTGCTGGTAGAGAGGAGGCTGGGGAGAACATTGTTGGCAGATAAAACAAGCCTTAATTATTGATAGCTGTCAGCAACTGTATGAAGCCACTTAGGAGCAATAACTATCAGACTCAGCACATCACCGGGGGCCTAGATACACTTTATAGGCATTTGCCTAAAGGCAATAGAAATGTCTCTATTTCCTAAATTATTTTTACAGTAAATGGGAGGCAGTACACAAGTAACAGTAAATTAACTATCCTATTATATAAGGAAATTATTTACTTTTGAGGGCAGATTATCTGATAACTCCAGCAGGGCCCCCATATGATGGCAGTAAGACAAACAAGTGTCAGATGAGAAAGCAAACACTCAACTTGGTTACACTATGATAGCCTGTGATTGAAAGGCCTAACTGGAATGTCCCACAGCATTTGTTGTAAAGCTTTTTCAGTTGAAGCCCTCTTTGAAGGTCCAAGGGCCCTCCTCAGCTCATAATAAATTTCCAGATATGGTTAATTATCTAGATCAGTGGTCCCCAACCAGTAGCTCATGAGCAACATGTTGCTCACCAACCCCTTGGATGTTGCTATTAGTGGCCTCAAAGCAGGTGCTTATTTTTGAATTCCAGGCTTGAAAGCAAGTTTTAATTGAATAAAATTAAGTATAGTGGCAAGCAGAGTCTCCTGTAGGCTGCCAGTCCACATAGGGGCTACCAAATAGGCATCACAGCTCTTATTTGGCATCCCAATGGACTTTTTTCACGTTTGTGTTACTCCCCAACACTAGAACATCACATCTGGTTTCACCCCACACCTCACCCTAGTTTACCTTCAAGCTGGGCTTTCAGGTGTCCATAGGACAACAAATAGGCATTCTGATCTGATCTCACAATAACTGGTCTTCAGGCTGAGCCTCCCTGCCCTAATCTAAGCACTCCCCCCAGGTGGTCAGTTCCCAAGTTTAGGAACCACTGACCTTGAGGTTTGTTTGCTAGAATTGCCCTGACTCCCAGCTGTTTCTATACACCAACTGACCACAATCGGGAAAAATTAACTAACCTACGAAAATTCGTCATTGACGGCTTCGCACCCATCGTACACTTAACCATGTGAAAATTCGCTCAGAAAGCGCTAGTTTACTAAAATGCGAAGTTGCGTCCAGGGCACTGAAAGCTGGCGAATTTTCACTAGCGTTACTGCAGCAATCAATACTTCGCTCAGGCTAATTAGAATACGTAAAATTTGCATTATAAAGATGAATGGACGTATATGTTGCAGCAAATACATTAAATTACACAAGTCCAGGGAACCTTAATAAAAGAAAATAGAGTTCTTATGATGCCCTACACATGAGCCCACTGCATAGTTTATGTTCCATATGTTATCAAAGGAGGGGGGAAGCTGGTTACCCCCCCCCAAAAAATACAATCTTTTGCAGCCTATCACACTGTAAAAAGTAAAATACGCCAGCGTGTTTTGGGACTTTAAAAAACTTTTCAAAAAAATTTTTTGACCAAGTCCTATCTACTCTATTGCACTTCGCCTGGTCTGAGCTGGCGAAGGCAAGTATGGTGCAAGAGGCAACTCTCAATCTTAGTTAATTAGCGTAGTTACGTTCGTTCGCCAGAGCGAAACTTCGCCTGGCGTTAGGGTGTGTCATGTACCGCTAGAGTCTATCTCCTTCGCTAGTGAAGTTACGCCAGTGCCCGTTAGTAAATCAGCAAAGTTCCGAAATGACGTTACGCTGGAGAATTTTCGCGTTAGTCACTTCGCCCTTTAGTAAATTTCCCCCATAGAGTTCATTTTAAGCAAATAATGTTTCAAAAACAGCAGACAAACATATCACCATTCATCTCAGCAGTGCTGCTGGGCAGCTGTACATCATAACACACTCATAGATCATGAGTATAAGTATGCTTATTAGGGAGGAACTCCACGATGCGTTTGGTGCCGACACGTCGCTGTGTTTGATGAAGCGCGCTGCGTTTTCATCTGACAGTCGGTTAAATGTAGCTCTTACATTCGATTCTCCTTCACTTCCTATTTCTTCACAACACCCGACACGTCGCATGTGTTTCGTCGCATGGCGACGTGTTGGCACCAAATGCATTGTGGCGTTCCTCCCTTAAATCAAAAGTATAAAGCACATAATATAAAAAACACAATGAAAAAGAACCCTACGTCCTCCTTCAGCAGTGGCAAAAAAATACAAAAAGAGGCGTCTAATGAAGACCATGTAGGGGTCAAAATGTGTAGGGTTCTTTTTCATTATGTACTTTATACTTTCGATTTAATGAACATACTTAAGTGTACCTGCAGCTCACTTTATTTATACAGAATGAGTGGTTTTTGCCTCTCAAGCTCTGCTCCTGATGAGTTAATTTGTTGGAAACAAAGGGGCAGATTTACTAAAGGGCGAAGTGACTAACGCTAGCGAAAAATTTGCCATTGTGACGTAATTTCGGTACAGATTTACTAACGAACGCTGGCGTAACTTCACTAGCGAAGGAGATAGACTGTAGCGGTACTTCGTTCCCTAACGCCTGACGAATTTGCGCTCTGGCAAATGGACTTAACTACGCAAATACACGAAGATGCAGATTTTACTGAACGTTACCTCTTGTACCAGACTTGCCTTCGCCACCTCAGACCAGGAGAAGTGCAATAGAGTAGATGAGAGTTCCTCATCAAATAGTTGAAAATTTTTCTAAGTCCCAAAAAACGCTGGCGACTTCATTTTTCAGGGCGACAGGCTGCAAAGATCAAAAAAATTTCTGGGGTACCCGGCTTCCCCCCTACTTTTCCTAACATATGGCACATACACTATACACTGGGCTCATGTGTAGGGCAATATATTTTATTTTATTAAGGTTCCCTGGGCTTGTGTAATGTAATGTATTTGCTGCAACCTATACGTCCATTCAACTTTAACTTCCCGCCATATGCAAATTAGGCAACGCTAGCGCAGCTTCACTTAGTTTGCCGCAGTAACGGTATTGCAACTTCGCCAGCATTCAGCGCCCTGGACGCAACTTCAGATTTTAGTGAATTAGCATTGTCCTGGCAAATCTACTATGGGGCCGATTCACTATGGGTCGAATATCGAGGGTTAATTAACCCTCGATATTCGACTAGGAACTAAAATCGTTCGACTTCGAATATCGAAGTCGAACGATTTAGCGCAAATCCTGCGATCGATCGAAGGATTCGAAGGATTTTAATCCAACGATCGAAGGAATATCCTTCGATCAAAAAATCTCAGGCAAGCCTATGGGGACCTTCCCCATAGGCTAACATTGAGTTCGGTAGCTTTTAGCTGCCGAAGTAGGGGGTCGAATTTTTCTTAAAGAGACAGTACTTCGACTATCGAATGGTCGAATAGTCGAACGATTTTTAGTTCGAATCGTTCGATTCGAAGTCGAAGTAGTAGTCGAAGGTCGAAGTAGCCCATTCGATGGTCGAAGTAGCCCAAGAAACACTTCGAAATTCGAAGTTTTTTTAATTCGATTCCTTCACTCGAGCTTCATGAATCGGCCCCCAAGTGTTGCGATGTGAGCGAAGCTGCCAAATATTCGGAGGTTAGTGAATTTGCCCCAAAGAGCTTACAGATTATTCCTAAAGCCAATTACAAACAGGTATACATACACATTATTTAGCGATTTCCTGAATTTAACCATCAGCAAGTGGCCTATTTTCAATGCATTCAATTATTCTAAAAAGTTCAAAAGGAATTTGTGGGAAGGATAAATTTATACGACCACTATAAATAAATGTCTATGACCGTTTATAAACGGGCCTCGTGCAGCCCGAACACATGATCATCACATGCAGCTGCGGGAAGACTTGCCATATTTCAGGCAATGATTAAAGGAAGATCTGCTTTAATTTGGAAAAAGAAAGAACCCACCAGAGGCTATTCTGTAGTTATTTTACTGGAATTGCAGTGCAATTTTATAGTTCTGGCAGCCACTTAAGTAGTAAATGAAGGAAATGGTGAGTGACAGTTTTATTAAGTTATTCCAAGTTGGAATGTATTATATAATAGTGTCGTTTAACATCCTCTTACATTTTTTTGGTCATGTTCCAACTCATTTGTCTGTTCCTGTTGTTCTGCAAACATGTGGCTTTATACACCTGTCTATTTTTTTGCACGTGTTTTGTCACAGATGTGTACTTCAGGCTAAAAGTACTAAACTGCACATGGCCTTGCTCTGGTGAGCGAGCTCTGCATCGGCCCTTGTATTTTCTACTAACCATATAGCAAGCAGCAAACAGGACTCCCTGCTCGTTTACTTACTGACCTTAGTTCAGACACTGGATGCTTCAACCAATTACAAGTTCATGGGTCATGAAGGGGAGAAACGCATGATCTTCCTATACCTAGAAGTTTTTTTAAAGTAAAGCGCATATGCTATTTTGTCAACCAACCTCAAATTAAAATAGTGTAGCAAAGAAATGAGTTTGAGTTTCAACCAATGCAGGTGAGAGGTAGGTAAAGCCTGGGCATGGAGTGTGCACTCACAATTATTTGCAAGGCAGAGATCATTTCTCATAAAAGTATATAATTACACCTTGCGCAAATATTAAGCAAACGGACGCGCAATCACACAAAAGGGATTCCACCTCTAAAAGAGAGATAAAAATTCAAAAATGTATGCGTTTCCTATAATAAAACTGAACACCTCACTTAGGGGCAAATTCACTAAGATTCGAAGTTGCGCCAGGCGCAACTTCGCCAGGCGTATTTTCGCCAGAGCTCCGCAAATTCACTAAAATCCGAAGTTGCGCACAGGGGTAGCGTAAGTTTTCGAAGTTGCGCTAGCGTTAATTCGCCAAGCGAAGCGAAGTTTCACTAGCGATGGTTCATTTGCATACGGCGCCAAATTCAAATTTCAATGGAGGAACACGTATTAGCACTACAAATGCCTAAAAAACCTTCAAATCAGCAAATAAAAATTTTATTTTGCCCTACACATGTGCCCACTGTCTAGGTAAGTTGCCATGAGTCAGGAAATGTAGGGGGGAAGGAGGGGAGCCCCAAAAATGTTTTCGATCTTTTTCAGCCTATCACCCATCATGTAGAAAACACGCCAGCGTTTTTTGGGACTTAGAAAAATTTTTGACTTTTTTTGAAACAATCCCTATCTACTCTATTGCGCTTCGCCAGGTCTGAGGTGGCGAAGGAAGTCTGGCGTAAAAGGTAGCGTTCAGTACACTGCGCAAGTTAGTGAATTTGCGTAGTTATGTCGCTAGCGAAAATTCGCCTGGCGTAAGGGTGCGAAGTAACACTAGCGAAACTACGCCAGCGTTCGTTAGTGAATTTGTGCAGTAACGAAAAATGCCAAACGCTAGCGTTCGGTGCTTCAGCACTTAGTGAATTTGCGCCCTAGAGTCTCCCTTTTTTATTCCAATGCAGCTTTGGATAGCTTCACTTAAGGTTCCAGGAAAATATCCTACAGCTTGGCAGGAACTTAGTGATCTCTCCCTTCACAGCGCCAGCTCCTTCACTCAAGAAATAAATGACATAAACACAAATTGTTAAAAACTTGTCTTAAAACAGTACCGGATCCATGCTAAGATAATACTCACCGGATTCTCCTGGCACAGTCGCGTATTACAGCCGGCTCACAATACGGTTCTACTGGCAATCCCGTCTGTCTGTGTCAGCGTCCGTTCGCAATGGATTCCTGCTTTCAGTTCCATTTGTTGTCTCGTGTTCCACTGCATCTGCGTCCACTGCTTCACTTCCTAGTTCCTTCGTCTCGTATGAGTTACCACTGGGATTGGATGTTGCGGTATCGATGCTGTGGGCTGTGAAATCGTTAGAGCAATGAAGGGAGAGCTCAAAATTTCATATAAGAGTACACATTTTCTATGCTTTAATGTAAGTGTGTACCTACAGAAACCACCGGAAAAGAAATACCCACTTCAATCCAGGGAACATAGGAAGGGCCTTCATTAGGTTACAATCAGTTGGTAGTTTAATATAAGTGAATTTGCCAAAAACTGGGCCAACACGTGTGAATCACAAGGTAAGCACTGAGTTATTAACTGGAGTAGAAATGTGCCAGCCCAAGAGCTAGGAATATGAACAAACAATCATAAAAACATTCTCAACCTGCCACCGTAAGCTTTAAAGGAATAGTTTACCCCTTGTTCGACATGAGTTCAGCACAGTGATCCCCAAACAGGGGCTCATGAGCAAATATATTGCTCATCAATCCCTTGATTGTTGCTCCCAGTGGCCTCAAAGCAGGTGCTTATTTTTGAATTACTGGTTTTCATTGCATAAAACCATGTGTACTGCCAAACAGAGTCTCCTGTAGGCTGCCAGTCCACATAGGGGCTACTAAATAGCCAATCACAGCCCTTACTTGGCACCCCAGGAACATTTTTCATGCTTGTGTTGCTCCCCAACTCTTTTAAAGGGGTTGTTCACCTTTGAGTTGCCTTTTAGTTTGATGTAGAGAGTGATATTCTAAAACAATTTGCAATCGGCTTTCATTTTTTATCATTTGTGGTTTTTGAGTTATTTAGCTTTTTATTCAGCAGCTCTCCAGTTTGCAATTTCTGCAATCTGGTTGCTAGGGTCTTAATGATCATAGCAACCATTCATTGATTTTCTGAAGAGACAGGAATATGAATATCAGAGGGTCTGAATAAAAAGATAAGTAATAAAAAGTATCAATAACAATACATTCTAAACTTACAGAGCGTTTGTTTTAAGATGGGCACATTATTAGACTACCAGTATACAACCCCTGTTAGCATGGAATCCCTATTAAGCAGGGAATTAGCTATGCTCTGGTAATACAATTATCTACTGCTTTAATATAACAAAGAAAAAGGAAATTTTAAAAAAGCTGTATTATTCGATTAAAATGAAGTCTATGGGGCAAATACCCTAACCAGTTAAAAATTCACCAGCGACGGATTCGCAGCCATCGCAACACTTTGCCAGGCGTAAATTAGGTAGGACAACGCTAACTCACTAAAATGCGAAGTTGTGTCCAGGGCGCTGAACGCTGGCGAATTTTAGCTAACAGTTTGGCAATCAAAGCAAAGATGCGCTAGCGTTGCCTTATTTGCATACGTTGGGAAATGACGTATATGTTGCAGCAAATACATTACACATTTAGAACATTTTATTTTCAGCCCAATAAAGCGATACTGACTATAATAATCATAGGAATGTGTCAGTATAAAGTATGCTGCACCCGGAATATTTTCCGACCCTGCTTAAAGATCTTTCAGTGATGCTGGGCTGGGGGCGGTGCGATCCTTCCATAGGCTGATTACGAATCAAAACAGGACTTCAGCCTATGGAAGGATCACTGCGCCCCCAGCCCAGCGTCACGAAAGGAAAACAGAAAATCCGTTAGTAGTGTGAGCTGCGCAAAGGTGCACAGGGTTGGGGTGGGCAGTCCATACTGACACGTTCCCATAATTTCAGTATCGCTTTAATGGAATGCTTTAATGGAATGCTATTATGCCAAAAACATTTTGGATGACATTTCTGCCCAAATAAAGCTAAAATTTGAATAAATACTCATTTTTGTACCAGTAAGTAGATAAGACTTCCAGGATGTTTTCCTGTTGCTAAATGTGGATGTAATGCATTCTAACAAAGTAATATTTCTATATTACTAGTACAACTAGGATAATGTTTTGGTCATTTATAGCTAAATGCAAGATCCCCACACCTCGTGCTGAAGTGTGTCGTTAGAGAAACGGTTAGAAGACTATCTTGTTTTTGTGGTTATTCCTTGTCTTGCGCTCTGTTCAGCATATTATACTAAATAAATCCCATGCCACAAACCACAGTGTAGTTAGGGGTCGAGCGCTTAAAAAATTCTTGCTCCTGTTGTGAAATCACCTTGTACAACAAGAGCAGAGAAAGGCTACACAGGATTCCTGGTTATTTATTTCGATATGTGGCTCTTTTTTCTCTGCTAAACACAGTGAAACACTGGAGAGGAAAGTTAAGGGACTGACAAGGGGACAAGGCAGTTCAGATCATCATCATACACTTTACCAATATGTATTTACTCTATAAAGAGCCCCCTTTCTCCTCCTTATCGAGTGTATGGTGACAAACTCTTACTAGTAAAATGTTAATTACTCCAGGGTACAAGGCCAAAGGATGATACAAATAGTGCTAGGTTTATGGGAATAATTATAGGAGCATAACGGACCCATCTACATAGATGTGCTTTTTTAGCAGAATATTCCTCTTCTTTTTTTTGTTTCCGCTATATACTATATATATATATATATATATATATATATATATATATATATATATATATTTATACACACACACACACATACATGTTGCAGAATAAGGAACCAAAAAACCCACCAACACATGACAGGAAGGCAAAAGAGATTAGTCACTTGATAAGCAGCTTTTGTTCTGAGTATTCAATGTGGCTGGTCTCATTCTTATACTCTCACCATTACAATGATTTTTAAATGGAATATTGTAACCTGCAAGCATTATAAACAATGGGTTACAATGCAGTCACTCCATATTCCCGGCTCCAAATACTAGCTTAATAAACTTGCAAACACCTTGGATTCACATTGTAATGTTTGTCAGATTTGCAAACCTGCACATATTTGAAATCAGAGTCCTACTCCTTTAAAATCTTCAACAAACAAAAAAAATTGGGTCAAGGCAAACGAGGGTCTGTATGCCTAGCTGCTGTTCATAAAACCACATAATAAGAAGAACAGAAAAGTGGAGAAAACAAAATAAGGCAAATTGATAAGATATAGGATACTCCTCCTGAAATGGTCAGCTTCACATAGTTATTGGTGCAGATGGATTAAGTGGACCACAGGTCAAATTATCACTCATATATTAGCATAAAGAACAAGCAGAAATGGTCAATTATGCCCAAAACACCAGGGGTCCCCCAACCTTTTTTACCTGTGAGCCACACTCTATTGTAACTGTTGGGGAGCCACACAAGCATGAAGAATGATCCTTGGTGATGCTAAATAAGGGCTTTAACCTTTAATCTAATCTATAATCGGTAACCCATGCATTGCTAGCCAACAAGAAGCTCTGTTTGGAGTAAATCTGCGTCACTTTGCCTCTAAAACGTACTAAACCTAAACATAAATCTGAGTGGCGAGTAACATGTGCCTCATGAGTCACTGGTTTGGGGACACTAAAGCTGGCCATAGACGCAAAGATCTGATCGTACGATTTTCGGAACGTGTGTGGAGAGTCCCGACATTTTTTGTCCGGCGGAGATCAGTCGTTTGGTCGATCAGACAGGTTAGAAAATTTCTGTCGGCTGCCGATAATATCTCTGCGTGTATTGCCGATCGTACGATTTTCAGTGGGAGACTGTCACTAGCTTTGGTTGGACATAGATATTGTACGATTGCTGTCAGGGGCAGAACATTGCTGATCTGTTCTTTAACTAATCTGACTGGTAAGACTTTGATCTGAATGGTTAGTGGCGGGTCGGGAGATGGGAAAGTCCGATCGTACGGTGATTCGTACAATCGGATCTTTGCATCTATGGCCAGCTTAAGTATCAGCATTGGATGGTAGACAATTTAGCCAATCTAAACCACTAGCCCTTGGTGATGCTACACATCCAAACTCAGCGAGGCAATTTCTACTATATTGCCTAATAAAGTATTTTACATGGGCCATATTGAAAGTGCAGTTTAAAAAGACCAAACTGAAAATAAGATACAGACAGGAGCTACATATCTCCCTTATCTTTGCTTAGATCTTATTATTTGACCCATGGAACTACTTCATGTGCTATTTGTGCCACTTTTGTGGTTGGTCAGATTAAATAATCCGACAATCCAAACAAATCCATTGAATACCAGTAGGGTCGGCCTGTGTATGGCCACGTCAAGGTCCCAGCTGGTTCATCTATCCAAATATTCCATGAAGAATAAATACTTTTTTTTACATATAACACAACACCATCATATTCAAAGTTTTATTACCTTTTTAATGCTTCAACAACCAAACAACTAATGCAAGATGCCATAAACTTGCAACATAAAATACACATATTTACATATATAGAAAAATACTTCTGAGAGGTATTGGGGACTTTGCAAACAAATTATTGCTACATGTTTAGTATTTACAAAAGCAAAAAAACAAATACGGCAAAAAGACTTAACATCCAGTCACAGTAAAAAAAAACAAAAAAACTGTAGAATTGTAACAAAAATATACAAAAAATATTACATCTTGAAAGCATTAAAATAAAAAGTGTCCAACAAAGTGCACCCAAAGTACCTCTGTGTGTGCTTAAATTGTTTATTCAACAATGACATTACAAACATTATACAGTGGATTTTATGACTTTACCCAATTGCTGCTGTGGGAACCAACCATGCAGCGAAGAGGTAAATATAATTATTTTTATTTAAACAGGAATACAGAAAAGGCGCAACAGCAAAGACAAGTCCAGTGCAAATGTAAAACCGAGATGTTGCTTAAGAACATCTCTCAAGGTGTGTTATAGGCTGCTGGGGGCTGCCGTTCAGCAACAGGTGCAGGGCTACATACCACTTCTGCTCAAGAATAATACATTCCAAGATGGCTAGAAGGACAGTAAGGCTAATGCTACAAGGCCCTCCTATTTGCCTTGCATATGTTTTATGATAATTGCTTTGCCCGAGGCAGACATGATAGTGACAGACAGCAAAGAAAAGTTTGATACCAGAATTTTATTTAACCCATGTGGCGTTAGCCTAAAAAGCAGTTCCCCAAAATGTTTTTCCGTCAGTGCATTGGGCAGTCGTATGATTTCCTATGTAACACAGACTTATACAGCTGCCCCGTGCTCCTTTGTTGCCTGCTTAAAGCATGGACAGAAAATAGATCCGCTGTACCATTTAATACATGTAAAATGCACTTTATAAAAATATGTTCTAAGGAAATACCTTCCCCTTTAAGTATGCTTGGTAGTAAGTATTCACAGACACTAGTTGTGGCTTTGCAAATGCGAATATAAGATTAGGCTTGATGTCACTGACAGCGGAAATTACCAACATGAACTATGCAATGGGAGGACCCATTTGCATGGGAAAATACACAATAGTCCAAAGCAATGATGAGCTCAGCGGCAACTATTTTAGTAATAGCTCCTTTAGGTGCAGGAACCCACTTTTGTGTTAAAGGAACAGTAATGTCAAAAAATAAGTGTTTTAAAGTAATGAAAATATAATGGTACAACTGCTGTGTTTGCTTAAGAAACAAATAAGCTCTGTCTGTTTAATGGTGTTATCTGCCATTGCTCCACAGCAGCTTGTTTATATGAACTATAATAGTGTTTCTGAAGCAAAAAGATCAGTTTTACCAGTGCAAGGCAACAGTACATGATATTTTCATTACTTTAAAACACTTACATCTTTTGGTGTTACTGTTCCTTTAAGGTACATTATTAGTGAGTGCTTGGTGTTGAGCTACGCTGGCTGTGGCTTTTAAATGGAAAAGGAGACTTCTCAAGGAAACATAGGTGGAGCTGAATGAAAGTGCTGAAATTAAGGGGGTTATTTATTAAGCTCGGAATTTTTCTAGTCGGGGAAAATAGCATTATTTACGGAGAAAAAAAAAATGAACCTTATTTTTAAGGGATATATATTAAAAGTCCAATGGTGTTAAATGTCTGTTGAAAAAAAAGTACTCCAACTCAGAGCTGCCGAGAACATTTAAAAAAGTCAATGTCAGATGTCTTGTTAACAACTGGCAGGGTTTCCAAAAAAAAGTCATTTTTGTGCTCAAAACCGAAAAAATTCTGGGATTTGGATTTTTTTAACGATTTTATTGTGACTTTTTCCCGCACCAGAAAAATTTGTGAAAGTTTACTGATAACTAGGGGGAAAGTCAATGCAGATTTGGTCAGAGTAGTTTTCAGGAAATAGTGAGAACTTTTCGGATTTTGATAAATAACCCCCTTACTGTATATGTATCTTTTTCAGCATCTTCCATGAATACTCTGTGTGTACATAGGAGGGTCGACATCTAGTTATAACTCACCCTAGGTTGGAGGTGGGAAGGTGTACCAAATGGAAGCCATTTTTACAATACCCAAATCTAAATCCTGGTTGTTTATAGCCATTTGGGTTTCACCATGCTCTCCTCAGAATGAATGTTCATGAAGGAGCAGCATTCTGTACTACTATTGGCTGATACACATTCAATACATAGCAGTGAAAGGAAGGTGGTCAGTGGGTGCTCAGTGTAGATCACAACCACCAAATAATAAGAAAATAGTCAAAACATAATGAACAATCTTTTCAACTCCAAGTAGGTTTTAGAATGGAAATCTCTGATCTTACTCAACTCTTCTAGAACACAAATTACAACACAAAAAAATTACATTCAGGAAAACGGTCACACAAAAAAACCCGGAAATGCAACAATTAGGTTTTTTGTATTCCTATGTAACCTGTATTTGGAAGTGAATATTTGGGTATGTGCAAGTCTACAAAGAAGGAATGGACATTGCTCAAAATTTCCTGCAGCATTGGAAAACCTGGGGTATAAAAGCTAAAATATTTAGAAACGATCTTGCTGCAGTACCAAGACTATTTATTGTATATGTCAAGTGCTTGAAAATGATAAATACTAAAGTGAAGAAACAATGGGAAAAATGGGATATCCCAGTCCAACGATACAGATAGGAACATTAAAGGTTCTGCAGCTTGGTATAAAGAGAAAACCCAGTTTGAAGGCCTCAAATACAAGATCTACTTGTACAACAGAGCCTAAAAAACGATATCTCCACGTAGGATTAAGCCTCAGACATAACATCTACATTTACAGTTCTTGCCATAATAAGAGTATTTCACAAGGTTTTATCCAAATAGAGTCTAAAATAATCGGCTCCAGTGAAGAGAAACAGCTTCTTCTGTATCTCTGCCCAGTGTGAGAACCTTGTTGACCAAACATTGAATTGCACAGAAAGCAAAATATAACAAAAGTCAAATCTTTTCAGATGAGAGCATATAAAGCACATTATATTCACTGTATCTGCATCTCTGCATCTTCTAAACCTATGTCATGGAAGCAGGCCAAGGATTTTCATGGGTTTGTGTGTCTTCAGAACAGTATAATAACCAAACAGTGAAAGTTCTTTCTTTCAATGAACACGGTGGCTCTTTGTGCTGCAATGGGATCCATGACCATTACATTTTTAGTCATTTTATGGTCAGAAGCTGCACAGCAAAACTGCAGTCAGTCTAAGGTGAAGTGATATCCCTTACTAGGAGTGCTTGCTTATACAGAATCAGCCGTCGCTGTTCATTAACAGTGGTTGAGAAGAAGTGCTGCTCCCCACGGAGTTTATTCTTACTGCATGGTCCAGTGGAACGTGACTTACAGGGTAAGGTATTGGGGTCTGATGGAAACAAACAGATATTATAAATCTCTGCTCCAAGTGACAATAACATCTTTATACATATGATATTCAAACATACAAAGCTCCAAAATAATTACAGTGCCCATGCATTGGCCAACCAGGCACAGTATTAAACTGATCAGCCCAGAGAATGGACAGAGATGTTCCAGATGTTTGGCTGACCTCCTGAATGGTAGGAACAGCAAAAATTGAAGCAGAGCCAAAGAGTTATGCTGCTCTTTACTTCACATTTTGGCAAGCCATCAAAATAATCCTCTATCCAACATGATCACATGATTATCATTCAACACAGCTCCATGTTTGGCCAGATTTGTAGCAGGTATGGTCATGGACGATCATAGGAGGAAACGGCAGGCACTGACCGATCACACAAACAGGCATGTAAAAGAACTGAGAACTTTATTTAGGCCACAAAGTAGATTAACACATAGCCTTACGCGTTTTGTGCTAGAAGGCACTTAATCATAGGCTGTACATGGTCACGGACTATATCTGGATATATTTATCCAGATTTGCCAATGCATCTGCAAAAAAAAGTCACTAGCATACCATGACCCTTCCTTAACAAAATGCTCAGTATAAAGAAGGAATTGCACCTTTCCAATACATTGGGTTAGAACCGCTTCATGCAACATTCTCTTCATCAAAAAACTTTAATGCCACACCCTACCACCAATATTCCTCCTAATTTTGTGTGGGCTGCGTCCCTAAAGTCATTTTTGTAGGGAGCATTTTATAAAAAGTGTGTATAATATACTTGGGCACTAGCAACTGTTGAATTATGTGACTACCCATTTTGTTGCATGATGTTTCCTGGTGTTATGAGTGCACAGCTTAATGGGAACCATAACAACCACTATGTCTCAATATTTAATGCTTTTCTCCATGACCAAAGAGATAATAAAAAAAAGCCACTTACATTTCCCTTGCTGTCTGATAGCTGCTGTTCCACCATCTGTACGATTTGCTTGAAGGTTGGTCGTTTTAATGGATCTGAATTCCAACAACTTCTCATTATTTCATACCTGTAGAAAGTTTTGTTTGGCATTAGAAATATGTACATGTAGAGTGCATCAGGCAAGTGGCCTTTTGTTTATCCAGCTGATAATAAAAAGAGCCCCTACTAAACCAAAATGAACACATTTCTTACATTTCAAGAGGAGCACATTCTGGGCTCATCATTCGGTAGCCATCCATTATCATCTTGTAGAACTTCGAGTCCACTGGGATTCGAGGGTAAGGGCTGCTCCCTGTAAGCCAAATAGTAAAAGGTAAGTTAGTGATAGATTGAAGTTAACTAGAATATTAAAGGGGACCAGTCAACCAGAAATAAAAAGCTGTAAAATTGAAGTTCTTTTAAAATTACACATGAAACAAATTATTTTTTTAGTTAAAACATCCATACCCATTATAAACATGTTTCAAACTCTCAGCTGTCAACCATATTGTCTGCCCTGCTTCCATACCTTAGGCATAGAGGCGGGGCAGGTAATTACTTTCACTTTCCATTCTGCACTTACTAAATATCTCTGCCCTCCCCTGAGCCCCCTCCCTCCTCAACATCTAGTTTTGCAGCCAGTGCATAGGCGGTGGCATCAGGTGCCCCATTTTGGTGTATAAATAAGATTTTGGCAAGATCTAAGGGCTCTTACACACGGCCGTTTTCACCTGTGATCCCCTGCATTTTGCTTTCTTCCATTCAGCCGTCAGGGAGCGCAGGAGTAGACACAGTCAGTTATTTTGAAGGGGGCTGTACTCACACAGACGCATGTAAGCACCAAACGCAGGTGAACTTGCAACATGCTGCGTCCCAACCTGCGTTTGGCGCTTACATGCGTCTGTGTGAGTACACAGGTAAAAATGGCCGTCTGTAAGAGCCCTACAGCTTGTCTTAATAACAGTGTCCACAAAATGGTGCATGCCTGCTTGATGTTATTGTGAATTCTAAGACTAAAAGAAACAAGCTTGAAATAATTTATGTACTGTAAATTAAGTTTATTTTGCTCGACCAACATCATAAAAGATGATTTGGAGTTATTTCTTAGGGTGACAGGTCCCCTTTAATAATCTAGAAGAAAATACTAGTAAAACATTAGACTGTCAACAGATCACTATCCAGTTTACCAGTGTGTGTCTTTTTTCAATATCATGTACTGTGGAAATATGTAAATTAATTTCAGCAACAGCTTGTGGGTAAGGTGCTGTCTGACCTTGGCTTATAGCTAGCTAGTCTGTTAGCATTACCTACCAAGTGAAAAGATCTCATAGAGAAGGATTCCATAAGACCACACATCACTCTCAAATGTATAGACACAATGAAATATGCTCTCAGGAGCCATCCACTTCACTGGAAGTCGGGCCTAGGGAAAACAAGGAACATTTTTTAGATTCTAATCTGGAATTTAATGCAATAAAAGTAAGAAATTCATAACCGACACTATTAACCATAGTCAAGTAAAAGTTTCAGTGGTCAGTTTGTTTGGAAAATATTCTAATACTAAAAAAAACAATAAGCTATGATTGATGATAGTTGTGCAAACAGTTGCATGTGATACGGTTATTGAATAGACTTTTTGCTATTAATCGTGCCAGGGTATACAATAGAGAGCATATTGAAACTATGAACAAGAACATTTCTTGTATTAGTGTAAGAAGTATATAGTATAAATGTACATGGTACAGCTCTATGAAATTTTAGACTTCCCACGACTGCCATATAAACTAAAAGGCACAGGACACTTCATGTTTGCTTTTGTGGGTTTATAGCCATCTCCTGAGTCCTATACATTTTCTGAATAAGAAAAGTGTATCTATTACTTTCAATAAAACAAAGAAAATCATTTCCATGCAAAGAGAAACGTGTAACAAGGCGACCTAAAATGTGCCATTTTTTTTTGCTGTGTGTGCTGGCATAACATTTTCCCCTACGGTTCCTGGATATTTACATAAGAAATTAAACACACATTCAATTATTCTTCCTTTCAAGGCGTTAAGCCCAGTATTGTGTTTGCCAACATTATGACTTCACAGAGATCATTATTTTGTTCAACACATGGGTTCCAGTTTTACTACTTTGTATCGGTATTAAGTTAAGGAAAATCAATAGGCTTTTTTTCTCCATGACAATGAACATTACATCTACTTCCATTATAGAAAACAAAAAAATGCAACTAATAGCTGTCTTTTTTTTTTTTTTTTACCAAGAAACATCCCATTATATCACCCAACCATTATCTGCCCTACAAGAGAAAGTCTGCTGATGAGATTTGAACTCTTCCCAATGCACTATAAGTCAATTTCAATGTGCTTAGCATCACTAACGAAATTACACCTGCTCATACTTACATTTCCCTTCACCACATAATTTGAGTCGTTTTTGATGTCTCGAGCAAGTCCAAAGTCACAAATTTTTGTTATCCGACCGTAAGTGAGGAGGATGTTTCTAGCAGCAAGGTCTCTGTGAATGCACTATAAAGAAAATAATATTTGTACATTTCTATTTACTGGAAATAGAACAGCTCAGTTTCCTGTAAAAGTCGAGTTACTTTTTATAAATGAGCCCACCCAAAGCGTTCCATAGCCATAACGGAGGAATAGTTTTCTTATGCAATAAAAGAAATAACTGCATACACTAGGACAAAAACAGTTTATTCAACTACAGGGTAAACTTGGTAGTTATTTTCACTGCTCTTTGGCAATATGAATCAGCAGTACTTTATGATATTTTGCTAGACAGATCTTTTATATTATCTTAGGCTAATGACACAGGGGACCTTTTGGACTGCTGCTGAAACCATGGATGGATACACTGAACCTATCCTGCTTCCCACTGTAATATATAGTAAATGTGGTGCCTGAAGCACAGAGCAGTGAAAAACACTCTGAGCAGAGCTCCGAGTATCTGTCACTGGCAAATGTGTTAAAGGCACAGTGTATCCCAAATTATACCCAGTGATAAAGGCAGGTATGGAGTATTTTGCCTGCCACTGTTTTCAGCAAAGCACCCCATGTGCCACAGCCATAACAGTTAATAAACAGACTAATGTACTATTGCTTATCAGAACTTATGAAAGCTATGTGATTTTTTAACTCAAAGCCAAATACTCACATTTTTAGAAGCGAGGAAATTCATCCCCTGTGCAACTTGATATGAAAAGTGAATCAGATCATCTGTATCCAAAGCTAAATCATCCTCTTCGGGAATTGACACAGACACGTCCTGATCCCCAAATGAACCTATCAGATGCCAAATATTAATGACAGAAATGTCAAATGTCATTATTTCATGTTATCCTAATGAACATACACTTATGGGCATTTCTATGGACTCCAGCCATTATCTTTAAAAGAATGGAATGCCAGGTACTTCATATAAGACAAAGTTAAAGTCAAACCCTGATTCATCTCTATGTGAAGGGTAAAGGAATACTAATGACACCCATCAGCTTGAAATATACCTTTTCTGCTGCACATTTTACATAAATACATGGTAATAATACAGGTATGGGACCTGTTATCCAGAATGCTCGGATTTGGGGTTTTATGGATAACGGATCTTTCCATAATTTGGGTCTTCAAGCCTTATGTCTACTAGAAATTCATTTAAACATTAAACAAACCCAATAGGCTGGTTTTGCTTCCAATAAGGATTAATTACATCTTAGTTGGGATCAAGTACAAGCTACGGTTTTATTATTACTACAGAGAATTCATTTTTAAAAATGTGGATTATTTGGATAAAATGGAGTCTATGGGAGACAGCCATTCCGTAATTCGGAGCTTTCTGGATATCGGGTTTCCGGATAAGGGATCCTATACCTGTACTTCGGATAGATAAGGTGTAACCATATGCTTTAAGTCTGTGATCTGTGCTAATATTTATGGTTATCTGTTTCAATCTGTTTAATTGTAACCTACCAGATCTCCTTTTGTCAGTCTTCGTGGGGACAACATAAGATGGCTTCATATCCATGTATTCACTCATTCCTGCACTGCAGAACAAGAGGAAGGATTAGATTCCAAACACTGTCACTGTTTACAGTGCCACAAATAATAAAAACCACAAACAAAGAAAAGGATATGAATTGTTTTATTTGGCAGGGAAACATATCGCATTGGCTGTCATTTACATTTGTCTGTTACAGGATGCAAATCTAATTGCGGGGGCTGATTGCTTGAACTGTTAAGGGAAAACATACTGCAGTTCACCTCTGGCATGAATAGGGTTAAAGTGACAATGCTTTTTTTTTTCTTACTTGGGTGTTTTTGGTCTCTGTTATTTTACTGTAAAATGCCATATGTCAGGGAGCTTACAAAATGTTATCCACAGAAGGTAAAAGCATTAGATTCTGATAGCAAGAGGAAGAATTGAGTGATGAGCAATACACTCGATCTCAAGGGATATTTTAAGCTAGGGTGGTTTTTAGTTGGCCCTCCTACAACTGCTGTCCATATATCATTTTCTTACCAGCCCATATTTCTTGTATTAAGGAGATTCTTGTAAAGTGCTGCTTCTGAGCTCTCTTCAAATTTCGGACATATAAATGAATCCCGCTTTCTCCTCAGATAATTCAAAAGGTCTCCATAACAGCAGTATTCGGTAATGACCAACGTCGGTCCTGAAAAATAAAATGCCAATGTATTGGTCTGAACAGTTTATCCTCCAAAATGCTTCTTTCTTAATTAACAAATGTTTCGCATTGCTTTCAAAACTGAAGCAGTTTCAGTGTTTGTTGAATTATGAGACACGCTGGAGAGTTCAGCTAAAGATGAAAATACTATGAGTGGCACCCCATTAAATAAATCTAAACATAACCTATTTTACACAGATAATATTTTACATGCAAATAGATAATGAAGGGCTGGCACGTACCAGACCACACTTCATAGACTGATGTAGTAAAAAAGTATCTATTTAAGCAAAAAACATCACAGCAAAGCCTTACACGTTTCGTGCCTTAGGGGCACTTAGTCAAAGGCTGAATTTCTATTTGCCTCCCTGAGCTGAAGGTCTGGGGCTTGAGCACCTGGACCCCCACTTCTTTTTGGGTTAGTTAACCCCATCATTTACTGCACTTGACACTGAATGCCCCTCCCTTTATAAACTTCTTAATATTTTACATGCATCATAACGTGAAATACATTGTATAATGTAACTTTAGGCCTATTTATACTACAGCCACCTTTTGCTGTAATATCTGTAGCTGCAACTGTATCAAATGCTCAGATCTTATAGTAACGTACCACCTTGAGTGCAAGGTGGCAAAGACTGATTCTGGTTCAAATTATGAAAAGAGCAAATACAACTTGCAAGGTTTGTCCTAGATCTAATAACACAAACAATAACAAAGTAGCTATAGGTTTGTCTGCAAAAAGATGCTTTGGCTTGGCCTATGTTACTACACCTGGATCAAACCTGCAACCTCTTATTAGATTCCCCAATAGAATTAACAGGAATTGGATTGTAACATCAATTAATTGGATGCAACACAACTGGTAGGAACCAACAGAATTAGTAGTACAAAAAAAAAAAATCAAATGTCTGTAGCACAATCTGGCCATATACTGTTGACCTTTCCAAACAAGCACAATCACTGGAATCACCTAACCTCTATGATTGATATCTTGTCAATTCTCGCCCACAAAAATAAACTGCCAACTTGGTCTGCAGGAGCCCGTTTGGCAGTTTTTAAAGTCCTATTTATGGCCTCCTTTCAAGTAGCCTAGTCAAGGAAGATCTTGAAACAGATTTTATTTTGTATTTACCTCCAATTGTGCAGGCACCTAGAAGATTCACAATGTTTTTGTGATGGCCAAGATAGCTTAAAACCTTCAGTTCTGACATTAGGGCTTCCCTCTCCGTGGAAAGGGCACTTGCTGTAACAAGGAAGAGTAGACATGAGCCACAGTAATTAAATTAGTCAGGTGATAAAACTACAAAAGGGAAAGAAACAAAGATACATACGCTTGAGCATTTTAACTGCAACGGTCAACCTGCTGTCTTCTTTAAGAAGGCCATATGCAGTAGCTTCAACCACTTTTCCAAATGCTCCAGCGCCAAGGATTTTACCTGTACGCAAAAAGATGTATGAGGAAAATGACTCAAGATGTTCCCTTAACAGAAAGACATTTTATTTCAGTAGCTACAAAGGTAAATGAACATATGACATATATAAACACAACATATGCAGCAACATTATATTCATACAAAGAGGGTTCAGGCTTCAAGTCCAAGCTCCCCCTTTTGGGTCAACAACAACAACCTTAGCTCATAATCAAGTTATACATACAACTTATATATATAAAAGAATACTGTTGTATCAGTTCTCCTTTTATAATTCCAGAAATATGCAGGAAATAAATAGTTTCCCAAATCTCAACCTTATTGAGTATCTAGATCTAGATGAGTATCTAGATCTATATGAACAAGTAAGCATTTACTACCCAACCTGACCTCACAGTTGGGCTCGCACCCCCCAATACCATTCAATGCTTTAGTCTTCCATGAGATGTCAAACCAATAAGTCTGTTTATCTCTGGACAGCAAACCTATGCTTCCCACTAAAACTGAGCACTGGGCTTGCACTTACACTATATTATATTAATTAAATCCACATTGGCTACAATTGATTTAAAAATTAACAAAGAACATTGAACTGACCAAAGGAAAGTCTGTCTCGGGGGAATTCCCATTTGTTATCATAAGGAAGCTGTGTGGGGTCAATATAAACATAGTTGTTTCCGTTGATTTCTTCCACAACCTTCCACTGTATTTCATACTTTGGCTTCTGTAATGAAATAAAGCAAATAGGTATATCAATTTATGTATGTAGATTAAAGCCAAATAAAATGAAGGAAAGCAAAACGGAGTAATACTCATACCTGCAAATATTTATACATGAGGATTGCAGCAGCTATGCACATTAATCCTGCCGCTGCTATAAATCCAATCAGCAAGGGGGTAAACAGAGTGTGAGCACGAAGTTTCTCTATGGGGAAAGAGACAAAAACGCAATTAGCATATTTCCAGTTAATGGAGCAATTTGCCTTAAATATTCTTTTACTATTGTGAGGACTGAAGCAATTAAGCAAGTTTATAACTGCCCTGTATTTGTCACTGCTTGTGGCTTTCACTATATTTACACTTCTGTTCTAAGTTTCTGTTTGATGTTTTTTTTTAATTTGTTTTTGCTTTCCATTCAGAATCTCTCATATTTCCGTCTGTAACTATAACCACTGAGCTGTTGAAAAATAATGATAATTCACAGATAAAAGCAAAAAAAGAACCTTATCTAGAGCACATTCAAATGTTAAGGTGAAATTCCCTTTTAAGACCGGTCATAAAAAGTATGGGCGACTGAAACACAGCATAATGGGCTCTTTTACAAAGGGATAGGCACAGGTACAAGAAAGCAGTTGCCCTAGCCCTTCCAAAAGTAAGATCTCTAAAGGATCTGCCATAAGGGCTCCTGGTTTCTGCAGGCTGAATGACACACGGGATAGTCATGTGCCAAAGGACATCCAAGTGACACCCAGTTCTTGTCCCTTCTGTATGTAATTTTGTCAAATGTAGTCAGAACCTCAAAGTAAGGGCAAAAGGCAAAGATTCCATGGGGCAAGCTGCAAAGTGCAAATAGGGCCTAATGTGCACCATTTTGTGTAGTTTAAACCAGGTACAAGATATGTGTTGATGTTACCTTTGATGGCAAAACTGAATACTGAAGAAGCAATCTCCACCTCGTTGGAGGCAACGCACTGCACGGTGCCATTTTTCTTAAGATGATTGACGTCAATGGTACTTTCCACTACTACGCGCCCGAGGGATGAATTTTCTTGGATAAATTTTTCATTTACAGGTGAAATTGGTGGATAGTCCGTGCATCTGAAGGAAACATGAGAAGCAGTTCAGTGGGAAGTAATTATCTTAACACATAATCCCAAAAAAGGCTGGGGCGGAGAGGCATGGGTTAAGCCTATAGGAACGACTTTCTGAGTTAACGCATTTGAATTACCTCTGCTCACTTCCCGGGCAAAAATACCACTGAATAGCAGGAACAGGGTATCCCGTTGCTACACACTGTAACGTGCCTTCACTAGTTCTCTCGGCAATGAGGATTTCAGGCCTTGCTGCCAGAAAGAGAAAGAACAGTATATCAGTTAGTCACTCAATAAAATGCAAATCAGTCGCAAAGACGGATTAAAAAAAAAAAAACAAAAAAAAAACACCTTACTTTTTACTTGGATATTGAAGTTGACATAAGCGAAATCATCAGAATTTGAGGTATAGAAGGTGTAAATGCCTTTCTCTGTTCCTTTTAAGCGAATCAAATGAAGCTCGCTAACGTACCTGTCACAGAGAAGAACAGTTGGTGGTTTAGTAATTAAGAACTCATTTGCCTGAAGGGTATACAAGTCAGGCTGGTCTGGGTTAACCCTTCAGCTGTCTGCACAATCCTTAGCATTAGTGTAAAAGAAACCAGGTAAATGTTGCCATAGAAGTGTTAATCACACAGAGAGAAAGAATGGAGAAACAATGTGCTTACCCAGCTGCACTCCGTTAATCACATATTATTAGTCCCACTGCCAACCTTTACACATGTATTTTAGATGCAAATCATCAACTCCACAATGAATTACTGGTATGTGGATACACGAGAGGTTATTGTAAGGTTAACAGATTACCCATCTGTATACGAGGGCACATTACAATCACCTGGCAAAAGCTTAAAGGGGAACTATTGCGAAAATTAAACTTTATTATAAGCTTCAGCATACTGAAATAAGAAACTTGCTAAATACAATCAATTAAATATTCTGTACAATTTCTGAAATAATCAGGTTTATGTTCACTATACCACTCTCAGCATCTGTTTCTCTTCATTCTGTCTTCATGCAGGAGTTGGGTGTCAGATATTCATTGACAGTTAGATTCAATATATCTTATACGGGGGCTCCTTTTGCCTAGAAGATGTATTAGAGCTCACTCTATTAAAATCACCAGACATCATGCCTCTCTACATGCAGAATTTGTTCAAAAGGCAGTAATTTTGTTAGATTTTGTTTGTACTGGAATTAGTTATTTGAGTGAGCTCTAATACGGTACATCTGCTAAGAAAAGAAGACCCCACTATAGGATATATTGAATCTAACTGACTGCTGCATGAAGACAGAATGAAGACAAACAGATGCTGAGAGAGAGATAGTGAAGATGAACTTGATTATTTCAGAAACTGCATAATATTTAATTGATTGTATTTAGAAGGTTTCTTATTTCAGTACAATGAATTATATTACATTTTCATTTTTGCGATAGTTCCCCTTGAAGTTGAAATGAATGTAGCCCAGAATTAGACAATCCATGGTGATCAGCAAACTTTACATTATCACTGTCGTCCCAACGTTCTTACCTATTGTTGCCTTTGTCTCTTGTCTCAACATAATGGTCTGAAGTATTTTGAAGTGTTTCATTAAAATAAGTCCAAAATCCGTCATCTGGATGGGGATATGCATCAATATAAACCCTAAGGATGAGGTTGTCTCCAGCATTAACACTGATTGTTGTGTTCTCCAGGACAGTTAGATTGACATATCCAACATCTGGTGAGAGTAGAGAAAAATCCAATGCTGAAGCAGTCTGATGTAAATTACTGCACAAACTCCAATCTAAGAGGTTAACTGATATTGTATGAGCAACATAGAGGTATACATCCCACCAACTGTGGCTATAAACATGGTAGAACATGGGGTGATTTTTGGTGGTTGGAGCACTAAGGTTACAGCTCAGCAGCTGAGCCCAAACTTATCATATAATTTGACCATATAGCTAGTCAGTGAGTTCATATACACACTAAAAGCTACAAACCATATAGTACTGAAACATTCAGGGCAGATGTCATATCTGTGACTCTGGCGAATTATTTTTGCATTCAATTAAACCAATCTGTCAGCCACATTCTTAAGTATTAATGTCCATAGTGAGGAAAGCTTTCCATTCTTTATATAAATTCCTTACAAATTATAACAACATACAAACAGGAATATTTTTTAATGAGATGCAATTTAATTAACACACAGTTCCAGAAGTGAATATTATATCTAAAGCGGGGTTGTATAGCCCCTGCAAACAAGAGCAACGCAGGAAGGCGGACAACTGTTGAATACTTATATAAATAATATATTTCACACCCAGCAGCATACCTATGACATCTAATGTGAATGTGGCATTCACTTGGCCAACTGAGTTTTCTGCTTGACAGGTGAACGTTCTGGATTCACTGAAGGTAACACCATCGCTCTTCAGAGTTAAGTTATAACTAAAGATGCTAGATGATAGGAAATTGGCCTGTTTTGTCACACCCTGTTAAAGAATGACAGATTAGAACATACAACATAGAACCTTGAACTGTATATTTTACCTTCTGTCTTGATAGAGGTGGGATTAAGGATTTATAACATTGTGTACAGTATACAAACACTTTGTGCATGTTCTACCAGCAGAAAAATATTTCTATTTGAATATAACATTTGGTAATGCCCTAGCAGCAAATCAGACAGTCACAAATGATTTCTGCACCCCTATACATTTGCTGGAGTAAGGGGGTACGTGTACAAAATGTAGGGATGCACCGAATCCAGGATTAGGCCTTTTTCAGCAGGATTCGGATTCAGACAAATCCTTCTGCCCAGCCGAACCCTAATTTGCATATGTAAATGAGGGGCAGGGAGGGAAATCGGGTGAAACAAGGAAGTAAAAGAGGTTTCCCCTTCCCACCCTAATTTGCATATGCAAATTAGGATTCGGATTCAGTTCGGTATTCGCCGAATCTTTTGCAAAGGATTTGGGGGTTTGGCCAAATCCAAAATAGTGGGTTTGGTGCATCCCTAACAAAATGCTAATATTCTTTTAATATTGAAGACCAAGCAATTCTGTTCTATTACAATATGCTAACTGGAGGAAACTGCATCGTCATTATAGCCAAACAAAAGAAACAGAATAAAAAACGGTCTATATATGGGAAGCTGTAAATGATGCTGCAGGGAATTCTATGCAAGGAAGGAAGGAAGAAAAGACAAACTTTACAGTGTGTAATTCTAAATGTGTGTATTTTCATAACAGAGTGAGAGGAAGTCAACAAATATTTATATTATTGGAAAAATGTGTGGTATGATTATATAGCAAACATATGCACAAGAAACTCCTTTGTTAGAAGTGTGAGATGACTAAACTGTGGCCATTCTGCTTTATTTGAAATAAAATTCCCAATTCCAACCAGTGTGACACAAACATTATAGGAGAAAATATTTCTTCACGATGCTGCCAAATTTAAATGAGAAGTAGCTAGTCCTAAAGCATCAGTCTGGAATATGCTACTGTTGAACTACAACTTGTAGTGGTCCAATGATTTCTGTTGGCTGTCCTTGGGCTTTGCAGTTGCAGTCTAGCGACTTGAGCAAAGATGGCTATAGGCCCTTAGTGACCGGTGACCTGCAAGCCAAAAGGCTTTGTAATACAACCTGTACTGCAAGAGGCTGCATTACCTTCAGCACTGACAGGAATCCACAGTGCTCATTAACAACATATTCAGCGCTAGGAAACACAAGTTACTATGGTGCAGTACACAGAACTTCATAGAAACAACCTTGTTTTCTGAAAATTACATTCCCTCTGGAATAGGGGAGAGACAGGACCCTAGGCAATGGGAGGCTGTTGTCTGTCAGTGTAATAAGATAACCGTGCCAAAGTAAACAGCAACATTTATTAAAAAAAATGATAAATATTGACTGTGCCAAACTGATGAAATTGATGAATAATGACAAATATAGTTGTGGTATTAAACCGCTGGAGAATAATTTAGTAGTTTAATTGTAGATATAGCAGCCGGTGTTTGTGTGTTCTAGTTCCCATGTGATTAAGTCATTCTAACTTGTTATATGAGCACGCAAAGTGGGGGGATATAGAATTAATGTTCATGTTAATGAACATGGCATTACCTGCGCACCTAGAGGCACATTTACTAACGGTCGAAAACATCGAGGGTTAATTAACCCTCGATAATTTACCCTTGAAGTTAAATCCTTTGTCTATCAAAGTCGAAGGATTTAGCGATATTTGTTCGATCGAAGGAATAATCGTTCGATCGAACGATTAAATCCTACGAATCGAAGGATTTTAATACATCGATTGAACGATTTTCCTTCGATCCCAAATTGGCTAGAAAGCCTATGGGGACCTTCCCCATAGGCTAACATTGATGCTCGGTAGGTTTTAGGTGGCGAAGTAGGTGGTCAAAGTTTTTTGTTTAAGAGACAGTACTTCGACTATCGAATGGTCGAATGGTCGAATATTCGAACGATTTTTAGTTCGAATCGTTCAATTCGAAGTAGCCAATTCGATGGTCAGAGTAGCCAAAAAAAAAAAACTTCGAAATTCGAAGTATTTTTTATTCTAATCCTTCGTAAATGTGCCCCCTAGTGTAGGTTCAGCCCAAAAGTAATTTAGGGAGAATATGAACGTTTTACCCCACATACAGAGTAATGACCACATGGATAAGCCTCACTTACAACACCACAGTCTACATTTGGTGCCAGTTTATGACCAAATGGTATCGAGTGACACTTTTGAGTAGAATTTCTGACAGCCACAGGTATTGCCTCCATGAAAGTCTGTCCTAATAGCGCTGTCTGTCCTACTAACCATGAAAGTAATCTTGGCTAGCTTTTGGCAAAACACTTCCTGCACACAATACTATTGTAGAGGAAATAAACAGGATATAAACACTTTAGGTCTCTTTGTTATCATCCACCTCCTCCCTAAATATCTTATGGTCATTTAAAATTGGCTGAAGGTGTGTTGATTTATGGATATAGTTTTCCAATGAAGGGCCTTTGTTCAGGATAAAAACGATACTTAATAGAACACTTAAGTTTTGTGTATGTTGTTGGTGATGACTATATTTATATCCTTCATGAGTTTATCAACGAAGCAGACAAATACATTCAGGTACATTGTTTGCAAAGGTTGTCAAGATTGTTCCACACGATTTCCACCATTCCTTAAAGGTGAACTGTAACATTTCATAACACAACCACTTCATTTTTAACACAAACGAAGCAGTCCCACAAACTGGTTTTATTACAGGACCAAAAAAACTGCAATTAACGTGAATAAACCAATGCCTAACGTTGCATATATCTATTAGATTGTAAATGCAAATAAGAATGGCCCTGTAGTTGTATGTAATGGTACACCTTTCTTTTGTACAGTGCTGAGGCACTTTATAAATACTATAAACTTATGCAATAATGTGAATGGTAAATCTGCCAATCATTCAACAGAATGGAAAGTTACAATATATATACAGTCTTTAATGCTAACACTGTACTTACCTCTTTGGCATCCAACCATTGAGCTTTTACAGAACTAAAAACATCCACTATTGTACAGGTGACTTCGAATGGTTCTCCTGTTTTGACCAGTTGTCTGGATTTGCTCAGAAATACAGTTGGTACTTTTTTGGGTTCTGTAAACAAATAAACAAAAGAAATACATGAAATGTTGAAGGCCTTAGGCCAGAGAACCCCATCTCTGATAAAAGGAGAAAATAATTATAGATGTGAATTACCTAAAGGTGGCCATAGATGTAACAATTACGATCTTTCTTGGAAAAGATCTTTCAAAGAAATATTGTTTGTTTCAATACACACGTGTAGAGCTGAATAGTCAGATATACAGGTAGAAACAATAGAAGTCTACCTGTATCTGATGATTCAGCAATAGCAATGTCCGATGTTTGGGTCCCTTCAAAGGCACCCGATTAAAATTTTTAAGACGAGACGACCGATATCCAAGTCTTCTGCAGATATTGGTTGGCTCTTTTTCCAACATGCACGCAACGAATATTGTACGAAAATTCGTTTTGTACAATATTATCTGTGCGTCTATGGCACAAGGTCCAATGATCAGATCTGTCCAACCGAGCCCGATTTTAGCATCCAAACAGAGATAAAATCTGTTTTCTTAGCAACGTAAAAAGGTTCTCTGTATGGTCAACTTTCAGCTTTTGATAAGTGGGAGTACTTTTACAATCCGTTTGTCTGATAAATGCATTGCCCAGGTGTTTGTAGTCACTGGCTGGCTAGCATTCCCCCCCCCCAATGTACCAATCATCTATTCTTTAACAGGTCAAATTTGTCCTCCTATTGGTGGAAAAAAAGGGCACAGAGTGGGATTTATGGCCCATGCATAGTTAGCATAACAATAAAAGCAAGTTAGCTTGTTTTCTTTGACATAAACACTTTTTCTGATTTGGAAATCATTTCCCTTTAAACAAGCAGTGATTTAGGCAAAATATATTGGGTTTCTGTTTATACTGATTAAGCACTCTCATGCACTATTACAGTGCAAATATAAACATGCAACAATGATGGCAAGAAATATCTGCAGGATGGGACTGTGCATCCTGCATTATTGCCAAAGACACGTGTCTTTTTCAGTACATTCCACAAAGTTTTTTGTCCAGGGGGAAGCAGCATAATCTTTAAAAATAAAAGCAGCTCTAAGAATTGATTTGGCTTCATTATGAATGAAGACATATTGTTTACTGATTAAATTCAATGTTTTGACAAGAGAGTTAGATCCAGCCTCATTTGCAGTTATCTACCCACAGAAAGATAAAGGCTTCTCCATCTGCCTGTTACAAGTGGGGGTAGATAAAGTTATACTCCTGGGAGAAATTTGGCATCATTAGCGCGGGGGGGGGGGGGATTGAGTGTTAATAGATAAGGCACTGTTACAGCTGGAGCTGAAATCATGACTTCATTTAGTGGAGTGAAATAAAAGTAATTTTCTCTGTGCCTTGGGAAAAGCACTGCTCATTACTGTTAGAGGTATGTTGGATATGACATGCTTAAAATGGCTTAATCTAAAGTGTGTTCTGAGCCCCTTTACAGATGCACACAACACAGGAACCCCCTTTTTCCCCAGACTTCTCCATATGCACAGTCGTAAAAAAAACACTACATAAACGACAATAGAACATTTCATATCTCAATCACCTGGCTCTACATGAATAAAGAATGTGCTGCTTTTCTTCAATGTCCCACTCTGATTTCCAGAACATACATAGCAACCAACAAATTCCATCTGCACCGATTTGATGGTGATCCCAGCTTCGATGTCTGTTGTGAAGGTAAAATGCTCTGGCAAAGGAGAACCATCACACCTCTCTATAGTAATATCGACAATGTCCGGATCAGAAGAAAGACACATGCCAACTGCATCACCTCCTTCTATTACATCGATAAATGGGACATCAAGAAATGGCCTTGCCGGATCTGAAATAAGCACAATAGATTGTTTCAAAATGCATTGGCCAAGGGCCACGATATAATTAATGAGTATACAGCTAGCAGATCAAATACTGTAGCACATACAAAACGGTAAATGCCCTAATTTTATTTATGTCGTCATTTAACTTCTATTGGAGACTATTTTTTTGCAGGTTAGTTCAAATTTCATTAAACACAATAAGCCTGTAGAAGTGCAGTTTGGGATTAAAAAGGGGATATTGCCCTATATGACACTGTTGAAAGTGAGCACATAATTTTACAAGCTGTTATACTTCCATAATCACACACCATGGGTAAAGACTACTACTAGTGACCTTTCTGCTGGAATGTAGTTAAAGGAGAAGGAAAGCTACGGAGGCATTTTATTGCCAATAGATTAGCTGCAATAGTGCGAGCTAGAATGCTATATTTATTCTGTAGAATGTTTTACCATACCTGAGTAAAAAGCTCTATAAACTGTCTGTTTGTTTAGGATAGGAGCTGCAGTATTAATGTGGTGTGACATCACTTCCTGCCTGAGTCTCTCCCTGCTCTGGGCTCAGATTACAGTAGAGAAGGGACGGGGGGGAAGAGGAGCAAACTGAGCATGCTCTTGCCCAGGGCAATGAGGTTTAAGCTGAAGGCAGGAAGTCTGATACAGAAGCACATGTGTACACAATAGAAGGAAAGAAATGCTGTGTTTCTTTTGACAGGGGACTCAGAGCAGCACTACTTTGGGGGTTTACTGGTAAATTTAGATGGACCTTTCTGATAAGGCTTACTTAGTTTTAACCTTTCCTTCTCCTTTAATGTTACCCAAAAAATGATATACGCATATCTTATAATAAACATAAATCAAGAGGTTTCTTCTGAAGGGTTAGAGGTGTAACCTTATGAATGACTTACCCTTTACAAAGAGAGAGACAGAGGTATTTTCGTGTGTCTCTGTATTCGTGCATATATATCTTCCGACGTGCTTGAGATCTGCTTTAGCAATGACTATGAACTGATCAGTTTTGCTTTTGTTATATGAACGGCTTTTCAAATCTCGAGGTTTCTTCAGAGGGCCCAACTTCTGAAAAGCCAATTTAACTAACTGAACATCTCTGCATACCAATGGAAATCGCTCACCAACATTAACAGTGACTCTGTCTTCTCCGTTATTGATTTTAGGAACAGCATCTCCTAGAGGAAAAAAAACATGATTTCGTTGTTCAATAAATTTAAAGTTTTAACCTTAACATCTCAATTAGGAAATGATGAGTACAGCACAGAAATTTGTCTGTTGGTGTCGATCAAGGCGTTGCTGGAGGAATAATAAAAGAGCCCATTTTTATGCACGTATACAATGAGCTATTCATCACTTTTCCAAAGTGAATCGCTACATTTGGAAATCTAAAAGTCAATTTTACAGAATAATTTCACAGAACATTGTTGAAAAGTTACATAAATATGTTTTACGGTTTTCTGTACAGGACATACAGGGTCAATAGTGTTGCCTTAATGTCATCGGTCTGAAGAATTTGTTGGCCACTGCCATAAAAATTTTTTTATTCCTACAAAATTGCTGTTGATTGCAGCTAAATAATTTGGTGCATTGGTTCTAAAGAAGATAAGACAGTTCTGACCCTAAAGTGGTCTCTTATTTTCCCCATGAACAGAAGGAATTAAGGGGCAGATTTATCAAGGGTTGAATGTGAACGGGTTAAAAAACCCTTGAATTCGAATCTCAAAGTAAAATCCTTCGAACATCAAATTTGAAGGATTTTAGCGCAACGATTTTAAGCGATCGATCAAATGATTTTTATTCGATCATAAAAAGTGCCCAAAACCTATCTACAATGTCCCTATAGGCTAACATTCAATTTGGTAGCTTTTATTTGGTGAAGTATTGAGTCGAAGGATTTTATAAAGAGACAGTACTTTGACTATCGAATGGTCGATTTTTACTTTGATTCGTTCGATTAGATCGAATTTGACCAAAAAAATTACTTTGAAATTCGATGTTTTTGGATTCAAACTATTCACTCGAGCTTTGTAAATCTGCACCTAAGTGTCAAGGAAAATATGATCTATGCACCCCATTGCAATAAATTTCCCAATACATGTATGGGACCTGTTCCCAATACATGTAATGGATCTTTGTAATCTGGTCTTCGTGTAATTTGGAGCTTTCTGCATAACGGGTTTCCAGTGGATCTCATACCTGTATATACGGTAATACTGTATTAATGCTTTTCAATATTTTTAAAGTAAATGTAATTCCAGTTCCAACAGGTTCTGACTCTTAACTGCTCTCCTCTTGTTAACTGGCTTTTACTACATTCACAAATTAAAATCACTAAAAAGGTTTAATTTAGGTACACTTGAGCTGCATAGAACTACAATTTCTTTTAATCCTGCAAAAAATTATTTGATGGAAGTCCTTTTTCAGTAGAGTTTATATTTATTTTTAAAAACAAAAACATATTTAATGATTTATCTGCATTTTTTTTCATTTACCCATATTAATTTGAGTTGCCATGCTTATAATTACCCTTTATTTGTATATTTCCATTAATTCATAAGTGATCAGTAATGGTGGAGTACAAAGTACCATTGATCAAGACATGGGTTTTCACCAAGCATGCATCACAGTGCATGGTGGCAGTGATCAATAACGAAAGCTCAGAATGGCTACATATCCCATTTGGAATCTTTTCCACATGACAAATCTGATGGTCACATGGAAAATCTTTTAGACATATGACTGCACCTGCCCAGGAGGGGTAAAGTCAGAGGTGCTACTCAAAGCTCATTTGATATAAAGCAGATAAATGGGGGTACTTTAAAAGGAGCCATAGTGATTTTTGCAGGAAAAACAATCAGTAAGATTTTTAAACATTTACTTCCTTAAAAAAATGAAATCAATGAAATAAATAGTTTCTGTTGAACAGGGATCTATTGAAGAAGGCTAAACTGCCTACACATTTGTAAGATTACTCCAAAATGTAATATTACAAATGTCACGGAAAAAGGCTTCATATTGTAGAAAACTTCCAAAGGTCACATGTCTCAGGAGTGAAAGATAAATATTGGCAAGAGGCAAAAAGCAGACATATATAGACACTTAAATGTCACATTTGCTAATCCTACCGAGTTACCCTGAATGCCTCATCCTCCTGCAATTTACATGTAACATAAAAATAGCATTTTTTTTTTGGTCTCTGAAGTATAACGCTTATCTAACAAGTAGGAAAAAAGTACAGTGGCTTTTTGCTTTGCCGGCAATGTTAGGTGCTTTGACACCTTTCAATCTTTAGTAACTTGGAAGGTGGCAATCGCTTGTTGCTTGGAAATGCAAACAACCAGGTTTTCAGTCAACAAGTTCCTGCCTATTGATTACACAAGAGCTTTCAGGTGATTCCCACAACAGCAATGGGGGAACTCCTTAGTGTTGCTCCCTGAGTTAGTAAGAATCACCGGCATCAAAGTGCCTAGAATAGTGAATGTCGCTAATGCAACCGGTTTGTGCCTGAACACAAGTAGATTTTCCTAAGCTCTGTTAGAAAAGCACCTCCTATTAGATGTTTTGCTGGTTGGAAGGAGCCTTACCAGTAAGCAAGCCATTCAGGCCACTGCTGTGGAAGTCTCTATCAGTCCTTACACTTGTTGGCAGAAGCCAAGGAGCCCCAAAGCAATATTATGGTAGTCACAAGGAAGTCAAACCTCAAAATAAATCTTGAGCCTTTGAAAGATCTAATAGGAGGTGCTTTTCTTACAGAGCTTGGGAAAATCTATTTGTGTTCAGGCCTAAATCGGTTGCAAAAAGGTAAATACTTAAAACATTTGTTACTATGGCACCATGTGGTGCATTGCAGTTCATTCCAATGGAAGCACTGGAAACAAATATAAATGACAACAACATTATAAAAATTGCTTTGTAACACATTATACAAAATGGCCTTTCTGCTTCTTGTTGTCTGTAAACCTAAAACATTTCAGGAATTCACATACAAAAAACTATTATATAAAATACGTGTTTAGCACTAGCCTCTTGATAAGTTTAAAAGAGAGAATTCAGAAAACCTCCAGCAAAGTGTAATATGTGAACTAGGGATGCACCGAATCCAGGATTCGATTCGGGATTCCGGCAGGATTCGGCCTTTTTCAGCAGGATTCAGCCGAATCCTTCTTTCTGGCCGATCCAAATCCTAATTTGCGGAGAGGGAAATCGCAGGTCTTTTTGACACAAAACAAGTAAAAAAAACAACGAAATTCGACTTTTTAAAACTTGATATTTTCATTACTTTAAAACACTTTAATTCTTTGGTGTGACGGTTCCTTTAATAAAGGGTTTTCTTTCACAGCCCTTCTAAAAGAAGGTGTGTTTCTCAATCATATACATTTTATGAAAGCTGCACCGATATAGAAGAAAAGGCCAGTCCCACGTCACAGCACTGTTTAATTTTGCATTCAGTCAACAAAAGAGGTCATTAGACCTAACAAGTGTCATATACAGACAGCACAAAAAACATCCTTTTTACCTGCCTTTGTTTTGTTTCAGTCCATTGCACCCATTCAGTATTTCTAGAATGCACTGACAATGGACTTAAAAACCCTGCAAGACCTGTAGGGCAGTGTCATTCCCCTCATTGATCTGGCATGTTGCCTGCTCAGTAAACGGCCCCAGAACAATGGAAGATGTATTTGCCTGTTTCCAGTTTCAGATCTTGAGAGGAAGAGGCAAATACAATTAAACAGTCAATTAAGTGTAAACGTGACTACATAGAAATGCATATTAAACATCCAAATGCATTGTGAATTGTTTAAAGGGGAAACAAATGATGAGAGTGGCGACTCTATTCTATTCTGATAAATAATCCTACATTTTTCTTTATTACTATAGATAGACAATGAAGACAAGCTGTGAATGTTTTCTGTAGTTTTACCTCAATTTGTACATGAAAATTAAAATCACATTTTTAACTGAAATATTTTTACACAGTTGAATGGACAAATCTGAAATAAAAGAAAAAGGGAAACAATTTGCCCTAGTTTTTAGGGCCTGATTAGACTTTGTAGTACTCATAACATAGAACAAAGCAGAAAAGCGGTGGGGCCTTCTGAAACATGGCAGCTGCTGAGAGATTAGCAAACTTCATATCAGTTTCAACATACATACGTTTCTTTACACAGTTGGGAAATATCACAGAACCCAGTAGTTGGATAGAAGTAAGAAAAAACATACATAAAAATATTTTTGTAAGGAAGATTTACTGGAGCTCTGTGTCTTTAAATCCTCATAAAAATATTATATTGAAAGCTGAAAAACTATACACTGTAAAATTTCTCATACTTCTGAAAAGTCACATACTCAACAGGTGTTTTAAGCCTGTAATAAAAATTAGTGTTTCTCGTCATGTAATCTGATCCAAAGCATCAGGCCCCTTAATGGAATATCTCAATACAAAATCCATGGGTAAAATAATCCCCCAAAAAGTGAAGTGTTACTCAAAATTCTCTTTGTGTTGAAAAAAAGAATTTGTAGTCTGTGGGCTTGTGATTTTGACTTTTCTTGGTTGTCCTGACATTTTGTCATAAACATGCACAAACGTGCACCAAGATCGTCTAACACAATAAAATACATCCATTAACAGGATAAACTTGTGTAACAAAAAGTAGGGCAAACAACATGATCTTAAGAACACAGTGTGCCCTGGTAAACACTTATTACAAGTACAATTTGCTTATGTATACCAGAATGAGATCTGGTACAATTTGCTTATGTATACCAGAATGAGCTCCTAGGACATGGTTAATCTTTTTTTGAGAATTCCCTTGGAACTTACACAACTAGTTTATAATTTCTTATGCACCTATAAGGGCAGGGGCACACAAAGCTACTGGGGGAGATTATACGCCCAGCGACAAATCGCCTCTTCTTCAGGCGGCTAATCTCCCTTAAATGCCTTCCCGCTGGCTAGAATCTAAATCGCTGACGGGATGGCACTCTGATCGTTTCAGCTTTCTGAAATCGCCTGAAGAAGATGTGATGTGTCGCTTGGCGACTATCTCCCCCTAAGGGCAGAGACACACACGAAGATTCGTGGAGATTTAGTCGCTCGGCGACAAATCGTCTCTTCTCCCTGAAAAGGGAACTTGTAAAACTATTGAATAGAAATGGGCTGCAGCTCACCGTTTAGTTCCTTGGTTCTGGTTATCCTGCGTGGTATCCTGTGTCAATCCCCCAATAGAGTCAATTAAAAGAAATCCAAGTGAAGGACAAATCCACAGCAGTTTTCTTTGACTGCAAAATTTTTATTGTGAATGTGAAAAACACAACGTTTCTGGCTAGGCCCTTTATCAAGTGCCAACTTTTTTGATTAACTTATAAAACTAGTTTAGAATTTCTTATGCACCTTTAAGGGCAGGGGCACACAAAGCTACTGGGGGAGATTAGACGCCCGGCGACAAATCGCCTCTTCTTCAGGCAACTAATCTTCCCTAAATGCCTTCCCGCCGACTAGAATCTAAATCACAGGCAGAATGGCACTCGGAGCCCTTTGTTTTCCGAAGTGGCCTCATGAGGAAAGGCTTTTCTGAAGAACATGCGATTTGTCGCTTGGCGACTAATCTCCCCCTAAGGGCACAGGCAAACGTGAAGAGTCGGGGAGATTTAATTGCCGAAGTTGCTTGGAGGGTAAACTTCGGGTGACATCGGAAAAAGTGCCATCCCGCTGGTGATTTAGATTCTAGCCGGTGGGAAGGCTTTTCGGGGAGATTAGTCGCCCAAAGAAGAGGCGATTTGCTGCTGGGCAACTAAATCTCCCCAAATCTTTGCGTGTGTCTCTGCCCTAATTCTCCATTTACTATACAAGGTTCCCCCCAAATGTTAATTAGATTTCAGAATCCATGGTCCTTTCTCTGTGACCATCCATAAATAAGCAGTGTAAATGAGCCACCAGTCAGTCAAGTCTTTATAATTATTCTGTACTCTTGGCTTATGTTGCAAAGTTTGACAAATAAGTCAAGTTATGACATTTTTTTTCATACCTATATGCTAAGCTGACTTGTAGAGAGCCCTATAGAACATTGCCATATTAAACAGACACAATGCGATCAGTGTGAAGTTTGCTTAGCTCTGTTCTCCAACACACTCAAACGATTGAAGTCTACCCAGCATGGATGTACTCTTATACAAGCAATATCCTATTCATCAGAACAGGTGGCAACTCAACAGACTGCTAGTGTGCATCTATTTCATGATTGCCATTAGAACATCTTTATTGATCAGCAGAGCAAAAGTAAATAGCTTTTTACGACTTCAACAAATGCCAAGAGGAAAGGAAAATCAATCCCTAAAGGAAGCAGGTTTTGGAGAATAGATCAGCATGTCTTTGCATCACGTACGTACAGGCATAGTGGCAACATTACAAGGGATGTGTTATAATATATGAGTTAATCAATACCTTGCAACAGACACATCTGCTTGGCTAGTTATTCATCAATTACAGCCCAAAATGAGACTGTGGCAAGGATGATCGAAGTATGATAATAATAACTCTGAATAGTCAACAGCAAGAAATAAAAACATTGAAGGGTTCCAGTTTAATGGAGCATTTACAGTAGTGCTGCTCAGCTTCATCTACACTCAAAACGGTCATATAGTATAGACAAACACAGAAGTATCACAGTAATATAACACTTGGCATAACACTTGGGAAAAATGGCCTTTTGCTCCTCCAGGTATACCTGAACTATCAGTTAGGGAGATATTTGGGCTGCATATGTGTTTGCTGCACTCAATATACTTGAAACTATGTCTAATGACACAAACTATGAGTGGGTCCGACTAAACGCTGAACCTTAAAGTATGGCTTGAACTGAAAGAGCTTGTCAACCACTGCATTATTTCATAGTAATACCCTTTTTGTTTTTGTTAATGTTAAAACTATGAGCCCTACTGTCATATGCAGAACAAAAATGTTTGGTGAAATTTTAAAATTAATTTTAGTAAATCCCTGATGAGTGTTGACTTGATTCTGCCCCAGATTCTAAATACAATGCCACAAGTGTTACTGATGTTTGAAGTCTGCCACACATCCATCTTCTTGTCAAATGAAAGGATTTACTTCTCATATTTGCTTTGCTCACCTGGTCCTCACAGCATCAAAGGCACAACAACAACAACAAAGAGACTTTAAAAAAAATATGCAGCCCACAACCTCATACTAAGGAAATCACTGCAATAAGCAAAAAAACAAACACTATGTAACCTATGAAACAAAAGCAAACTGTGGTAATTTAAAAGTACTAGACATTGCTAGACGTTGCCCCATGTCTAGTAACCCACAGCAACTAATCAAATGAATGATTTTAAACAGGCAACGCTACCTTGTTATTGACTGCTGCCTTTACTGAACCCAAAGCAATGTTTTAATACTTTACCCTCTATAAGTAAACTTTCAGTGTGAAGTACAGCACGTGGCAGCAGTGGTCAAAAAAACGTTAAAAGCCATAAAAACCAATCTCTGCCTCAGCAAAGAGAAGAAAAACATAGTAAACAAGCATGTGAGCAACACACGTCATTAAAATGCAAAAAGAACATTACTCTGTGTTTGCGGTGTTTATTTACTAAGAAACATTGACAAAGATGCTGTTTACACACACAAAATGTTATTTTGATTTACAACTCACCAATTCTGTTTATAATGAAAAAAATCTTACTAAAAGTAAAGCGTTATCTGTTCATAAGGGGAATAATAAAGGGAATAATGAAGATGACATATGAGAACTAAGAGAAAATCAGAAAATGCACACATATCTTTATAGACCATTGAAGGAAACCAATTACATAAACAGTGAAATGAGGCAGTATCTATGCTAATATCATTCCCCGGGTTATGTTATAAACTATTATTTTTTTGATGTGTAAGAGAAAACATGTAACAGTTGTTGCTAGATGTGTGTGCCATGCTAGATGTGTGACATCTGTAAAACTTGGGTTCTGTATTCCTGCAGGACACACCTGAAGATCTAACTTCTCAGACTTCTTTTGAAAATGACCAACCTTAAATACTAAATATAGCAATTGTACATCATTCAAAGGTTTTTTTTAATAGAACAGTGTGTAACGTGTAAGGATTTTTTTTGCTCACTGAAGGCAGATTTTTCACATGCAAAATACTATTTGCTTGCAAACAAAGCACATTGGCAAACACAAGCCAGTGTCACAGAAGCCACTCTGTCAAATACAGAAATACGTAGATATGACAATTGTTATTCACAACAGAATAGAAAGTATTTTATACATGTGTCTGAATAGATTCAATTTGCTCTGCAAAAGGTAAAGTGACTTATTTACCCATTAACTCAAATGAAAACAGTTCCCACAGAGGTCACATTAACATGCAAAATAATGGCTTCTTGGCTCTATAAAAATAAACTGCTAACAAAAATTTTAGTAAACCATATTAAAAATGGTGGTCACATGATCCCCATTAATACAGTGAAATTTAATTTTGCAACAAATAGTTATAAGGAAGCGCCATAGGTAATTAATTCTATATAACTAAATAAATAGGGGTTCCAAGACAAAATCCCAGACACAGGATGGGTCCCATTAAAAAAAAAAAAAGGTTAAAAAACCGTGTCCAAGGATTAAAACACTGATGCACAGAAGCTGTTGATAGCTGCATGGTCCAACATGCTAATACCCACAAGAGTTTACAAAGAGAAAATATTAGGCTTATAGAATATGGGGCTCATTTACAGACACCATGCAAACGGGCACCTGGGGTGTAACCAAGTAACTTAATGAATAATAATAAAATAAATAATGATTTCTTTGTTCTACAGTTAGCTGAACAAAACAGACAGGGTGCATCGTTAATGCCCAGGCTAGGTAATGAGCCCCTGATTTAGGAGCCCTTACAAATGGTTTCTATAATATCTTGTGGAATGCTACTACCATAGAGTAAAGGGATGGCCTAAAAGGAATTCTGTCACGATTTTTTGGTGTAGTTTTTATTTCTAAATCACACTGTTTACACTGCAAATAATTCACTCTACAATATAAAATGTATTTCCTGGACCAGCAAGTGTATTTTTTTTAGTTGTAATATTGGTGTGTAGGCAGCCATCTCAGGTCATTTTGCCTGTTCATGCGCTTTCAGAAAGAGCCAGCACTTAAGGATGGAATTGCTTTCTGGCAGGCTGATGTTGCTCCTACTCAATGTAACTGAATGTGTTTGCTCTGGGACCTGGATTTTTACTATTGATTGCTGTTCTTAGATCTACCAGACAGCTGTTATCTTGTGTTAGGGAGCTGCTATCTGGTTACCTTCCCATTGTTCTGTTGTTAGGCAGCTGGGGGGAAAGGGAGGGAGTGATATTGCTCCAACCTGTAGAACAGCAGTAAAGAGTGACTAAAGTTTATCAGAGCACAAGTCACATGACTGGGGACAGCTGGGAAACTGACAATATGTCCAGCTCCATGTCAGATTTCAAAATTAAATATAAAAAAAAATCTGTTTGCTCTTTTGAGAAACGGATTTCAGTGCAGAATTCTGCTGGAGCAGCACTATTAACTGATGTGTTTTGAAAAAAAACGTTTTCCCATGACAATTTTCCTTTAAAGTGGCTCACGTCTGAAGTGCAAGTTTATCCAATTACATTACAGAAAAGGATGCCCAATTAAACCAAATGAAAGACATTTCCCTCATCATGAGTACTAATTTAGTAGAGAGAGGAGGAAAGCCCCTGCAGGATGTCATGAATGCTTCACTTCCCGATATCTTTTCTAGAAGGGAACTGGTCAAGTTCCGGATAAATGCCCCTTTGCAAAAAAAAAATATATACTTGATTGTTAAAAAGCAGAGAAAGTGATTCTCATGCCACCATATTTTTAAACACGTTTTACAATTATGACTTTAATTTGAATGCCAGTGGAGGAGGCTCAGTAGAAAAGGACCTATGTTACCCACAGGCCTTCAGATGCTCTTGGAGATGAAGGGCATTGTAGTTACACAAAAGATGGACAGTCTCGTATAATCAGTTTTAAAGCAAAACAATCCTATAGCGGAAACACAAGAAAGTATGGTGTGGGGGGCACGTGTCCCAGATAGCCAGGAAACCAACCAGGCACAGCTCAACCACACCAACAGGAAGTGACTGTGCTTTCCCTTCTCGTCAAACATGCAGCTCAAATTCCCACCAATCACATGAAAGAGATGCATGCCAAATCCTTAACAATGTTCTGGGTTGGGGGGGGACCACTTTTTGTCAGTACATCAATAACTCACTTTAAATAGAAGGTACAAGTACATCTATACTTTTAAGAGGCATTCACAATTCCATCACAGAGATCAAATGAACAAAGTCTCAGGATAAGATTACACAGCAGAAGCTGTTACATGGGCTCTTGGTTTCTGTTAAAGGGTAACTATAACAAAAATGAAAATTTAATATAAGCTTCAGCACACTGAAATAATATGTTTTCTAAATACAATCAATTAAACATTCTGTACCGTTTCTGAAATAATCAAGTTTATAATACACAAAAGCCATGAATATCTTGTAAATTATATCCTTATAAACGGTGAGTAATGATGTAATTTCTGTCACGTGACTCACTAAAATTTGTGTATTATAATTAATAAAGTACCCCCAGTTGTAAAATATGAGGATATTATACGTTACCTCGGAGTTCCATGACCTGTATAAAAACACTCGGCCTTCGGCCTCGTGTTTTTATATGGTCATGAAACTCCTCGGTAACTTATAATATCCTTATATTTTACAAGAGGGGGTACTTTATTCACTATATCTTCACTATTCCTCTCTCAGCATCTGTTTCTCTTCATTCTGGAGTTATTTGTCAGATATTCATTGACAGTTAGATCCAATACAGGTATTGGGATCCATTATCCGGAAACCCATTATCCAGAAAGTTCAGAATTACAGAAGGGCCACCTGCAATAGACCCCATTTTATTAAAATTTTCCAAAATTATTTCCTATTTCTCTGTAATAATAAAGCAGTACCTTGTACTTGATCCAAACCAATATATAATGGATACTTATTGGAAGCAAAACCAGCCTATTGGGTTTATTTAATGTAAACATTATTTTCTAGTAGACTTAAGGTATGAAGATCCAAATTACGGAAAGATCCATTAACCGGAAAACCCCAGGTCCCGAGCATTCTGGATAACAGGTCCCATACCTGTATATCTTATAGGGGGGGCTCCTTTAGCACAGAAGATGTATTGGAGCTCACTCTTTTAAAACCACCAGACATCATGTCTCTCTACATTCAGGAATTTTGCAAAAGGCAGTTATTTTTTAGATTTTGTTTGTACTGGAATTAGTTATTTGAATGAGCTCTAATTCATCTGCTAGGAATAGAAGCCCCCTATAAGATGTATTGGATGTAATTGTCAATGAATATCTGACTCCCAACTCCTGCAAGAAGACAGAATGAAGAGAAACAGATGCTAAGAGAGGGATAGTGAAGATAAACTTGATTATTTCAGAAACAATGCAGAATATTTGATTGTATTTAGAAAGTTTTTTTAATTCAGTATGATGACGCTTGTAAAATTTCGGTGATAGTTCCCTTTTAGACAACTGAACAGAGCCCTTACACAAATTTGGAAAGCACATTCAAAAGGCTCTAAAAAACAACTGTTTCTCAGAACAAATGGGGGAAATATAACACGTCAGAATGTGTACAAACAATCTCAGCCACGTGGTGTTACAAAGTGGACACCTGCATGAACCAACAGAGGATCTCTCCAACTTCCAGCTGCTGCCGGAATTCCCAACATCCCATCATTGCAGCGGGATATCTGACCCAATAGCCAGTTTCCTCTCTCCCAAAAACACAGGCAGTTTAAATGGCTCCTGATAAAAGTGACCATGTGTGAATGTGAAAGGGATCTTTAGATTGCAAGCTCCACTGGGACAGGGGCTGACGTGAATAATGTATAATCTCTGTGAAGCACTGCGGGAAATATGTCAGCACTCAAGCACAGTCTGCTCTCATCTGCCAGGAATGATCCACATGCACACATTGCCTACGAAAGCACCAATAAGCGCAATTATTAAAACAGTTTATAAACTATTTATAAACTCTACTGTTTATCAAACTCTGTGAGTTTCTAACATTTACAGAAAGGCTTAACTCTACTCCAAGAATCGAAACAAGCAACAATATCTACCTTGGGGAAATAATCAATAACCACAAATGTACAAATATTATCACAAAGTTTACACAAGATTTATAAAAATGATAAGCCTTGTAGGCAGCACAACAGGTATAGCTGGATGAAAGGATAACTATATTAGCATTAAGGATAATAGCCTCTGGGTAGGGAGTTTGGCTGTGAGATAGCCAGTATAGTAGGGAGAGATGGTGCCTATAGTAACAGTGGGATAATAGTCTCTGGGAAGGGAGTGTGGCTGTGGGATAACAGGTATAGTAGGGAGAGATGGTGCCTATAGTAACAGTGGGATAATAGTCTCTGGGAAGGGAGTGTGGCTGTGGGATAACAGGTATAGTAAGGAGAGATGGTGCCTATAGTAACAGTGGCATAATAGTCTCTGGGAAGGGAGTGTGACTGTGGGATAGCAGGTATAGTAGGGAGAGATGGTGCCTATAGTAACAGTGGGATAATAGTCTCAGGGAAGGGAGTGTGACTGTGGGATAGCAGGTATAGTAGGGAGAGATGGTGCCTATAGTAACAGTGGGATAATAGTCTCTGGGAAGGGAGTGTGGCTGTGGGATAGCAGGTATAGTAGGGAGAGATGGTGCCTATAGTAACAGTGGGATAATAGTCTCTGGGAAGGGAGTGTGACTGTGGGATAGCAGGTATAGTAGGGAGAGATGGTGCCTATAGTAACAGTGGGATAATAGTGTCTGGGAAAGTACTGTGGCTGTGGGAAATCAGGCATAGTAGGGAGATAAACTCTGCAGCTGAAGGATACTGGTACTTTATAGCAGTGTTGAAGTTGTTATAGCTGGCACTTAAAGGGTTGAATAAATACTGAATTGATTTAACTTTAAACTATGCATATTTGGTTGTTGCAAGAATAAGCTCATGCCCTCTCACTTGTGTTTACATACTTCTTAGCCTTTACTACATTATAATGTGCCTTGGCTATATTAATTGTGCATTCGATCATGCGCCATAAATCTATTTCTCATCCTGATTCTATACATTAGGGAGCTAGACATGTTCTTTTTTAACTTATAATGAAGTATGAAGCTCATATAACCAAAACAGACGTGCTTGATTCAAGCTGCTTAAACCTCTCTCTTGATAACAAACAGTTTATTAAGCTATTAAATGTGAATGCCTTAATCATCAACAGTAAGAGATCAATAAACCATAAAACACAGTCGGAAGCTCTTAGCAGGTGTCTGTAGCAGTGTTCTGGTGTAGTAGCAGGTAAATAATAAACTTCTCATTTACTCTGAGATTCCTCCCTGAACCATTTAGTAAGGCCACACTGGGCGTTTTGGGGAGATTTGGTCGCCTGGCGACTAATTGTCTCGTCTTTGCACAACCAATCTCCCCAAACGCTTTCCGTGACTCTGCGCCGACTAAAATGAAAAAAAAAAAAAAAATGGCGCTAATCACATGCGCCGATTCATTTTCCGAAGTTGCACGAAGTTGCCTCACGAGGAAACTTTGGGGGCCACATTCGTAAATCTGCATTGGGATTGGATCCCCTTATCCAACCCTTGTACAGCATGCTGAAAGCCTGAAAGCAGGGGGGCCCAGCTAATCAAGTAAATTAAGCATGGCCGCCCCCCCCCCCCTTAGACACTAAACCCTGGCAAGCAATTTTTTTAAAAAAATTTGGGGCTGGATCTGGCCAATTTTTCTTTTTTACTTGCAGGGGGCCCTTGATCACCAATGGCTTTTTATAACTTGTGGGAGGGAGCGGGGGGGGGGCTGATCGCTAAAGTTTTTTCTAAAAAAAAATTTTATGGGGGGCCCTGGTCGTAAATTTTTTTTTTTTTTTTTTTTTTAACTTATAGGGGGGCCCTGATCACCAATTTTTTTTTTAACTTATAGGGAGGACCTGATCACCAATTATTTTTTTTTAACTTGAAGGGGGGGCCTGATCACCAATTTTTAAAAAAATCTTTATGGGGGGGGCCTCACAGGTTTTTTTTAACTTATAAGGGGGCCTGACCATCAATAGCTTTTTATAACATGTGTGTGTGTGGGGTGGGTTACCTTTTTTAGCACTGACGTCTATGTGGTCTTTTAACTGTAGTGTGGAGTGGGCGGGGTCTGGGGTCCGGGGCCCTGAACATTTTGTTGTACAGGGACCCGTGATTTCTAATGGCAGCCCTTACTATCCTGAATACGCATATGATGTACAGGTGGTTATATTTTGTTCAATATGAACTTCCAATAGGACCCTAATGCACAGGAAGAGTACTAGAGTAGCCAATCTGAATCAATATTTTCCTTACTTCCCCCCCTCTTGTATTCCTATTAGAACAAAAAGCTAAAGGTGACGGTTTACACAATTTTTTTGCAAAGCTCTATTTGTATAACTGCACAGAGGCCATGCATAAACACATTACAATATATACATGCCAATAATTCTTGTGAATTTAATATGCTAGGTTTTGTGAATGGGATTTATATACTGCAGTATTATGTCATGCACTAGTATTCTTATGCATGGATAAGAGGGGAGATTTGGAGAGCAAAACCATTTTCATCCATTTAACAAATGTATTGATTTTTTTTCTTTTAGGTGGGGAAATGGTCTAATGATAAACAAAAGGAGGTCCCTGAACAAGAGTTAGGGACTCTAATTAATTGAGAAAGGAAACGACGTGTCAGGGCAGCTAATCTCTAGCCCTTCATCTAAATGAGCTTGTTATGGGACTGCTATCATAATTGAACCCTAGATAGCCCCTAAATGTCTCCCTAAACTGTGAGTTTGGGTCACCTGTCTGATGCCAAGATCTCTTTTAGCATACTGGTACAATCTTTATTTGTGCTTGTAAATTCCTATCCACTAAATGAGGTCCATTTCCAAAACAAGTTTTCAAGTGCTTCTAATGTTTGGGCAATCATACTTGATTTACATAAGCACCCCGGGAGAACGGGGACACCAAACTAGTTACCTGTATATGGAGGTGGATTAATAAGTAAGATTCCAGCAGTTCTCCCAAAACTGGGGAAATAAAATCTATTTATGCCATATTTCATATAAAGCCACATTCAATTTAGCGTTCCCTAAGTAAGGTTGGGGAAACACTGTTCCTACAGCCTGTGTAACTATTAACAAAGAATTTTGACAGTTGCTGCAGACAGCACTGATTTCTGCACAGCCGTGACCTATGTATTAGCACTTAAATGCTCGTTAGCGATGTGGAATATATATTTAATTTATGTTTGTATGTACACCACTAAATACAAACACCCTAATATTGTATGCAGTATTATACTTTGAAAATGCTGAAAATATATTGATCATAACAAGTCATTTTAAAATTGGAAATGGATACAAACAGACTTTGCACCAGCAAAACCAGTATCCCCTACTAGATCCCAGCAAATGACCAATAAAGAGGCTTGTTTTGTTGAATGTTGCCTCTTATCTTGTGTCCTGTATCCCTAACAACATAATCAGGGCACTTATTATATTCTACAGCAGCACAAAGACCGGGCTTAGGTTTCACCAAAGTCTTCTTTCACTTCCACGGCAACCGAAATGCCACTGAACAACAATAAAACACACAATTCTCCGGCCTAATTGATGTCCGCTAACCTGCAACAAAATAACAGTAATGTCTTATGTTAATAGCATTCGGGCTCTTACACACAGTTTTTTTTTAATACTTTATTCAAACGCATGCCCGAGAGCAAAAAAACGCATATAATGCGTTTATAGGAGTTTTGTTTTTTTTTTTAAAGGCAGTTAAGTGCGTTTTGTCAGTTCCAAACGTAACCCTCTATTCTACCAGCTACTGAACGTGCGCCATGCACAAGGAGATGCAAAAGGAGTAAAACAGCACTCAAAATGCTCTTGAGTACAGCCAGGCACAATATAATGGAATCAAATAGAGAATGGGTTTAGGTGCACTCAAACCTGTGTCTGAAACGTATATCAAACACATTAGAAAAAGTCTGTGGGTATGAGCCCTTTCAACATAAAAAAAAAGAGCAGACTATTGCTTAAAGAGATACACCAGAATTTAAACCTTTTTAACATCTATCATAACATTGTGTTTGCATGCCATTTAGAATTTTGCCATAAAATTATTTGCCCACTGCTTTTACATTAACTTTCTGATCCCGTGTTCCTCGATCAGGGGGCTGCCACATTTGTGCAGCAGTTGAAGTTTAAGAACTTCAAACAACAATTACTTACAAAAGCCGATTTTTCAGCGAAGACTGATCAACATGACCTATAGGTAACTTAATGTACATTAATATTCTGAAGAGTAGTTTTTTTTTTAGTGTCAGTATCACTTTGATTGGGAAAAGCACATAACAATTTACAGCACCAAAGATAGGAACCTTTAGGGTAAGGTCACACCTGGAGATTCGGGGAGATTTAGTAGACCAGCGACTAATCGCCTCTTCTTTGGAGAGACGAATCTCCCCAAACTGCTTCCCCCAGTCTTCTGCCTGCTAGAATGAAAAAACGCCTGCAGCATGGCACTTACAGTGCTTCGTTTTCCAAAGTTGCCCAAAGTTTCCTCGTGAGGCAACTTTGGAAAACGAAGCGCTGCGAGTGCCATGCCGCAGGCGATTTTTCATTCTAGAAGACAGGGGGAAGCAGTTCGGCGAGATTAGTTGACCCAACAGGGACAACTAGTCGGCGGGCGACAATCTTTTTGAATCTCCAGGTGTGACAGTACTCCTCTGGATGCTGTCAAAACTACAACTCCCAGCATCCCCTGACAGCTAAAATGCAACCCAACAGCAAAAGTTGCAGATCACTTTGCCTGTATCAGTGCTTGGTGTTAAAATGAATCAAGTCCCTGGCAAAATATGGGATCTCTTTATCAAGCACAAGTAACACACAACCAGCACAGGAAGCATCACAGCAGAAAGTCACATAAATGTCACATTTTAACTAACTCTTCTAACTAAGTTGGGGACTTCTTTTTCTGATGCTGCCTCGAAAACATACATACATACATACATACATATACACACATTTATATTATATACACACATACATATATACACACACACACACACACATTTATATACATATACACACACACACACACACACTTATATACACACACATACACAGACACACATTAATATACACATACATATACACACATTTCTATACACATACATATACACACACACATTTATATAGTGAATAAAGTACCCCCTCTTGTAAAATATAAGGATATTATAAGTTTTTATGAAGGTCATGAAACTCTGAGGTAATTTCTAATATCCTCATATTTTACAACTGGGGTACTTTATTTATTATAATACACAAGTTTCAGTGAGTCATGTGACAGAAATGACATCAGAACTCACCGTTTATAAGGATAACATTTACAGGATATTCATAGCTTTTGTGTATTATATACACATACACACAGACATATACACACATTTATATACACAAAAATTTATATACACACATACATATATACACACGCATACACACTGGCATTTGAATCGATCTAAATCCATGTACAAGAACCGTAATCCTAATTTTGACAATTGCGCACTAACTTTAGATCAAGTCTCGCTGAACAAATCGCACACATCTGCAGTAAGTAGACTTGGTACAAAAGCGTTGGATGCCGGAATGCCACACAGGTGTCTGTAGATCAGGGAGGGAAGCGATCATGCGACACCCTCTAAACAGCAACTTAAAAGTTGCGGCACAATCCCAGCCGGACAGAAGAGAGACAGGTGGTGATTCTCTGCCAAATCCCTCATACAGCTGCCCCCACCCAACCAGCCCCTTGTCTGACCTGTGTAGGGAAGAAGGAACAGCAACATCCACAGGTAAGTCCAGTTCATGGTGACCGTAAGGAATGGAATATGGCTCATTGTAGCGCAGCTCCACGCTGCAACCTCTCTCTCTGCTCTCAACTTGCTCTGAGCTTCTACCAATTTGCAGAGTAGAGTAGTAACTCTCTTCCTGCAGCTCCGCCCCTCCGCCTGGGAGGCCCCTCCCTCACAATCCCGCCCCTTTTCTACTATCAATGTTTGCTTCTGATGAGGCGTCAGTGATTGTTATTGTGTGACGAACGCACAGCGCGTGTTGTGGGAATAGGCTCTCTCCCATCCAACTTCACGTACAGCTCCTTATTGAAACTGCGCTCATTCTTCGTGCACTTCGCAGGCGCAATCCTTTACTTATTACACCCGTATATATGGAATATATTTGTAATCAAACCGCAAGCCAATTAATCGCAGTACATTTCACTTCAGATAGTAAAAATATACGTGGTGTGTTTTGTCAGTCTGACACTAATTCCTATGGGCAGCCCTAGGTTTAGGGGGTCTACGTCGCTACCATGAAATTCTTTTAGCCCCTCCCCCAATATGATGAACCATATATCACAAAGTAGGTCATCTGCTGAGCTTACATTTCTTTTCCAGAAACTGAGGCAACCCTACTAGGGACAAATAGGAACCACCCATGGCACCATGGAAACCTGAAACCTTAAGGTGGCCATACACAGGCAGATAAAGCTGCCGATATCGGCCGTTTGGACCGATTTGACAGCTTATCTGCCTGTGTATGGGGGCTTCCGACGGGTCTTCCCGATCGATATCTGGCCACGATATCGATCGGGAAGGTTGGATTTTTACCCGACCGACCCGTCGGAGCCCTTGGCGCATCGTAATTCGATCGTTCGGCCATTACCCCCGATATAGCCATGCAGTTAGTGGCATATCGGGGAAAGATCCGCTTGTTTGGCAATGTCGCCAAACGAGCAGATCTTTGAGTCTATGGCCACCTTAAAGTGAAGAGATCCACTCATCTAACGACATTGCCAAATGAGTGGATCTTTCCTCTTTATGCCCACCAACGGCAGGGTTATATCGGTATAATCCGAACATTCGCCCCTAGGGCCGAGGGAACAGATTACAACGAGGAGCAATGGGCTTTGACGGGTCGGTCGCTGGAAAAATGAAACCTTCCCAATTGATATCGTGGCCAGATATTGATGGGGAAGACCCATCGGAAGCCCCCATACACAGGCAGATAAGCTGCCGAATTGGTCTTAAGGACTGATATAAGCAGCTTTATCTGCCCGTGTATGGCCACCTTAAAGTTCTGTGTTGTGTCACTAGCCCACAGCAATGCATAATGGACACTATCACTAGGGTAACAGTCTATGCACAACCACCAGCAAGTTTCTCCAGTTACACCCACTAGTTAGTGAACATGCCAGGACAGGGTTGGACTGGCCCAGCGCGACACCGGGAAAAAACCCGGTGGGCCCCGACCTTCATGGGCCCTGCCGGGCCAGAACCCTCTCCCGATATTGGCATTCGATAAAAAAAATTGTGATGCGCGCCGCCTGCTCATGCATGCCAAATTAGTCACTTGCGCACTGCAACACCAGCCACAGTCTCCAGGCACCTTTAGCTAAGTCACAGTAAGGGGCGGAGGGGGACCCTGGACAGCAGTCCCCCCCAGTCCGACCCTGTGCCAGGAGAAATTAACTGGCCTGGCATGGCAAATTCTAAGCAACTTTTCAATTGGCCTTAATTTTCTTCTCTTTTTTTAAAGTTTTTGAATGATGCTCTGTAAGGTTACAAATTTATAGTTTTTGCTACTCAGGCCAGGAACTAGGGGAAGGCAGAGTAGGCATGTGCCTAGGGTGTAAAGCTGGGGGGGGGGTGCCAGGCAGAGGGTTGGACTGGGGGACCCAAGGCCTACCGGGGCTACTGTCGCAGTACCACCCTCCGGATCCCCTGCTGCCGGGTTCCACTGGCACGCACTTTGTATTTGCCACAGCAGGAAGATTAGAATGCGAAGCAGGACTGGACTGGGCTGCCCCACTGGCCAGGCAAGTAACTTCTCTGCCTCCTACCTTGAATCCGGTCCCCTCTCTGCTCTGGCTAGCGTCAAATCGCACATGCGTGCGTCTATTCGTTCATGTGCCTATGCCTATTGAGCGCATTGGTTGACTAGGGCGCCTGACAGGCTTGGCATGATGCTGTTGCTACTTTTTTATTACTCGTATTTCTATTCAGTCTCTCTTCATCTGCTGTAAAAAATAAATACTCACGCTACTAGGAAGTAAAACCTAAAAAATGTCTCATCTTTCTTTCCAGATCCTCTCCTAATTATTCTCCAGTCTCTTATTCATAGCAATGCATGGTTGCTAGGGTAATTTTGACACTAGCAACTGGGTTGCTGAAATTGCAAACTGGAAAGCTGCAGGATAAAAAGCAAAATACCACAAATAATAAAAAATAAAACCAATTGTAAATTGCTTCAGCATATCACTATCTACACCATACTACAGAATTACTGCATAAAAGCCCACATAGGATTGCCACTTGTTGTGAGCATAATTAATATGATCAAATTAATTAACATGGAACACTCTGGAGGCAAAATAACCCGACGAAGGGGCCTTGGTGCTCCGAAAGCTTGCAATGTATTTTTATTGTTAGCCAATATAGGTATCACTTCGACAATACTTTTTGTATTTGTTTGTTTTTTTATTTGTTATTTTTGCTACTGGCTAAAACAGTACCACAGTTTTTGTTTTGTGCTTAACGTAAACCAAAGTCCGCTGCACTTTCCCTCTTCTTTTTCTGATCTCCCACCTTATCTCAACCCACATTCAAGTGCAGATTTATTTGTCCCACTTGTTTTCATTAGGCCTCTTAGATCTGATCTCCCAGAGACACAAGAGCCCTAAGGGGGCTTCCCACCCTCTCAGATTCCCGCTCTGTGGATGTACTTTGGCTCTCTCTGTTCAACTGAATGGTCGCTTAGTACTGAAGAAGGGAGGCAAAGCGCACCTGATATCTCCTGCTGTGCTAACAAAAGCCTCCCCAAAGCAAACACTAGCCAGGCTCGTTAGCCAAGGCTAATGTTTCTCTGGTGCGTACATAGTTGTGTACAGTCACTCACAATGGCACTATAGGAATCTTTACATATTTGATCAAGTAGCTCGCCTTTAAGTTAGAATGTCCTATTTTGGACAATTTTTCAACCTTCATTTTATGCATACTTTTTTAAAACTTTGCTTCCCTCTTCTACCCTTGCAATTTAAAGGTGCAGTTCACCTTAAAGGGGTGGTTCACGTTTAGTATGTTATGGAATGGCTAATGCTAAGCAACTTTTCAATCGGCTTTCGTTTTTTCTTTTTTATAGTTTGTGAACTTTTTGCCTTCTTTATCTAATTCTTTCCAGCTTCCATTTGGGGTCACTGACCCCATCTAAAAAGAGAAATGCTCTGTAAAGCTACCAATGTATTGTCATTGTTACTTTTTATTACTGAGCTTTTTATCCAGGCCTCTCCTATTCATATTCCAGTCTCTTATTCAAATCAGTGCATGGTTGCTAGGGTAATTTGGACTCTAGCAATCAGATTTCTGAAACTGCATACTGGAGGGCTGCTGAATAAAAATCTAAGTAACTCTAATACCACAAATAATAATAAATTAAAACCAATTGCAAATTGTCTCAGAATATCACTCTCTACAGCATACTAAAAGTTAATTTGATGGCGAACAACCCCTTTAAAGTTAACTTTTAGTATGTTATGGAATGGCCACTTCTAAACAACTTTCAATTGGTCTTCATTATTTATTTCTGATAGTATTTTAATAAGATAATAAAAATAGCAAATGTTCTGTATGGCTACAAATGTATTGTCATTGCTGCTTTTGATTACTCATATCCCATTCATATTTAAATCTATGCATTGTTACTAGGGTCATTTGGACCCTAGCAACCAGATTGTTGAAATTGAATCTGGAGAGCTGCTGAATAAAATAAAAATAAACAACTCAAGAACCACAAATAATAAGAAAATAAAAAACAATTGCAAATTGTCTCTACATTATCATGATAAAAGTTAACTCAAAGGTAAACAACAACTTTAAGATCTGGTTGTCTGGGTCACTGACCCCAGTAGCCAATATTCTGACCACAAAGAGTCATTTTTCCCAATTTTACTTACATTTATTTTACCTTATGTAATAAAACCTTATTTATTTCACTTCTTTTGTCACCAGGCAATTACAGTTGGGTACATAGTCGAGTAATTAACCATGCAAGGTTCCTGAATAAATTGTTCTAAAAGTATTGTAATAACATAACAACAAACTATATATGTTTTATGTCTCTTATTTTTTATTTTAATAAGAGAGATAAAATATATATAGTTTGTTGTTATTTCTCTTATTTTTATTTTAAATAAAATAGCAGAATCTGAACAGAGATCAGCCTACCATTTTTATGGTTATAATTTGGATTTCTGATCACAGCCTCTATCACATACTGTTTTTGGGGTAAAAAAAGATTTAATTACATATCCAATGATGTTTGTGCATTGCACCTATGCAGCTCACATCTCAGTAATAACAAAAGGCAACAGCTTGCATTTCCTCACTCAGCAAGGTCGCATGGGAAATTGAAGACCGTAACCTTTTTTATCGCTGTAGGGCCTTTCAAATTCCATACAAAATGCACGTCAGGTTACACGCTAGCTGCTTCATAAAAAATGAAGCAGTAATATGTATTGATAATATTTACCATTACACAAAAGCCTTTAATTAAAGGGCATTTTATTTTTAATACCAAGTCATGTTTTGTATATAATTCTTCAGCGGCTTTTTATTTTAATGTTAGAAAGTTTGATTACATAGAAACGTTTAATTATATAGAAACATGCACTATTATATGGCAGTAGCAATATTGCTAATGGCCTTCATTGTTACTGAACACAATACCTACACATTTTTCCTTTTCTAATAAAGAATAGGTATTTAGGCTAGGGCCACGCAGGCAGGAAATCTCATGGCCGAAATCCACTGACTGATTTCTGCCCTACTGTGGGCAGTAGCCTCCTCTCTCTTCTGCATTGAATCGGCTTGGCGCAAACAGACTTCAGCTCAAAACGCAGAGACTCACGGTTTTTCGATGAAACCCGCCTAGTCTGTTCACGAGGAGCTCTTTCAATGCGGAAGAGAGAGGAGGCTACTGCTTGTGGTAGGGCAGAAATCAGCCAATGGATTTCAAATAGTGGTTTTCTGCCTCATGTGACCTTAGCCTTTGGGAGTCACATGTGCATTGGTGTAATCTGAACCTATTGGACCCAGTTTCTTGGCTCCATAACAAAATGTTTTAGACACCAACAGCCCCTCAATAAGCTGGGGAAGATAATATTTGTAGCACGTATATGCTGAAATCTATGTGTGCAAAATGCCTACAGGGCCTTGGAGAAAAGTAGGGTTGCCACCTTTTCTGGAAAAATTACCAGCCTTCCTATGTTCTTGGCGTTTTTTCCTATTAATGACATTGGCATCAAGCGTAATTTTTACCGGCCAGGCCGGTAAAATACCAGCCAGGTGGCAACCCTAGAAACAAGTCAAAGAAAAGTTGACATTCCTATCAAAGCAATGGTGTAACTACCAGGGTGGACTGCACCAGAGCCCATGTGATATTGGAAAGGGGTTATAATCACATTTTGTAGTCTGTTAGTGGATGCTGGGCGTTGTAGATCAGCAAAACCTGTAAAGCCGAGAGTTTCCCATTCTTGCTTTAAACATATTTTTTTGCAGACTTTGCTTAGAGGCAAGTCCAGTCCTTCTAAGAATCTGGCACGGTCGGGTTTTGATCTGGCATATTGTTTACCTCTGCCCCTGACTGTAATTGTGACTTATGTCAGAAACACAATATATGACAGCAACAAAATGGGATAGGCCCTGACTGACAAGCTGTGGGTTCTGGAAAATGCCAGAGGGGCTGCTGTAAGATGCCATAGACACTCACTATTTATTGGGCTGGTGGGGGGCTGTTTGGGCCTTTGTTTGGCCTGTTGGGGCCTCTGGGTCCCTGAAATGCCAGGGCCTATTTTGACTCTCAGTCCAAGTGCTGGTTAATGTTTCGGTTGCAGATCAGTGGTTATAAATCACTTTCACAAAAGAGTCACTTTGTTGGTTATGCAAATTCCTGATTCCCCAGGAGAAGTGGTCACATTTTGCTGCTGGGGTGAAACAGCAGCTGCTCAAGGGCACAGGATTATAAAGGGGTCAGTGGGGATTTAAACTTCATATTTGTAGAAGTGTGCAAGTCAGATCATCTTATCAAAAGTTTGGAGGCTGTAAAAAGTTTTAGATTTAGCCAGCATGGAAAAATTGTGCTCACCACTAATTTTTAAAACCATAAGGCGGGGTGCAATGAGGCTGTGACCACAAATTAGGGATGCACCGAATCCATTTTTTTGGATTCGGCCGAACCCCCGAATCCTTCGTGAAAGATTCGGCCGAATACCGAACCGAATCCGAACCCTAATTTGCATATGCAAATTAGGGGTGGTAAGGGGAAAACATTTTTTACTTCCTTGTTTTCTGACAAAAAGTCATGCAATTTCCCTCTCGCCACTAATTTGCATATGCAAATTAGGATTTGGATTCGGTTCGGCTGTGCAGAAGGATTCGGCCGAATCCGAATCCTGCTGAAAAAGGCCGAATCCTGGCCGAATCCCGAACCGAATCCTGGATTCGGTGCATCCCTACCACAAATACATATAGACAAATACAAGAGTCCTCTGCACTCAACCCATTATCAATATATTTACTGCTACTGAAAAATGCCTTACCCTTTAAACAAAACAGGGATTGTTATATTTAAGCTGGCCAACTACGTCAAAGTTATCCATATCTGGCCAGTCTTACGCTTAATTTTCATCTGATCAAGGATTGATGTTTGATGACAAATGTTTTGCATTCTTGTGGACTAAAATTCTAGGTTATAAAGCTCTTATAGTTAAAATATAATAATTTGATAACAGCAAGCATATCTTGTATTTTCTCATGACAAATTTCTGTACTATTTACAGTGCTCTAGGACACATGGAAGCTCCTACTCATATTAACAAATAGAAATATACAGATAATTAATGCTCTGTCAATATGATTGACTATTCCGCTCTGCTATTACATTAGGTTATGGTACATACTTGTTTTTATACTGCTCTGTGTACTGCATTCAGCGTTTCATTAATCTTGTAGTCTTGGCACTCTATAAAACATTTCAGAGCTCTGTCATAAAACATGGCTGGACTTTTTTGACAGAAATGAGACGGACCCAGAAAATATCCACAGTTACCTTATCATCTTGTTGATTCCCAAGAGATACAACAGTAACAGCTAAGCTGGCCTGCACTCTCTAATATTACCTAAAGCGGTGCCACTGATTGGCACACCCTAATGATTATTACTAGACGTCAGAATGTAAGACACATAGGAAGTGGTTGGGGCATTTTAAAACTTGGCTGTAGCAAGAAATGCCAGTCAGCAGCATCAAGGGCAAATAAGGTCTTGAGCTGTATTAAAAGGGGCATAGAGTCAAGGGAGGAGGGGGTCATTCTTCCACTGTATAGAGCACTTGTAAGGCCCCATCTAGAATATGCCGTACAGTTTTGGTCTCCATCACTCAAACAGGACATTATTGTATTAGAGAGGGTACAGAGAAGGGCAACTAAGCTGGTAAAAGGTATTGAAAATCTTAGCTATGAGGAAAGACTGGCCAAATTGGGGATGTTCACGCTGGAGAAGAGGCGCTTAAGGGGTGATATGATGACTATGTATAAATATATAAGGGGATCATATAATAATCTCTCTAATGCTTTATTTACCAGTAGGTCTTTCCAGCTGACACGAGGTCACCCATTCCGATTAGAAGAAAAGAGGTTCCGCCTAAATATTCGGAAGGGTTTTTTTTACAATGAGAGCTGTGAAGATGTGGAATTCTCTCCCTGAATCAGTTGTACAGGCTGATACATTAGATAGCTTTAAGAAGGGGTTGGATGGCTTTTTAGCAAGTAAGGGAATGCAGGGTTATGGGAAATAGCTCATAGTCCAAGTTGATCCAGGGACTAGTCCGATTGCCATTTTGGAGTCAGGAAGGAATTTTTCCCCCTCTAAGGCAAATTGGAGAGGCTTCAGATGGGTTTTTTTGCCTTCCTCTGGATCAACTGGCAGATAGGTAGTTAATATAAAAAAAAAATAAAAAAAAGGTTGAACTCGATGGACATGTGTCTTTTTTCAACTTTAATTACTATGTTACTATGTTACTATGTATGTATTTTTAAGAATCCTATTTCTAATAATGGATTCTGGGAAATTGGTTTCTCACATGATATTTTGGCATTCCTGAGTACCTTTCATGTTGGTGTAAGGGGAAACATTGTAATAATTCTCCAGTAGCATAATACCTGTACCAAGCAAAAGCCCTTGGCTAAACATGGAAGCACATTAGTAAAGAACAGTCAGTATTCTAAATCAAATAGGTATTACAGGGTGCTATCAAATATCTCCTGGTAATCGCTCCATACATTGGCTATTCAACCAACTGAAGTGTAAATAGCACTAACTAATCTGATTGGACCAAACAAGTGGATCAGAGGGGAAGTGAGAGTGAACTGCAGTTAACACATGTTAGAGTACCCCATTAACTTTCTGAGTAGGATCACATTATGGTCTGTTCCCCACTAAACAAATACAAATGTATGAAACAAATTTGTATAACCGCCTTAGGCTGTTCCAAATAAAATTAATATACTGCTTGCAGGGATAATTTAGTAGTGCTGAGTCCTGGTCAGGGCTGGATTTACATAGCGGACACCCCTAGGCCTGCTGCCGTTCGTCACCCCCACATGGACAAATTTCCATCATCAGGTTGGGAACACTGGGGATTGGCGCACAGGAAATGTAAAAAACTATTGTATCTCATGAGCAGCACTAGAGCTTCCAAACCAATGTGGATGTGGTTGGGCAGCATGCCGCACTCCTAAAATTCTGCCGCCCTAGGCCCGACCCTTGGTGGTCTTTCCAAAAATCCGGGCCTGATCCTGGTGCAAAACAGAGTTGGTATGACCTTGTTATTTTTAAAAATGACTACTATTGCTAAAATACAATTACCATCCCAACAACAAGTGAAGTGGACTTTGGGCATAGTGATAAGCAAAATTCTCTCCCCCCCCTCCCCTCACAAGAAATGCCCATTGACAATGTGTTTTGCAAATTTTCGCTATTTTGCAAATTTTATGGCAAAGCAAAATGGGACAGATTTACAAATCCCTAGTTAAGAGTTTTACTTCAACAGTGACTGAAGAACTGCAACATTGATAGATATTACTGTCCCATCTTGCCCTGCTGTCACCCACCTTCCATATTATACCCACCCATCCTTATTACCTACTACACCTTCTTTGCATGGGTTCACCATTGGCAGTTGCACCTATTGCATCTTCAAAGATAAATGAGACTTGGCTTTTACAGGATGTTTCTTTAAAGGGCCTTCCCTGGAGGTAGACTTTTCTTTTCCCAAAGGAATTCCTCTGTGCCAAGATTAGTTCACACCAACAATCTGAAAAATGGGATGACTGCACATTTCATCCATTCTTTGGCATTTCATTTTTCAGCTAATTAGCAGGCACTGCATATATTCCTCATATTTTACAAAGCAAGTTCTTGTTTCGCCTAGAGTAGGTGGGATGGTGACTCAGAGTATTAGTTTCACTAGTGGGGGTATTTTCTGAATTACAGATCCCTCCCATGTCTGCAGGTAATGTGAACGCAATTGACTGTACAATGCATGCCGACCATATCTTTATGTTTGTTTATCTGACTGCATTCAGCAAAACACCTGTTGCTATATGATGGCAGTCATGCAATAACATGAACTCTACGTGTATGAATATGTCCATTTATAAGCGCAACACCTTTGTTATCTTAGAGTCATTCCAAGATAGCACTTAAATCTAGTTTAGTTTCCTGTCTTTGACCCTACTTAGCTCTTTTCATTTGTTGCTATTTTGAGATTACATATTGCTTCCTATTTTCAGTTTGTATAGCTAAGCTGTTACTGGTGAAAATTTTGATAATGTTTCTGATTCTACTAAAGGCTGTCAGTTCTAACATTTGTAGATCTCATACAACTATCAGGCCCTATGTGTTGAATATTTATTGCTATCTACTAAATTAGCTGTAGCAGTCTTTTCCCACCTCTAAATGAAAACCCTTTAATTCTTATTAGGGATGCACCGAATCCAGGATTCGGTTAGGGATTCGGGCAGGATTCGGCCTTTTTCAGCAGGATTCGGATTCGGCCGAATCCTTCTGCCCAGCCGAACCGAATCCGAATCCTAATTTGCATATGCAAATTAGGGGCGGGAGGGAAATTGCATGACTTTTTGTCAGAAAACAAGGTAGTAAAAAATGTTTTCCCCTTACCACCCCTAATTTGCATATGCAAATTAGGGTTCGGTTCGGTATTCCGCCGAATCTATCACAAAGGATTCGGGGGTTCGGCCGAATCCAAAAAAGTGGATTCGGTGCATCCCTAATTCTTATTGAGAAAAAATTCCTCTGTCTGAGACGTTCACAGCAGCCAGAGTGACTGCTCCCAAAATGACACATCCAGGGCCAATTGTGTGTGTTTTCATTCTCTCCTGTGTGTTGTATTTATTTCATTATTGCTAGTACAGTACAAGCTTTGTAAAAGCACAGCGGATACAGGCAGACTGCATATGGTAGCATAGACAGTGTGTATAGGTGGAACATCTCTATCACCTTAATCTTTACAGCCCCGATTATATGTTTTTTTGAGGAATCTATTAGCTCTTGCTCTACCATTTACACTGCATAAACTCTTCCTGAGAAACTCCCCCTGCCAGGTCTATAAAAAACCTTGGCTACTTATGCTTATCTATGGCAATAAATTGGGCCTCAGTCATTTCCCTGACCCCAGCACAGACTAAACTAAACCCTTTCCTATGTTTCTCACTGTTGAAAATACATGAAACCCAAACAAAACCTGGAAATGGTAGAAAAGAGTTAATGTTCTATGCTCCAGAAAGGGCAAAAGACCCAGTAAAGTCAGGGCCCCCAGGAAAAATCCTGGTACTCAGGCAAGCCTGTCCAACACTGGTAGGTCTGGTAGGGTTCTGCTTGTCTGCTAATTAGTAGAAAATTGTGTTTGCTATCTGGTGAGAGCCAGTAAAATATGTGATGCAAATGGATAGCTGTTATCATGCACACATCAACTGTTACACTGTTCTTGCTTGTTTCTACTAGGGATGCACCAAATCCAGGATTCGGTTTAGGATTCGGCCTTTTGTCAGCAGGATTTGGCCAAATCCGAATCCTAAGTTGCATATGCAAATTAGGGGTGGGGAGTGAAATTGCTTGACTTTTTTTCACAAAATGTTTTCCCCTTCCCACCCAATTCAGATTTGGTTCAGTATTCGGGCGAATCCAAAATAGTGTATTCGGTACATCCCTAGTTTCTACGGACATTATTTTATATGTGAGGGTCTTTTTGGCTCCTTTTAGCCCATCTCACCCTTACTAGGTTCAGTTTTCTATTTCACTACTCTCCAAGTCCTACCCCTCAGAAGCCATGTTCCAAATCTTGCACTGATGAGATCTAACTAGATTGAAAAAGGCTGTCCGCTGCAAGTTTGGCTATATAGTTCTGAACCATTAGGCTGTATCTGTGCTATAAAGGGAGGTTCTGGATGCATAGTTGGCCAAAGGGACATAAAGGAGTGATTTGCATGTCTCTGCCCATGATGCCTTATGGGAGGATTAAAATTCTCATTTGTGGTGTTTAGACAGTGCTGTGTGTATGGCATGAGACAAGAAAATACCTCCTGATTTCTAGAGAAACATGGTGATGTCTAATATCATCCTGGATGCCTATATGCCTCTGAAAAGGAGAGCAGTGACTGGTGGTGATACTAGAATGGCAGAACACAGTGCTCTGTATGGTAAATGAACCCTTATATAGCTAGCCTAGTGTTATTTGTGTTTAGAATTGGCTACTCATTTGTTGAAAAATGTAGATTAGTTTAAATCCTCAGACTGCATGGCTAATTATCAGTTAATTAACACGTCTACTGTGCAGTCTGCAGCAAGCATTCACTTTAATTAAGTATGGGAATCAACTGATAACCTGTAGATATCAGCTGTTACGTAGATTGTAGATATGTATTCCTGAAGCCATTGCAGGAGTAGTAGTTAGGAAATATATACCTAAAGCTTCCTAGTCTAAAGTCTAATCAGCTTCTGCCATCTTCATACTGGCCTTATTATATCAGTGTTTAATGGGAAATTATGCATTGAGTAGAACATTTGTCTTACAAACATTTACCCTTCAGTTAATTATTACCCAAAAATATTACAGTCGGTCTCCAGTTGTTGAATAGCTACACTTGTTTAGTAGCAGTTTTTTTGGCATGGTCCATTGGGTTTTTATCCTTAGTTATGTTGTTTGCATGTTTACAGATCCTGTTAGTTAGCTGCCATTGTTGTATTACCTTTTATAACCTTATCCAAAGAGATCCTCGCCTTAAGGTGCGCGATATCGGGCTGATCCAATCGTTGAGCCCTAGGGAAGAGAATACGGGTGCATTAAAGCAAAGATCATTGTTAAAGGTCTATCGGCTCCATGGATGAAGGGCAGAATGATGTACATGGATGCTCTCTTCAATCCAGTAATTTATAAGAGAAACCAGAAATATTTATAAGAAATTATACAGTGTGGCTGAGGGACCACAGGAAAGGGGAATCTGGGACATGTTATTATAATCTTTACCAATAGATTCTGTTACTTAGGTTTTAACTACTGGTTATTCAGCATTCCAACATAATTTACATTTCACTGTGTAATCCTTGCTTAATGCTTCAAGTACTAATGTTCCTAGCAATCCCGTTTGTCTCACCTGGATTAGAAGTGATTTGTTTTTTAATACACGTAGAAACTGACAATTGCTTAGAAACATAGGATGGATGCAATTATAATAAGTTGTTACCGTTAACATCTTGCATGCTATTTCCCTGTCTTTCTACCTACAGCTGCTATTCCATGGGGTCCCACATGGACAATCTACCCTATGTATACCCCAGACCTGGACTGGGTTCTGGCAAATGCCAGAGGGGCTGCTGTAAGGTCCCATAGACAATTAATAATTAGTGGGCTGGTGGAGTACTATTTGGGCCTCTGAGTACTTGGAACGCCAGGGCCTATTTTGAATCCCAGGCCAGATCTGGTGTAACCCCTCTAAAACTACTCTGGGTGCTAGAGCATGCAAAGAAACATCATCATGGAAAGTATAGTGAAGGAGTTTTGCACCTGTACACCTATACATGTTGCCCTCTAGATTTCACTATGGGATAATATTATTGGCCAATTAGCTGTGCAGTCTTTATTTACTCTTTATTAATAACATCTACTTTATATTTATACATTTCTATTAAAAAATGTCTTTGCAGATGCTGAGCTAGACAACACATAATAGTTTGTTGTACAACAATAAGTTACTTGTACAACTTGGAAGGTTGTCACCAACAGCATCCATATTGGCAAATTGCAGGGGACATTATTTTGCATCTGAAATGACCCTGGAATTCTGGGTAAAACACGACATTTTGGGTAAAACACATGCTGACTGGTGTCCAGCTTCTGTACAACATAGGGTAAGAATTCTCTAAACACTTTCCTCCACTTGATGCTGGATCCTGAGCCTGTATATCTTTTTACATGTGGGGGTGTACATTCCACTTATGTTTACTTTTTAATAAATATGGGGGAAGCTGGATTTGTGTTTTTTAAAATACTTGTGTAACAAAGAGGGCATTTCTTTGCAATGTGTTAGAATCAGATACCAAAGTGAAAGGGTTAGGCTCCTATCTACCCAGTCTCTCTAGTTAAAGAACTGTTGACAATATGCATGCTCCTATCAGCAAGAGACATATAGGCGAGTCTACGTCACTAATAATTAGTTCATCGTTGGCACATGGAAGCTGTCTTGTGTGGAGATTCCACACCCTGCTCTGTTTAATAAATAAAGCTGCTTGAAAAAACTTGCTTAACATCTGCTTAGCGAATGGTCATAAAACAGGCGCATGCCACTCCTCTTCAGTACACGTTCGGTTTATAGTCCTTTAGGAATAACACCTGCTTGTTGGAATATTGGGAAGCTTCATTTGCCACAATGAGTCATATATTTAAATATCTGCAGTCCCAGGTTTCATTCCAGACTCCCTTTTGCCTTGGCATCTATGTTGTATTGGGGCGTTCATAGGATGTTTAAGGCCCAATGAGAGTTCTCAAAGTCTATAGAAAAGTCTCTAGATGGTGTTACACATAATAGACATATAACTTTACATCTGTAATTCCACAATCATTCTTAAATTCAGCTTTTTATGGTTCTTCTTTATGGTTCTTCAAGTAAATCTTTAGCACCATACAAACAAAACCAATGGTTTCCCAGTTTTGTAACCGCAACTAGTTGTAACCAATAAGGCCTTGTAGTCAAGAGTATGTAGATAAAGGGTTGGATTCAAAATTCTATGGTCTAGCACAAAGGACAGACGTTTATTGCATATAGCAGTGATTTTTAAGCAAGGGCTTATGTTCCTCCCTACTAAACCTTTTCATTCAAGAGCAACGTTTTTCATTAAAGAGAACCTGCTTTATATACCTCCCTGTTTGTCATAAAAACACTTGCACCAGATCCTCTTTATTTTTGTGCGCTCTATAGTTGGAGACATAACTTGGCATAGAAAATAAAAAATAGCAGTCACATGCTCTCTGATCTACCATTTTTTTTATTGAAAATATATACTTTAAATAAGACATTTACAATCTTTGTATTGCCATGCTTTTTCAGAGTAGATTACTAGATATAATAAAGCTACAGAGTGACAGGGAAGTGAATGGGGAAATGTGAGAATAAGGGAAGTTTAGATCACTGGTCCGCAGCTTTATTTCCAACAAACACAAAAATGCCTTTTTTGCCTCCCTGTATCATCTGGCACCACCTGACACTGGAATTCTAGCAGATCTTTCATCTGGAAAAATGTCTGTTGTGCTTCTTTCATTTTCCAAGGGTTTTTCTGTGTTTTATTGCATTCCATAAGTGGTACTAGCCATTTTCTGTGAACTGACACCCATTCTTGTGCGTTTCATTTAGTTGGCATACTAGGATTGATACACCTGCTTATCATTTATTGAAACTTCTGTAAGTGCCACCATTTGAAAGGATTCCCAAGGTCATGCTTATTGTCAATCATTTCTTTCCCAGTGCACTATTTTCTGATTCTGGCTCTTCATCACTTCATTCCTTCAAAACAACCCATTGCATATAAAAAATAAATGGCTTACCTGCAAGTGTAATTTACCGACTCATAAAATTTTATATAGGTTCTTGCCACCCTCCAAGATCTATAAAGTTACTCTAAAACATGCCATTTAGGTGAGATGGTCAAGAAGCATGATTGCAAATAAAGGTCGTTAGTCATTAATTTCGGTCATATAATGTCTTATTGGCTTTTTCTAAGGAAAGATCTAAATGTTAATACACTCTTTATTCCTTCCATAGCAAGATAATAGTGTTTTGGTTCTGTCTAGACAGCAGTCTAGTGCTTGCATAAATTAATTTGTTAATATTTATGAATGTTATGATTCTTATAACAGCAGAGCTTCCTATGACTGACTTATTGTTATCTTTATTTAAACATTCATTTCTCTCTCTGTTCTGTCTTTCTTTACTAGGTTTTACTGACAAAACAATCCTACAACTTGTCATATTTCCATTATTGAAGTTTATTTACTGATGTAGCTGCTAAATTACTTATGTGCATTTACCCATTGATTATTGCACTAATGCAATAGAGCACCTATGTTATTATAAAAGGCCTCATTATAGTTAAAATACAAATAAATAATATAATAATACTGGCAGTTTAAAGCTCAAATGGGCACCAGTGCATAGCTACTAAAAATGCAACCCCCTGTATAGGCTAATGCTACGCATGGTATTTTTGTGCTGCTTTTTAAAAATCTCCTAAACAACCTAATTACACCAATGCATAAACAGGCACGTTTTCCCATACTATATTGTGATTATCAGTAACTTCTCATTCCCAATGCATTGCGTTATAACATTGGCATAATTGTGCAAACATAATGATGATGCACCACCACTGATTTTGAAGTAACATGCTCCACGCCATTACAAAGTGACACGTTCTCACTGTAGGATGGCTGTATTAATGGAGGAAGAGGCAGGACAGTGCTGAGAGCTATGACAATTCCCAATTATCGGAACATCGGAACAAAAGCAACAAAATGACTGGTTTTTTTTTTCCATACGGCACTCAGTACCGTAAATTACTCATAAACTGTTATAGCCAGGGTATATATCAGCGATCCCCAACCAGTAGCTCATGAGCAACATGTTGCTCTCCAACCCCTTGGATGTTGCTCTCAGTGTCCTCAAACCAGGTGCTTATCTTTGAATTCCAGACTTGGAAGCAAGTTTTAATTGCATAAAAACTAAGTATAATGCCAAGCAGAGCCTCATGTAGGCTGCTACTCCACATAGGGGCTACCAAATAGCCAATCACAGTCCTTATTTGACACCCAAGGGACTTTTTCATGCTTGTGTTGCTCCCAAACTCTTTTTACATTTGAATGTGGCTCACACGTAAAAAAAGTTTGGGGACCCCTTGTATTTATACTGTATATTCAGATCAAGAATTTCACACATTTTTGCAGGATTAAAGGACTCATCGGCTATTCCTAGAGCACCAAGAAGCACAAATATATGCCCCCATGCACTTATCATTTGCAACCCTGCTCATATTCTCTTCAAACTTAACTTAGTGCCTTGTGCTTGATTAAAAATCCAGTTCAAGTTGCAAGGGATACTTGTACTTTTCACCTAGCTACTTAGGGGCACAGTTACTAAGCTCGGGTGAAGGATTTGAATGAAAAAACTTAGAATTTCGAAGTTTTTTTTGGGTACATCGACCATCGAATAGGCTACTACGTCCTTTGACTTCGATTCAAACAATTCGAAGTAAAAATGTTCTACTATTCGACAATTCGATAGTCGAAAGTACTGTTTCTTTAAAAAAACTTCCACTACATAATTCGGTAGTTTAAACCTACCGAGGTACAATGTTAGCCTATGGGGTCCTTCCCCATCAGTTTTCTAAGCTTTTTTTGATCTAAGTAAAATCCTTCGAAGGGTTTTATCGTTCGATCAAACGATTTTTACTTTGATCGATCGATCGTAGGATTTGCGCAAAATCCTTTGAAATCGATACTCGAATTCAAAGGATTTTACTACGAGGGTCGAATTTAAGGGTTTATTAACCCTCGATATTGGACCCTTAGTAAATGTTCCCCATAGTGTGTAGTGTTTTCTATCAGCAGCTGAAACACTATAGCAGCTCAGTATTCCAAGAAAAATATCCTAGACTTGTGGAAATTGCAAATATTGCACAAATGGCTCTGAATCACATTTATTAATTACTTCTCCATTGTTTCCAGTCATGCACCAGTAAGAGTAAACGTGCCACTTTTCACCTACAAAGTTGAATACAACTATCTACATAAAGGAGCCTAATTTCTTCCTGAGAATAACTCAAGAGCAACGACTATAGACAACAATTATTAAACCACAGCCTGTTCAGCGTTCAGTCTATTTGCTGAGTAAATATTTCCACAATATACTCAGACTCATTTACAATTCCAGTTTCAGTTGCAATTATCTTCTATACAGTTTATACTCTGGTGCATAAAATAACTGTTTACAATGAACACCATTAAATTCATTAGACAGAGGAGAATTGTGTGTGTCGTATTGTTGAACTAGCATTAAATTAATGGCCAGAGCTGGGTTATTTTAAATAAATTATACATTAAGGCAGGTTTGATAAAGATCATTTTTTTCTGCTTGAATATAGACAAGATGACAATTCAACATTTTTTCCCATTGCGACCTCATGGGCAGTAGCTCCCACCACAACTTCGTCCCATGCATATAAACAAATGCAGTTGTGCATGTTTGCATATTGGAGTGTGGCAAGTCTGTTTCACCTGTTGATAGACCCATTGTGGTAACCTTGAAATTACTGTCATGTTCAGGGTGGTGGTAGATCCCTTGTTCCCCAGTGTTCAGGCCCAAAACTATGGGTTCTGGCCAGAGGGGCTGCTGTAAGATACCATAAACTTGAAATACCAGGGCCTATTTCATATTCCAGGGCTGCAGGGTCAGTACTTCCACTTGCGCACAATTCAGCAGTAAAGGCAGAATGGACACAGTGGGCTTCATGCAACTATATGAAAGTGCAAGGAGCATTTTTGAAAGCAAGTACAGGCATGGGACCTGTTATCCAGAATACTTGGGACCAGGGGTTTTCCAGATAATGCATCTTTCCGTAAATTTTTTTTTCCAAAATGAATCAGTTAATAGTGCTGCTCTAGCAGAATTCTGCACTGAAATCCATTTGTCAAAAGAGCAAACAGATTTTTTTATATTCAATTATGAAATCTGACATGGGGCTAGACATTTTGTCAATTTCCCAGCTGCCCCAAGTCATGTGACTTGAGCTCTGATAAACTTCAATCACTCTTTACTGCTGTACTGCAAGTTGTAGTGATATCACCCTCCTCCCTTTCCCCCCCCCCAGCAGCCAAACAAAAGAACAATGGGAAGGAAACCAGATAACAGCTCCCTAACACAAGAGAAAAGCAGCCTGGTAGATCTAAGTACAACACTCAATAGTAAAAACCCATGTCTCAGTGAGAAACATTCAGTTACATTGAGAAGGAAAAACAGCAGCCTGCCAGAAAGCATTTCTCTCCTAAAGTGAAGGCACAAGTCACATGACCAGGGGCAGCTGGGAAATTGACAAAATGTCTAGCCCCATGTCAGATTTCAAAATTGAATATAAAAAAATTTGTTCGCTATTTTGAGAAATGGATTTCAGTGCAGAATTCTGCTAGAGCAGCACTATTAACTGATTCATTTTGAAGAAATTTTTTTTTCCCATGACAGTATCCCTTTAAGATAGGCACCTATATGAGCATGACAATTTTAGGTAGTTAGAATTAAGTCAGAATCAAAAACACTAAATAAACATATGGAAAATAAATTGAAGAAAGGGGAAACAATTTTTTTCCCTGGCAAGATATAGTGAAACAAGCCAATGTTTTTTTCATGTCAATTATGTAAATTTCCCCCATTGTGCATGCAGTCAAACCCTTCTTCAAGTCCTAAATGTACAGTATGTTGTGCCTTTTGTGATAACATTGAAAATAGTTGATTCATAGCCTAGATAACACAGTGTAGTTTATGATTAGTTATGAGGAAACACTATCAAAATTGCGTATGTTCTCACTGGAAACGTGGCACTTGGGAACTAATAGATAACACTGTATAAATAAACATATGTGGATAGAACAAGAGGTCACCCAAGTACAAAGGTATTACAAAGAGTATCTTTTTACCACAAATTCATTAAAATGGCAGAGTTTGCTGCTTGGGAAAGTCATGAAAGCAGTTGTATCAAAAATGTATTTTCATAGAATATTTTAAGCTTTTTAAAATTATACTAATACATTTATTTTTTGAATTTCCACCTCTCAGCTGTTGATTTCCTTGTTTCACAGGCAACAATGCCTTTATTTAGACTTGCACACAGATGCAATTTGCAAAGGGATATATGTATTCCTTCCATTCCAGAAGTTTGAGAAGAATTCTGTGCATCTTCTGTCACAGACAATCTCAACATAAAATTCTTACAGTGCTATTTAGAGGACATTGCCAACATAATGCAAAGATGACAGAGGTGGCTGGACATGTACTTAGATGTAATTCAGGTGTAACCACTAACATTGCCCTTCACTGGGCACCAGATGGGAAGCAGAGAAGAGTCTGGCCTATACTGACATGGAGATTTGAAGCAGAACTTAAAGGAACAGTTCCGTGTAAATATAAAAACTGGGTAAATAGGGCTGTGCAAAATAAAAAATGTTTCTTATATAGTTAAACATAAATGTAATGTATAAAGGCTGGAGTGACTACTTCCTGCTTTGCAGCTCTCTAACTCTGAGTTTGTCAGTGACTTGAAGGGGGGCCACATGGGACATAACTGTTCAGTGAGTTTGCAATTAATCCTCAGCATGCAGCTCAGATTGAAAAGCAAAGTTATGACCCATGTGCCCCCCCTCCTCCCCCTCAAGTCACTGATTGGTTACTACCTGGTAACCAATCAGTGGAAACCAAGTGAGCTGCAGAGCAGGAAGTAGTGTCCTGGCTATTATGTTAGACATCTAGTGACTCCAGCCTTTATACATTACATTTTTGGCCAACTAACTATATTAGAAACATTTTTTATTTTGCACAGCTTATCTATTTACCCAGTTTGTTTTGTCACACTGAACTGTTCCTTTAAGGCCTGGTATAATTTGGGTGGCAGGATCTAGTCGTGGGGGGTGGGGGAGCCAACTGATATTCCTGCAGGTGGATGGGTCTGCCACAAGGTTTTGCTCATTGTAGTGGTAACATAATAAAAATGGCAAATATTTTACCAGGTCTAGTAATTCCTAGCAAGTAATAGGCAAGTATAATTTACTGGTAACCTGCTGGTAGGCAAACATGTATTTCTACCAATAGCCTTATTAGACCAGAGACAAATCTTGTGGTTTTTAATGTATTATCTTGTGTACTTGATATTAAGGGGGTTATTTACTAAAGTACTAATTTTTCTGGTCGGAGTTTTAAATGGGAAAACATCATTTATTTTGTGTAAAAAAATTGAATTTTGCTAGATTTATTATACCCCGACGCTGCTAAAAGTCGAATAAAAAAATACTCCATGTCAAACCTGCGGAGGTCATGTAGACGTCAATGGCAGATGTCCCTTTTACAATTGGAACACATCATGACCTGCGTCTGCGAAATATTTGTGGTTTTCGGGTGATAATCCAAAAAAGTTGGAGTTTTCGGGCGCCATATCTGAAAAAAATTATTTTATCGATATTTTATAGTCTTTTCTTGAACCAAAAATTTTTAATTATTTTAATGATACATAAGCTAACATTTTGGATGGGAGTTTGGTTGAAGTTGTTTTAATAAAATAATGAGAAAAAATTGGATTTTAGTAAATAACCTAAATGCTGTTTTTGTGGGTAAATGGTAAGGTTAGTGGTAAATAAGTAATGGGAGTAAGTTTTAGTTTTAAGTAGGTAAATACAGTATGTGGGTTTGGTTCCAAGAACAAATCCAAATCCACTATACCCTACTGCCGGGAATTTATGGGCAGAGATTAAATTTCAACAATCTGAAAGAGATTGAACATTTTTAATAAAACAAAACAGTTTGCATTATTCTTTTCTTCTTATTCACCCCAGTATGTCATCATTATAGTTAGCTTGTCACCCCAGTGAATAAGGCCGTTTGTTCTATTCATTCCTCATTTCTCAGATCTTTTCTCATCTTTTACATGGATGTGAAAATTATCATGCAATTATTGTCAACTTGTGAAGTCATCCGTCGGCAGTTTCATGTGACCTCCTCAATGATGTGCTAATAAATCCACACAAAGAGCGACTTAGTTACAGAATCAGCTTGCCTATGGGGACACAACTTGAGTGCCTGCTGCAATTTTAGGAAGACGCACCCCCATGGCTGACATCTGAGAATTTTGCTGGTGTCAACTTTTAATATGAGGTCAGATCATGTACAAAATATGAAGACAGCACGTGAAAACAAATACGCAGTTGAGTTCATTGTCAGTTTTCATTTTACACATTCATGGTGTTATAATACTCATTCATGTAAACTTCAGGGGATAATTCGTTTATTTTTACTTAATTCATAAGAATACATTTTGTGTATATACCTGTAAATAATAAGGCTCATGGACTAATGCAAAAACAATGTATCAGGAGCAAAAATGCATAATTGTTATGTTTTTACCCACAATCAAATACCAAAACTTTTTAGTTTCACAGAGTAATGTGTTTTGGGTTGATGAGTCAAGGACCCCCTTTTGAAAGCTGGAAAGAGGCAGAAGAATAAGGCAAATATTTCAAAAACTCAAAACCATAAAGTAAAAAAAATTAAACTCAAATAACAAATGAAAATCTGCTGTGTTTTTAACAAGTAACATATTTATTATTTTTGGAATCAATTGGGTGACCACAAATTGGTTTATGCTCATTACCTTATTTTCAATATTACTTTTACTTTATTCGAAGGGATCCTGGAACATACCGTAGTTTGTAAAATATCTTGCAAAATATTGCTTAATCGCTGACACAGAGATGCACTTGAGAAGGACCATAAACACAATTTCTAATAACTACTGTAAATGTGCACTGCTGAATGGGATATAAGGATTCCTTCTTATAAAATCAAATATAAACAATAACTGATTTTATTGTAAAACGTCTTTATTGTGATTATTTCTGTTTCTCTCTCTAATGGAATATTCTTTCTAATCTGGTTAGTTAACTTGATTATAGAATGATGATTGATTTAACAAATCAATTTTGATTTTAGAAAAATCTGTGAATAATTCATTATAAGTAATGAATCTGCTTTTCTAATAGGGATGAGTGTATATGTATTGAGCAGGTTTGCTGATGATTTAATTAAAATCTTTCTCATAATGTTACCTTTCATTTCATATAATAAGGATGAAATCTAGATGTGTAACAGAGAAAATGACAATAAAGCTAAGTTTGCAATCAAAGTAAGTTAATCTGTCATTGCAATAAAATGCACCAAACTGTATAATAAACCTGTTTCACAAAATGCACTGATTATTTTTTCATATGAGCCTTCATGTTTTTTATTTTGTATTTGTGAACTCATTCAGCCTAACATATTTTTCTCTTGCATATAAGTCACTGTCCTCTTGACCACATTCTAAAGGAAAGAGCAATTGGTTGTACTTGGTGAAAAATGGCTGGACAGAGAGATGTGTCATCATAAGGTGGCCACACAGAAAAATAAATGCTAATAAATGTTTGTTTAGTTGAACAAGATGGTACCGGTAAAAATCAATTACAGGTGTGGGGTCCTTTATCCAGAAAGCTTCATATTATGGAAATTCCATCTCCCAATTACTCAATTTTAATCAAATAATTCAAATTTTTACAAGCAATTCCTATGAATACATTTTGTGTATATACCTGTAAATAATAAGGCTCATGGACTAATGCAAAAACAATGTATCAGGAGCAAAAATGCATAATTCCCATGTTTTTACCCACAATCAAATGCCAAAACTTTTTAGTTTCACAGAGTAATGTGTTTTGAGTTGATGAGTCAAGGACCTCCTTTTGAAAGCTGGAAAGAGGCAGAAGAATAAGGCAAATATTTCAAAAACTGAAAACCATAAATTAAAAAAAATTAAACTCAAATACCAAATGAAAATCTGCTGTGTTTTTACCAAGTAACATATTATTTTTGGAATCAATTGGGTGACCACAAATTGGTTTTTGCTCATTACCTTATTCTCAATATTACTTTTACTTTATTTGAAGGGATCCTGGAACATAGTTTGTAAAATATTTTGCAGAAAATTGCTGACACAGAGATGCACCATAAACACAATTTCTAATAACTACTATAAATGTGCACTGCTGAATGGGATATAAGGATTCCTTCTTATAAGATCAAATATAAACAATAACTGATAACAATAACCTTGTACTTGATGCTAACTAAGATATAATTAATCCATACTGAAGGCAAAACGATTCTATTGGGATAATTTAATGATTAAATATTTATTTTAGTAGATTTAAGGTATGGAGAGCCAAATTACAGAAAGATCCCTTATTCGGAAAACCACAGGTCCCGAGCATTCTGGATAATAGGTCCCATACCTGTACTGTATATGGAATTGCTGCTGCTGAACCAAACATTAGGTTTATGAAGCACTGTAATAAACCATTTAATTCCAGAATGTATAAGATAAAAATAACTATATTCTTAAAAGAAAATGTATTAAAGATTTACTAAAGCTTTGGTGCTGTACAATATTAGGGATTATACAAGCAACAGATTGAAATGCAGGAAATAGGGATGTGCGGGCCGACCCGATACCCGTGGGACCCGTGGTTCGGACAGGTACGAGTTGACCTAGCTGTGCGACCTCACACTGCTGGCTTCCAAGTTCCGGCCCCACCCCTTTTGTGATGTCATCGGCAGCTGTGGGCATATAAATGGAAGGCAGAAATCGGGTTTCCCTCGACCCGCACATCACTAGCAGGAAGGTACAGGGGGTTACAATGTCATATTGCAACATTTCTTTATTTTTAATAGCCAATGGAGAATTCCAAAAGTAAATGGATTAATACCACTTAAAGGTTTAAGATACATGCTGTTGTTTTGCTTTGGAGTTATTTATTTAAATATAGTTTTCCCCACTGGGGCTAGTCTATGAACAGTGCAACACCGTGGGGCAGATTCATGAGCCCTAATGTAACAATTGATCCATAACAACCTTTATTATTGAAAATATTGATTTAGAACTTTTTTGAATCAATCAGATGGTGTTTAATTGCCTATAAAAGCACATCTGTTTCTACAGAAAAGTTGATTTGGTATAATATTAATACTAAAAGGCTAAATTACCAATTGCCTTTTATGGGAATCAGTCGCTCAAGCCACTAGTTCTTTTGAAATTTTTCCTTAGGCTTTGACAGTTAGATTTATCTTATTTGACTCAACACATAGGTCTACCGAACGGATGATTGTTTGACTTTTGAGCAATTTCAGCTCATATATATTCTTTGACATATCAGCCCTTGTATGCGCTACCAACCTCTACCTATGGGGCACATTTACTATTGGTCGAAAATCGAGGGTTAATTAACCCTCGATATTCGACCCTCGAAGTTAAATTTAGCGCAATTCGAACGATCGAAGGAATAATCGTTTGTTCGATCAAACAATTAAACCTTCTAATCGAACGATTCTAAGGATTTTAATTCATTGATCAAATGATTTAACTTAGATCAGAAATTGGCTAGAAAGCCTATTGGGACCTTCCCCATAGGCTAACATTGATGCTCGGTAGGTTTTAGGTGGCGAAGTAGGTGGTCAAAGTTTTTTTTAAAGAGACAGTACTTCGACTATCGAATGGTCGATTAGTCGAACGATTTTTAGTTTGAATCGTTCGATTCGTAGTCGAAGTCGTATTCGAAGGTCGAAGTAGCCAAAAAAATACTTCGAAATTTGAAGTATTTTTTATTCTACTCCTTCACTCGAGCTAAGTAAATGTGCCCCTATGTGTCTCTGCCATGAGGTATAGTGCAAACCATGTAACAAAATGGCTATTCCGGTGGGAATTCTGGCGGGCTCCTACCTGGGGCCTGTGGGGGGTGAATGCAGCCCTGCCTATAGGTGTCTCTGCGCTAAGGTGCAGATGGCATCAGACTGCACTACTGTGTATCAGTGTATATAAAAATGCACATGTAATGGCACATGGGAAGATTTGCAATGGGAAATCATTTGAGAGTGTAGGGTAAGCATTTTCAAGGGATATGTGCCTAAGCAGGACATGATTATTGTGGTTAATTTTTTCCTACTTTTATAGTGGAATAATAAAAAAAACACTTGACATTTGTTTAATAACAAATTATGTGTCAGCCTTAAACTCAAAACATATTTTGTTAGGCATCATACAGAGCTAACATCGCCCGCCAAACTGGAGACTGTATTGTTAAAGCCCCACGCAAGATAAAAGGATTGCCACGGTACATAAAGACTTTTAGGAACATAAAGTAGGCCAATTAACAGAAATTACATTTCATAGTGTGAATGCAAGCTGGCACAAGGATTGGCATATGTTGGATTTAATGGTGCACACTGAAACGGCAGTTATGCCTCCGAGCTCTTTGAGAGCCCAGAAATATGTTATTAGATTATATCATGTCCCACTGCTTGTGTGTGTTATTTAAATATCTTTTAAATTCTTAAACTATAGGTATGTAATCCTTCAGTCTCCTTCTGGCACCAAATGGTTTGCATATGTGTGTATATATTGTATATATATGCGGGGAGTGCCCGCACCGCTGACGTTAGTTGATTGGAGGTGCTTGATCAATGTTTAAAGGTATAAGGAATAAAGGATCCGCACTCTCCTTGTTGTTTCAAAGTATAACAGCTTTTATTTCTTACATCACAATCTATGAATAGATATTATTATCCAGAAAGCTTTGAATTACGGAAAGGTCTCCCATAGTCAAAGTCAAAGTAAACTTTATTGTCATCTCAGCAGTATAACAATACAGAATGAGACGAGACGCGACTCAATTATAATCAAATAATCCAAATTGTTTCTGTGCAATAATACAACAGTAGCTTGTACTTGATCCAAACTAAGATATAATTAATCCTTATTGAAAGCAAAACCAGTGTGTTTGGTTTATTTGATGTTTATATGAGTTTCTAGTAGACTTAGGGGCAGATGTATTAAGGGTTGAATATCGAGGGTTAATTAACCCTCGATATTTGACTGGCGAATTAAAATCCTTCGACTTCGAATATCGAAGTCGAAGGATTTTGCGCAATTCATCCAATTCATGATCGGAGGAATAATCGTTCAATTGAATGATTAAATCCTTTGAATCAAACCATTGATTCGAAGGATTTGAATCCATCGATCAAGGATTATCCTTCGATCAGAAAAAACTTGGAAAGCCTATGGGGACCTTCCCCATAGGCTAACGTTGACTTCGGTAGCTTTTAGGTGGCGAACTAGGGGTTCAAAGTTTTTTCTTAAAGAGACAGTACTTTGACTATCGAATGGTCGAATAGTCGAAGGTCGAAGTAGCCAAAAAAAGCATTCGAAAATCGAACTATTTTTCCTCTATTCCTTCACTCGAACTTAGTGAATGGGCCCCTTAAGGTATGAAGATCCAAATTACGGAAAGATCCGTTATCCAGAAAACCCCAGGTCCCGAACATTCTGGATAACAGGTCCGATACCTGTATGTATGAATATCGTCCTGACTACAATCCCATGAGGATCAAAACACGCTGATACACTATTCAGAAATAAAGATTCGCTAAAGGACATTTATATTCAGCTTCCGTGTGAGCTTTCTTTGATTGCGATAAATGTATGTGTATATATATATATATATATATATATATATATATATATATATATATATATATATATATATATATATATATATATATATATATCTATATATATATAAATACTTGAGTATCAGACAGCACTTCATACCAAACAAGCCATGCTAAGGCTGCCCCTGTTCAAGGACACAATTATAGAGTACAATCAAGAAAAAGCAGCACCAAGGGTCCTTGAAATGAAAAGGTTTGTATTATAAAATGATATGTATTACCCATGATACATATCATGTTATAATACAAAATTTTTCATTTCAAGGACCCTTGGTGCTGTTTTTGCTTGCTTGATTGGACTATCTATCTATCTATCTATCTATCTATCTATCTATCTATCTATCTATCTATCTATCTATCTATCTATCTATCTATCATCTATCTATCTATCAATCAATGCATTTTTTGTTTTATATATTTTAAACATGTTGTGATGGTAGGTGCTGACAGGCCTAGCATGTGTCTAGAATGTTAGTATGTCCTTTAGTGAATGAGATTTAAATTCAGTTTAATCAGTACAGCCTTCCCAGTCGGATTTTGTTATTGTGTCTCTAATTTTAATATGAAAAAAAAACAAAGCCTATTTAAAACATATTTTATAAATCTCCAGACCAGACCACCCTTTATCAGGGGGGTTATTTATTAAGCTCCGAATTTTTCTAGTTGAAATTTTAAGGGGGAAAATACATTTTTTTCATAAGAATAAAAACTCGCTTTTTTTGGAGGGATTTATTAAAGTCCAATGGTGTTAAAAATTCGATGAAAAAAAGTACTCCAACTCAGACGTAAAAGTCACATAAAATATAAAAGTCAATGGCAGATGTCCCGTTAACAATTGGAAGATTTTCTGAGTTGCGCTGGGTTTCTGAAAAATCATAGCTTTCGGGGGATTTTACAAAAAGGGTCGTAAGATTCTGATTCTTTTACGATTTTATCATAACTTTTTCCACATAAGAAAATTTGTGAATATGTATTCATAAAAGGGGGTGGGGTAGTCAGTGCAGATTTGGTCAGAGTAGATTTCAGAAAAATGTGAAAAACTTTTGGAGTTTGATAAAAAAAACCCCCTAGGTATTCAGTACCATTAAAGATGAAGTTTAGTAGCAGTGATATATGATAAAATATACACACAGATACCCATTATTGGTTGTGTGATATGGCACACGCAACTGAAACTGCTGGCACAAGTAACGAAAGACTTCCTCAAAGCAAAAACATTAAAAATGACACATTGCTTCTATTTACTACGTTACGCAACTAACATGCCTCCTGCACACACTTATGCCAAGCATAAAACTGATTCCCTTTTACACAACATGCTCGATTCCTATTCTAGGAAATTTGTGTGCAGAGACTGGGCAGTTCTGAGCTGCCAGTTAATGATGATGATGGAAGAAAGGGAGGAAAAGAGACACTAGAAATCAAAACCAGCACAATTGCAAGTTCCACATCACATACTGTATCTGCAGTACGTACAACACTGATGATTTTGTTAAGAAAAAAAAAGAAAAAATCATGCAGAGTTTTTTTGTGAAAGGCTAACCAGCTGTTTGATGAGGGCTTGGGAACTATGGGGGTTTAGACACAAGGAAGTTAGGTAATGGGCATGAAACTGATAAACTATCATAAGGCACTGGGATGATTGTGATGGGCCACTGACAAGCTTTGTTATAGGACTTGGAGTTTTGGGAGGCTCCAATGCACATCATAGGGTATGAGGAAGAGTTTTAGCTAATTACTTCCAAACTATAGTTCAACTATGGAGCTTAGTATCCTTTTTTTTAGCATTTCTAACTTGAACTTTTGGCCAATCTAGTTGATTGACGTTTCATTTTTCAACCTTATCTATTAAGCAACTATAAAAAATTAAAAATTACTTGTTTGACCTCAGGTAAAGTTTTAAGGTGTAATATAATTTCAGAGAAAGGATCTCACTTGAGGCACATGCTGACTAAATTTTTTTTGGAAGGGGCTTAATTAGTGCCCCCAAATAATTCCACTATTTAGGGGCACTAGGAAGATACAAATGCAGCCCCTTGCAAAAACAAAATATGAAAAAATTGGCGCGTGCCTAAAGTTTTTCCGGTTGTTATTCTGCGCCAAATCAGCAAATGAGTCAGCCAAATTACCTAAAATCAGAACTGTATTTAGAGTATGCCTTCATGGTTGACTACCCAGGTTGTATTTATGACTACACCAGTTTTACCAGTACAGGACAACAGTACATTATACTGTCTTTCCTTTAAAATGCTTTCATTTTATGGTGTTACTGTAGCTTTACGTGCTATGTGTATAGTATGAGGCAAGTAAAATACCTTCTTTTTTCAAAGGCTTTATGTTGCATGTCTTTCACGTGAAGGGCTTTTTGGCTCCTTTTAGTCGATCTCATCCTAACCAGGCTAGGTTCTCTGCTTCCCAATGTTATACTTACATTGGGAAGCAATACGTATTTTAAACGTTTTTATAAAATAATGGTATATATTTTACAGTATGATCATACTAATGTATGTATAGTAATGTTTATTGAGGTTTTAAACAATTATAGCCAGAGAAATTGTAATGTCTCTGTGATATCTCCAGGAATACATTTATGCATAAAGGTCACCAATTTCTTGTCTGCTTTGCCAAGGAGCTCATTGCTCTCTGCTTCTCATTGTTATTATTCTTATATTTATATTTTATTTATACAGTTTGCCTCTTTGTCTTTCCACATACGTCAAAAGGATCACTTTTATCTGGTAGAGATGCAGTAACATTATAGAGCATGTATCTCATGCTGGTTATTTGTCTAAACAACAACTAATCTAGGATTTGAATTATATAAAAGTGACTAGCAATTTGTATAAATGTATGTTATACCAGAAATAAATGCATCTCAGATAAATGCACTTTGATTTTGATTATAATTCATATGCTTTACCACTAAGACCTTGACCAGACTGAAGACATCAACAAATCACTGATCTTCATTCCTGACTTAGTGCAAAATAAGCACTGTGATTGGCCATTTGGTGGCCCCTATGTGGACTGACAGTTTACAGGAGGCTCTGTTTGGCAGTACACATAGTTTTCTGCAGCCAAAATTTGCCTCCAAAACAGTGATTCAAAAATAAGCACCTGCTTTGAGGCCACTGGTAGCAACATTTAAAGTGGCTCACATGTTTAAAGCTTGGGGAACCCCATCCTGGAGACTGGAGACATCAACAAGTCAATGATCTTCATTCCTGACTTATGATCAACGGGGGATCCAGACCAGAGTGATGACAGCACCATGATAGTTCGAATTACGCTATTCCGAGTCATCTAGTGATATCATTGGTGTCCATTGTTGTTGGAGTTTGTTTCACTTGCTCATCCTCAGCAGCAAAAGAAATGTCAAACCCTTTTCCATGAGTGGGTTCTTTACCAGCGGAAAGTCCCATTACTATAATGTTAAAATTACAGATAGGTATTTGTTTTCTGATGTTCAACACTTGTTGATAGCTTGGCTGTTAATATGCCTTCGTAACTTTTTCTCCAACAAATGGCAGCTTTCATATTAAAGGGAGAGTTCTCCCTTGTTCTGCATAAGCACAATGAATAAGGCTTGTGCTGAAAATACTATTTGCTTATAGCTTTATTCACCAAAAATGTATGTGTTTTTGTTATTTCTTGAGCTAAACGGGGCAAACAGGGAAACTGAAGCTTCTCCATGATCTGTCTTTGCAATGTAGATAATTAGATCCCGGTGCTCAGATTAAACCTCCTGGGATTTTCTATTCAGGCCCTCTCCAATTCATATTCCAGTCTCTCAGACTTAAATCAGTGCTGGTTGCTGAAATTACATACTGGAGAGCTGCATAACAAAAAAGCTAAATAACTCAAAAACCACAAATAAAAAAAACAAAACAAAACCTATTGTAAATCATACTCTCTCTACATCATACTAAAATTTAATTCAAAAGGGAACAACCCTTTAAATCAATAAAAAAACATGTTTGGCACAAGCCTTATCCATAGCACTAATTAAAAACAAGGGGTATACTGGTCCTAAGATATTTATGGTTTCAGCTACAGATAGTGCTGTTGCGTGTGCATTTTCTGTCATTCACACAGAATGTTGCAGTTAAATTAGGGTATGTGTGACTTCTCTTACCCTTCTACTATTTCTTAGAATTGCAAGTCATAAGACAAACCTTCAGTCATTCAGGGGCATTAGAAGCATCTTCTGACCTTTAACCGTAGTTCCTAGGCCATTTGCTTTAGTCCGTCACAGTGAGAAGATGTAACCAAAGTCTAATGTGCAACTATTCGCTTGTACAAAAAAAAAACCTGTCTTCTAAATCTACACCAAAGAATGAAATATAAAACAAGAAAAAATGTAAGTATTTATATTATCTGAGAGCAGAATATATAGCTATCATTGTTAGCAATTGCTAGCAATCTGCTGAGAACGTAAATGTCAATGTAAAGTACATTATTTTGGTATTACATGCATTGTATGTATATGTAGTCAACGCTTGACAGAGCTTCTTGTATTTAAAGGTTCTTTACCACCTTTACATTTGCCAGTGAACCATCAAGGCAAGATAGATTGTGGGTTTTAAGCTCAATTCAGCCTATTTAACTGGCAAAATGACATCTCATAAAGCATGATTTTCTTTCCTGTGAGAAACATACAAATGATGTATCAAGAGTTTGGGAGTAACGCAAGCATGAAAAATGGTATTGGCTATTTGGTAGCCCCTATGCAGACTGACAGCCTACAGGAGGCTCTGTTTGACAGTACATCTGTTTTTATGCAAGCAAAATTTGCCTCCAAACCAGTAATTCAAAAATAAGCACCTGCTTTGAGGCCACTGGGAGAAACATCTAAATAAGGCATTGGTGAGAGCACCATGTTCCTCACAAGCAACTAGGGATGTAGCGAACGTCGGAAAAAAAGTTCGCGAACATATTCGCGAACTTGCGCAAAAATGCGAGCGGTTCGCGAACGGTTCGCGAACCCCATAGACTTCAATGGGAAGGCGAACTTTAACATCTAAAAAAGACATTTCTGGCCAGAAAAATGATTTTAAAGTTGTTTAAAGGGTGCAACGACCTGGACAGTGGCATGCCAGAGGGGGATCAAGGGCAAAAATGTATCTGAAAAATCTGCCTGTGTGTGCTTGGAAGAGATAGTGTAGGGGGAGAGCTGTTAGTGATTTCAGGGACAGATGATAGTAAGTTTGCTGGCTAGTAATCTGCTTGATACTGCTCTGTATTGGAACAAAAAAATAAATAAAAGCAGTCCTTACAAGGACTACTGTTATTGCAGCAGTCAGCAGATGAGATCAGAAGCAGGACAGCTGCCCACTGCAGCTACATACAGAGCACTGCAGTAGAAGGTAGATTACTAGCCAGCAAAGCTACCTAAGCTTAAATGTCCCTCAAACCCCTGCAGACTTCTGTCCCTCCAATAACAGAGCAGTATCAAAACGATTACTAGCCAGCAAACTTTCAACTGTCCCTGAAATCACTAACAGGCAGCAGCTCTCTCCCTACACTATCTCTTCAGCACACACAGGCAGAGTGAAAAAAAGCTGCAGGGCTTCGGTTTTTATAGGGAAGGGGAGTGGTCCAGGGGAGAGCTTCCTGATTGGCTGCCATGTACCTGCTGGTCTGGGGTGAGAGGGCAAAAAAAAGCGCCAACAATGGCGAACCCAAAATGGCGAACGTCGCGCGACGTTCGCGAACTTCCGGCGAGCGCGAACACCCGATGTTCGCGCGAACAAGTTCGCCGGCGAACAGTTCGCGCCATCTCTACAAGCAACACTAGTTGCAGGATCACTGTCATAAAGTTCACAAACTGTAGGGCTGAACCCTATGGCATTGATTTATAACCAGTGGCTTACAAGCAACATGCTGCTTGCCAGCTCCTTGGATGTTGCTCTCAATGGCCTCAAAGCAGGTGCTTATTTTTGAATTCCTGACTTGGAGGCAAGTTTTGGTTGAATAAAAACAGGGTATACTGTCAAACAGAGCCTCCTATATGCTGCAGATCCACATAGGTGCTCCTAAATAGCCAAACAGAGCCCTTATTTGGCAACCCCAGAAACTTATTTCATGCTTGTCTTACTTCCCAACATTTTACATTTAAATGTGACTTACTTGTTTAAAAGCTTGGGGACCCCTATCCTAAGGGGTCCCAGAGGCTTTTTTGGGGTACCTGGACTAAAAGCCAATTAGCAGAGATTTGGGAAGAATTGCCCCACAGCATTCCATGACACAGATATTTTAGATTACAACAGCATCTTAACTATATTTCCCCAAACTATTGGCCCAGCAACCTAGCATCAACAGCACATATTGAGCAAGAAGTTCACACACACATAGACTGATATTGACTTGACAAAGCCTTATGAACATATATCCTGATGTAGAAATGTTGCATTTTTCCTCCACTCCAGGTACAGCTGGAAGAATTTGTCTTTTTGGTAAAGGAATGTTTCAAGAGAATCCAGAGAAAATGTTTCAGAGAAAATGACATAATTCATTTACATCAGTTTTATGATAAGTAGAGTATCATATATCATGTCTGGAAATGTTTAGTGAGTGATGAGCAACTCTTGAAAGCTCCAGGCAACTCCTTTCACAAATCGGTGTCACAGCTGGATGTGGAATCCCATGTCCCCAGGAGACTGACTTTAGTAGCAGGTCTAAACTGACTATATAGAGCCAAGTAGCAGAGCTGAGGTAAAACTGGCTTTACAGTAAAGGGACAATCTGTGGTTATGCAGCTGTTTGATAGTCTAAAACTTCCACCAACCCCAACAGCCTTCGGAAAAATAATTGCCAACTTGTCTTACTATACTTATTATCTACCACCTCAAATACCGGCAACTGTTGCTCTTTGGGCCCCGATCTATTTATGCAGTCATAGGCATTGACCCAGACAGCCCTATTTCACTAAAAACGATTTATTATAAAATTACATTTCAGTAGGGCTGGAACAACATTTATCATAGGACGGTTTCTGCTATTATTTGTAATGGAATTTCATTGGCATTCATAGAAATGCCTGAATTGCATGCAATACCTTTAGCATGTTCCTATTTCACTGTGACCTTTTTGACACAGTGTTGAAAAGCTGTGTCTTTAAGGCAGTTACATGTCAACTCCAACTTAGTGTGTATATCTCAGTAATTAATTTACTGTACTAAGAGCCTGAGAAAGTCTTACCATGTGTTTTCCCTGCCCAAAATCTGTATTCTTCATGTTTTACAAATGCTTGTAACCACAAGCCATGTACCCTCTAGTGACCAAGCAAATGGATGAAATATCATCTTGTCACACCTCAGGGTGATATTTAAAAAAAAAAAAAAAATCCTTTGTATTTATATACTAAGGAATATTAAAGATATTTAGAATACTTAAATCTGTACTTCAGGCTGGAAAGTTGCAGCTATTAAATTACAAAGTGTATCAGCTACAGGCATTTTCAGATTTCTGTTTTCCGTAGGAAATACATCAAAGGTAGTTGTTTTCTTCTGTTTCCCAGGGTCCCTCTATTTGTTATTTGAACTTTTTGATCATTTTTTTTCCTGCCACGTAAGTTGTGAGTTTAAAAAAGTGAGTGAGTGAGTTAGTGATGAATCAGAGTCTATCAAATAAAATCGAAAAAATATGATGTGGACTGCATCAGAGCTCACCCAGTTGCTGTGTTCTTCCAGACGCTGCCATCACGAGACGCCGGCAACTCCTCGCCAGTACAACTCTTTTGCACTAGAGAATCCTGCTTGTGTAGGCGCTGTTCTGGAAATCCATTAGAGGGCACAGACTGTATCTTTGAAAATCAGATTTAATAGTGCACACACAGTGTATGTATGTATGTATATTTTTATTTGTAAAGCGCTCCTTGAGGGCAAAGCACTGTACAGCAAAACAATAAATTAGTAGTAACAAACAAGGGGTCATTGGAATAAAAAGTAACAATAAGTTCATTATTAGAATACAATTCACGTAAATATAAAATATAATTACAATACAGATTAAGTGCTCAGTGTCAAGGAAACAAAAGGCTAGAGTACCCTACCCCACAGGGCTTACAGTCTAAATGGGAGGGTAACATACAGACACAATTCAGAGGGTATTAAGGTGCTGTGGGTTACAGTTTGTTACACTGTTATATAAGTGCCAGTTCAGGAGTTATCCAGGTGCTCCCAGATGTAGTCTTTGAGTTGTTTTTTTGTTAAAAACACTGAAGGAGGATTCTCTCCTGAGAGATTCAGGAATAGCATTCCAAATATAAAGAGTCGCAAGAGAGAAGGGTTTGATATGGGAAACAGCAGTTGTAGTGGGGGGTACAACTAAGCAGTTGCTCTGAGAGGAGCGGAGGTTTCAGGCAGGAACATATAGAGAGACAAGAGATGAGATGTAGTTAGGTGCAGAGGAATGAAGGGCTTTGTAGGTTATGAGGAGGAGTTTATAAGTTATTCTTTGTTTTATAGGAAGCCATGATAAGGACTTCAGCAGCAGAGGGGTCTGTACCCTTTTGTATGAGAGGAGGATAATTCTGTCAGCAGTGTTTAATACAGACTGTAGAGATGGGAGTCAGGGAGGCCAGTTAGTAGAAGGTTACAGTAATCTAGTCTGGTACAAACAAAATGCGGTGGACTTACGCTTTTCTTGACGCAAATCTCGGCACTTCCTCAGATTCTGAGGATCATTGGATCATTGTGAAGTGTTCAAGAGCACCATGGAATAAATTTTGCAAAATCCCTGTTTGCAGCAGGGTATTGGCCTTCATTTTTTCTGATTGCATAATTGCTGGTGGGTGGCTAGGCCAGTGCCTTTACCTAAACCCCTTAATTGGACTGTGAGTTGAACTGAAGAAGCTGCTCGGATGAGTAGTGAAACGTCCTCAATGATTCCTCAGCAAGTCCAGTTGTTTTAGATTTCCCTATATTAGATATACCATGACCTGGATGAATGTAAATCTTCATAGTCATCCTATTAGCTATTAAAACTTTATTGGGGGAATGTAATAAAAGTCGCAAAGAGCAAAACAATTTGCACAAATAAGAATAATAATTTGCATTTTGCAATGTAATATTCCTTCTTAGACTGTTATTGCATTGCTAATTTTAATTGCGCATTGCGAATTTTAATTGTGCATTGCCCACTGTGCATTGCGTTTTCTGACTTTTATTACATTTCCCTTAAAGTCACTGTAGAGGAAATAGTTAGCCCATTTTTATTCATGTCTCGTTTAGGGGAATTAAGGAAATATATGAGCATCTTTTTAAGTAGATACAATCACTTTGGGGTGCTTAACTTTTGGCACCCCAAGTAAAAATGCCTTTTCTTCTCCTCTAAGTTGAATTTTTTGTATAACTATTAACTTGTTATGATTCTGTACCTGTAATTGGGTCTGGTCATTGTGCTGAACCAATTTGTACTGGTTCCCAAGGCCGATGTCTCTTGCTGAAATATTTGGGAGTTGGGCATCTTTGGATCAGAATTAATTACTAATTAGGTGCACACTTGTCCAGTGGCATAACTAGAGTTTTGTGGGGGCCCCAGCAGAAGAACTTGGGCATGGGGCCTGATTGGGTGCAATTGGTTCAGCCTATTAACACCAGCTGTGCAGAGCTGTCAGCTTCAAAGTAGGAAAGATCAGGAGAAACACGGCTCGTCGCGGCAAAATTTTCAGACTCAATAGTGACATCGGGAGAATCTTAAGCACGCCTGAAGCCACTGACGACTTGCCCCGCAAGCACAGATGAGGTCACTGAGTGTTTTTGTGCATGAATCCAATTTTGCCTGCAGAAAACTGGGGAATCCCTATTAGACTGGGGGAGGGCAAAATCAGGTAACTCCTGGGAGAATGGGGGGGGCGGGGGTCACAGGTATGACTGTGCCAGTATATTCACAGGAGATACGGCCAATAAGCGCTCCATTAATCCCAGACACTGAAAAATTAACAATGAGCACTTCTTAAACTCCACACATGCCAGTAAGATCACTGAAAATGGCCAAGAAACTCTCTATTAAAGGAGAATTCAACCATTTACCACACAAAACCCTACCCCTACTGCATGTAAACCCTCCTCCCCCCAGCCTAGCTGCCCCCCCCCCAGGAAATGCCCCTAACTGTATACTTAACCCTCGGTGCAGATTCAGGCATCGGAGTTCACCGCAGCCATATTCTGGGTCTTCGGTAAGCTGAGCGGAAGACCGGGAAGCGGCAGTTGGAGCAATTTACCGGTTTGCGACAACTGCGCATGCGCTAAAATGGACTGAAATTGCTGAAGCACCGGAAGACGAAGTAAAGACCCGGAAGATGGCTGCGGTGAACTCTGATGCCTGAATTTGCACCGAGGGGTAAGTATAAAGTTAGGGGCATTTCCCCGGGGGGCAGCTAGGCTGGGAGGGATGAGTAAGATCAGTGAATAGATTGAAAACATTAACTTACACTTGCAGAATACCAGTAGCAAATTTTTGGCATGCTCTCTCTCTGCCTGCGTGCTCCCTAGGTTGCTAAAAATAAATCCAAGATGGGCGTGCGTTCCACAGCGGAACACACGCCTCTTCACCAGCAGCAGGTACATGAGCAGCAGCAGGGAGGCACAGTGGACGGTAGGGCCCTTCAGGATTTGGGGGGCCCCTGCATTGCGCGCTCTACAAGGACTTTAGTTATGCCACTCTGCTTGTCCACAAAACACTCCTATACGTTATTAAAATTCACCTCATTAAGGGTATTTAATAACATATATGAGTGTTTTGTTTACAGAGAATGCTGATACTTACTTCCAGGGACCCACAATCACTCTACATGTGCAGTATCTCAAGAGCTTTTAATATAAATAGTAATGTTCCTATTTTAGTGTTACTGTCCCTTTAACTGACCACACTGCATACGTGCTGATCAGCTGCCAAGGATAAGCTCAATGACAGAATTTAAGTTTTTCTAGTCTGTTGTTTATCAAATAATTTTCAATGAAATACAGTAACCTTCAGATTTAATCTTAGCCAGCCTTTTTCTATGAAATATTATTGATATTCTTGAAGACAATGCTGCTTTTAAAGAGAGTAGCATAACTAACAAATAACATAATAAGTAGATTTCATGTAAATATTTTAATTACGTGACCATAATGTTTGATTTTAGCTCCCACTTCCCCCTCTTGACGTGTGTACTGTGTTTGCATTTCGCTTAGTCAGTGGCACCAAATGGAATGTTCTATAATTTGTAGGAGGGGAGACATGCTCATGCTGTGACAAAGAACACACTGAAAGAATATTGAGAGTCCAATTTTTAACATGCAACACAACTAGTGATGGACGAATAATTTCGCCTGGCGTGAATTTGCAACAAATTTACAAGTTTGGCCGCCGGCAAATAAATTCACGAAACTCCCGTGAAAATTCGCAATTTTCAACTTTCACACATTTTTAGCGATTTTTTCCGCGAAGCAAAACGGGAGAAATTTGCCCATCATTAGACACAACGTTTGGATGAAAATGTCACTGAAATACCTCACTGCTCATCTATTAATCAATATATAAGGTGTAAAGCTTGCCACATCCACAGCAGACACTTTCTTCAATACTGAGAGTTTATTTAATCAAGGTGGTGCCCATCTCAATATACAAAAAAAACCATAAATCCTAAAAAGAACCCCTGTCCTCTGGGTGTTCACACTTGGTAAATTCCCTTGAAAGGCAAATCTCTCGGCATCTTAGCTTTACTCTTAGGGGCAGATTGTTAACAAATGGTGAATTAATATTTTCTAATTTTTTTTGGTCAAAACTCACAAATTCTAATTTTAATTCACTGACTCGAATTTGAATTTAAATGTGAGATTTATCACAGCTCGACCCTGGAAACAGTTCTAATTTGAATATTTGCCACCTGCAGAGTTCATGTACAAATAAATGGCAGAGGTCCGTTGAACCATTTGAATATGTTATTTGTTTTCCTGACAATCGAGGAAAACTCAATTCAAATTTGATTCGAACTTTCAGGTTGATCGTTTTTGATTGAAAATTAGATGTTTTTTCATAAATAACATCCCATTCGAGTAGTGAGAATTAATTTTTTTTTTACATAACTTCAAGATTTGACCTGTGATAAATCTGCCCCTTAATCACTTCTGATTATCCCAAATCCCTAATTTTCTCATTAAAATTACTTTCTAAAGGGCAACTTTCTTATGTAAAGTCTGTTCCAATATACAAGGGGACCAGTGCAAGTGCCTGGTGCACTAATTCTTTCCCAAACACTCCAGATTCCAGAACCGAAATGCATTGACAACATTCCCTATTTAGTAACAGTAATCACCTTCACCTACTAGGGAGAAATTAAAGGCAGAACATACATTTTCACAGTTCTTTTGGTCACTGAGCACATTTTATTGTACAGGTATAAGACCTTTTATCCAGGATGCTCGGGGCCTGGGGTGATTTTTCTGTAATTTGGATCTCTATTCCTTAAGTCTATTAAAATATAATTTTAAAATTAATTAACTTTCAGTATGCTATAGAACAGGGGTCCCCAACCCCACAGGGCCAGAACTCTCTTGTACTGGGCTGCCGAGTGTATCAACCAATTAACGCAGTGCGCCAGAATTCGATGCTGACCCCTCCCGAACCCCCCGCCCCCCCCCCCCGTTACTTGCAAAAAAATTTGGCTCTACACTGGTCCCCAGGTCAAAAAAGTTTGGGGACCACTGTTATAGAATGTCTAATTACTAGCAACTTTGCTACTGGTCTTCATTATTTATATATTATAGTTTTTGTGTTATTTGCCTTATGCTTCTGACTCTTTCCAGATTTCCAATGGGGTCACTGACCCCTTCTAAAAATAAATTATCTGTGTGGCTACAAATTTATTGTTGTCGTTAATTTTTATTACCCATCTTTCTATTCAGGCCCTCTCCTGTTCATATTCCAGTCTCTGTCAATGCAAGGTTGCTACGGTACTTTGGACCCAAGCAACTAGATTGCTGATATTGCAAACTGGAGAGCGGATGTATAAAAAGCTAAATAATCAACAACAACAACAAATAATAAAAAATGAAAAGCAATTGAAAAATGTCTCAAAATATCACACGCTACGTCATACTAAAGGTTCATTTAAAGAGCCCCTTTAAACCCATTGAATTGTTTTGCCACCTATAAGGTTTAATTCTATTTTAGCTGGGGTCAAGAGTCTATGGGAGATTTCCTTCATGTAATTTGGAGCTTTCTGGATAACAGGTTTTAGTATAATGTATCCCATACCTGTACTGTAAAAGTAGCTCAGAAAGCCACATTTATGATCTATGTTTGTATGTGTATGTGAATCTGACAGATCAGCTATTCGCCTCAACATTCTCACAATCTTAATTCTATCAACAGCATTCAGCAGGTGGAGAACCCTATGCAAAGGCAACAAAGGTCAAAACGCCTCTTCCGTATCACTGGAATCCTTTAGTTCTGCCCTGAGGCAAAGTATTCATGTTTCCTAAGTCACACAGGTGAAGGTGAGACAAGTTGTTTCAGCGTTGTACTCTTTTTCTCATGAAAGGATTTCAGCACATAAGAGAAGCATTGTTTCATTCTACCATCATCATGAAGTTATCAGTGCTGTGATTACAGGGAGTGATTTAGGACAGTGGTGAGAGTAAGAAAACTGCCTGCATCTACAATAAATACATAATCGGACACAAAAATCAGCAGACGTTCTAATAAATAAATGTTCAGTCTGTATGACATTTAAAATGATACACAGATATCATAACCTTGTGTGACATGTCAAGGGATGTCACTGATATCAACGAAGCAGATTCATTAGATGGATGTGTATGAGAACTTATATCATTTAATATAGGAAGCACCCTGTGGTTATACCCGTACCCTTACCATTTCCCTTTTCTCATCACAATCTGAGCTCGAAGAGGAACTGACAGGATAAGAGCTCTCTGCATGACAGCCAAATTCTGTTCTATAGATGGATTGATTTATTTATTAGAAACACCACAGAATATTGTCTAGACAGATAAACTGCTTTATTTGTAAATGTTGACAGAAAGGTACACGACTTTATATCCCAAATGACCCGTTTTTCGCGGGGCAGTCCAAATTTTGACAGTTGAGCCCACAGTCCTGGATTGTTACTGATCTCCTACACTGAACAGCCAGAAAAAGATACAAACTTAATTGGCTTTTGGCAGAGAGCCCAGTATACGTGGCAGGTGCAATGTGATACTTTTGTAACAATTAAGATAAGCAAAGAAACAATTGTAACAATTTAAGATAAATGGTCTCTTTGGGAAACTGTGATTTGCAGTTTAAGGGTCAGGGCACACGCTCAGATTTGGGGCGACTAATCTCTCCGAACTGCCTCCCACCGGCTAGAATGTAAATTGCGGAGAGATTTGGCCCAAAGTTTCCTTGTGAGGCAACTTCGGGCGACTTCGGAAAACAAAGCACTTCGAGTGCCATCCCGTTGACGATTTAGATTGTAGCCAGCGGGAGGCAGTTCGGGGAGATTAGCCCCCCCGAAGAAGAGGAGATTTGTCACCGGGCGACTAATCTCCCCATATCTGAGTGTGTGCCCTGACCCTAAAGGGCTATTTACCATCATTAGCAAAACTGTAATAACACATAAAAACCACAGAAATGTGTTCAAACTTCCATAACCTGCCACATTTTGTAAAAGTGGTAATTGGGGGGCGTGGCCACAAAAATGGGCATGGTCAAAAAAAATGTTCGCAAATCTTTTTCTCCCTCTTTCTATTTCCAAAATGTTCAGAGGTATTCAAATATGATTAAAGGTCGCTACAAGTATTAAAAATCCAGTGATCCTTGTTTAATTATCGAGCATTAAGTAGATGCCATACACAGTCGCAGGCCCACGGTATGTTTTTGTTTTGTTTTTTTCTGTGTGCACATGAACAATTTCTAGTGATGGATAGGGATGTAGCGAACGTCGGAAAAAAAGTTCGCGAACATATTCGCGAACTTGCGCAAAAATGCGAGCGGTTCGCGAACGGTTCGCGAACCCCATAGACTTCAATGGGAAGGCGAACTTTAACATCTAAAAAAGACATTTCTGGCCAGAAAAATGATTTTAAAGTTGTTTAAAGGGTGCAACGACCTGGACAGTGGCATGCCAGAGGGGGATCAAGGGCAAAAATGTATCTGAAAAATCTGCCTGTGTGTGCTTGGAAGAGATAGTGTAGGGGGAGAGCTGTTAGTGATTTCAGGGACAGATGATAGTAAGTTTGCTGGCTAGTAATCTGCTTGATACTGCTCTGTATTGGAACAAAAAAATAAATAAAAGCAGTCCTTACAAGGACTACTGTTATTGCAGCAGTCAGCAGATGAGATCAGAAGCAGGACAGCTGCCCACTGCAGCTACATACAGAGCACTGCAGTAGAAGGTAGATTACTAGCCAGCAAAGCTACCTAAGCTTAAATGTCCCTCAAACCCCTGCAGACTTCTGTCCCTCCAATAACAGAGCAGTATCAAAACGATTACTAGCCAGCAAACTTTCAACTGTCCCTGAAATCACTAACAGGCAGCAGCTCTCTCCCTACACTATCTCTTCAGCACACACAGGCAGAGTGAAAAAACGCTGCAGGGCTTCGGTTTTTATAGGGAAGGGGAGTGGTCCAGGGGAGAGCTTCCTGATTGGCTGCCATGTACCTGCTGGTCTGGGGTGAGAGGGCAAAAAAAAGCGCCAACAATGGCGAACCCAAAATGGCGAACGTCGCGCGACGTTCGCGAACTTCCGGCGAGCGCGAACACCCGATGTTCGCGCGAACAAGTTCGCCGGCGAACAGTTCGCGCCATCTCTAGTAATGGACATACAAAAGGGGGAGATATGGTCTCCAAGATTTACTGAACACATTGGAATTGATATATGACTTGAACAATTATGTGGGAGCTGCTTGTTGGGCAGACTTTCTTGTTTTGGGAATATTCCTGGACTACATGATGGTTTTACTTTTTTATTCGCTATGCAATTTCTAATGTAATTACATTATTGTGATTTATATAATATAATATATTATGTAAAAAAACCAAGGTGCCATACCTCATACGTGGGGTTGGGGAATACGGGTGCAGCTTAAAAAGTTGCTCAGATTTGCACAATTGCCACTTTTAGGCTCCCTAAATACTATCCATAGGGAAGGTTACATAGGGAACTTGCAATCTGCTTGACAAAGCATTGCTCCCTTTCCTTAAATTGCACTGAAAGTCCTTCTTTAGCTCCAGGAGGGGTCCATTCCATACTTGACCCAATTAAAAGGAACACATTAAAAAAAAGTAGTCGAAAATTAAAGCTACATTGATTTTTTTATTACAATTTTTTACATGCATGGGACCCGTTATCTAGAATGCTCAGGACCTGGGGTCTTCTGCATAAGAGGCCTTTCCATAATTTGGAACACCAGAACTTGTCTGCTAAAAACAATTTAAATGTTGGTTAAACCCAGTAGGATTGTTTTGCCTCCAATAAGGATTCATTATATCTTAGTTGGGATCTAGTACAAGATACATTTTTTAAAAATGTGAATTTAATTGATTAAAATGTAGTCTATGGAAAATGGCATTCACATAATTTGTAGCTTCCTGGATAACGAGTCTGGATAATGGATCCCATACTTAGTGACAAACACAATTAACCCTTTTGTATCATTGGCCAAAGATTGTCATTCCTCTGCAGTAATAGCCCATTTTTCCATTTCTTGTTACGTATATTGTGCAGCACAACAGCCTATTTGTTAAAAATGACAAGTACTCCAGTGATATCACCACTTCAAAGCGAAATCATTTCTTCCCAAAGCACATGATCAGATATTAAACACAAAAATAATTTTATTTGGCTTTGAAAGGCTTCCTTTTTTCTTCAGTCCAGTTAATTCATCCACGGTCACTTTATAAAAATACTGAAAGCAATTATTAGTGTGCAGTCACTAACAAAACCCTATATTGATAGTTTGTTCAATTTATAATTGTGTTGTGGCTGGCTGATGGGTTATCCCAGCAAGAACCCCAGCCAGCTGTCTAAAGTTGCTTTGGAGACACCTCGCCTCTAAACCCAAATCATTTCTGTCTTTGCCCTGCAGCCAGAAAGCTGCTTCTTATAATTCTCCCTTCTTCTGTGGTTTGACAGGGGGGATGTTATTAGCTAGACATTTTGGCATAGGATAATGAAAGGAGCATTATGGGTAGTTAGAAGCAACATTCAGAAAGAACATCGGCGGTGGAATGGCCTTGCTTAAAAGTAAGGATGCACCGAATCCAGGATTCAGTTTTGGATTCAGCCGGATCCAACTTTTTTCAGCAGGATTCGGCTGAATCCTTACCCTAATTTGCATATGCAAATTATGGGTGGGGAGGAGATTTGCGTGACTTTTTGTCACAAAACAAGGAAGTAAAAAATGTTTTCCCCTTCCCACCCCTAATTTGCATATTCGGTATTCGGCCGAATCAAAAATTGTGGATTCGGTGCATCCCTACTTAAAAGATGTGAACTTGGCACTTTTGAATAGGGTAGAAGGCCATGATTGGGTGATGGAGGTAGCAATATCAAGCTGTCAGGGCATTAGTATTCGTAAAAGTATGGGACCTGTTAACCAGAATGCTTGGGACCAGGGGTTTTAATGATAAGGGATCTTTCTGTAATATAGATCTCCATACCTTAAGTCTTGCCTCCAATAATAATAATTCATTTTTTTTCTAAATTAGGATCAGGTACAATGTACTGTTTTATTAAAGAGAAAAAGAAATACATTTTTAAAATTTTAGATTATTTCATTATAATGGAGTCTATGGGAGAAGGCCTTGCCGTAATTCAAAGCTTTCTGGATAATGGGTTTCTGGATAACGGATCAGTAGTGAGTGGAACAGCCCTATGAATTAGGATGAGAAACCATTGAATATTGCATAGCTCAGTGCCTGCTGCCAGGAATAGTATCAATCTTCTGAGGGACTGGGACAGGCAGAGCTGAGGTACGGATTAAATATAAAATGTAGAAAGTGCAAAGAACAAAATCTGCTGAAAAATGCAGCCTTTTCCCCAGAATGCAACAAATGCGTTCATGCCACAAATAACAGATAGCCAGGGAGGAGAAATCGAGTGCTGAACGATGGATCGCCGTCCTGTCTCCGTTTCTTTTTTTTTTTTTATCCTGACAATTTTTATTAGTTTTCAACAATACAATCATTATATGACATATAATGGTTCAAAACATTGCATACTTATTACATTAGCCAAAATAATATACATACAATTAAACAAACAAACAAACAGAAAAAAAAAAATAGTAAGGGTAGTGTAACCTGTATTATATCTGTAATTACAGGGGTAATTACCATTCATACAATACATATAAGCTGTAAATAAACTAGACATTGACCTTAGACATCCAAAGTTTTTGAGCTTCCAAAACTGTTTTTTTCCCCCTTAAATTCCTCGGTACTGCTTCTTCATATCCTAAATTGTTGGTCACCTCTCTTTGTACTTGGGTAATACTAGGGACTTCTTGTTTTTTCCAATTTCTAGCAATCAAAAGTCTGCAAGCATTCAGTATTTGGAAAGTCAGAAATTCTATATTTTTATTTGGAAGTTTTCCATATAGATTCAGCAGCATAGCTTCCGGAGACTGTGGAATATTTTGTCGTGTTATCTCTGTGATCAAAGATCTCACATTAAGCCAAAATCTCTGTATTTTGTCACATGACCACCAAATATGGAGCATATCTCCTATGTTCTTGTCACATCTCCAACAGGAATTTGAATCTCCAGAGTACATTTTTGATAATCTTGAAGGGGTTAGATACCAGTTATATAAGATTTTGTAATAGCACTCTTGATGCGTAACACATCTAGTGAACTGTTGTGTTCTGGAGATAGCCTTTTGCCATTCCTTCATTGTATAGTTTTTCTTAAATCTTTGTTCCCATTTAATCATGTGTGGGATTTTCTGTATTTCCTTCGGTTCTCCTAAAAGACCATAAATCTTTGCCATTTCTTTTTTTATGCTTGAGCCATCATGGAAGTAGCTTTCAAAGCTCGATAGTGGTCTAAGTTTAGAAAAAGGAAGTGTTGTTATGTAATTCCGTATCAGCAAATATTTGTGAAAGTCATGTTTTTCCAAGGATAGTTCATTCTTCAGACACATGAAGGATTTAAGTTCATCTGCACAGTACAAGTCCATTAATTTTAATGGGGCTTTTTTAACCCATGTTGACAAATCAATGTTTAGTATTGGTTCCAAAACTGAAATAGGTGCCATAGGAGATGGAAACGGAGAGCATAGTGTGTTTTCTCTATTATCCCTCCATATTCTTATAGCAGTCTTTACAGTTGCAGGTAAGTTCATCAGTTGTCTTTGATTTTATTTTTCATTTGTCCAGAGTATTGTATCTAAGGAAGAGGTGTTCATGAGGGTCCTCTCTATTTCTGACCATTTGGACTGTGAAGATACTGATAATAAGTCTGTAGCCTGGTTTATAATATTGGCTATATAGTATTTCTTAATGTTTGGCATTCCAATACCAGCCATAGATCTACTTCTCTGCAGAATACTTGTTGCAACTCTAGGAGTTTTATTGTTCCATATAAATTAGAAACTTTAACAAAAAAAGAGGATGGGATTGTAATGGGAATAGTACGCAAAACATATAATAATTTTGGAAGCAGTACAATTTTTATCACTGAGATTTTACCCAACCATGAAATAAATAAATGTTTCCATTTGCCTGTTTCTTCTTTAATAGTATTTAGTATAGGATTAAAATTACTATCAAGCAATTTTGCAGGGTCCTTTGTCAACCTTATGCCTAAATAAGATATGTAATCTTTGCGCCAGTCAAATTTGAATTGACGTTTCAAGATATATTGGTCTTTATTGGAAATATTGAACATTAATGCCTGGGTTTTATTTTCATTTACTTTATAGTAAGATATGTTCCCAAACTCTTGTAGTATTGTCATAAGTTTTGGGAGAGTCTCTATAGGGTTAGACAAGGTAATGATAATATCATCTGCATATAGACCAGTGATTCCCAACCAGTAGCTCGTGAGCAACATGTTGCTCTTTGACCCCTTGGATGTTGCTCCCAGTGGCCTCAAAGCAGGTGCTTCTTTTTGAATTCCTGGCTTAAAGGCAAGTTTTAGTTGTATAAAAAACATGTATACTGCCAAACAGAGTCTCCTGTTGGCTGCAAGTCCACATAAGGGCTACAATACTGAATCACAGCCCTTATTTGGAATTCCCAGGAACTTTTTGCATGCTTGTGTTTCACTCCAACATACTTGAGTACATACTTTTATACTTGAGTGTGGCTCATGGGTAAAAAAAGGTTGGGGACCCCTGGTATAGACCAACTCGATGATCTTAAAGACCAATTTGAACAGCCGATAATTCCTTGGAGGTTCTAATTTTTTGAGCAAGTATTTCTATTGTTAGATTAAATATTAATGGAGAAAGGGGGCAACCCTGTCAAGTCCCATTTGTGATATTAACTTTTTGAGATAGCAAGCCTTCATTTATTATTCTGGCTGATGGATTTTGATATAATACAGAAATTGCATGTATAAATGTGCTGTCACATCCAATCTTATCTAAGACTCTTTTTATCAGATCATGATATATTCGGTCAAACGCTTTCTCTGCGTCTAAAGACATGACTAAAGTAGGGACCTTGGATTGTCTGATAACATGTATTATATCTATAAAGCGCCTGGTATTATCCTGTGTCTGACGACACTTAATAAAGCCTACTTGGTCTTTGTCTATGATATTGCAAACAATATCTTGTAATCTGTTTGCTCATATCTTAGCATAAAATTTTAAGTCACAATTTAACAAAGAAATTGGCCTATAGTTTGTGACATTTGATGGATCTTTACCATCCTTATGTATTACCGTAATCGTGGCCTGTAACATTTCCCTGTCTCCGTTTCTGAAGAGGAGCGCAAGTGGAAAATCGGTAAGTTATTTCTTAATAAAGACTTTGCGAATGTAAAGGTATAAGTGTCTTGGTGTTTTTTACAAACAATTTTTTTTAATTTTTTTTATATGGTACTGGTCCTTTAAGTTTAGTTTTAGTATTCTATAGAATGACTAATTCTAATCAGCACTATCCTTCTGACTTATTGCAGGGGTCACTGACCCCATCTAAAAAAAACAAACAAATGCTTAATAAGGCTACACATTTAGGGGCAGATTTATCAAGGGTCGAATTTCAAAGTAATGGGAGTTATTTTGAACTCCCATAACTTCAAAATTCTAATAAAAAAAAGACCAACCGAAATTTAAAAAAAAAAATTTACGTTTTTTCTGTGGGTGAATATTCGAATTGTTCGAATCGAAGCAAGATCGTATCCGATCGAATTTGATTTAAAGTATTTTGAAGTCCACCAATAGACTCCAAATAGGTTCTAGGAGGCCCCCCATAGGCTAAAACAGCAATTCGGCAGGTTTTAGATGGCGAACGGTTGAAGTTTTAAAGTGACAACACATGATAAATTTTGATTAGAATTCGATTAGAATTTGTACTATTCCCTAGTCGAAGTACAAAAAAACCCCAAACTTGAAATTCAAATTTTTTTACTTCGAATTTTTAAATCGACCCTTGATAAATCTGCCCCTTATTGTTATGCTACTTTTCATTAGTCATCTTTCTATTCCGACCCTCTCCTATTCATATTCCAGTCTCTTATTCAAATTAGTGCATGGTTGCTAGGGTAATTAGGACCCTTGCAACCAGATTACTGAGAGCTGCTGAATTAAAAGCTTAATAATGAAATATAAAATGAAAACCAATTGCAAATAGTCTCAGAATATCACTCTGTACACCATACAGTTAATAGTGCTATTCCAAAAGAATTCTGCACTGAAATCCATTTCTCAAAAGAACAAACAGATTGTTTTATATTCAATTTTGAAATCTGACATGGGGCTAGACATATTGTCAATTTCCCAGCTGCCCTCAGTCATGTGACTTGTGCCTCCACATTAGGAGAGAAATGCTTTCTGGCAGGCTGCTGTTTTTACTTCTCAATGTAACTGAATGTGTCTCAGTGGGACATGGGTTTTTACTATTGAGTGCTGTTCTTAGATCTACCAGGCAGCTGTTATCTTGTGTTAGGGAGCTGTTATCTGGTTACCTTCCCATTGTTCTTTTGTTTGGCTGCTGGGGGGGGGGATGCAGTACAGCAGTAAAGAGTGATTGAAGTTTATCAGAGCACAAGTTACATGACTTGGGCCAACTGGGAAATTGACAATATTTCTACCCCCATGTCAGATTTCAAAATTTCTCTTTTGAGAAATGGATTTCAGTGCAGAATTCTGCTGGAGCAGCACTATTAACTGATTCATTTTGAAAAAAATATTTTCTCCCATGACAGTATCCCTTTAAGATAGCATGCCTTGGGTATCTTGTTTTATTTTAGCAGTTGGCTTTATACTGGGGCACAGTGGGCAAATACTGTATCTCAAATGTAAAGCTAATTTTACTTCCTTTTTAAGATCTCAATCCCCGAGAACTGTTTACAGGGCTGCTTTTAAGCTGCTGGAGTTTTTTATCATCCATCTTTGTGCGATGTTAGTCACTGACGTTCCAGCCTTAATCTCAATTAGGGTCAAATGAAGTTATGATCCAACAGACACGCTAACCCATTGCTTAGCCCGATGAATCATTCACGCTGTCTAGTGTTTTTAAGCTTTTAAACATAATGATAAATATTCTGTGATCAGTGATTACATGGTCTATCATATGATCCTCCATAGGTTGCTGGCATTCAGACAGTCTGAATGGGGATCATGTCTCCTAATCTGTTTTCTGATTATGAATCTCTATATCAAACTAAGACGATATGGTAAATATATACAAAATGTATTTCTACTTGTGATTTAACACTTTTAGTGCCAGCACCTTGCCACACCAGGTGGAATTTTAAATTTATGTGAGTTTTTTTAAACTCTATTAAATTTGAATATACTCAAAATTCGACTGGGGGGGGGGTTATTTATATATATATCAAAAAAAATCAAATATCTAAAACAAACGAATTTTACCAACTTTACCAACCAACTCGAATTTGACTAAACTCGATTCAAGTTTTTTTCTTGGAAAAAAACTCGAATGTCAGGAAGGCTACTATCATGTCCAAATTGATCCGTGGACCTCTCCCATAGACTTATACATGAACTTGGCAGGTTTTAGTTGGCGAATATTCAAATTTGAGTTCCAATTTGAATTAAAACTCGAAATTAAATTGAGTTTGGATAGTCCACAATGCGAATTTGAGATATTTGACCATAAAAAAATTCACTGAAAATCATGAAATCGGAAAGTTTGCTGAAAAAAATGTGAAATGTGGAAATTTTCATGGAAAGAATCTTGAAAATCTGACATTTTCACAAAAAATCGCAAATAATGAAAATTGACACCAGCTTCCTAAAAGAATTAGATTTTGCCTGCAAATTCTCGCGGGAGATTGGCAAATTTATTTGGCACCGGCGAAATGCATAAATTTGCCGCAAATTCGTGCAAGTTGTATTTATTCGCCCATCACAATTTAGGAGTTCACATCAACTATAAAAATGTTTCTCAAGTTGTTTCGACAAAACTACCATTTGTGACTGTGGTGCTAATTGCCCAGGAAGTGGTACAGGTATGTGACCTGTTATCCAGAATGCTCAGAACTCAGGATATAGGGTCTTTCAGTAATTTGAATCTCCATTTTGATTCATATTTTCCATCTATCTTTCCATTTTGAATCTGGTGAGAATCATTTAAATCCAGTAGGATTTTTTTTTGCCTCTAATGAGGATTATTTGCCTTTTTGTTCTGACTCTTTGCAGCTTTCAAATGGGAGTCGCTGACTCCCTTCTTAAAAAACAAATGTTCTGTAAGGCTACAAATGTATTACTGATCCTTCTATTCAGGCCTTCTCCTGTTCATATTCCAGTCTCTTATTCAAATCAATGTATGGTTGCTAGGGTAATTAGGACCCTTGCAACCAGAGTGGTTAAGATGCAAAGTGAAGAGCTGCTGAATAAAAAGCTAAATAACTCAAATACCACAAATAATAAAAAATTAAAACCAATTGCACATTATCTCAGAATATCACTCTCTACATCATACTAAAAGTTAATTTGAAGGTGAACAACCCCTTTAGGTTGAAAAACATGGGAGAAATCCTGAGACAAGGGAGAATAATCAGTGATAAAATGTTATGCAATGTTACGAGTAACAGGACAGCACTGCATAAGGTGGCTGCATGGTTCAAAACACATTCATTTGTTGACATATGGGATGTAAATTCACTGTGACGAATTTGCCGAAAGCCAGTGCTTTGAGAGTTGAGCTTTTATGTGTGGTAGCTATAACTATCACTTTTCAAAGCCCATGTAGATTAAACTGCAGATTAAAGAAGGGTGAACTGTGCAAAGACAACCAGACAAAAAAAAAATAGCTTGTTTCAAATGACGGAACTAATGTCCCATAAGCCTTAGAAATTGAATTTCATTCACCGGGCAGAATAGTTAAAGGGTTTTTTTCTCTTTGCAGAGTTCTTTTTATCAAACTTTATTGTCAGTCTGTATTACATTATCCAAGTGATAATTTAATCAACATTGAGAAGATCTTAAGGGCAGAGACACACGCTACAAATCTCCTCTTCTTTGGGGCGACTAAGACTTCGTGTGTCTCTGCCCTAAATGTCGGCAACTATGCCATGGAAATAGCTTGTAGGTTGCCATAGTGCAATGAGCAGTTGCTTGTTTTCTTAATAAATTGCTGTTTAAAGGAGAAGAAAATGCCTATTTACTTGGGGCCACCAAAAGTTAGGCAATGCAAGTGATCGCATTTACTTACCTGAAACTGGTACAGCTATTTGGAGAAAACTGCACCAGCCCAGGTTTCTTCCAGCGGGCACAATGGAGCGATCGTCTTCTGACTTCTTCTTTTCTCCAATTTCCCAGGGCAGACCCATGCGCAGTAGGACGAAATAGGCGGCTTTTTCGTTAAAGTTTACATTTTGCGCTACTGCGCATGTGCACCCGCGTGAAGAAAGAAGAAGAAGGAAGCCGATCTCTCAGTGGTGCTCACTGGAGGAACCCCCGGACCAGTTCAGTTTTCTGCTGATGGGAGCACCGGCCCAGGGTGTGAGGTAAGTATATACAATCACTTGGGGGTGCCTAACTTTTGCCCCCCCCAAGTAAATACAGCCTTTCCTTCTCCTTTAAACTTAATTTGTATAATGAAATAAGTAATTATGTTACATTGATAGTGCTATGGGACACTTGGTGATGTCTACAGTTGTAAGCACAGTTATGTATAATAAACTTTGACTTCATTTTACTGTGTTTCCCGCAATTCCAATTCTTACTTTAGAAAGTGAAGGCGATTATCTGAGAAGTTGGGGGGCTGGTGATCAGTAATTTTTCCAAAAGAAAACTTTAAGTACACATTATGAGTTAAACCCGTTAAAAGAGTTCAACCACAGGGGAGCATAGGTCTAGATGCAGGCAATTCTTCTTTAATGGGGTTACAGTGATACGAGAAAGTGATGGATACAGGTGGACAACAGCATGCGTCTGGACCTGTGCTCCTGTGCAGTTAACAGCTTTTAATCGGAATGCAGAGGAGCATAGAAAAAATGCAAATCTGTACAAGCCCTAAATTTAATAGCAATACCATGTTCTTGCAAGTACCACCTCTTTCCCAGCATCCTCTTGCATCCCAAGTATCCGCACCAATTTTGTGAACACCAAAGGTGCCGTGAAGCACAAAATGATTTGACTTTCAATGACCGATCATCATCTAGTAGAACTAGTATTACATCAAGAATCCATAGTTTAGTGTGCAGGTTGTGCCCTGGATATTATTTCTGAACTACAACAGATAAATATAATGTATATGATGCCTATACATATGAAGGTTCCAAAGCCTTGTGCGAGAGAATCAGGTATCATGGCAAATGCATTCACTGAGGCCTCTCAGCTGCTCAAGGCAATTAAAGAAACCGTTTAAGTTCTGTAATTAAATCAAAGCAGAGTTCAGGAAAGACCACAAACATTGGCATATGAAATTCTCTTCAATGGTGTTGGCAGCACAAAAATATGAGATTCCTGCTCAAAATACAGGGTTCCCTAGCAAAAAGTTCTTCAGTTTTGCCTGGTTTTCTGTTTCTCTGTAATAAAATAGTGACCCTCATTTACTTACCCCTTGGCACAAACTGCTTGCTAATGTACACATATTAATAGTCATATACTAAGCAGTGTATATTCCAGGTGTTTTTTCCCTTAGTACAAAGTGTGTCTGTTAATAATAATTCACTGCTGCTGTATAGGACTTTCATTTTGCTTATTGTACTTGTAGCCAATGTGGGTGCAGTTTTAGATAAGAGCAAACCAAATACTGGGTAATAATAGGTTTCCTTGAGCAGTTAATTCAGAGTACTGAATGTGTGTGACCTTTACTAATAAAGCTGGAGAAAGTCTTACATGCTGCGTTCCACCTGCGATCAATGCTTTTGTGCGGATGCATGGGTATGAGTACATAACGGGTTATGTACGGATTAAAACTAGGGATGCACCGAATCCACTATTTTGGATTCGGCCGAACCCCCGAATCCTTTGTGAAAGATTCGGCCGAATACCGAACCGAATCCGAACCCTAATTTGCATATGCAAATTAGGGGTGGGAAGGGGAAAAATTTTTTACTTCCTTGTTTTCTGACAAAAAGTAACGTGATTTCCCTCCCCGCCCCTAATTTGCATATGCAAATTAGGGTTCGGATTCGGTTCGGCCTGGCAGAAGGATTCGGCCGAATCCGAATCCTGCTGAAAAAGGCCGAATCCTGGCCGAATCCCGAACCGAATCCTGGATTCGGTGCATCCCTAATTAAAACGTAATGCAGGGGAACATAGGGCAAAAATGCCCATGTGTAAGAGCCCTTAGAACCTTAGAACCTGGGGCTTTCTAGATAATGGGGTCTTTGCTTAATTTGGTTCACTACTATACCTTACATTTAAACATGAAATACACCCAATAGGATTGTTTTGGCACCATATGGATCCATGCAGCTTGGTATCTATCAAGTACAAGTAGGGTTGCCACCTTTTCTGGAAATAAATACCGGCCTTCATATATATTTCTTTTTTTCCTATTAATAACATTGGGATCAACCTTCATTTTTACCGGCCAGGCCAGTAAAATACCTGCCAGGTGGCAACCTAAGTACAAGGCACTGTTTAATTAATACAGTGAAAAAGAAAATCATTACATTTTTAAAAATGATTAGCCTATAATGGATTTAATAGGAAATGGCCTTTAGTAATTCAGGGCTTTCTGGATAACAGGTTTCCAAATGATCCCATACCTGTATATATAATACATATGGATCCATGCAGCTTGGTATCTATCAAGTACAAGTAGGGTTGCCACTGATGAGTTTTACTGATAAGGATCAAGAGGTGTCTGCAGGCCTGGATTTGTGGCGAGGCCTAGGACGGCAAAATATTACGGGTGAAATGCCTCCCAGACGCTTTGCCTAGAGAACTGGGGATCGCAGCACTGGTCCAGGCACGCATGCAAGCTCCTGGGGAGGGGGGGTATGTGGGCGGGCGCTAGGACCGCGCAGCCTCAGGGTGCCCACCCATGAAATCCGCTCTAGGGGCATGTTTACTAACATTGGAGATAAATAACTGGAGAGATTTCTGGAGATGTTGCCCATAGCAACCAATCAGATCTTTGCTTTTGTTTTCTAAGTTATAGATGGCTATTTAAATCTAATTGCTGATTGGTTGCCATGGGCAACATCTCCAGAAATCTCTCCAGATATTTATCTCCAATGTTAGTAAACATGCCCTTTAAGTGTCTACATTCTGGCCTAAAAGTGGCTGATGTTCTCCTGTTGATTACAATGGTGCAGTTTATGAAGTCTTTTACTGCACACTTACAGCCAGCCGTGGCCCCTGTGTATACATGAATCATTTTGTTTGGTCAGTGCAACATTAAGTTCTGTGTGAATTCTGTACTGCTTTTCTTACACTGAACGTTTATTGTGGAACACATGAATCAATTTGTTAAACTAAAAGTGTATGACCTAATTCAGCCTGTAATTGAGGGGACAAGTTGCAGTGGTTTCAGAAACTCCCAGGCCCTGCACTCTGCTTCTACTATGTTAAAGGGATACTGTCATGGTAGAATTCTGCACTGAAATACATTTCTCAAAAGAGCAAACAGACTTTATTATATTTCATTTTAAAATCTGACATGGGGCTAGACATATTGTCAGTTTTTCAGCTGCCCCCAGTCATGCTCTGATAAACCTCAGTCACTCTTTACTGCTGTACTGCAAGTTATAGTGATATCATCCCCTCCCCCCAGCAGCCTAACTACAGAACAATGGGATGGTTACCAGATAACAGCTCCCTAGCACAAGATAACAGCTGGTAGATCTAAGAACAACACTATATAGTAAAATCCAGGTCCCACTGCGACGCATTCAGTTACATTAGGAGAAACAACAGCCTGCCAGAAAGCAGTTCCATTCTAGAGTACTGGCTCTTTCTGAAAGCACATGACCAGGCAAAATGACCTGAGATGGCACCTACACACCAATATTACAACTAAAAAAATACACTTGCTGGTTCAGGGATGAAATTTTATATTGTAGAGTGAATTATTTGCCGTGTAAACAGTATCATTTAGAAATAAAAAATACATAATAAAAATCATGACAGATAAATGTGAAGTTACTTGCAAGTGTGGTGCAAATTGTAGACTTTGAAGTCTACATGCCATGTATGGAATTTCGAGGTTAAACAAAGTTTTAAGAGTTTAAGACTAAGATTAGATCTGAAGATTTCATCTAGGCAGCTATTTCTTGTCCCTTCATCATAAACATGACATATCTATTAAAATCAAAAAAGTGATATATTGGCATAATATCCATGACTAATACTAACAGTCTGACTGTCCACCTACTTGCTATAAACTGCACTCTCGGGCTGCATCAAACATAATCTCTTTTCATGGCATTCTGCAGTATTAAATGATAAGGGCTCTTACAAACAGATTTTTTTTCTGCGTGTACTACAGTTTTAAGCACAAATAAATGCGTTTGGTTATTGATTCCATTATATTTTCCTGGCTTTACTCATGAGCATTCTGATTTGCATTCAGCTGCATTTTCTCACATATGACATGCGTTCAGCAAAGAATAGAAGGTTGCTTTAGGAACGGGAAAAACAGGCTTAGTTGAGTTTGAAAAAACGCGTTTACATGCTAGATATGCTTTTTTCTCATGGAGTATGCACTCAAAACATGTGTATATGTATATACAGTATATATATATATATATATATATATATATATATATATATATATATATAGTTAAAAGTTAAAAAAAGTTAAAAAAAATTGGTGACGAGACCCCCCCCCGTACAAGTTAAAAAAAAACATTGGTGGCCAGGGCACCCCCCTCACAAGTTAAAAGACCAATTGCAAACTGTCTCAGATTATCAGTCTACAACATAGTAAAAATTAAGTTAAAGGTGGATCAACCCTTTAAGACATATAAAGGGGACATGTACAACCAAAAGTGCAGTTTTTGGCCCACAAAATTCCCTGCAGTCAGTTGTACATAAACCATATTCATTAAAGGTACTTGTGTCAACTGGCGCTTCTTGTACTTCTCTATAGTTGCACTTAGCATCACTTCCTTCCTCTTGTCTCATGCTGCGAATCGAGCTTCGGACCAGGTGGTGGCTTCAGACTTCCCACAGTGCCCTGCATCAATAGGCAGCACAGATATAGTTATGCTGTATGTTCTGTGCAGTTGCATTTAATTTGCATCAAAGTCTGCAAAGTTCACCTTGCACACGGTCTTTGGTAAGTCAAGGAACCCTATAATATATATTGGGGATGCACTGTATCCTTAAAATTTCTTGAAGAATTTGGGAGAATCCCAAACCAATCCAAACCCCGATTTACTTATGCAAATTATGGTAAGTAAGGGTTAAAAAGTACCACAATTTCATTATTTATGTGACTAAATGTCACATGGTTTTAAGGATTCGGATTCTGGTGGTAAGCGGCTGAAAAAAGGTTGAATCCCAACTGAATCCTGGATTTGGTGCACCCCTAATGTGTATATATATATATATATTTATTTATATATAATATTTCCGAAGGTACCTGCACCCTGTCCACTTCTTTGTGGGTGCTTGGTCAAAGAGTTATGTATAATTATTCGCAATGGACCAGCACTCCAGTTTCATTAATCAATAGTCTTTTATTATAACATCACTGTGCTTCCACCGTTTCGGCCAGCTTAGGAAAAATGGAGGAGAGCAGGGTGGGCACTCTATTCCATACTCTGTTTAGGATTTTGTAGCCAGGGTTGGACTGGGCCGACGGGACACTAGGAAAAAACTCAGTTGGCCCTGCAGCAGGGCAGCCATCAAGGGGGGAAAGGGGGGAGAGTTGTAGGGGGCCCTGAGGGTAAGGGGGGCCTGGCCACACCACACTTACTTGATTAGTCGGGCCCCCCATCTTTGTGAGAGCTGCTGACTTCGGGAAGGCATGGATGTTTAAGGGGCCCTGGCCACCAATTTTCTTATGAGTGTGTGGGGGGGGCTGGCCACCAATTTTTTTTCACATGTTGGGTCCTAGCCACCAATATTTTTTAATGGGGGGGGCCTGGCCACAAATGTTTTTTTATGGGGGGCCCTGACCACCAATATCTTTTTATTTACATATGGGAACCCTAGGCACCAATATTTTTTTGTTTTTTTACTGTGTGGTGGTGGGCGGACCTGTGGGTTGAGGAGGGCAGACCTGTAGGTGGGGCTTGCGGTGGGCGCAGCGCAGGTGGCCCAGGAAATTTTGACGTATGGGGCCCTGTGATTTCTGATGGCGGTCCTGCCCGGCAGTAGTGGGCCCCATAGGCCCAGATCCACACCATGGTTTTCTTTGTGGCAAAAAAAGCAGTGCGAGTGGTGACATGCATGCGTGAGTGCGCCCTGCTGCACATGAGCGAGTGTGCGCTTGCACGCATGTGCACACATGGCGTAGGGTTTGGCGGACGGGAGGCACTGAGGTAGCAGGAATGTCGTACCTACAAGCTGCATGCATCCGACAATGAAGACGCATTGCGCGGCCGTGTCGATGTCGCCAAACAAGCAGATATGCCCACATTGAGGTTGGAGACACGGCCTGTCGGCAGCTCTTATTGGCCCGTGTATGGGGGCCTTAAGTTGCTTTTTATTTAAAGTAAATAAAAAGTTATATTCATACAGCGAAAAACTCTGGTGCTCTGCAGAATGTTTTCCACTCCCAGTGAGCTGATTTTATACTTGTATTACAGTGCAACACTAGTAGCACTGTTTGCAAAGTATGTAGCACTTTCAATGCTAGAATCATGTCCATGAATGAGATGTATTATGTTGCTTGCCCCAGATGAAAGTAAATGCTGCTTTATATACTTTTAAGAACAATATTTCTGTTGAGGACATATGGCAGCTCATTTATTTGTATAAATGCAAAAAGGCAGGCAATGTCAAATCATTGCACGTATGAATTATGATCTACCCAGTATGTCACACTCACATGACACTGAATTCATTTAAAGGAGATGCATATACTCTAGGGAAAGATTGATACATTATTTTTTTTTTTACAGATGGAGCAAACGTTATTTTGACTTCTGCCACACAGAGGGGATCATTTATAAAGTTCGCGCGGAGCATATTTATTCGCAAATGGTTGTATTGCCCATGTTTTCTCCTGAACACTAAAATATTGCACTGCTGTGCCAGTCTTTCCGTTTTTGGTGAATTCGCATTGAGAATACATTTTCGCATATGAGATGGGTGTTTGTGTGAGTGCGCCCACTGTGCGAGGTTGTTGTGCTCGAAAATAGCGTTAACAGTAACTTAAATGCGGAATTTGCAAAACTGTTTTGCGAATATTTTCTCCCCCACCAAAGTTGTGATGTAATTCAAAAGCAGACTGTGCACATAATATTCGCAATTTGAGATTTTTGCCATATTTAAAAAGCTCTTATCGCAGTGTGAAAAACAAATTCGCAATTCTGTTTGCACACTCTATATTCATGCTCATGAGTAAAATATATTCACTGTGCGAACCAATCTGCCCTGCGTGAAGTTTATAAATGACCCCCACTGTTTCTACTGCAGTGAGTGAATGGTGCTCTGTTAGAGAATGTATGATGCTCCATCTGCAGTACAAATGAGAAGCTGAAATGCTCAAATGAGAAGCTGCAAAAGTGGACTGAGACACAAAAATCCTGATTTATGGGGATCATTTTTAAAAGTTTTTTTTTTCATTTTATTATTGTCTACATTTATTTGTCTAAAAACAGTGTTTGTGATTTAAGTTATTCAGCGTAACTGGCCGAAGAGCACAAAGAAAGTGAGAAGGGATATGAATGAGACCCCCAAACTTCCCTAATAATTTTAGAAAAAATAAAGATGTGCCAGACTTTTCTAAGATTTATTGTCCCTTAACAGTGGACCCATCAATATCTCATTAATCACAGCAGATAATATTATCATCATGCAATGTGGCTAGGGTAGCCACCTTTTCTGGAAAAAAATACCGGCCTTCCTATATTGTTGCCGTTTTTTCCTATTAATAACAAGGCATCAAGCATCATTTTTACCGGCCAGGTGGCAACCCTAAATGTGGCCCACCGTTTAGTCCCTATGTGATGAGCAAACACAACAACAAAAGTTGTTAACTATAGACATACTTTCCTTTGAGAGTGAAGAAGTTAAGGCTCACGTAGGCCTTTGGAAATTGTCATTCCTGTATAAAATCCATAGTTCTGCCAACTGCTCTTTAATACAAAGTACCAAGTGTTTGACTGTGTTTTATTACCCAGGGCTGAGTCCGACCGCAGAATTTTACATAAAACAATTTTACAGAGCAGAAGATGAATTATTTACGTTCAAGTAGAAATATTTGACGGGGAAATGTCAGCAGACAGAAGCTTATGCAATATTAGAACAATTATTAATGCTCCGCTGATCTGATAATATTTGCCTTTTCCCTCTATCTTTAAGGGGTTGTTCATCTTTAAATGAACTTCTAGTATGTTGAAGACTGCAGAACTTTAATACAATTTGCATGTGGCCTTTTTTTATTTTGTTGTTTTGTTTATATCTAGAGGCTCTGTATTTATGTAGAGGCTCTGGGTTAGTTACTCTGGCTACCAGACCGCAGTTTAATATCAGAATGGTAATGAAAAGTAAAATAAGCATTAAAGATAAAAGAGGTAGTTTACAACTACAAGTGCAGTATGCAAAGAGCAAGTCAACATGGTTTTTACCCATAATGCAAAGTTTCCCCCCATAATTTGAGCATCATTGCCTCCGCCAGGGGAAGTTATGCTTGATACCATGTGAACCAAACACAATTGTACTAAAATACTTTGGTGTAGAGTTATTTTTCGTTATTTTCTCATCTTTAGATAATTTTTTGGGTGCATGAGGCTGTGGGAACCTTGCAGGCCTGTGTTTCCTTTGCATTAATAGGTGCATTGCGCATGAACAGATTGGCATGATACATTAGTGCTTTACAACAAAACTCACAAGTGGAATGAATGACGTTAGAGGAAAGTACCATCAATGAATAAACAGAACTCTGATCAGCAGGCAGGGGCAGTTGGAGCTGGCTGGGCTTGGAAGTATTTGGGGGGTTAGGTAGGTGAGAAAGCCAATCCACACACTTTGGATAAAAATCACTGTCCAGCTTTATTGAAAAATTTAAAACAACTGACAGGCATCTTTTAGCAGTTGTACTCCTACCCTATGACATGTTGTATCACCTGACGCGTTTCATGCCCCTTTCTGGCACTTCATCAGAGGTGAGGTCACAGGATATCCTGTGCCTTATATACCTGTGTTCATTAAAAAAATCTCATATAAAACAAAACAAACAAAAGATATTTTTCATTTGTTACAAGTCATATAGGTCACAGCCAATGTTGTCATAATATAAAATAAAATAAGATGAACCACACATTGACTTTACAATTAACAAAGTTGTTATTCACTCTTAAGTCATCATGTAAACAGATAGTTAGGTTACTATTCACACATTATAACTTTACAATTAACAAAGTTGTTATTCACTCTTAAGTCATCATGTAAACAGATAGTTAGGTTACTATTCACACATTATAACTTTACAATTAACAAAGTTGTTATTCACTCTTAAGTCATCATGAAAACAGATAATTAGGTTACTATTCACACATTATGATTAATAAAGGCCTTAAGGCTGGAAAAAGCATGTTACTTCCCAGTCATTATTGAGACCCTGTGGGTATCTAGTCTTTAGAGTAAAGATCCAAAAGATTTCCCTCTGATCAATTATTTTTTTGATATCACCCCCACGTGGTCCCAATTTGACATGTTCAATGCCCTGAAATTTAATGTGTGAATAGTCACCCCCATGTCTGCACATTATGGGGCCGATTCACTCAGCTCGAGTGAAGGGTTCGAATGTAAAAAAATTCGAATTTCGAAGTTTTTTTTGGGTACTTCGACCATCGAATTGGTTAAATTCGTTCGAATTCGATCGAAGTCGAACGAAATCGAACGATTCGAAGTAAAAATCGTTCGACTATTCGACCATTCGATAGTCGAAGTACTTGCCCTTTAAAAAAAACTTCGACCCCCTACTTCGGCAGATAAAACCTACCGAAGTCAATGTTAGCCTATGGGGAAGGTCCCCATAGGCTTGCTAACCTTTTTTTGATCGAAGGATTTTCCTTCGATCGTTTGATTAAAATCCTTCGAATCGTTCGATTCGAAGGATTTAATCGTTCGATCGAACGAAAAATCCTTCGATCGTTCGATCGAACGATTAGCGCTAAATCCTTCGACTTCGAATATCGAAGTCGAAGGATTTCAATTCGAGGGTCGAATTTCGAAGTATTTTTAACTTCGAAATTCGACCCTAAGTGAATCGGCCCCTATGTGTTTACTAACAGCAGATGTGCGTTTATTTGAAAAATTTGTTTCTTCAATTCTGTCCAAATCAATGGGTATAAGGTGTTCCCTTGCCCTCTCCTTCAGTGACCTGTACGTTCTGCCCACATATTGAGCACCGCAACTACAGGTCACTAAGTATATGAGGCCCCTTGTGTCACAATTTATATAACTTCTTATGGGATAAAAAATTTTTCAATAAAGCTGGACAGTGATTTTTATCCAAAGTGTGTGGATTGGCTTTCTCACCTACCTAACCCCCCACATATGATGTCCACTGTATTGGAGACCAGTAAGAGGGAGCCTGAACACTATTGGGATTGAACACAATGGAGGAGTGGCCGCGTAGTGGACCTGTGAGTTTTTTTTTTTTTTCCTTTCTTGGAAGTATTTGGACAGCCATTCAGCAAGGAGTCATATTTAGCAGTGCTGACTGAGCTTGTGATTTGAAGCTAATTGCATCATTAAGAGAAAGGTGAGCTGTGCCCGTTGCCTTGACCTGCCTGAGAGGTCTCAGTTCAACAAGACAGTTGCCCCCAGGCTTCAAATAAGTGGAAGCCCATAAAAGATATAGACACAAACATATAAACCCATATCCTCCTATTTTCCTTACTTTATGGTATCTTTCATGGCACTATATTTTCAGTATAGTTTATAGCTATAAGTTTATATATAGTAAACTTGCCTAAACTCCAGATACTTTCCCCACTTTCTTCTGCATCCTCGATATTTAGGTGCTTGGCCCAGCTGTCAAAGGGGGTTGCATTAGCACCCCATGTTGGAAGCCTGTGGGTGGTGAGACAGATACAGTGCAGTGGTGTTACAGCAACTTCTTACATCTTCCAAAGCAGTGAAGTATGGCAGATAGGTAGGGCCAGGGTAGAATGGAGGTGGGGCTGTGGACTACATGCACATGGTCAGGATACCAAGTCGCCAAATGAGTGGATTTATGCAGAATGTGGCCATCCACTCCAAATTAGACTGATCCAAAAATTTGGCTCCCAGGCCAATGATCCTATAATAATGGAGGCCTCAGAGAGGATCACATCGATGCGTCAATATCACCATTGTCTGGCAGGATTTTCTAGCCTGGGACACTTGGAAGGCCCTATACTCCGGACAATAATTTACTGAGTCTGGAGGGGTTGAGGGGCTCATTTAGGGCTAGCTTAACTGAACAAAGTGGGAAATGTTTTAAGGTGGATCAGGTATCGAAGTTAAAGTTAAACTTTCTCCCACGTGCAAGTTAACTTATTAAATAAAGAAAGATGGAGTCATACTATTAATGAGATTTACCTTATGGAGGAACTGACTGCATCCTGACATAATAAATAAGCATATTATTTAGCTACTTGGTTACCTTGTACAAATGACATTGCAAATACTACTTAGAAAGTTTATTAGAGAGACAAATATAAATTCTCTAATCAAACATCATTTTCTCAAAAGATTCTTAAACTTAACTATTACTTACCTTAAAAAATGAACATTTTCTCTGCAACTAGAATTAAAAAAGAAGGGAAAACTATTTCAGTTTGGATAACTAAATAACAACAACTTATGTTATAACTGTTATAATAACAATTTATCTGTGTTAACAGTACTATGTATTATACTGTATGATATATATAAGGAGTGTTGTAATATTCATGGAAATAACTTGTTTAAAAGAGTGTCTAAAAGAGTGTTAATCATGGTTAATGATATACAAGTTGTATAATGAAATATTGTATTTCTAAATAAAAGTGAAATACAGAAGAAAAATAAAGAGGTCAGTTGGTGTGTGGGGCACATGTACCAAAATCCCTTGGACATCACACTGGCCTGCTGGCCTGGCAAATGCTGCTGTAAGATGCCATAGACAGTCACTGTTTATTGAGCCTGTAAAGGACTTTTTGGGCCTCTGTGTGCTTCATATGCCAGAGCCTATTGTGGATCTCAGCCCAGACCTATTTTGCTGGGCACTACAGCGTCTTCTGCATGTACACATAATGCAAAATTCAGACAGTGGCACCCTTCCATAATCAGTTAAACATGGCTAGCATGGGTGCATTTACAATAGAGGATGACAAAATAGTCAAACTGCTGTTTTTCTTCCAGAAAAGTTGGGTGTAAGGGGCCTTTGTAGTTTGCAGAGATGCATCTTGGCCAGTAAGTTGCTCTGAGCTCTTTCGGAGAATATCTACATGCAGTCAGGGCCACTATCGGGGGGCACAGGGGTACAAGTGTACCCGGCCCGGGCCTGAAGGGGGCCCAGCAGTGCTGCACTTTCCAAAAGAGCCGGCCGAAGCTGTGCCTCCCTTCCGAAGTCCCGAATCGCCAAAAAGCCAAACAGCCGAAGTCCCAAAGCTGCAAAAAGACCAGAGGTCATGAAAACAGCCAAAATTGAAGTCCTGAAGCGGCGAAAAAGACCCGAAGTCACGAAAGGAGGTGAAGTTGAAGTCCTGAAGCCACGAGTTCCATTCTACTGAACACCAATATGTGTTTCTTTATTTTTTTTTAATCCCCTGGTCACCAATGTAATATTTTAGTACTCTATAGGCCCCTGCCACCAATGTTTTTTTTAAAAATATTCTCTTTTTTTTTTTTTACTTGTAATGGGGGCCCTGCACCAATGTTTTTTTTAACTTGTAGGTGGGCCCTGACCACCAATTTATTTAAAAAAAACTTTTATAGGGGCCCTGGCACCAATGTTTTTTTTTTATTAATTTGTAGGGGGGCCCTGACCACAAATTTTTTGTGTGGTCTTTTAACTGTGATGTGTAGTGGGCGGGATCTGGGATGGGGCTTGGGGGCCGGGTGGACGAGGCCCGTGGGCCCCGAAAATTTTGTTGTATGGGGGCCCGTGATTTCTAATGATTGCCCTGCATGCAGTGATTGATATCATTTTTAGAAATAAGTGGGCACCTTCTTCATCTTGGAGACTAGGCAGTTTTTTGCCTGCAGAAAGTAGGTGGCAGCTAGAGAAATAAATTAATTTGCTGATATGGACATGTGAGGCATGACATAGCGTGAGATCCGCTCTAGTGTATTAAGTTTGTGGCGGGGGGATCAGTATCTTTAACAGGCACAATGAGCTTTCTAAATCAAATTATCAATTGTTTCAACTGTACAAGCGTCATATGCCACTTCTGTCATTGAAGATATCGTGATTATCTTCACTTTTAAGAGTTTTATCACTGAGAGAAACGGTAGCAAAGAGATAGATGCACACTGGTTCAAGTGTGACTCTGAGAGATAACCAACTGCAGGAAGAAATCAAAGACATGGGAACTCATTCAAATACAATCATCTGTTGTGTGATTTTTTTTCTCTCAAAAATAACTGTGTCCAATACTTTTGTCAGTAAAGTATTATTCTGCAATGCAATGCTGCTGTCATTTTGGGAGTTATTGCTGCAAAGGGCTACAAGATGGTTCAAGCTCTACTACTTCTAAAAGCACTTTTTATCAAGGGTCGAATTTCAAATGCATGTGAGTTTTTTTAAACTCCCTAAAATTCAAATGAATTTGAAATTTGACTTGGGGAAATTCATGAATAAAATTGAATTTTCAAATTCGTTCAAACTTGATCAAACTTGATTCGAGTTTTTCCTCTGAGAGGCTGCAAACATCTTCTTAAAGGCCAGAATATGATAAATCTCGAAAATCAAATTCGAATTTTTTTTAAAAACTTGAATTGAGTTTGGATAACCCCCTAATCGAATTTGACAGTTTTGACCATAAAGAAAACTTAAAATTGGAATTTTCAATTCAACCCGTAATAAATCTGCCCCCTAATGTTTCTGACACATAATTGTGACACCCAAAATTACTTAAATTGGCAGACAAATTTCTGTAATAGTTAAACTGTTTCTGGTACATTTGTAGGATCTATCATAACATACTTACATACTGAAATCCTTGGCAAATGGCTTTGCTGCAAAGGCTCCAGGCTCTCAGCCGTCACATCTTTTTTTTTTATTTCTTCTTTTTAGATATGCAGCAATCCCTTAATAGTTTCACATCGGGGGCTCAAAATCAGCCTGTAGAAATACACAGAAGAGAAGGCTACTGCCTGCATAGGGGCTAAAATCTGGCTGCATTTTTTAGCAAGCTGATTTTGGATCCCTTTGTGCCACTAGCCTAAGGGTCTGGCCACACGGGCAGATTCGGGTAGATTAGTCGCCATGCGACAAATCTTCTCTTCTTCGTGGCGACTAATCTCCCCGATCTGCCTTCCCCTGCCTTCCGCCGGCTAAAATGTAAATCGCCTGGGGGCCGGCACAAATGAGTGCTTCATTTTCCAAAGAACAGTACTCCTCGAGCTGCTTTGGAAAGGCAAAAGAAGGCAAAAATGAAACTTTACACTTCAATAATAAACGGTCGCACAAAGAAAATAGAAAGTAATTGGAAAAAGTTGTTATTTATGGTGAATTATCTGAAACCATATGAACTGAAAAAAGTGTTGGACCCTAAACTGGAGACAGAAAAATTCGAAAAACGATACTTTCTATTTGCTAGATTTAGAATGAGAGCGAGATTTTGTTCACTAAACCAACTTTTAAGAAATGGGAAAGGCACTGGTTGATGCACAGAGAGTAGGGACAGACAGACCTTGGTGCAAATACACTTGCTTGCATATTTAATGCATAGAGGCAGGGCCGCCATCAGAAATCACACCCCGAAATTTTCGGGGCCCCCTTGGGCCCCGCCCACCCTGGTGCCCAAGCCCCACCCCTGATCCCGCCCACTCCACATCACAATTAAAAAACCACACAGACATCATCGCTAAAAAGGTAACCCCCCCCACACATATTGATGGTCAGGGTCCCCTTATAAGGTAAAAAAGAAAACCACACTGGCGCCAGGGCCCCCCATAAAAGTTTTTTGTTTTTTTTTTAAAAACCTTTCCGCCAGGGCCCCCCTTACAAGTTAAAAAAAATTGGGGCCCCAAGAAACATTTTTCAAAAAAAATTGGTGTCAGGGGCCTATAGATTATTAAATACAACATTGGTGGCCAGGGGATTAAAAAGAACAAAAAACCCACATTGGTGTCAGTAGAATTGAACTCGTGGCTTCAGGACTTCAATTATAGCTGTTTTCATGTCTTTTCGCCGCTTCAGGACTTCAGTGTCGGCTCCTTTAGTGACTTCGGGTCTTTCTGCCGCTTAGGACTTCATATGTTCGGCACTTCCACATTCGGCCGTTCGGGACTTCGCAAGCAGAGGCTCGGCTGCGGAGCGGTCAAGGGGGCTATTTGAAAAGTGCAGCACTGCTGGGCCCCCCTTCAGCCCCGGGCCCGGGACACTTGTCCCCCTCTCCCCCCCTGATGGCGGCCCTGATGGTGGTCCATCTGTCACTGCCTCAAGTACATCAACCAGTGCACTGCTCATTAAAAAAAAACTAGAAAGCAAAAAATCCAAAGCATTAAAACACTGCTGTTTTTTTTTTTTTTTTTTTTTTAAGAGACAGCAGTGGGGGGTCAAATACTCCATGTGCCTCTGACCTTAGACTTAGGCATATCATACATTCAACACTCCAGCTGCAGTCATTCATATACCGTAGAAGGCCTCATATTTCACATCCTTAGTTTAAATACATACAGGGTATAAATGAGCCCCTCTCGATATACTTATTTATTAGGTTTAGCTACCAATAACAGTCTGAGGTTGTCGTGAGTACAGAATTTGAGTAGAGGGGTACAGATAATGTTGCAGTGAAAATAATACATTACCAGACTGACGGTAGAAAAGATATGTTTTCTAAATTCTAGAGCCTCTAAGATTGAATATTTTTTTCTAAGTAAATTTTTTTCTTTCTTTTCAGCAACATTTGCAAAGATAGAAACACAAACCATTCGGAGAAGGAATATTTCATGCGCTGAGTTATGGGGTGTGTTGTGTTGGCTGATTTCTGTGCAGTTTGTTATAATGTCCAGACATCCTGTTTCACCTGGGAAAATCCTGCGAGTGTTAAAACAACTGCCCACTAGGATTAACAAATTCCCATTTGTTTAGAATTCGCTAGCACACTTTGTATCTTTTCCCCTTCCTGAATATATATTAGCCATGCTGTGTGTTAGATATCACTTGCAACATTCATGAGTGCAGAAGAGTTTGGGAAGCTCGACTACATTTAGAGCTGAAGAAGAGTTTGGTTTAACGTCCAAAAAGCTCTTAATGATGATCATAGAAGACAGGGAGGAAAGAATTTTGTACTAAGCAGAGAGACAAGAAAGGTTTTCAGAACTATATTTAAGACTCCTTCAAAAAAAAAAATATGGAAGTCACAATGGCATTTTAGGATCAAATTCATGTATTTCATGTTTCAGTATCAATATATGAGAGCAGCAGTAGAGCAGAACCCCCTGTTCTCAGCTGGGCATATTTATGTTACTGTCCTACTATCTACAGTGCTGACTGTTATATACTGTATGTATTGGGATGATCATACACCACAAGTTGCTGGGTAGGATTATCATAAAGTAATAGTGATGTGCAAAAAAAAAAAACTAATTAACTTAATAGGATACCAGATCATCTGAAAATTGGGAATGCTGCTAGACGATACTGCTAGAGCAGGCAAAGCTCTAATGTTGCATTTAATTTGATTAAATCAATTTGCAATAATTTCTAAGTGCCTTAATCTACCCATACAGGGTCCAATATTAGTTGCTGACTTGGTCACCGTCCCCCGACCCCGTCTACTGCTTATTGACATTTGTATGGGGGAAATTTGGCTTGCCCAGCCTGATATCTATCAAGGATTTTTGAAAATACATTGCCACACATGCAGGCTTCAACCGAATGGCTTCCATAGGCACCTATTATGATCTAATTATTGGCCTGACAAATGATTGTATCAGCTACATTTGTCTCACCATGTGTGAGGCTAAATCAGGAAAATATCCCTTGATCTGTAGAGCTTGAACTAGAGAATCTATTTTTGTATCTTAAGCTAGAGTAGTTATTTAGCAGAATAATATGGAGTATAACTTAAAATAGGGATAGTGACAACAATTTTATGATCACTAACTTGTGAATAAAACACTGTATTATCAAAAATGTAGGCATTTGCAGAAAATGTAATGACTGGTAAAGCATAGGGAGTATGTATGACCCGCTCGCACACCCTGGGCTTCTGTAATTCTCGTCTGGTTCACGGTGATGGAGGGATCAGCACCCTCCCAGCAGAACAGTTCCAAAAATTCATTCTTGAAAAAGGGATACAACTAGGGTTGCCACCTGGCCGGTATTTTACCTGCCTGGCTGGTAAAAATGAAGGCTGATCCCAATGTTAATAATAGGGAAAAAAGATAAATATATAGGAAGGCCGGTATTTTTTTCCAGAAAAGGTGGCAACCCTAGGTACAACCCTGAAATGTTGCACAAACTGCAAATAAACACGCAAAGGTTTATCCCTGCTTGAATCAGCCAGTAAATGGAACTGGTAAAGCATAGGGTCAGAGAGAGAAAACTGATCGCGGTTTCCATGCAACTATTTTTGTCGAATCAGTATCTCGTCCATTAAGTTAAGGGGCGCTATATCCTCAACATTTCCTGTGCCCAGTACTAGGGTATACCCATGTTCATACAGTATTATGGTATCCCAGTGATATTGGATCCCCCATAGAATTCTTGACATTATAAGTAAATACGAGGCCTGTGGGAGCAAACTTGAGGCATTGACATATAACTTTAGAGAACCAAAACTAAATGATGTACACAGTATATGAACATCTCAATATTTGTATGATACAGAGAAAAATGAACATGTAATGGTTCTTTAAATTAGTCTAGGTGCACTACCTGCACTATTGATTTAGAGCTCCCAGCACCCTATTAAATTCCCTACCCATAGGACGGCTGCCATTTGGACATATCTGATTCACATAGAGCAGTTTTGGAATAACCACCTCTTAAATTTTTGATTAGTCTATGACCTTTGTGTAACCTCATCTGTGTATGTTTTGTAGTAACAGAAATAGTGCAATTTATAACAGCTTTCAGCAATGGCTGCACCAGTCTCCCAAACAGAACTTGTCAGCGGAGGATGGGAATATTTGCATTGAAGACAAGCTGGAGCTTGTAAAATCTGTTTACACTTCCCATTGCACCCTTGTTGTAACATGTTACTACAAGCCAGAATCTCAGTTTGTCTCTGCCCCCAGGGAAAGAATAAAACTTTACCAACACTTTTACCTTCCTTCTACTGATTGCAGTCATTTTGGAAAATTATTTACTTTGTTTAGTTTTATAAAGGCAGCAATAAAAGCTGAATTGAAAACTAAAACCCAATACAGGTATGGGACATGTTATCCAGAATGTCCAGGACCTGGGGTTTTCCAGATAATGGATCTTTCTGTAATTTGGATCTTAATACCTTAAGGCTACCTGAAAATAAACCCAATAGGCTGGTTTTGTTTTCATTAAGGATCAATTATATCTTAGTTTGGATCAAGTACAAGGTACTGTTTTATTGTTACAGAGACAAAGGAAATATTTGGATAAATTGGAGCCTATGGGAGACAGCCTTTCCATAATTCGAATCTTCCTGGACGGGTTTCTGGATAACTAATCCCATTCCTGTATTGACTTAACAGGAAATGAAAAATAACTTCCTAAATATATCTGTTCTGCACTGTTTCTAACATAATCAGGTGAGTTCATTATGAAGTCAAGAATAACCTGGAATTTTTAACTGATCATAATTTTTTTTAACTGATTATAATTAATGACAGTTCTCTCTTGAAACACAGATTTTGAATGGACCTGTCACAAACATAGAAAGTATGAAGCAGGACTTCCTAACAGCAAAGATCAGTGAACTAAGGGAATACATAATGGGCAAATATATCTAAGGCTGGTCGGAACACGTGAAGATTCGCCCAGCGATAAATCGATTCTTCGGAGGATTTCCCTGAAATGTCTTCCAGCCGGCAAGAATGTAAATCTCTGGCGATTTAGATTCTAGCCGACGGGAATGCAGTTCGGGTGAGATTAGCCGCCCGAAGAAGAGTCGTTTTGTTGCCGGGCGAGACATGTGTCTCTGCCCTTATACCTTCTTTCTTTGTTTAATCGTAAATAATCTGGCTGTGCCACAAGGGACAATGTACATTGTTTCTCATTAAAAGAAGGTCTCTAATTAATTATTCTTGACAAGAAACAATTACCCCTGATTGATAATGATCACTGGGTTATACACTATAGCAAACAAAACACTGCTGGCACCCCGGGGAAGAATTAATCACATAAACAAACAATTTGGGAAGGCAAAAAGCTGAATGGGAGTTGTGTTTCCATGAACACAGTCTTTACAACAATGTACTGTTCTATAGGGATGGCGCGAACTGTTCGCCGGCGAACTTGTTCGCGCGAACATCAGGTGTTCGCGCTCGCCGGAAGTTCGCGAACGTCGCGCGACGTTCGCCATTTTGGGTTCGCCATTGTTGGCGCTTTTTTTGCCCTCTCACCCCAGACCAGCAGGTACATGGCAGCCAATCAGGAAGCTCTCCCCTGGACCACTCCCCTTCCCTATAAAAACCGAAGCCCTGCAGCGTTTTTTCACTCTGCCTGTGTGTGCTGAAGAGATAGTGTAGGGAGAGAGCTGCTGCCTGTTAGTGATTTCAGGGACAATTGAAAGTTTGCTGGCTAGTAATTGTTTTGATACTGCTCTGTTATTGGAGGGACAGAAGTCTGCAGGGGTTTGAGGGACATTTAAGCTTAGGTAGCTTTGCTGGCTAGTAATCTACCTTCTACTGCAGTGCTCTGTATGTAGCTGCAGTGGGCAGCTGTCCTGCTTCTGATCTCATCTGCTGACTGCTGCAATAACAGTAGTCCTTGTAAGGACTGCTTTTATTTATTTTTTTGTTCCAATACAGAGCAGTATCAAGCAGATTACTAGCCAGCAAACTTACTATCATCTGTCCCTGAAATCACTAACAGCTCTCCCCCTACACTATCTCTTCCAAGCACACACAGGCAGATTTTTCAGATACATTTTTGCCCTTGATCCCCCTCTGGCATGCCACTGTCCAGGTCGTTGCACCCTTTAAACAACTTTAAAATCATTTTTCTGGCCAGAAATGTCTTTTTTAGATGTTAAAGTTCGCCTTCCCATTGAAGTCTATGGGGTTCGCGAACCGTTCGCGAACCGCTCGCATTTTTGCGCAAGTTCGCGAATATGTTCGCGAACTTTTTTTCCGACGTTCGCTACATCCCTACTGTTCTACCAATGTTCATTCTCTAAAACACAGGTGAATCCCGAACATTGTCATTATTTACCAATTCTATACGTTATTATTTTTTGCTAATTTGCTGTTCATTCTGTCATTCATAAGCTCTTTTAGGCAGAACCCTCTTCATCTCTTGAATCAGGTATTGGTTGTTTTTTAGTATGTAAATCTATATGTTCAATGTATACACACATTTATGTATAAATATATGTTATTAAAGGAACAGTTCAGTGTAAAAATAAAAACTGGGTAAATAGATAGGCTGTGCAATGTTTCTAATATAGTTAGTTAGGCAAAAATGTATAAAGGCTGGAGTGACTGGATGTCTAACATAATAGCCAGAACACTACTTCCAGCTAGAGATGGGCGAATCTGTGCGAAACGCATTGAAGTCCATGGCGTCAATATAATTTTGACGTACGGAAATTTTGACGCAAGCAACAATTTTTATACTTGCGACTATTTTGTCCAAATGCATCAAAGTCAATGGGCATCTTTTCACGGGTGAATTTTCGCCGCAGTTTTGTGAATTTATAAAGGTGGCCATACACGGGCCGATAAAAGCTGCCGACAGACCGTGTCTGCCCGATATTGCCCACCTCAAGGTGGCATATCGGAGGGAGATCCGCTCGTTTGGCGACATCGACAAACGAGCGGATCTATCCGTGTATGGCCACCTTAAGCTAGTGCCGAAATGTGGCCATCACTACCTACCTTTCAGCTCTCAGGGACATGAAGGGGGGGCCACATGGGACATAACTAGGGTTGCCACCTGGCCGGTATTTTACTGGCCTGGCCGGTAAAAATGATGGTTGAGCCCAATGTTATTAATAGGGAAAAATTATAAATATATAGGGAGGCCGGTATTTTTTTCTGGAAAAGTGGCAATCCTAGACATAACTGTTCAGTGAGTTTGCAATTGATCTTTAGCAGTCAGCTCAGATTTAAAAGCAAACATTTATCACCCATGACTCCAGCCTTTACACATGACATTTTTTGGCTAACTAATATATTAGAAACATGTTTTATTTTGCACAGCCTATCTATTTACCCAGTTTTTATTTTTACACTGAACGATTTGTTTAATAATCATAATAATAATGGCCTGGGAATGCGTGATCCTCCTATGGGCTGGAATGCAAAAGTAGACACTGCTTCGTGTGGCTACTGGCCCCGGGGCCGCTTCAGCCAAGAGGCAAGATTAGAACCTTGCTTCAGGCGGCAGCGAGTTACAAGGGGCGGCAAAAAAGCCACCTCTTGTAACTGCAAAAGCTGAATTTCCGAGTTTTAACCAGGAAATTCGGCTCTGCTAGTGCAAAGAGCAATATTGCGTGCAGCGGGAGGGGGCATAGGAATCTGGGCTTGCCCCAGAATCACCCCTAACAGGTTCTGCTTATATTACCAGAGCATGAAGAGTAGGTTCTGTCAATCACACTGGACAGGGGCAGCATGGTCCACCTACAGGCTGGAGTGCAAGTAAACAGTACCATGACCATGATGCTGTGCCTCCCAGTCCAGTTTTATTGACAGAACAAGCTACTTAATTTAAACCATGCTGTAGTGCAGGACCTGTAAGTACCACTCGGCCGGGCAGGGGATTCAAAAAAAAATCTCAGTGTCAATTAATAGTACAGTATTATTATTAACATGTATTTATATAGCGCCAACATATTGCGTAGCACTGTAAAGTAAATGTGATTATACAACAACATCACATGAATTACATACATAGAACATATGGAGTAACAAACATCACAATCAATACAGGTACAAAAAGGTGAGGAAGGCCCTATGCATAGGCATACAGTCTAAAGGGAAGGGAGTAATACACAAGGTGTGGGAGTGGGCAAGATCGAAGTAAGTGGGTGAGAAATGTGGTACTGTATGTGGTGTTGCGTTTGGTAGTTAAGCAGAGTGAGGGTAGGCTTCTCAAAAGAAGTGTGTTTTCCGAGATTTCTTGAAAGCAGAAAGGTTGGGAGAAAGTCGGACAGACCGTGGGAGAGTGTTCCAGAGGAGGGGTGCAGCCCTTGCAAAGTCTTGAATGCGAGCATGTGAGGAGGTAATGAGAGAAGAGTTGAGTAGCAGGTTAGTAGAGGAGCGTAGTAAGCGATTGGGTGAGTATAAAGAGATGAGTTCAGAGTAGCTATGTGATTGTTACGAAGCTAGCTTGTTCACGGGGACTAAATTTCATGATGTACTTGGAAGATACATTCACTGCTGATAAACATATAGATGTCTCTTTGTTGAACCACTTTTTGAACTCTATACTGTATTAGAAAAAAATCAATAAAAATGTAAAAATAAAAAAAAAAATCTCTGTGTTTCCTGTAATCATAACATGATCCTTTCAAAATTGGAAAAATGTAAGTATCACTCTAAGTTGTGGATTTTTTTTTCAATTCTACTTTTCATGTAACTTTTCTAAATCCACCTTTTCTTATTTTAACATATTCTTTACAAAAAAAAAGTTACCATTTTGAGCAGAAACTTAAGCAATTGTGCTAATATTAGTTTTTTATTTATAGCATGGCACTAAAAGTACTGAGTGGAGAATAAGATTTTCCTCTTTGAAGGCCCAGCTCTATTCCAATCTGAGCATAAAATATTTATTTTTAATAAAGGCGACTCTTTGTGCAGATTGAGTTAGAAATTAACGGCTAGAAAAATAGATCTTTTATTCTTGCAGGAGATGACTGGGCGTTCTTCTCGTCTCAAGTAAACCAAAGACTTCTGTCCGTTTTTATCACTTAAAGTATCTTGGACTCTTAATTACGAATTACAAATGGGATTCAACTCTGAAAAGATCTTTGTTATCAACTTTGAGCGCACAGTGCGAGCTGAACCGAGGCCGTTTTGCCTTTATAAATATAGAAAGAAGCCTTACAGTTTCCCATTCCCCAGTGGATTAAAATAAAATGAAAGATTCTTTTTTTTATTCAGTTGGAATGATGTTTAATGAATACATTTGTAGAGATTGATGGTGGATGACCTGCAAACTCATTCTCATAAAACAATCTGGAGGCATCTGGAAGAACAAATAGAGAATGTGAATGGGTTGTACTGTATGTACTGCATGTGTGCTACACTTTTTTCCAAAGATTTAACCGTTTTGCAATCATTCACTTTCTCTTGTCTTAATAGTTGAACTATGGATTCATGGGATTAAAGGAACCTTCATTTCACCCCTCTTGTCTTGAAAAGCATCATTATTACATTTCCCCATCAGCTGCTGGAGGAAAGGGGGTATAGAGGGGCGCAGCGGAACCCTAACTGATGTGTGGTTTCTGTATGAATGCCAGCTGGTGCCCTTCTGAATGTTTTGAGTACAGTAAATATATTTTGACATAAGGTGCATTAAAGGAAAACCATACCCCCAAAATGAATATATAAGCAGCAGGTAGTTTACATCAAATTAAGTGGCATATTAAAGAATCTTACCAAACTGGAATATATATTTAAGTAAATATTGCCCTTTTACATCTCTTGCCTTGAACCACCATTTCGTGTTGGTCTGTGTGCTGTCTCAGAGATCACCTGACCAGAAATACTACAACTCTAACTGTAACAGGAAGAAGTGTGGAAGCAAAAGACAGAACTCTGTCTGCTAATTGGCTCATGTGACCTAACATGTATGATTTGTTTGGTTTAATTGTGTGCCCCATGAATAACAATAGAATATACGCCTGTATTTGGCAAGTGGGCTTGTGCTAGATAGGTGTATAAACCCCATTTAAATAGAAGTATTTAAATCATTTTTTCATACTGGATTTCAATGTTAATCCACATGTGTTGTGAAGGATCTTTCCCTTGATTTGGGTAAACCAATACTTACTTGTGCTCTCACAGCATTGTTTGATGTTTGCCATGAATTTGGGACATGTAGTCTCAGTATGAACTTAGTGGCTGTTCTTACAGCCCCCACCCATTATTTATCGAGCACCTAAAACTGGCTAGGCTATACACAACAAAATTCTCTGATCAGACACAGAGATCTTCAGATGATTTGGCAAACTACATTCTGGGCCAAATTAGGTCAATCTGATTTTTTGACTCCAGACTAAATATTGTATCATAATGGGTGCCTATGCAGATCTGTTGATTGGGGTCTGCATTAACCCGTCCAACAGACCTGCCCAATAGATATTTGCCCAATGTTTGGATAGGCCATTGGGGAGGGTCAAAATATGGACAGCTTAGACCTGCCAGCTTTAGCCTTTGATCAATCATATCTCTTGAGATAAATAGAAGGGGAGGTCTATGAGCAGTCACTTTGGGCAAACTGGGACTAAACATTCCATAATTTAATGCTGCTAAGGTAAAGATATGGAGCTTGGAGCAGGGAGCTCTGCGTGGGCCAATGACATCATGGGTATGGTTGCCACCTTTTAATAAAATTTCCACCAGCTGGTGGAGGGGCGGGAACAAAGGGGTGGGACATGATGTCAACAGGATGGGGTGTGACGCCAAAGGGGGCAGAGCCACGGTACGCGATTGTATGGGGCAGATCGTGCAGTCAAAGGGTGGCGGTGCCACGTGGTAAGAAGCCGGCAAAAAGGCACGTTTTTACCAGACTGGGGGCAGGCCACGGGCTTTTGTTAGGTGTATTACAAATTTACTGGCAGCTACATTGCCGGCCAGTTAAATACCGGCCGAGTGGCAACCCTAATCATGGGGTGGGATGACGATGCAGTGGGTGGGACAGTGAAGTCACATGGGCGGGTCAGTGGGCAGAGCTATGACATGGCAGTTGGCCAATCGCCGCGTAAATGTTAGGGAATCCTGCCCGGTTTTCCAAATTAGGAGAACCAGGCAGGCAGTTTTGACCCGGACAGCCCTCCCTGAAAACCGGGCTTTACAGGTGGCAACCCTACTTCTAGGAGCACTCAATTAGAAACAAAATGAAATGCTGTCTAACAAAAGAGCCTATGCAGGTATTTACCATGGTAAATATAGTTTATGTTTCACCTTTAAACTGTTAGGTCAAAGGCCATTTGAACATGTTCCCTAATGATATACTACTACACACGTAAATTACAACACTAAAGATCATGGTAACGGTACAGTTGAAATCCACGTTAATGTGAACTTGTTGATAAGAGCAAGTTTTAGCTCATACTGAATAGGAATAACTGGTATCTCAGTACATACTAATAATTGTAGGTCTTGGTAAATACAGTATAAATTATAATTCTTTTATTTGTGCTTAACTTTAAAGCCCTTACATAGAGTTCACTATCTCAAGCCCCTGCAAACCACAAGACTTGTAGGGGTTACATGCCAATGAGTCCCTGCCTTTTCCCAGTAATTTTATGTGACATGTCTGTTTGGTGTTCCGTTTCATCTAACAAGTTTTCCTAGAAGGAATATTCTTCATTACTTCTGCGTCTTGCCTCTGTACTTCTGCTAACATGCTTTGCATTTTCCTAGGAATATGTCAGGTTCCCAAACCATAAGTTAAAATCTACACCCAAAACAGATAATGACACTAAACTTAACCAGAATAATATGAACTACACCATTAATTAATATGACAGATTAACATTTGCAGAGTAATATATGTAATATACTGTATACATTTATTATGGACAATCCTGAGGTGGATCAATAAGTATCAATAGTATTGCCAGGGGATCAAAACCACAGCAGTCACCTTCAAGTGTATGGTTATACTCAGTGGTCATGCTAGTGGTAATTGGGATGCAACTGGGACCAACATGTTTAACTGTATTCTATAACCAGCATGCACAACATTTGCTTCCTTCCTTAAAGGGATCCTGTCATCGGAAAACATGATTTTTTTTTCGAAACGCATCAGTTAATAGTTCTACTCCAGCAGAATTCTGCACTGAAATCCATTTCTCAAAAGAGCAATCAGATTTTTTTATATTCAATTTTGAAATCTGACATGGGGCTAGACATTTTGTCAATTTCCCAGCTGCCCCTGGTCATGTGATTTGTGCCTGCACTTTAGGAGAGAAATGCTTTCTGGCAGGCTGCTGTTTTTCGTTCTCAATGTAACTGATGTGTCTCAGTGGGACATGGGTTTTTACTATTGAGTGTTGTTCTTAGATCTACCAGGCAGCTGTTATCTTGTGTTAGGGAGCTGTTATCTGGTTACCTTCCAATTGTTCTTTTGTTTGGCTGCTGGGGGGGGAAGGGAGGGGGATGATATCACTCTAACATGCAGTACAGCAGTAAAGAGTGATTGAAGTTTATCAGAGCACAAGTCACATGACTTGGGGCAGCTGGGAAATTGACAATATGTCTAGCCCCATGTCAGATTTCAAAATTGAATATAAAAAAATCTGTTTGCTCTTTTGAGAAATGGATTTCAGTGCAGAATTCTACTGGAGCAGCACTATTAATGGATTCATTTTGAGAATTTTTTTTTCCCATGAAAGTATAATATGCAGCAAAAATATGAAAGAATATGTTAAAGGGGAAGTAAAGTCTAAAATAGAATAGGGCTAGAAATGCTGTATTTTGTATCCTAAACATAAAAATGAAATTGCTGCACCACAAGCCTAATCAAACAAATGATTTATGCTTTCAAATTTGGCTACAGGTGGTCACCATCTTGTAAATTTGTTAAACATCTCTACAAGACCAAGACAAGTTCACATGCTCAGTGTGGTCTGGGCTGCTTAGGGATCATCATAAATTATCAAAACATCACAAGTCAAATAATATCTGCCAGAAGCCAATACAGCAAGACTGATTAATAATCTGCAGTCAGACTGCACTGGGTTCAGTGTTGTCATGTAATCTAATGTGGATTTTATAGTTTTTGTATTGTTTAATACAAACTTTCTCCAACTCTGCAGAACCAGTGGCTGTAGCAAAATAATCCTCCAAATAGAATCCCAGTTTATCTGTTTAAATCTGGCTCCATGATCTTTGTCCCAGCAGCTGGAGTTGGAAACAGTAAAGGGGATGTAAAGTCAAAATATAATCCAATACAAATCTCGACACAGTCCTGACTGCTCTACAGGGAAACAAACAAAGCTGCTTGAGTTTTGCATGGCTGGGAAGTAAGATGGGGGCTCCCCCTGCTGTTCACAAGTATAATTATTTCCCTGCAGAGCAGTTAGGGACCGTCTGACAATTCCTATCCACAGCAGTAAATGAAGGGAGAATTTCAGAGCATAAAGTCAGGTTTCTTATAAAAATGGTACACATTTTTTAATTAAAGTATATCGGAGACAGGTTTCATTTTCATTGAAGAAAGTAAAAATGGGATTTTTTTTTGCCTTTACATGCCCTTTAATTTTAGTTATTCGCTTAAATATCCAGTGTTTAGTTGGGACTCAAAGCAATTGCAGAGAGCACTGCTGTTGGGGTGCTAAGACTTCCATTAACTATTGATATGGCATAATATCAATTAAAATCTTAAAATGAATCTGAGCTCTCTGTATGCAATTACTTCTCAGTAATTTCGCATAATGACAGTTTGGCTGTAACAAAGTACACTCATTTACATATGTTTTTAAATCAGATTATGTTTCTGCATACCATCATTTTGCTGCACCCAAATTAGCCAACCTGAATTGTGTTTTACTTCTCTTCCATACCCTTTTGCTTTGTAAAAGGAAAGTTCATGACATTTAAACTGAGTAAAAAAGTAAGTGTATCAGTTTAGAGCTTTGTGTCTCCTTTGCTTCCGCTAGGTATTCTTCCTTTAAAATAATGTTGCCATTGGCTCTTTTGATAGAATGCTCACAGACACTATATAAACAAATGATCTGAGATAACATTGGAAGGGTGATGGCTAACATACTCAAAACAATTGTAATTTTTATATTCTTTAAACAGGCCCATCAACAAAGAGGAAGTTTGAAGCATCTATTTAAAGCACCTTGTCTCTCACAGGAAATGTCCAATGAGTATTTCAAATAAAGTGACATTAGGCAGCGTTTCAGTGATGATTAAGATGATGCACTGAGAAAAAACATTACTTTAACAATGCATTTATTTTTCCACTTCTTGAGTGAGAAATTTGCTGCTTATGGGGCACACATACCAGCAGGTGGGTATTACTTACAACTGAATAAATCCACTTTCCCCAACAGCGACAAGGGTCTGCCAATAGGGATCACGTTGCCCATTTGAGTACATAGGAAGTGTCAGTAGATAGAACTTCAGGAGAACACACTGATCAAAAATGTCTGAGCACCTTAAATAAACACTGGACTTTATATTTACATTTCTGGTCCTGACTACAACTTCCAGAAACTAACAAATGGCCAACGATTGACAGAGATTCTAGGATCTGGACAGCAGATTATTGGCCATTAATATCTTGATCCATTGGTCCAAGACATCCAGGTATTTTTTTTACAGGACAAATGAGGCTTTTGTTGTGCATCAAAGATAAAGATTAACAATGGCAAATGTTTAAAAATGCATTTCCCTTAGTGCATGCTGATAGGTTTGTACAAAGCAATTTCATGTCATGGAAAATCAGTTTTCAATAAGATTTGTCACCTCTTTCATTCACACCAACTCTTAAAGATCTCTAGCTGGATGGTAATACGTGCAGAAGTACCCTACTCTTGTAATAAGTGGAACTTTCAGAATAGCCCTATTTAAATGGAAGACACAGGGCTGTCAAAACAAACCAAATACCATGTTATGTACAGTTGTATATTTAAAATGATCCATAAGAATTTTCTTACTTAATGAAATTGACTCTTACTCACAAATCATAACAATGGGTTTAGAATAAAAGAGCATAAGCATTAGCTCTACAAATAATACACAGAATGCAAGAAACACATAGAAAGTACATTGTTCACAATGAGATTTACACCTCCCTGCAAGCCAGGTATGAGAAATGGTGCAGTGCGGGTTGAATGGGATGTTAACATAGTTCAATTGACCCGTATAGGTTTGGGAGTCAAAAAGCAGATCGTCATAAACAGAATATGGTAGCTATCAACCAATTGGAATGTTTGTCTTGGTCTTTATTAATGTTTCTGAGGCTTGTGTGTGAAGGATTCCCTAGGTACCCCTCACTGTAATTTGTGCCAGGAATTTGACCAAATGACCCAATAAGATGACTTCCTCTTTAAGGATAAGGGAAATTAATAAATGTGAGGATCACCTTTAAGATAAGCAGACATGGTGAGTGTCGCTCTTTTGGGAAGACTTTCAAACAATTAGATCTTTGAACAATCTGGCCACCAAATTGCTGGAATGATCCACTAATTGGGCACCAGGCCAACAAGCAGATCACTATGAGGATTGGCTGTGGAGACCCATTAAGAGAGAGCACTGCATCAATTTACAGATGTTGTGCTTGCAAATACAGAATTTTGAAATTATTTTCTGCCAGGTATTGATCAAAACAGGACTTCCTGAGGGCCCTACCAATAAGCTGCTGAAAAAGTGGTAGGGTGAAATCCACCTCATGTGCACAGTATCAGGCAGATTTCATTCCTCTCACTGCACACCAGGCCCGGACTGGCAATCTGGAGTTCTGGCAAATGCCAGAGGGGCTGCTATAAGGTCCCATAGAAAGTCAGTATTTAGGTGGGGGGCTGTTTGAGCCTCTATGTGGGCTGATTGGGCCTCTGTGTACCTGAAATTCCAGGGCCTATTTTAATTCTCAGTCCGGACCTGCTGCACACAGATAAGAAGCGAGGGGGTTGAATCAGTTTCATTAGGCTAGTGACGCACATGTCGTTTCCTTTGGCAGGGTAAAGAAGTGGCTGGTGAAAACACCAATCAACTGCCTTTTGCACGCTCCTATCAGTGCACTGTGAGGACCTCTACTGATTTCCTCTTAAATTCCCTCCCTGGTTTGTCCAGAGGGTGTGGTGCTAAGTAAACTGCCTAGAAAGAGTGGATGCATTTGTAGGGAATGGAAACCCATTAACACACCCCAAGAGTCAAAGGAGAACAGTACATAGCCCACACATACTGTTCCCTGCTTCCCATGAAATTAAGTTGGGTTCTTTGTTAGCACCACCTTGATTCACCCTTTTTCCACCCTAAAGACGTTCCCCCCACCCCACATCCCAGTGGGAGGTCCTTGAGGACAACTTTTTTCCCTTTCCATCGCTACAGAAGCCTGGTTGGTAGTATTGTGTAAATTCCAGAACAGCAGAACAATTGAGGTAAAAAGAAAAAGTTTGTTTCACACAAGCTCAGTGGATTCTGATCTCACAAAGTGTCAGAACCCCAAACAAAGGAATCACAGATTTTTTTATAGACTTGTTTTTATAGGCCAGTGAGTTACCAGTGGGAGAGCATAGGCAGATAGCATTTCACAGCACATGGATAGTATTCATTCTCATTCATGTTGCACAGGGCAAGGTGCAAACAACAGGTACAAGCCGCCATGTTTTTTGTACTTTGCGCCCTGCCCCTATTGGTGAGCATCTGCAGGTGCAGATTATTGTGCTTCGAAATGAAGCACAAGGATCTGTGCTCCCCAATAAATACAGTGCTGAATGCAGATGGTAGAGCTGTATGAAAGTGGTTAACTTTTATTATGTTATAGAATGGGAAATTCTTTGCATCTTTTCAGTTGGTTTTAATTGTTTTGTCTTTATTATTCTTTATTTTGTAATTATAGAGTTTTTTTTAATTATTTGACTTCTTCTTCTGAATGTTTTCAGTTTTCAAAAGGGGTCACTGACCCCAGCAGCCAAACAAACTATTTGTCAAACAATATTATTGTTAATGTTACTTATTTATTATTTATCTTTCTATTTAAGACCTCCACTATTCATATTCCAGTCTCTCATTTAAACCACTGTCCGGTTACCAGGGTAGCTTGGACTCTAGCAACTAGATAGCTGCTGAAATTCCAAACTGGAGAGCGACTGAACCCGTTGCTTAATCATTTAAAACCACAAATAATAAAAAAAAACGAAACAATTGCAAATCATCTCAGACTATCCTCTGATACATCATAGTAAAAGGTTAACAAGCCCTTTAATAAGGAGGAGTGGCCTGGGATGGCACACATAGAATATATTTCAGGGAATTTTAATTGAATGAAGTAAGTACATGTCTATTTATGGATCAATAAAAATGATCATTAGCAGATTAAACAATAGCAAAGACTCTTGTGAAGTCAATGCATTCCTTTCTCTGTTTTTGTAAGAAATTAAGCAATTAAGTGACAACCTGTTGGTGCAAGAATTTATAGAAATTAAAAAGCAAATTGTTACAATAAAATACCTTATCTTTTATTACTTTATACCACAACCGTCCCACCCCTAAATAAATGGAAAAATATAATATCTAGCCCGAGCTTGTTCAGCGTAGACTAACATTGTCATTCCTATAGCTGTGGATACAGTGAGAGTATGATGTGAAATATTTATGGATATGAGTGACAAAACAGTAAACAAAGTAGGGATGAGATGTGGGAGCTGGAGTAGTTACAGTATGTGTGTGCCAGATTCCACAGCAAGATGACACATGCTCCCCTCAGCTAATCAGCTCTGTATCTTCCAGCGTAAACAATGGCTTTTTGTTCTTCTATCGCTCCATTTCTGTTGCTCTCTCAATCATACATCATTTAAAAAAATCACACATACCTCAAAAGCAAACATTTCACCTTGAATGAAAATCTGAATGATAACTATCTTCCTCTTCTCATGTTACCCACTCAGTGCAGGTGATTTCATACTGTAAATCATGGCAGAGGATACTCATGTATATATATATATATACAGTAGACTATACAGGTATGGGATCTGCAATCCAAAATGCTTGTGGCCAGGGGGGTTTTCTGGATAAAGGGCCTTTCCGTAATGTTGATCTCCGTCCTTTAAGGGGGTTATTTAATAAAGTCTGTTTTTTTCTGTCTGACTTTTAAAGGGGAAACTACCATTTTTTCGTAGAAAAAAAAAACCTTGCCTTTTTTGAGATTTATTAAACCCGATGGTGTTAAAAAGTCTGAACAAAAAAGTACTTAATCTCAGACCTGCTGAGTTCATGGAGAAGTCAATGGCAAATGTCCTGTTGACCTTTTGAAGATATCATGATCTGCGCTCAATTTCCTTTTTGGCGTCAATTACAAAAAAGTCTGAGGTTTTGGGCATCAAAAGGGAAAAAAGTTGCAGTTTTGAATTATTTCAAACAAAGAACTCTTATAGACTGCACATTTGCTCTGCAAGTTTTCAGAGTGGGGATTGCGTCATTTCTGGTGCTTGTCGCATTGGCATCAGTGTGTGATTCTTTCCTTCTGCTGCACCTATGGACTAAGACTGCAGTGGAAAGCCAGCATTCCCGTTCATCAATTTAAGTTCATCACTTACATTCAATTCATCAGAACGGATTGGACATACATAATTGCACTTGCCAAGTGGCAGGAACATGTTTAGAAGCAAGTACCTTTAATGAATGGTTTCAATGGGCAGGATGATTGCGTCCATTTTTGCTAATATGCTGGCAACTAAATATAGATTTTGCAATGTGTGCCATAGAACCCACACCTGCAATGGCTGCCGGTCACTGAACAACACCATTAGCCTTCTGGAAACTGTCCCACCCAGGCCCGGACTAGCAATCCGTGGGTTCTGGCAAATGCCAGAGGGGCTGCTATAAGGTGCCATAGAAAGTCACTATTTAGTGGGCTGTTAGGGGCTGTTTGGGCCTATGTGTTTGCTGATTGAGCCTCTGTGTACCTGAAATGCCAGGGCCTATTTTAATTCTCAGTCCGGACTTGGTCCCACCTCTCACATTCCTTGCCCTGACCATCCGCTACCCTCTTACAGTTACTTGAATTATCTCTTGCCTTCCTATTCACTGAGCTTATTGCGTCTTCTAATGCTTTTGCCTTTGCATTCCTTTTTTTTTCTTCCATTGTATCTGAATATAAATTTTTTTTTGCTTCACCGCTAGTCTAAGTTCCTCTTTGTGTTACCTTAGTTTATATATTGTCCCCAATTGCCTTTGCAAGCTTTTGATATTAAAGATGAGCCCTGTGAGATGTCACTCACACACTCAGGAAATGAAATTCATGTTATAAACAATGTGCGTCATCTCCAGTATCTGCATATTAAAGATGAACCAGATAACTGTTTTGGAAAGTTTCAAAAGAAATGTAACCCTTTTGTATTCCACACAATAGGTAGACTTTTCAGAGAAATGGATAAAGTGATAATACCCTTCATATGTTCACGGCCCGGATTTGTGGCGAGGCCACAAAGGCCCGGACCTAGGGCGGCAAGTTGGTAGGGGTGGCATGCCACCAAGCTCCTTGCTGAGGAGCACTGGGGACGCGTAGCTCAAGGTGGCACTAGGACTGCGTGGCCTAGGGGCGCCCGCCGCTGAAGTCCTGCATATGTTCCTTTGCACCCAGTCCTGTGATCGTTCCATATCCATAGACTAGCTTGGAAATTAGGATAGCTACTGGCCTGTACAATCTGTAGAAATGTAACAAATAATTTTTTAAAGAAACCCACAACACCCATCTGTGGTGGCCATGCTAAGGGTATGCCTTGGGTTAGACACCTGACTCTCTATAGTGCAACCCATAAGGCAGATGGCTTCCACCAGGAGAGCATTAACAGCCTTGGAAATAATGCAGATTTCAAGACTACAATTACTACATTGAAATTTTGTTTGAGGACAAGGCTTTGGCTGGACTAATGTAGGATGGCTTTTCACCAGAAAGAACTGGACATCTTGATAAACTAGAATAAATAGTGCAAAATATAGGGAAATGCTACAAAGGAACCTGTTCCAGGCTAAAATTCTAAAGCTTGGGTGAAAGTTGACCTTTCAGAAGGCCAATGCCCCCTAAACACAAGGCCAAAGTAACACTGGATCACCTCAGAAACCAAAGGACAAATGTTCTATAATGACCCAGTCATAGCCCTGATCTCAGTCTAACTTTGTGCTGAGAGCTGTGCAAAACTAGCCTTGTTTGTATAAAGTAAGCTGTGTGTCTGTGCACCTTGTGGTTGTAGTGACCTTAAGGTACAAACCCAAAACTGGAGGTTTACATCTATAGTAAATAGCCTGGCTGCAAAATAATACATCACATTGATGTGCAAGGAGCAGGGGAAAAGATAAAGGTCACAAAAGTATCCAGTACAGTAAGAAGCCATAGCTACTCTCTGAACCATACCAAGTTTTGCTTTGCAAGGAGCTTTGCAGATCAATAATACAAAGAAGGTTAATTATAAGAAAGGGCTGGTTTGTTTCTACTATACAAAACAATGGCAAAGGATTTCTTCCCTCCGTTTGCTTTCTGTAAGAGAAGCCATTTTGCATTCCAGTAGGTTACACACAGATTCAGTATTTTCCGCTCGAATAGCAAATTAGGTTTGGCCATATTTATTTACCTTTATGTACACATGTACTTTCCCACTGGTGATAATCTCCTACGGGGGTTTTTACATAAGCTGCACTAAGACTATTATTGTGATTGTGCTGAACATATTTTTGCCTTTTATTTTGAACTTAGGTCTTAGCAGCAAGTAACAATGTGCAAGCATGCAAATCCCTTCTCTGATGTTTTCTTATGCCCATGTGCTATATCCCAAGTATCTAGACACATTGCTCCACATACTCCATACATAATAAAAGGCACTACTTTTTCCCAGAAGCAGTAACCCATAGCAACCAATAAGATGTTTGCTGTTAAACAGGTAATAGGTAAATTCTACCTGCTGATGGGTTGCTATGGGTTACTGCTCCCGGGCAAACTTAGTGCCTTCTATTACAAAACCCCCTACAGCACTTAACTTAGCACCAGATCATGTGCCCATTTTAAGACAGTGACAATTTTGTTTCTTGTCTGGCTGTTTTGTTTTGTTCCAGAATCCTAGCATTGTTCCAGTATTGAGTTTCCATTGTGACCCAGCCTGCCTTATCTCTGCTTGACCTTAGCCAGATCACCTGTTCTGAACCTGTGCTGCCTGCCTCTGACCCGGACCAGTCTGGTTTTGATTCACCTTCATCCCTGGACATCAAGTTTTTGGTCATAGTCACACTGACTACTCTTCACTTCACTGGCTTCCAGTTACACCTTCTGGCAAGCCCTGTGTTGTATAAAGAGCTTGAGGGTCTCCTGCTCCAGATGCCACCGATAAGCCTGACAGTTTGCCATGCAATCATTCTGTGGTGCATTTTATATTGTTAAGGTTAACCTTACAAAGATTGTAATTATATCTATAGCAACTTAAAAATAAATGTATGTATTTACTAATTTGAAAAAGAAAAAAATCCATATTTAATCCCAATAAGGCAATACAATTTATCCTTAGATCAAACATGTGGTTTCTCCATAGTTCAGTAAACTTGGAAACCTTCTGCATTATTCTGTTTCTTTCTCTGAAATAAAAATTGCAGTTAGCCTGAATGGTGGTTTTAGAGGCAATTAATTGCAACAACTTGACTAAAACTAAATTGCAGCTATAGAACTGCACATGGGAATGAGTCTGCCAAGTAGTGCCCTATACTGCTTGTGAGACTCATTCCTATGGGCAGTGCTATAGCTGCAATTTAGTTTCAGTCATGCTGCGACAATGTCTGCTCTACGTTTTGACTTATTGAGATTTCAGTTGTTGGGCCTCTTGTCTGCTGATCATTACAAGATTTCCCTGCCTAAACACTCCAGACACAAAGATGAGTTACTTTGCATGAAATATAAGGGCAATGCCGTCCTGTAAGAATCCTGCTGCTCCAGATTGCTGCTCTGCCTACCTTGCAGATGGATATTTTTATTACTTTCTCACATTTGTTTATACTAGTTCTCGTCATTAGGGATGTAGCGAACTGTTCGCCGGCGAACTAGTTTGCGCGAACTTCGACTGTTCGCGTCCGCCGAATGTTCGCGAACATCGCGCGACGTTCGCCAATTGGTGTTCGCGTTCGATTCGAAGTAAAATTTCGTTCGACCATTCGACCATTCGACCGTTCGATCGCTAAAATCGAACGATTTCCATTCGTTCGAACGATTATAAGCATTCGATTGAATTAAAATCATTCGATCGAATAGCTTCGATCGTTCGATTCGAACGAAAATCCTTCGATCGTACGAATAAAATCCTTCGATCGTTCGATCGAACGATTTTATCGAGCGTTCGAAGTTCGCGAACTGTTCGCGAACTGTTCGCTTTTTTGCCGGTGTTCGCGAACGGCGTTCGCGAACACATTAACGGCAGTTCGCTACATCCCTACTCGTCATTATGTTCTGTAAGGTTTTAGCCTACCTGTGTAAGTGGTTGGTGCACTAACTATACAGAGTGGGGGCATGTAAGGTTTCTCAGCTGTGGGACATGTGTGAAACCTCTTATAGAGAGAGTGAGCCAGCATGCACACATACTAACCTAATATATATCTGCAGGATCCTCAGTTTTGTACAAATAAATATATATATGAGTCTCGTTTGACCATTGTGCTGAGACAAGAAGTTCATGGGAACCTGCACAATTTAAATGTCGCAAAGAATTAGGCTACAGTAAAAGGAGTTGCAAGATAACAACTGAAGTACACTACCCTTTTGTATTTGCAGGCCTGGATAGAAAAAGCAACACCATCAGGGCTGAAAGCTTATATTAAAAACACCCAGTATTGATAGAAAAGTATCTGCTGAGAAGGTGGTAGGGAGGCCACCCTACCTTCTTAGTTTCAGTTTGCTGTGTTATCTGGGGCTGCACCATGGGTTCTATAAACCTGATGATACAATTACATAGTTACATAGTTAAATTGGGTTGAAAAAAGACAAAGTCCATCAAGTTCAACCCCTCCAAATGAAAACCCAGCATCCATACACACACCCCTCCCTACTTTCACATAAATTCTATATACCCATACCTATACTAACTATAGAGCTTAGTATCACAATAGCCTTTGATATTATGTCTGTCCAAAAAATCCAAAAAATGCCATTCTTAAAGGCATTAAATGAATTAGCCATCACAACATCACCCGGCAGTGCATTCCACAACCTCACTGTCCTGACTGTGAAGAACCCCCTACGTTGCTTCAAATGAAAGTTCTTTTCTTCTTGTCTAAAAAGGAGGCCTCTGGTACGGTGATCCACTTTATGGGTAAAAAGGTCCCCTGCTATTTGTCTATAATGTCCTCTAATGTACTTGTAAAGTGTAATCATGTCCCCTCGCAAGTGCCTTTTTTTCCAGAGAAAACAACCCCAACCTCGACAGTCTACCCTCATAATTTAAGTCTTCCATCCCTCTAACCAGTTTAGTTGCACTTAGTCTCTGCACTCTCTCCAGCTCATTTATATCCCTCTTAAGGACTGGAGTCCAAAACTGCACTGCATACTCCAGATGAGGCCTTACCAGGGACCTATAAAGAGGCATAATTATGTTTTCATCCCTTGAGTTAATGCCCTTTTTTTATGCAAGACAGAACTTTATTTGCTTTAGTAGCCACAGAATGACACTGCCCAGAATTAGACAACTTGTTACCTACAAAAACCCCTAGATCCTTCTCATTTAACTAAACTCCCAGCACACTGCCATTTAGTGTATAACTTGCATTTATATTATTTTTGCCAAAGTGCATAAACTGCATTTATCAACATTGAACCTCATTTTCCAGTTTGCTGCCCAGTTTTCCAACTTAGACAAATCACTCTGCAAAGTGGCAGCATCCTGCATGGAACCTATAGTTCTGCACAATTTAGTATCATCTGCAAAAATAGAAACAGTGCTTTCAATGCCCACCTCCAGGACAACACTGGTCCAATAATAGAGTATTAGGGATGTAGCGAACTGTTCGCCGGCAAACTAGTTCGCGCGAACTTCGACTGTTCGCGTCCGCCGCAAGTTCGCGAACGTCGCGCGACGTTCGCCAATAGGCGTTCGCGTCAAAATCGTTCGATCGTTCGACCATTCGACCGCTAAAATCGAAGGATTTTCGTTCGAATCGAACGATCGAAGCATTCGATCGAATCGATCGAATGGCTTCGATCGTTCGATTCGAACGAAAATCCTTCGATCGAACGATTTCAATCCTTCGATCGTTCGAATCGAACGATTTTCGGATGTTCGAAGTTCGCGAACAGTTCGCGAACTGTTCGCAAATTTTGCCGGTGTTCGCAAATTTTGCCGGTGTTCGCGAACGGCGTTCGCGAACACATCGGCGGCAGTTCGCTACATCCCTATAGAGTATGAGTTCAGAATCTGCGCTTTAATTTTGTTCTCATCAACCGGCTCACCCCCTTCTGATAGTAAAGGTCCCACCCCTTCCTGCTTCATTTTTTTACTATTAACATATTTAAAAAATAATTTTAGATTTTTTTTACTGCTTGCTGCAATATCCTTTTGTATATCAATTTTAGCTTGCCTTATAGCTTTATTTGCATGATTTATTGGCCTCCTTGTACCGTATAAATGATTCGTCTGTCCCAGCTAACTTGAAAGCCTTAAAAGCACGTCTTTTCTTACACTTCTATTGCTTTGCAACGACGTTCCTTGCTTACAAGTGGAATATACTGACAAGTATATTTATTAAGCAGCATTTTAAAAACTTCCCATTTTTGTTCTGTGTTTACCCTTGTGAAAAGCATTTCCCACTTAATATGTTGCATAGATGCCCTTATACTGTTAAAGTTTGCACCTTTGAAATGTAGTGTTTTAGTTACTCCCTAATAGAATTGCTTCTGCAACAGAATCTCAAAGGAGACCATGTTATGATCACTATTCCCTACATGCTCACCCTTATATTGAACCCTTATACATAGGTGCTTCGCATACTCCCAGTGCCTACAATTTTTATTTTGAGAAACCAAATTTCTCTGTTTCTCTCATCTGCCACCTAAGGCCAGTAGGATGCAAACAGCCATAAACATTGATTACAGCCCCTGGCTGGTACTATACGCATGTTTTGTACAGTACTATACTAATGTATAGTGTATATGTTTAGCATATTCTAAGCACAGAACTCTGCAAACAATCATTATTTTAATAAATATATGTTTGCCACCGACTATATAGTTGTATGTGGGCAGAATACAAGACCATGCTTTGCATTTACAGTAGATGTCCCTAATTCCATGGATGCAAGATTTTTTAGTAGGCACAAGAATTGCTCCTCTAACCCTTGGGCCTAGTTATTGGTGTACAGTTTTGCAATAGACAAAATGATGCTGGCATTCTAGGGCCAAATTTGGCCAAATTGGGGTTGTTCACACTGGAGAAGAGGCACTTAAGGGGGGATATAACTCTGTACAAATCTGTAAGGGGATCATATAATAATGTCTCATGCTTTATATTAACCAATAGGTCACCCATTCCAATTAGAAGAAAAGAGGTTCCACCAAAATATTCAATTTTTTTTCCAGTGAGAGCTGTGAAGATGTGGAATTCTCTCCCTGAATCAGTTGTACAGGCTGATACATTAGATAGCTTTAAGAAGGGGTAGGATGGTGTTTAGCAAGTGAGGGAATACAGGGTTATGGGAGATAGCTCATAGTACAAGTTGATACAGGGACTAGTCCGATTGCCATTTTGGAGTCAGGAAGGAATTTTTTCCCCCTCTGAGGCAAATTGGAGAGGATTTAAATTGGATTTTTTTGCCTTCCTCTGGATCAACTAGTAGTTAGTCAGGTTAAAATAGAGTTAAAAGGTTGAACATGATGGATGTGTTTTTTTCAACCTAAAATACTATGTCACTATGTAGGGAAAAATACCATAGCAGATGGCAGCGATTTTTGCAATGTGCACCTTATGTTGGATTTGTTCTCTCACCTCTCAAGCTTGTCTCCAATTACCAGGGATGCACCGAATCCACTATTTTGGATACGGCCGAACCCCCGAATCCTTCTCAAAAGATTCGGCCAAATACTGAATGGAATCCAAATCCTAATCTGCATATGCAAATTAGGGGTGGGAAAACAAAAAGTCACATGATTTCCCTCCCCGCCCCTAATTTGCATATGCAAATTAGGATTCGGTTCTGCCGGGCAGAAGGATTCACCGAATCCGAATCGTGCTGAAAAAGGCTGAATCCTGGCCGAATCCTGAACCGAATCCAGGATTCGGTGCATCCCTAAAAATTACCCTTGTATTTTACACATAATCTAATCCTATTACTTTGTAAAAAGCAGTCCTTGCTTAGTGCACACTATTCAAACTCTAATTATATATTTAAAAAATCAAGCCATTGCAATGTTAAGCAATGGCATAGACTGGACAACAAATATCTTCATTCATTAAGCTTTTAGGGTAAAACCACAAATCCTTTGGCTACATACAGTATATGCCCTCCCTACTTCTTACAGGTAGGTTTATTAATTATTGACTTGTAGATTCCTTGACTTGAGAATCCCTAACTTGTTTTCTGCTTGGCTAGTTGTTCAATTTAGTGACAACCTGATTCTAGTAATGTCTGCATGGCATAGTTTACCTTAATAGCTCACATTTCATTAACTCAGAACAGAGATAATCTCCTTTCATTTGAAATTCAAACCACAATGATTTTACATGAATTAGATACTAATCAGCTAGCCGTCTAGTGTGTGTTTCCGTATTAGATGATGTTTTATTAAACCTAATGGAGATAAATAATTATACAATAACCTAATGCTTTTGTCGACTTCTATCAGCTAATGAAACCTTCATAAGTAATTAGGATTCTGCACTGCAGCAAACATGTTATTGCCTGGGATCCTTAAACAAGCAGAAGCCCTGGTCCCAGATCTTTCTTTTAAATTCACAGCCAGTGGTCATGATACTGACGCCTGATAACTGACAATTGATAACTAGGTCAGTGTTTTTAACCTATGGGTCATGGGAAAGGTATGTTGCACCTTGTAAGCAAAATAAATACACTTGACACGCAGAATTTATGGCGGAGAACGGTCATATCTATTTAATGGACAATTTTTCATCAATTCAAATGACAAAAGACGTAGCGAATAGGACTAGGTTTTTAAGCGATTGGTAAAAGAAATTGATTCTTCTTAAGTCAGGTGGGGGGGTTGAAAAGATTTGTTCTAATTTGTTTAGAGACAACTGCAAAACAAATGGGTGAATATGCAAAAGCTATAAAATATACAGAATACACATAATGTATATGAACTATATCAAGTCTGAAACATAAATATATAATCAAACACTGAAATACATAAGTTTATTAAAAGACTATTGGGGGAATGTAATATGTTTCACAAAGACCATTGAGAATGTTAGCGACCATGTCTGCATCCTTTTTAATTGATTACCAGCGCCACCTCAGACTCAACCTAACAAAAACTAAACTCATATTTCCACCTAAGCCTGGCCCTACTCCCCTATTTACTATCTCTATTGATGGCATGCTCATTAATCCTGTGAACTCAGCTCGCTGTCTGGGGGTAATCTTTGACTCCTCTCTCTCCTTCTCTGATCATATTAACACCACTGTCAAAACCTGTCACTTCTTCTTACGCAATATTGCCAAAATCCATCCCTTCCTTTCACCTGATACATCCAAGACGCTCATGCATGCTCTGATCCTATCCAGACTAGATTACTGTAACCTTCTACTAACTGGCCTCCCTAACTCCCATCTCTCCCCTCTACAGTCTGTATTAAACACTGCTGCCAGAATTATCCTCCTCTCATCCAAAAGGGTACAAGCCCCTCCGCTGCTGAAGTCCTTATCATGGCTTCCTATAAAACAAAGAATAAATTCCTCCTCATAACCTTCAAAGCCCTTCATTCCTCTGCACCTAACTACATCTCATCTCTTGTTTCTCTACATGTTCCTGCCCGAAACCTCCACTCCTCTCAGAGCACCCGCTTGGTTGTACCCCCCACTACAACTGCTGTTTCCCTTATCAAACCCTTCTCTCTTGCGACTCTTTATATTTGGAATGCTATTCCTGAATCTCTCAGGAGAGAATCTTCCTACAGTGTTTTTAAAACAAAATTCAAAGACTACCTCTGGGAGCACCTGGATAACACCTGAACTGGCACTTATATAACAGTGTAACAAACTGTAACCCACAGCACCTTAATACCCTCTGAATTGTGTCTGTATGTTACCCTCCCATTTAGACTGTAAGCCCTACGGGGTAGGGTCCTCTAGCCTTTTGTTTCCTTGAACTGAGCACTTAATCTGTATTGTAATTATATTTTATATTTATGTGAATTGTATTTCTAATAATGCACTTATTGTTACTTTTTATTCCAATGTTCCCCTTGTTTGTTACTACTAATTTATTGTTTTGCTGTACAGTGCTTTGCCCTCAAGGAGCGCTTTACAAATAAAAATATACATACATACATACATACATTACAATAGCGATAATGAGCAATGTAAAATTCACCAGGGAATTATTTTACATTGCAAGCAGCATTAAACATTTGCAAAAACACTATATTAAACATACTTGTCATTTTTAATTACATTCCCATTTATGGGGCTAATTGATTATCTAGATCTATTATCCAGAATGCTTGGGACCTGGGGTGTTCCGGTGGAGTTAGTACTCGTGCTGTGATCAGCCGCCTGTACAGGGACACAAGTAGGTGAACTTAAGGCAGGAGATTTGCGAAAAGCAAGAAACCACCGGCGAGTGGGTGAGCTCAGGACCAGGAGGTCTGCCAAGGAAGCAAGATACTGATAGCGCAGGATTTGCCGAGTGGGCACCCCTGGGCTGCACGGTCGTGTTGTCTGGCTGCACGGTCCTAGTGCCTACCCGCACTACCTCGCACAGGCGCAAGAGTGCTGCCGTGCAAGCACCAGAGCACTGGGGAGTAGCGCGTCCCCAGTGCTCCCCATGCTGCCCTGAAAAATTTGCCAACCTAGGCCCGGGCTTTTGTGGCCTCGCCACAAATCCGGGCCTGGATACCGCCATAGAGTGGGTGAGTACAAGAACAGTTGGAGTTGGAGCTGCTTGAGAGCAAGAGTTTACCTCTGCTGGGGATAGGATCACCAGGATAGGCAGTACTACCTCTGGGAAAGGAGATTAAACAAGAGAATTCCGAACTGTGAGTGTTACAATCTATTGAGAAGATCTATGGTATATTGCATGTGAATTAGTACAAACTTCCACTGAGAACTGTTGCATTCACTAGATGCCTGTCTGCTTTACTCACTAAAGACATGTATTTGTTTTGAAGCAACCCCAGAAAACGAGTGCAGACAACTTTCCTCATGTGACACGTGCTCAATCGGCACTTCTAAAGCGAAAGCTGTAACAACATCAGAGAGATTGTGATAACAAACACGTTTCCTGTCCGCGAATCTTCAAATCTCCTTTCAGCTCATTCTTATCAAAAGTACGGTATAGCCTGGAGCATACGTTCTGATCAGCAGATAAGGCTGGAAGAAATTGTTTTTACTATAAATGTCCATGTACTTCATGCATCAGTTCACCAATAAAAATAAACAGGCAACGTCTGCATCTGTTGCTGAAACGCAGCCTCTTCCATCCCAGTCATGTTTCCCCAATGATTTTTACTGTTTGTACAAAGGGGGTTTCATTTGACTTGTACTATTGGCTGACATCTTGCCTCCTGTCCCAGCTATCATTTGTGGTTGCCCTGTGCCTTGCAGGGTCGGACTGGGCTGACTGGACACCAGTTGGGAATTGCAGGTGCAATAGCACCTCCACAATCTAATCTGAAAGGGGTTATAAATGCAATACATAAGGTATACAGTGTGCACCAGCAGGGTGGTTTGTTGGAGCTCATGACTGGGGGAGCTTGGTGGTTCTTGTGACTGAGGTGGGGGCTTAAGGCTGAAGCTCTGGTGGGCTCCAGACACCTAAGTCCAACACACGTGCCTTGTACAAATGTCTTAGAGTACAAGTTTGACTCTATTTTAATTATAACCTATGTAATAAGGGGCACTATGTTTGCCCAGGTGCAGTAACCCAATAGCAACCAATCAGCAGACAAATTTACTGGTCATCATGCAAGCATCTCATGATTGGTTTGCTATGACTTACTGCTGCTCGGCAAACTTAGTGCCTTTTACAACATATGGGAGATACTACTACTTAAGTTCCAGTTGTACTCTAAAGGGCATGCCCACAGCTAAAGGCAGCTGCAAGGGATTGCTGGGGCAGAAGGCTGGATGGTGATGTTGCACTCACTAGAACAGGACCCTCGGCTGGTAAGTTTATCAGTGAAGAGAAGCACCAGCTCCTAATTATAGTCACTAGCATAACAAATTAGCACCCCCAAGTGATTTACCCTTCCCTTCTTCTCCTCCTGGTAATCACAACTTTCCATTACTATACTCAGGTATATGGTGTAAATCCAAGTATAGATTTGCACAACTTAATTGTGGCTGGACACAAAAATCTATATGCTGGTCCACCAACCCTGACAAATATCCATGTACTATGGCCCATGTATGGATACCTTAAGCACTGTAACACCAGTCTTCTAAAACAAGCCTGTCTGGTGGCGTAATGCAGTGGTGGAACGACCGGGGAGTGAGGGTGCAATTGCACTCAGGCCAGCTGGCAGTTTGCACTCATGCAAATCCTCAGCGGAGATCGTGTCACGAGGGAGGGGGTGGAAGGCTCGACTGCACAGCCAACACCCAGGCCCAGAGATGGGTAGTTACGTTACTGGCTAACAATTATAGATTCACTCCCAAGATTTGCCAAAGGCACAACATTTATTGCACATTTATCATCATGTAAAAACACTATAATCAGATAGATAATCCTGTTTTTGGGGTTTGTAAAGTAACAAAACATAGATGTTCTGTGATTGTTTATGTTCACCCTAGTATCCTACTATAATCTGAAGTGTAGTGTGCTTGGTGCCGTTACCCTTTATCCTTGTTTGTTTCAGCTCTGTACAAAATTAGTTCAGCAACATTGGTCCATCAGTTCTGCACAAGGGCCTCATCTCATACCTTGGAATTTCTTACGATTCATCAATTCCAATACAAGTTTACTCTTAGCACTCCTTTGGACACTTTACTATGAAATCCGGATTTTTAGTGAAAAAAAAGATAATTTTTCAAGATTTATTTTACCCCAAGGGTGCAAAAATTCAGAATCCGAAAATACTCCATCTCAACTTGTCGATGTCTTGTAGAAGTCATGGCAGAGGTCCTATGTGCAATTTGAAGATACGGTCTGTGCTGGGTTTCGTACGATAATCGAAACATTTCAGGCTTTTCCCCTGATTTCATGACTTTTGGCCATCAAAATCCGAAAAATTTGTATTTGTATGAGAAAAACTTTGGGCAACTTCGGGCGAATTCGTAAATTGAATCGCAGTGAGTGCATCAGCGCAGGTGATTTTTTCATTCAAGCAGACGGAAGGCAGATGGAAGGCAGTTTGGGGAGATTGTCGCCACGCAGAAGAGGCGATTAGTCAACAGGCGACTAAATCTCCCCGAATCTGCTCGTCTGCCCCAACCCTAAATGCAATTTGCCTCCATCCCTTTAGCTTACTTAAAACACAAGAGCAAATAAAATCTTGTTTACACCTTTTTTTGAACTTACTTACCCCGCGCAAAAGTTTAATGTGGGCTCAGACAAATCTATCCTCAGTTAAACCTGCCTTGGGATGGAAAAGTTCCAGTTTGCACAGACGTACTATCTCCTTCTTAAGGAAAATATCATTTCAGCTAAAATCTGTGATGGATGGCCATGCATGAAATGTTGTTTCAGTGCCTGCCACAACTAGCCTGCACTCTACAGCAAATGCCAGCACATTTTTCTATTGGTTTTTGCAAGTGCACTAGACCTTTCTAAGTAGGTTCTGCCCCACTAACTGGCCCCTTGATGATGTAAGCTGTTGATCTTTTACTTTTTCACTTTTCATTCCTCCTTTAAAAAGAGCTGAGTGTATTGCTCCTTTCATTTCCCGGATCTTTGCATGTATATCAATACTTTGTTGCTGAATCGGGCATTGTGTAAAATTGATCTTTAATGTGTATTCCTGACTTATTAAATTTCCTCAACACTGTCAATATGAATTGGTGCCATGGGAATCTTCTGGGGACATGTTTCTGATGAGCACATTTACTTTGCCTGTAGTTTCCCTTGTTATGCCTACTTAACATCTTAAGTAAGCTCGATTAAAGGGCCAGTGTTAAAATGGGCCCCTAGGCAAACTTAGCAGACCTAAAAACACTCCAGAAGAAAATGACTTACATCCACATGGTCTGCCCAAACACCAAGGGGTTATTTATCCAAAAAGTTTTTTTCCCCATTATTTATCAATACATTTGCCCGAAAATTATTTATTTGGGAAAAACAAGATAAAATCATTTTAAAAAAATCAGAATACCGCTACTTTTTTGTATTTGTCGCAGACAACTGCGACTTTTCTGGATTGGATGTCCCAAAACCACAAAATCTTCGGATTATTGCATGAAACCCAGCGCAGATCTTCAGGACTGTCCCATTGACTTCTATATGAACTTGGCAGGTCTGTGTTGGAGTACTTTTTTATTCAGACTTTTAACACCTTCGGGGTTTAATAAATCGCAAAAAAAATCTTGTCTTTTTTACTGCAACTTTTTCGGGTTTTCTGCATCAAAATGTTCCATTGTTATATATTCAAGTACTGATACAGCAGCAATCAAATCAGTTTCCGTAACAAATTATAAGTAGGAAAGCAGAAGTTTCAATCTTACCCTTGCTTCTAAGCAAAATATATCAATACTGCTCAAGGAACAGATGAATAAAGTTTAATAGATCTCGAAACGGTTGCTAATCTGAGACACAATGATCTTATGGGCTACCGCTATTCCATAATGATGGGGTAGGTGCAGAAAGTGTCTAGCAGATCCTATGAATTACTTATATTTATAGAAGACCTAGTACCAACCACTCCAAGCGGCCTGGTTGCATTCCAGTTCAGAGAGACTGAGTCTGATGGCCTTGCCAAACTCTAGGAGGTAGGAAGGACAGAGTTGTCAAGCATGTCATTATACAATGTAGCATTATGGTTGGCTCTCACTTAAACTGGGGGCTCTAGATCAAACCATGAAACACAGTCCCTAACCACATTCCTCATCCACCAAACTTTACAGTCAGTGTTAAGCTCCCCATAGACGCGACGATTCTTCTTGCCAAACAACCGATTTTAGGGAAGGCCGACCAGTCCTTCGAAATTATCGTGCAGTTAGTGGGATTTGAACGATCGTACATCTTACGTTTTTTCGGCCGACATCTGTCAGGAAATTCATCGGCCAGGTCAAAAAATCTTTGTCGGTCCCAGTGCAATCTATCTATGTTTGCAGGGCCAAGCAGGCAGCTCCCCTTTGTTTTCCTGGCAAATTGGTCTTTTTAGTTGATGGCCAATTCTTATGATCGTTCAGAGAACATCGTGGTCTCATGATAAGGATCGGATCTTTTAAAAATCTCAACATCTATGGCCAGCTTTATGAATTTAGGCAGGTAGAGTTCTCTTGGCATTTTTTAATGGTTTTTAATCTTATGATGCACCATTTAATCATCCCATATAAGAGAGTTTTTCTGATGGCGGTGATACTTTATACCACTAACACTGACACTTTGCTTGCTGATGCTTGTGTGTGGCTGCTGGAGTTGCTTTGAGAAATAGGGGTCTGTTTACTAAAGTTCGTAAAAATTGTCTATAACCCATCGCCGATTATCGCTGAGAATATTCTTGGGACAAAGTTAACGCTGCTCGCATGTTTACTAAAGTGCGATGAGACAAATCAGTCTTGCGATAAGTGGCGTTAATTACACAAGGGTAGCACTTTGTTTCAGTGTTATGTCTAAAAAATTTTGATTTTATATTTTTTTTGGCACCACTGCCAATGGCCACATTAATGAATATATATATGAATGAGTTTATATAAAATACTATTTATTACCAGTTTATAATTTTTTATTAAATATACTTATGGCCAATTAAGTACTATAAGGAATAAATTATTTTCCCATTTCAGAATTTTTCTTAATAAATTCACTAATAATACATTATAAGTATCATTATTCCCCAGGGCAATCCCAATTTGCTGCAGATAAATACTGACCATACTCTTTTACTATAAAATTTCTGTCTTTTTTCCACATAAAGCCACTCTCTGGGTGGTAATAAAATTTGGCGAAAATTTTGTCTATATTTGTGTTTATGTTGTATATGTGTTTTCTGGCATTTTTTCTGGCGATGGCTTTTATCGCTGTTTATTGCACCTTCGTAAACTGACACCATAGTTTTGAATTTGGCAGTGAGTTTTCCAGCTGAGGACATGTAAATTTAGATGGGAATACATTTTGTCATATAGTGAAGCTTGTGGGGGCTGTCCTAGTTATAAATAAGTATCGAGGTCAAAGAGGATTTTGTCTCTTGAACAGAAAGTGTTTTTGGTAAAACCAAGTGGTATAATATTTGAAGGCCATCCCCCTCCCCCAGCAGAAAGGTTTTCCCACAACCCCACTTGTGAGAGGGAAGGTGGCTGCACCTTTAAAAAAACAGTGAACAACCACCCCACCAAACTACAGCCCCCTGCTGTAGCTAAACTGATATCCAGGGTCAGACTGGGCCAGTGGGACACAGGGAAAAAACCTAATGGGCCCCACCAGCTCAGACCCGAACCTCGTCAGCTCTCCCACAGGCCGTAGATCTCCCTCCCCATACGCGCTGATGGTACATTAAATTATGCATGCTCAGGGGAGGGGGTAGGGTGGATGACAGTGGCCCTATAAGGGGTGTGGCGGTGCAGCTGGGGCCCCATGGGGAGTGCCAGTGTGCAGCTGGGGCCCCATGGGGGTGCAGCAAGGGGCTCATGGGGGGTGTGGGGCCCCTAAGACGACATCCGCCCCGGTGGGCCCTGCACCCACTAGTCCGACCCTGCTGATATCCCAATAATCCACTGAAAGTAGAAGGCTGTAGGGAGGTGCTCCAAATGGTAGTTATACTGTAGGTGGAAGTCACAGAATTAATATCCAGTTTACATCTCAAGTTTTTTATTTAACCACAGCTCTGTTAGCTTGGGTAAGTGTCTACAGATCTACATGTGCTGCAGTGACCTAGAGGGACATTTTCTGTATTATTAATGTCAGTAACTGTGCTGCTAATTTATTCCTCTTGTCTGTAAAATGCACAATCATGGATTTACGATACTTTTATTATAGGACGGAGCAGTGTATCTCTATCCAGTTATCTGCTATTTTGCAATATAGCCCACTAATGTTTCCACTATTGATCATCATTGGCTTCAGCTTTATTATATTGTAACAGGTCTACTGTTAACACTTCAACTTCCAGTGGCTCTTAATTTCACATAATGTAGAAAACGGCACGCATTCTTTTAATACTTTGTTTAATAGTTTAAACTGTAAGTGAAAAGTGGGAAAATGATAGTTAAACTGAAGTGGCCATGGGCACACTCCACCACCTACACAGAATCCCTTTTCCCACCCTAAATGGAGAAAAGTAAAACTGTAAAAAATCGAGAAAAAAAAAACTAAAGAGGTTGGCAACCAGGCAACTTCCCCTCATTTAAAAAAATGGTGTATGTAGAGAGGTGAGTGGGTCGGGCTTTGTACTAAATTAATTGTGTTTCACAAAAAAATGTTATGACTGCTAAAGACTGCATAAATGTTTTTTTGATAAAAGGGAGCCTTAAAAAGGGAAAAGTTGTAAAAGGGGCATGTAGTGTACAGCTAGAAATTGTCATAACTGACCTCTATTGCAATGCAGTCCATTGTACCAATCTCTACTCCAGGTAAACCCTCTACCAATTAAATAGGGAGGACATTAGCCTGTACGCTCCGCTGTGTATATGCCCTCTCCTCTACTATTTGTTTTTAAGAGCAACTGAGGAGCTGTGAACTGTCATTTGCCTCTCATATAAAATATTTATCTGTGATAGGATTGATTGTAATCTGCTTAACATCTTCTACTAAGGCAATTATCTACAAAAATCCCTACGTTCTTGTCAGTAAATCACCCAAAAATACCTTTTCGTTGCAAACCACAGGAAGACCTACAGGTAAAACTCCTGAAGCTCTATTAAGCAAATAGGAGGGATTTCCCTGCAGCTATTCCCATGATACAAAATGAAAAGTTATTTTCTGGCACTTTGTTGCCCATAGGCAGTGTAGTTTACCACACGCAACAATAATCCCTATATGCCATTGCATAAGGTATAGGATAGAGGAAAAGACTAGTCAGGTACTAGGATGGAGAAGTAAAAGCCCAAATGAAAGGCACAAAAAAAATCAATCTTGCTTTCTTGTAGCCAAGTAACCATGGAGTAATTAAATTTGTATTTCTAAAAACAGCAAAATAGGAGCCAAGATGGTTCAAAAAAACACCCAAGGATTCTTTAGCGTAAATGAGATCAGTAAGTGTGGCCATGGGAAACAACTCAATGGTAGGTTCAATATACCTTTTATCAAACCTTGATATATGCTTTAACAGAATATATCTTAGCACATTAGAAATGTCTAAAGAACTGAAAAAAAATCAAGAAGCATTTGAGAATGATAGTGTACTTTTAGCTATTCTTTTGAGTCTGACTACATTGCATTGGCATCTTTGTATGGGAACCTTAAACCCTGCAATGCTATAACTGGTTATGCTCAAGCCCCTTCCAGAACCCCCTATTTAAATCATATACCAGCATTGTATTTAGCTGTACTTATGTAAATAGAAAGGAAGTGACATAGTCAGAGTTAATCCCAATGTACATAATTACTTGCTTTTCCTTACTGACATCACCCATTAGGCATAATAATCCGGACATGGAAAGGTCTTATTATCTCTCTGTGCACTGGGAGCGAAGGTTATGAATAATTACTTCTATTCCTCCCATAGAGTAACAGCAAGCCATTCTCCATCTGCACTGATGTCAGATAAAGATATGTGGTTGTATATAGATCATTAAAACCTATATATATATATTCTCAATTCTCAATATTTGACCATTTTATTTAAGTTTATTTGCAAATATATCTTAGCTGAATAACAGTTGCCTACATATTTTGCATTCCATTGGTAACTGTTCCTACTTGTTTTCAGAAACACAGCAATGATTACTTGAAAAGTCTGGATCTTTGGCAGCTCATTTGATTTTGTTTTTTTCATGTCATTTTAAGGTTCTGTCACGGTCGGCACCCTAAATCCAGAACCTATGCTAAGCACCCTGTTCTCGGCTCTTGCTTCTGCTTTAGCCGCCTTTCACCTCGGGAGGAGCCCTCGGCTAATAGGATGATGCCAGGTCTTAATAAGAGAGGTGCCAATCGAAGGGTTCTGGACAAGCAAAGGGGTATTACGGTAAAGCAGAGTCTTTCGGGCAGAAGGTCCCAGTACAAGGTGTAGACGGAAAGCGTAGTCAAATCAGGCCGGGTCGCTGCTGGCAGAATACAAACAAAGTCAGACAGGCAAGGGTCAAAGCCGGGATATCAATCGAGAGGAGTCAAAACAGGCACAGATCGGATTACAGAGAGTAGAATAGTCGAATCACCAGGCAGGGGTCAGGATACCAGAAGTCAGATTAGTCAGGCAGGCAGGGGTCAAAACAGGAATCAGATATCAGATAACAGGCAGGAATACAAATACAGAGCACCAGGAACTCACAAAGAATGATCCTATAACGGGCAATGATCTAAAGCCCAAATGCGCCTTTTAAACATTTTGAATTCCGCACCATTGCGCGCTGACTTAAGCACGCCAGCGTGAATGCGCCTATAAAGGGAGCAGAGGCGCGCTGCTCGCGCCCTAAGAACCGGCAACACCAGAGGAAAAGGACGTACCTCGCAGTGGGCGTCCCTGCCGAGGGGGTGGCAGGCTTCCTTGCTGACCCCCTCCCACTAGACCACCACTATAAGCTATTACATTACCCCCCCCCTTGAGGAGGGGCCACCGGACCCCCAGGTCTCTCAGGAAACTTAAGATGGAATTGTTTCCTGAGACAATCAGCCCTAATGTCACAAACAGGAACCCAAGAATTCTCCTCAGGGCCGTAACCCTTCCATTGTGCAAGATATTGCAACTTACCCCACACAAGGCGAGAGTCAAGGAGTTCTTGGATTACAAATTCAGGCTGACCCTCTACCAACACTGGGGGAGGAAAGGATTGAAGACGGACCTGTGAGGCTGATTTCAAAAGAGACACATGAAAAGAGTTAGATATTTCAAAATTGTCAGGTAATTTGAGACAAACAGTGGAAGGACTGATTATTTCGGTAATGGGATATGGACTAATAAACCTGGGTCCCAACTTGAGAGATGGAACCTTAAGTTTGATGTTTTTTGTGGATAACCAAACTGAGTCTCCTACCTGATATTTGGGTGCTTCCCTACGAGACCTATCAGCTGCCTTTTTTTTAGCAGCTGTAGTTGCAGAAAGGGAATCATGCATCCTGGACCAGATCTTGGCAAATAGTTTAACAGAAGAATTGACAGATGGTACAGAGGATAAAGAATCAGAAAAAGAAAATGCGTTGGGATGTAAACCATTAACAATAAAAAATGGAGATTGGCCAGTAGAAGCATGAGTTGCATTATTGTAAGCAAATTCTGCCCAGGGTAATAGTTTAGCCCATGAGGATTGGTTGTCACATAACACCTTACGAATTGTTCAAGGGACTGATTAACCCTTTCAGTTTGACCATTGGTTTGAGGGTGGTATGCGGTAGAAAATGACAGATCAATCCCAACTAAAGAGCAGAATCTAGAAAAAATTTAGAAACTAACTGAACCCCTCTATCAGAAACAATATTGACTGGAAAACCATGTAATTTGAAAATATTATAAATGAATAATTCAGCCAACGTCTCAGCAGATGGGAGGTGTGGGAGGGAAATTAAATGACTCATTTTGCTGAACCTATCCACCAACACCCAAATCACAGTTTTCCCTTGAGATGAACAGAGGTCAACAATAAAATCCATAGACAGACGGGACCAGGGTCTGTCAGGAATAGGTAATGGCCTTAGCAATCCCTGTGACAGATTCTTGGAAGACTTTGATCTCTGACAAACAGGGCATCTTGTTTAAATGAAGGTCACCACACATTATGAGACAATAAAGACACAGTTTTAGAGATACTAGGATGTCCCGCCATTTTTGAATTGTGAGCTTCACTCAGAACCTGTTCCCTTAAGCCATCAGGTACAAATAACATCCCGGGAGGAGTATCTACAGGGGCAGGAGATTGAACTGAGGACAATAGTGTGGCAAGGTCTGATCCCAGAGGTGCCACAATCAACTCACCTGGAATGATGGGAACACACTCACTAGGTTCAGAAAGGTTAGACTCAAAACTCCTAGAGAGTACATCTGCCTTAGTGTTTTTGGAACCAGGCCTGTAAGTGAGAGAGAAATTAAACCGGGTAAAAAATAAAGCCAATCTAGCCTGCCTAGGATTCAACCGTTTGGCAGACTCGATGTATAACAGATTCTTGTGGTCAGTAAAGACCTTTATAGCATGTTTAGCCCCCTCCAACAAGTGTTGCCATTCCTCAAAGGCCAATAATTCTCTATTTCCAATGTCATAATTGGCTTCGTCAGATGAAAATTTTATAGAGAAGAATGTACATGGATGCACCTTGTTGGTTATCGGATGCCTTTGAGAAAGGACCGCCCCTGCCCCAACCTCTGAGGCATCAACCTCTACAATAAAAGGAAGAGTAGTATCAGGGTGACGGAGAATGGGGGCAGACACAAATTCTTTTTTAAGAAATTCAAAAGCTTGAATAGCCTCGGGAGGCCACATACTTGGATCTGCACCCTTTTTGGTTAGATCCGTGATTGGAGACACCACCAAAAAAAAGTTTTTAATGAATTGACGATAATAATTAGCAAAGCCAAAGAATCCCTGAGTTGCACATAAAGAAAGAGGCTGAGCCCAATCCAGTACGGCCTTAAACTTCCCAGGATCCATTTCAAGACCCTTACCGGAGATATTGAACCCCAGAAATTGGACAGAAGAAACCTCAAATGTGCATTTATCAAGTTTCGCAAATAAATGATTCTTTCTTAACCTGAGCAACACCTCCCAGACATGTTTTTGATGGTCATTCAAGTTAGAGGAAAAATTTTTAATATCGTCAAGATATACCACTACGAATAACCCCAGCAGGTCCTGGAAGATGTCATTGACAAATTCCTGGAACACTGCGGGGGTGTTGCAAAGAACAAATGGCATAACTAAATATTCATAGTGGCCATCCCTGGTGTTAAAGGCCGTTTTCCACTAATCCCCTTCCCTGATACAGATGCGGTTATATGCACCTCTAAGGTCAAGTTTGGAATAAATAGTAGCATTCTTGACCTGATCAAATAGTTCAGAAATCAGCGGAAGGGGATAACGATTTTTGATGGTAATTTTATTATGACCTCTATAGTCGATACATGGGCGAAGACCTCCATCCTTCTTGCCCAAGAAAAAGAACCCAGCACCAAAGGAAGAGGTCGCGGCGGGCGTCCCCACCGAGGGGGTGGCAGGCGTCCCTGCCGACCACCTCCCACTAGACCACCACGGTAAGCTATTACAGGTTCATCAGGAGCATAACTATAGAGGAAGCAGATCCTGTGACTTCTGCTGGTGACACAGCTATAGGCGATCCTTTGGGTCACTGCTTCATAAGCACTTTCATTTGTGTTTATAAAGATGTCTTGTCCCAAAGATTATGCAAAATGCAAGAGACTTTTCTTGCCAAACACCTGATACCAGGTGCCACTGATCCCCCCTGTTCTTTACCTGAACAAAGTAAGTAGATATTTTGCTGCTCTTTTGGAATGGGGGCATGCAGGACGCGCAGGTTCCAGGTTCCAGCTGGAAATTGTGTTATGTTCTACTCTACCTGCGTGAGAGCAGTATGGTAGGTCAAAAAGCATCCAAATATGTGACTTCTGACAAAATTGAAGTAGACACCCCAGTAGCCTAGCAAGGATGTCTCAGGTTAGAAAATTAAAACAAAGTATACAGTGTTATTTTGATAATTAGATGCTGATAATAAAAATTACATACGAAAAGAGCTTTAATTAAATTCTGGCTAAATGTAATAATTTATTATTCCATCCAGCCTCATCCAGCCTTCTTTGGGAGTTCTTTTGTTTGTCTTTCAGCTGCTCCTCCACACCACACACCATGTTAGAGGCCTTGGAACTAGAAAATAGTATACATTCACAGACTATGGAGCTCCAGAATAGTGATGAGCAAATTTATCCTGTATTGTTTTGCCAAAAAATTCGCCAAACTGCAAAAAAATTCCCTATGGCAAAAAATTCACGAAACCAATTGAAGTCAATGGGCATAAAAAAAAAAATGTTTTGCGCGACATTTTTTTTTCTGCAACATTTGTGTCCAAATGCATTAAAGTCAATAGGCGTTTTTTTGTCGCAGTTAATTTTCCATGGGGAATTTTCACTCATTATTACTCCAGAGCCCAAAAAAACTACAATTAAAAAAAACAAACAAAACATGGCAACAAAACACTCTCCCAATAGGAAAGAATGGGGAGAGCAAGCAATATGTACGCCCTCTGCAGACACATAATAAAACATATCATTCAGAATGCTCAGGACCTGAGGTTTTCTGGATAACTGATCTGATGTAATTTGGATCTTCATACCTAAGTCTTCTAGTAAGCATTAAATTAACCCTGGTTTTGCTTCCAATAAAGATTAATTAGATCTTAGTTTGGATCAAGTACAAGGAACTGTTTTATTATCACAGAGAAAATGGAAATAATTTGAAAACCTTTGGAACATTTTGATAAAATTGAGGAAGACAGCTTTTTTCTGGATAATGGGTTTCCGGATAACAGATCCCATACCTGCACATTGTTTTACTTATTCAGAAAACATAGTTCTGGCCTGGGTAGTGGGAATAAGTAGAACAATATACTTGCCCATCATACATAATTCACTTCAAATTGTTAGGTGGGTTACCCACTACCCTAGGCTGGTACATCAAGAAGTACCCAGCCAGTTACAAATGTTAATTTAAAGCGTGGATATATAAATTAGGGTTAGGACAGTGCTGTCCCCAAGATTTCCCTAGACCTGTCATTGTCTGTGTGCTGTATATAAAGATATTGTGCCATTGGGAGCATGTAACAACTCTCTGCAAAGAGCAAGTCAGAAAAATATTACAGTTCTGGGCACTTTGTACAAATACAAAGTGTATTGTGCAAAATGTTTGTGAAGATTCTCATTCATCCAGGGCATTGTATATCTGTAGAAATAAGTCAAAAACTGGACTTGCTGTGTTTTTTTCCACCTTGAAGATGTTTCAGCAGTCATCCAACTGGCTTTCTCAATTCAGAATAACTTGTAAACAGGATCTTCCTTCGAGAATATATATCCTCTGAAGTGTTGCTCCAATCAACATAATCTGTGTATCATAATCTACAAGGATGTCATTAATAGTGATGGGTGAATAAATTCGCCAGGTGTGAATTCTCTGTGAATTTCAGCATTTCGACGCCGGTAAATAAGTTTGTGAAACTGCCGCGTACATTCCCTGACATCAAAAAATTTTGGACACGCGCCGCAAAAATCTATCGCGTCAAAACGCATCACGCGTCAACATTATTCAACGCCCATTACCGTTAATGCCGGCATCAAAATTCTCATTTTGAGGATTTTACACCATTTTATGAATTTCGTGGGAAGTTGTTCGGGACATATTCGCTCATCGCTAGTCATTAAGTTAGGTGTTGATTGTATTACCAAGATTGGAGCTTTTAGGTGTTATTAAACTGTATTGTACAAAGGCTGGAGACACAGTATGCAAAAAAATAGTGTCGTCAAATTAGCAGCACTTTGCAAAAAAAAAAAAATATATATATATATATATATATATATATATCTATATTCTGACTAATTATGGATCAATTTCAGTTATACACGGTAATTGAGCAAATAACATGGCACTAGAGGCTGGTAAATTCCGGCCGTAGAATTGCTCTCCAAACGACAGTAATCATTGGCATCACATGACTGCCTAATTACAGGGCCTTCGGGCTATTTTGGATATTGTCAGTGATTGACTTTAGTTGGTGCAGAAGGTGTGTAAAGCAGATTGGTAAACCAGTTACTAGTACCTCTACCGGTTGTTGCATTTCAGCCTGAGGAAAAATAACAGCAGGAATAATGTAGCATTTAAATTAAATGTGATGGAGAAGGCTGTCAGGGGGTGCTGGAAACTACACTTCAACATCAGTAGGGATGAATTGTCAGTTCCCTTATTGCCAGCAAATGCCATTTCCCTGTTCTAGCTGTCATCTAATTTTGTGTACTTTATATAATGAAGAATAAATCACACTTTGTTTGAGCCCTTATAGCAAACATTTCTTTATAACAACAGTGTGTGACCATGAGCTAGTGGTACAAAGAACATTTAAGTAAAATTTAGAAGAACTGAGACAATATCTGATGCCCAGATATCTCACACACTCTAAATCATATGGTACCAGACACAATCTCTAGGCCACAGCTGTACAGACTGAAGGATGTGGCACATACTTAGTGGGGACAGGCCGGCACGGAGCCCTACAGCTTTATTATTAATATTAACAGAAAGTATAAGTCATCATGCGATATGTGATTTATAAATAGATTAATTGTTATTATTACAGGTATAAAATCGTTTATCCAGAATCCTCGGAACCTGGGGATTTCCATAATTTTAATTTGTCTACAAAAAAAAAATTTAAACAATAATAAAGCCCACTAGGACCATTTTGCCTACGGTAAGGATTAATTATATCTTAGTTGGGATCAAGTACGAGGCACTGTTTTATTATTACAGAGAAAAATTACATGAAATGTGAATTATTTTTTTAAAATGGAGTCTATGGGCGATGACGTTCCTGTAATTCAGAGCTTTCTGTATAACAGGTTTCTGGATAAATGATCCTATACTTGCTCTACTACTTTGGAATTGATTCTGAGCTTTTAACACAGGCACTTAATTAATTCCTTTAAAGGTACTAAGGCTTAGGGGTTTAGGGCACATGGGAGTTATTGATCACTACGGTGCCCTCGGGGCGAACCCCAGCTGGGTGCTGCTACACTGTTTCTACAGTCAGAACCACCAGTGCAGAGGATATAAAGCCAGACAGATACTGCTTTCAATAGCAATTACATATGGAATACCACTGACATTGTTTTAAATAAATGCATATTGGAAACTTTCGTTATTTTTTGGCAAAATCGTTTTTTGGGTTCAGGCACAAAAGTTTAATTTTGCATCCAAGTGTAATCTGTGGGTCCATTAATCTTTCTCCTTTCATCATTTCACTTCATCTATCACCCGCAGTCCCCCGGAACAGGCAGTTTGAATTTTATAGATACTTAGTAGTCACTTAATCTTTCTGCCTGACCCGTCCCAGCCCCAGGACACACTTTCTACTGATCCATTCTTAGCTTTTCCACCACAAATCAGTGTGTAAGCCAACTGGGGGTTTATTCTACCTCACGACAATTAAAAGCTTTAATATCCGCCTGCCCCGTATCCTTGATCGGTAACAGACTTCTCAGCTCCTTCCTGGACATTTTACAGAGTCGCACAAATGGCAATCTGAGGGGAAATAACAGTTTATTGCTTTTCTTGTTTTATTAAATCTTAAGATAAATATATGAAGGAACATTAGGGCTGATGGGGTATGGAAATCAGGGAAACATTCACAATGAAGTCTCTTTGCCTCACGGGAGCCATAGCCCTAGCAAGTATTGGCACCTCTGCTGAACAGCAGAGAAACACAAAAATAAAGGAGAACTTTTGTAAATAAGAAATAACGGAGAGCAGATGCTTCTACTACATCCGGCACAGCTAAGTAGGAGTTAATTTAGATACATGCAGCAGACTGAACTTGTTTATAGGCACCCAAACACTACTACTACAAATTGCCAATTTATTTTATGTGTGATTTTAACAGAAGTGAGTTTGGGTATGAAGAGAGACACTCACAGTTATTCCACCTGTATGGAGAAACAGCTGTTGGGTGTGGAGTGACACACTCCACGACTGTGTATGAGGAGGGATGGGGGAAGAAGAGGGTTTATTCAATCCTCATCTTCTTCAAGGCTGTCGCTGATGTTGCAGTCATGGAGCAGACTGTGAAACCCACAAAAAAACTCAAAATGTGCTTTACACCGTTCATAAGGCTTCCAGAATTGCCCCTTCCATATGGGTCCCCTGAAACAATCCATACAACGCTGCATGGTGTTCCTGCGCACACAGAGTTTGTGTTCCAGGGTATTAAGCAGGGCCTGTGTAAATCCACAATCCCAGAAAATGTACATTTGTGAATAATGCACCGTGGGCAGTGCTGGCACCTACATAGGTTATGGGCAGTCTGTCTGAAGAGTTCTGAATGTTCTCCCAGATTTGTGGTGTCCTCAGGGAGCCCTGGAATAGACTCCAACACATCTTTGGCTCTGATTAACTTGTGAATTATTTTAAGGGGCAATCCTGGCCCCTCTCCTGCACAGAGAGCCCATTTTGCCACCCTTGGTAACCAGTGTTTCTCAACTCGCCTCATTGGCGCAGAGCCACTAATCAGTGGCTCTGCGCCACAAGTTCCACAAGTTGTACTTGACTCCCTCAAGTTGGTGTTACCTTGCAAGTGTTGTTCCAGTTGTAAAGGAAGGAGCTGTCCCATTTGTCCCACCCTAGTGCACACCAGCGTGGTAAAAGGAAGAAGCGGGACATGGAGCTGCCAGCAGAGTCCTTGTCTTTTCTGGTGATCATCTGGCAGATGCAGTTGCATACAAAAAAACTCCTCAGCAGGGTGGGGATGTCTGGAACACCTTTTCCACCTTTGTGGGTCTCCTTGTACATAGCTGACCAGTTTTCTTTGTCTATTTTGGAACCCCAGATGAAGTAAAACACTGTCCTTGTGATGGCTCTGCAGATAGTAGCTAAAAGTGGCCATGCTTGGGCCATGTACTGCAGGACTAGAAGAATCTCATTCCCCAGCACCAGTGTTTTCCCAACACTTACCATATTAACACCCATTTGAACAAGGAGAGAGACACTTACCATAATAACACCTCTTTGGATATGGAGAAAGACCCTCAACATTATTAAAATGTATCACTGAAATAAAAAGCCAGCGCCAAAGACACGGGAGACAGACAAACAAGCAAAATAGGGTAATATTGTTTTACAATGTTGCCACCTCTTGTGTAAGAAACAAACCAAATTGTTTCACCTTATAAGTGTTACCCTCATTTAGTATTAACCTCCACCAAGGGATTAAAAACTTTCCTTAAATGCTTGTTTAGGTGGGTACTCACAAACAGGGAATATCAGCTTGCACGTAAAAAAATCATGAAGCACTTTTCCTGGTATGAACTGTAAATCAACATGCAGCAGCGAATAGTGTAAAAATAACTCTTTAATATTTTAAAAACAAAGCTTAAAATGCACTCACATGGCATAAGTTTCTACAAAGCATATCTATGCACCGTCCTACTGGAAGCTCCCCCTGTATGCAACCGTCCGCACAAAGAAAGTCCCAAAAGATCAGAAATAACTTGGGAAGATGGAAAAGCGGTTCCTTACGTCTGTTCCTCGTGTGCGATGCTGGGCGCCTTCCAGTGACGTCACCTGCCTTACGCGTTTCGTCTTAATACTAAATGAGGGTAACACTTATAAGGTGAAACAATTTGGTTTGTTTCTTACACAAGAGGTGGCAACCTTGTAAAACAATATTACCCTATTTTGCTTGTTTGTCTGTCTCCCGTGCCTTTGGCGCTGGCTTTTTATTTCAGTGACAAATTTGCGGACTTGGAGGGATACAAGTGGGAGCCGGCTGGGATTTGTGGACACAATTGAACCTTGGGCCTATTTTTCTTCTAGGATACATTATTAAAATGTAGCATATACAGTAAGTAGGGATGCACCAAACCCACTTTTTTGGATTCAGCTGAACCCCCGAATCCTTAGTGAAAGATTCGGCCAAATACCGAACTGAATCTGAACCCTAATTTGCATATGCAAATCAGTGAGGGGGAGGGAAGTGTGCGGCTAAACTATGTTTTACTTCCTTGTTTTGTGACGAAAAGTCACCTGATTTTAAGGATTCGGTTCAGCCAGGCACAAGGATTTGGGGAATCCTGCTCAAAATGGCCGAATCCTGGCCAAATAACGAACCAAATCCTGGATTCAGTGCATCCTTACATATAAGTATAAAGAGAGCCCTGAGCTTCAGTTCTGGTTAGTAGCAGGTATATAAGTATAGGGCTCCCCTATAACATTGATAGCTGCGCTTTGTGCTTCTGTCTAATTCACTATAACAAAGTGGAGGCAATTGGCACTAGGAGCAAGAAAATGTGCGTGTGGGGTTTGTACCTAGTGGTTGCATTTTCTTTATAAATGAAGCCCAGTTATTCCCAGCTTTAGTATAGTATTTTTATGTTATGAATTGTGTATCATCCAGGCCCCCCGGGAGAAAAGTCTTTCTGCATTTGGCTTTCTTCTCCAATGTGAAGCTTCATTATGCAGTTACTAAGTTACAGTGGATATCAGTAGCTCCCGTACATGAAATATTTTCATTTCTCAAATGATGATAATGATATACCATTATAAGAGTAGCAAATGCAAAACAGTTATACCAGATATATTACTATAGGTTCCATGCTGTATTCAGTGGCACTGCAGCATATGCTCTAAATCTAAATTGTGCAATTTTTTGAGCTACTCCGGAAACTGGTACCTCAATATATGTCCCCTGTTAGGCAACAGGGATGAGAAAAATCTCCAGTCACAGGGGCCAAAGCAGAAGACTTTTGCAGATGAGAAAGAACAGTTAAACTCCCACAGGGAGGGATGGGGAAGCAGGGCTAGATATTAGGAAGGATGTAGTTCCTATTTAAGTGACTGTTAAACAAATTAGCTGTCCAAGAGCTAAAAATTGCTCTTTAACAGAAGGTGTTAATTTTCACTATAAAATAAGTGAAGTAAAACAAAAATGACTCATGTTGTTAGTAGGCCAATTTAATGCAAGCTGTTAGGAGATTAACTCTTAACAGAAGATTTATAAATTAGAGGGCAAACTTGGCTTTTGTTATATCTATACCAATTGTGCGACTATGTTATTATATTGCCACCTAGTGGTAACTTCTATATATAAACAATTGTCCATTTCATCGGTTTCACTGATATCAAAAATAGTGGCACAACCCTTTCCCAGAACAATTCAATATATTTGTAACTCAAGGGGATTTGGAAAAGTCTGTTTATTTATCCATAATTATATGTAATATCATTTATATAATAAAATTTCACCTATGCACCAATCACCGACAGCTTCTGGATTATGCCTGCATCCAGGCCTGGACTGGCAATCTGTGGGTTCTGGCAAATGCCAGAGGCGCTGCTATAAGGTCCCATAGAAAGTCAGTATTTAGTGGGCTGGTGGGGGCAGATTGGGCCTCTGTGTGGGCTGATTGGGCCTCTGTGTTCCTGAAATGCCAGGGCCTATTTTTTCTCAGTCCGGACCTGCCTGTATCCACCTATACCCCCTCAACCTCTGCATGTTGCATTTATATTCATGCCTTTCCATTTTCTTTGATTTTTTTTTGTTTAACCCAAGATTGGCCTATTTTATTGTAAAGAATGCATTTGTACTAGTGCCCAATACCCCACTTGCTCTGAGCACACAAGAACTTATAGTTGGGGTTGGACAATCTATGATTAACGGAATAGGGGCCAGAATGCAAAATCTAGTCTGGGGTTCCATCAGTTTCTAAATACTACCTGCTTTATTTACCTTAACTCTATCATCACTTGCATGTGGCATTATGCAGTCTGATGTTTTCTACTTCACTGGTTGAATATAAGCACTGCATATCTTGACAGCGCTATATAAATAAATGATGATGATGAATGATAATGAAGATCTATTCCTGCGGGACCCCTCGGTTCTAGAGAAATAAGTGTGAACCCCTGAATCCTGTTGCTACAGTAATTATTTCTGAATACATGCTAACATAGGGGAAGTTAATCATTTCTCTGATGAAGACCCAGAGCAATAGAGGACCACCTGCCACATACCTTTGTGACATATTTTCTTTTCTTTTGTCACATTTTTATTTTATTTTTTTGCAACAACAGCACCACCTGCTGGTCACTATTCTGCTTCAGTTGGGGTAAGAATAATTCTTTCCTGAGCAGAGGAACATCAGAACTGTTCTCTTTCCCCCAAATGAATCATTGTTGGAAGGAACCCATTACTACTTTAGCTTAAAGGAACAGTAACATCAGTTTTTTTTAATTCTTATAAAATTCTCCCCAAAACAGTTATAATAATAGGTAAGGCTTACCTCCCCTTGGATTTTTTTTTCAAATCTTCATCTTGAATTTTGATTTGCAAAGTGATCTCCCTGTATTGTTCACACTTGTGACACCTCTATTGTTCACACCCCTAAAGGCCTGTACTGTTCACACCTGAGACCCAGACTAAAACTGCCCACATTGTTCATCTGTTCACACTTTATTCAAAATGCTAATGGGGCACCAGCACTGTGTCACTATATGTAGTACATATTAGACTGATAGCTTTCCTTGTCTCCTGCTCTGTTCTGCCTTCCCTCCCTGCAGGGCTGGAACTAGGGGCAGACAGAGAGGCACTGTAGTAGTAGTTTTTCAACTTTATAAACCCCCTGTTCCAGACAGAATCACTCCCAGCTCTCTTTTGGCAGCTGCTGGCACAGGTACATATTTGAGGGCAATATCTTGGCTGCTACTTGCACAGGTAAACAGATGATATGATGGATATTTGGCTGCTGCTGGCACAAGTACATATATGGAGACAACAGTGTGTATTTTTTTGGCTGATGCTGGCACAAGTACATATATGGAGACAACAGTGTGTATTTTTTTGGCTGATGCTGGCACAAGTACATATATGGAGACAACAGTGTGTATTTTTTTGGCTGATGCTGGCACAGGTACAGATTGGGGGCAATATAAGGGATTGGCTGCTGCTGGCTCAGGTACATGGGGCAATATGGTGGCTGCTGGCACAGGTACACAGATGTTTGAGGGCAATATGATGGATTTTTGGCTATTGTCTACTGCTGGAACAGATGCAAATTGGGGCAATATGATGGATTCTTTTGGTTGCCACTGACATAGGTACAGATTGGGGGTAAAAATATGGATGTTTTGGCTTATGCTGGCACATGTACAGATTGGGGCCTGGGGGCAATCTGATGTATTGACTTCCATTGGTATAGGTACAAATGGAGGCAATATTATAGGTGCTGGCACAGGTACAGGGGGCTTTATGACTGGTAAGGTGGGAAATGGTAATGTAGGACTGGGTGGGGAGCACTGATTGAAGCCTTTGCCTAGGGTGCAAAAATACCTTGGTGCGACCCTGCCTCCCTGTGTGTGCCATTCTCTACTTGCCCAGTGCTGCTTGTGTGTGCCATTCTCTGCTTGCCCAGTGCTGCCTGTGTGTGCCATTCTCTACTTGCCCTACGCTACCTGTGGAATGTAAGCCTGTTAGGGGTTTGTTCTTGGGGTTTGTTAGCATTTGGAAATTGTTGTTAAGGGCCCCTAAGGTGTTTAATCATGTGTTGGGGGGGTTGTTGTATTATCCACAGGGGAGGATGAGCCATTTGGTTTTTTGGTGTGCTACCACCGTTAATGTGGATATGATCTTAAAAGTTATTGTGGTAATATGGGTGTGGTTTACAATGGGTGTGGTTTAAAAGGGGGAGTGGCCAACACTGACTTCCATTATCGGCCCTCCTCCACATAGGCCAGTAAAATTTTGGCCCTAGGTACCACAGAACTTGGACAGCACTATCCTATGGGAAACTTTGCAAGTCAAATTCAAGCAGAAGATTTGAAAAAAATCCAAGGGGAAGTAAGCTTTATCTATTATTATAGCTGTTTTGGGGGGACTAAGTATTGAAAAAAAGTGGTGTTACTTGTCCTTTAAATGATTCTTTAACCTCACAAAAAAACTCTTGTCTGCCCCTAGTGGGGGTTTGTGTACACTCTTATCTTCCAGGAGATGATGGCATGAGCAGTGAGGTTGATGGAGAGGTGAAAGATTCAAAGATATTTGTTGACAAAGAGTTTGTATGATTTAGACTCGCAAGTGTCAGGGGTATTTGGCTTTTGATGACAGTCACCTATAAGGTGTTGCTTGTCCCAAGTATATTTTATCTACAAAAATACATTTATGGGCTTATTTATAAAAAATATAAATATAAAATTTGTCAAGCTGCTGTAAAAGTCAATGGGAGAAGCGCTGATCTGATTGGACCATTTTTAATCAGAATGTTGGAGGTTTTAGGTTTTTTTTTCTCTATGAATTGTCCAAAAAAACTTATGAAACATTTCGAGTTTTCAGTGGTGTTTGGATTTATTTTCCGGTCGTTCATTGCTTTTTTTTCGTTCGTACTTTTTTAATCTGAACTTTCTATAAATTAAAGGACAGTCATGGTTTTAGAGTTTGTGAGATTAGTCGTGGTTTCAAAAAAGTCTAAAACCACTAAAATCTGAACTTTAATAAATAAACCTCAAATGATTTATGTAAAATATATAATTGTGTATATGACTAACTAACATATGCCAAGCTCAGTTCCACAAAACGTTTGTTTCAGTTCCACAATATCAGTTCTGTAAAGAATTATGTCCGTCAAATTACTGAATTAATAAGACGTAAGCATACTTAACAATAACAAACAACAATAAAATAAACATAACAAGCAGTCTGTTATTGGAGTCATTTTAATACTCTTTCTTCATCCCATAGTGATTTTACTATGATGTGATTAAGACCTTGAGATTTATTGACTTGAGAAATTGTTAGATGGGCGAATTTGTCCCATAATTTTCACCCAAAAATAGGTGTATTTCCTGCGAAATTCTTGAAATGCCGAAAAATTTGCGAAACACGAATATCGACGCCTGTGTCAATTCTGACGCTCACGTAAATTTTGATGCCGGCGTTAAAGTCAATAGGCGTCAATAGGTTTAGACGCGGACGGCTTTTCCGACAGATTTTCACAGCAGTTTCATGAATTTATTTGCCGGTGGCAAAACGTGGAAATGTAGAATTTATTTGCCCATCACTAAATATTAGGCCTATTCTAATGATAGGTTAGAATGGAAGAAAATGAGAATAGCCCTATCGCCTCAAGTTATCATATTTATGGGTTGAATGCTTGTCTTTATAATTAATTGTCATCTACACAGCCATTTTAAGAATCATTCTATCAGCTTTATGCCAACAGAATCGTTCTGTCAGTACAGCATTATATTTATTTTCCCTTTGTTAGAAGTTTCAGGTAAGACCCAATTAAAACAGTATGAAAAAAGACCAATAAATGGAATGCAATTAAACACTTTTTTTGTCCTTAATTAACAAGTATGTTTGTTTCTTATTGGTTCAGTAACTTCACTGGCAGATTTTTTGCACAGAATTTATATTGTGGTAATAAAACAAAAGCTTTGTGTAAATGACAGTTCACTTTGTTAGAGTGGATTCTGCATATAATTTTTTCCTTTCTGTCATAAGTATCTTTTTCGTCATCGAAATCTAGATTTTTAATTTTTAATTTTGTAGTTTGGCATATGCTTCTTATTTACACCATTTTGTATTTGTTCATGTGTTTTCCGTAATTCATTCTGCAAGGAACGTTACACATCACTGATTCTGTTACATGCATTTGACCGATTTAATACATAATGCATGTTTAAATTTACAGAATTGACATTGTCATATTATTAGGGATGTACCAAATCCACTATTTCGGGATTAAACCAAACCCCCAAATCCTTCACGAGAGATTCGTACAGGATTTGGTGCATTCCTATATATCTTTTTGTGCCGAAACTTGATTTTGTCCTTATTCTTCACTACTATAAATAAATATTTTGTATATTTTTTTCCAGGGTATATAGTTATAATTACATATGTAGGGAAATAACAAATTTTGTATACAGAATATATTTTTGTAGACAGAATGTACTTGGGACAAATAGCACTCCATAAACATCGCACATGAGCTTATCTGATTCTGGCTTCAAGTGCACATGTTTAGTGATGGGCGAATTTATTCGCCAGGCGCGAATTTGTGTGATTCGCCGCCGGCGAATACATTTGTGAACTGGCCATCAACAATGACGTAATTGGCACATCACTACACATGTTCCTGGTTAGTAATCAATACAATGGTGCCAGGGACTTTAGGTTAAGTAGCCAGACATGGTGGCCATTGACTCCAATGTACTACTCCCTTATCACGTACAGGGGAGCTGAGCTGTCTTTAGGGAGTGTAATGGGGAGAAGAAGTTGGAGTGGAGGCCTCTGTATGGTCCCTATGGTGTGTAAATGACCTTTGTTTTCTTTTCAGTAGCAAATTCCTCTAAGTTGGAATACACTAGGCCGTGTACTTGAATGTGTACTTCTGGCTAAGATTTGCATAGGTTACATGAGCAGCAGAAGCACCACAGAACATTACACTCAGCCTATCACGGTGAGTCTATGCTCAAGTGCTCAGTAACCAAGGTTAATTGTCTCTTTATTTTATGGTGGCAGAGTCATTTTTTTATGGTTGGAGGGAGCCAACTCCGGTCCCATTTCCACAGTATCACCATTTATAGGAGCAAAGGAAAGATGGGTAAGTGGATGTAAAAGTGCATGTCAGGGTGCACTCACACTCCATCTAATATATCTTTTTATCCCAACTGCCAGGTCACACAACACTTTTTTTTTTTTACAAACATGTAGATTTTTATTATTCTAAAATATAATTTGAACATTTAAAAGTGCAACAGTTACGCATCTGTGGAGTACAACACAGTCAAAACAAATATAAACAAAGGCAGTGATATAGCTTAACATAATTGTTTTGGCAGTATTTAAGGACTATATAGTAATAAAAATATACAAATTGATGTATAACATCATCATAGTTTACGTCCTTCATCGGATATTAGGACTAGGTAATACAGACCATTATTGCTGTGTAAAAACAATGCGGAGAATGAGGGATTCTCTCCTTGAGATGCTAGAGAGATATTTCCTTTCCAGGTCTGAGAGCAGGATAAGAACATCCCTGTACATATTTCATTAGATCATTATTGAGGATTATCATTCACTGTACACATTTTATTAACCCGTTATTGCAGTTTTTAATAAAACAAATAAAATGTCTCAGACATGGTCCGCAAGGTCAGATTTTGGCTTCATAATGAACCATTTTCCAGTTTGTGTTGGCACTGCAGCTGTTTTTATGGATCCAAAATCTTGTGAAAAGGTAAACACAAACATACTGGGGGAATGTAATGAAAATCCCCTAAATTAAGAATGAAAGTTATGTTTTCACAATGCAAAATTGTTGCTTAGAGTGTTTTTACATTGCAGATTTTTATTGTGCTTTGCACTTTTTTTTACACCTGCTTGAAGGTGTTTCTTCCCTATTAAGTAACCCCAGACACAAGTGCGAGAGTACTAAGGTGAGTACAGAAGTGAGTCCCTTTGTGCTCATTTAAAGAGAACTTGTGTCCGGAATAAGAAATCTGGCACAATGTGCAGAGAGCAGCTCCAGTGGGCACAGCCCTGAATGCATTCAAATAACATGCAAGTTTGGGAACAAGAGAAGGAACATCAGTGTGCCTCTGCCCACCCGTCATGAATACTGTGCTGCTGATTGCAAGCAGTGCTGTATTCATATGGCAAAAGTGGATCTCTGCATACGGACCAATTCTTTGTATCAATTGAATTCTTCTACCTACATGGCAAAGGGCAAAGGCAAAAAACATGGTGTAGTGTGCTTGCTTTTGCAGACTTTGCACCCTGCCCTGCAGGTGGTAAATTGGCCTTTTTTTAGGAAGTTGTGTATTGTAAGAATCAAGCTGAAACTGAACCCTAAGTTGAAGATACATTAAGGGGCAGATGTATCAAGGGTCGAATTTCGAGGGGTTAAAACCCTCGAAATTCGACTGGGGAACAGAATCGAACAGGGAATTCGGGCGAATTTGAGCGCTGGCGAATAGTCGAATGGGCGAATATTTGCCCAGCGAATAGTTGAGCAATCGAATATTCGATCGAAGGATTTTCATTCTATCGAATGATCGATCGAATGCCTTTTTATTCGATCAAAAACTTAGAAAAAAAGCCTATGGGACTTTCCCATAGGCTTTTAAAGCAATTTGGTAGGTTTAATCTGGCGAAGTAGGCAGTCAAATGATTTTTAAAAGAGACAGTACTTCAACTATCGAATGGGTGAATAGTCGCAGCGTTTTTTCGCTCAATCTATTCGAACCATTCTACTCAGGTGAATTTACGCCAATTCGATAATTGAGGAGCACAAAAAACTCCTTCGAGTTTTTATTCCCTCAATTCATTTACCCGAGCTTAGTGAATGTGCCCCTAAGGGGCCCATTTACTTAGTTCGAGTGAAGGAATAGAGGAAAATAAGTTTGAATTTCGAATGGTCGAATATGGCTACTTCGACCATCGAATGGGCTAATTCGACCTTCGACTACGACTTTCAACTTCGAATCGAACGATTCGAACTAAAAATCGTTTGACTATTCGACCATTCGATAGTCAAAGTACTGTCTCTTTAAAAAATTCTTCGACCCCCTAGTTCACCACCTAAAACCTACCGAGGCCAATGTTAGCCTATGTGGAAGGAATATCGTTCGTTTCGAAGGATATAATTGTTCGATCGAACGATTAGAATAGCGCAAAATCCTTCGACTTCGATATTCGAAGTCGAAGGATTTTACTTCAATGGTCGAATATCGAGGGTTAATTAACCCTCGATATTCGACCATAGGTAAATGTGCCATTGTGTGAACAATTAGGATTCCGGCGAACCAAAATTCTTCAAAAAGTGCTGGGATTCAGCCGATATCTAAACTGAATTCTGCATTCGGTATATGTTGTTTGGACAACTTCACAGATTGTCTCTCTTAGGGACTTGTAATACATTTCCCCCATAAATGCAAAAAGTTTAACTTAAGAATATGTACATGTTGGATCATTATAAAATAATCCTGCAATGGAAAATCCCAATATGTGACACTGTATACATTTTGTGTCTTTTATATGTAACTGAAAGTACCACTGGGCCCTGAGCAGTGTGATTTATCACAGTAATACTGATGCTGTACCATGTCTTGACGTCCTACTCTAACTGGGTTTTAAGACTTAACAGCTGTATGATTACAAGTTAGATGTACCTGACAATAACTGGACCTTTCCAGGATCACAACGGATTCTAGTTTGTCTCTAATAACTGTTCAATTAAGAATGGGGTTAGTACACTGAGACACAACAGTCAGGGTTTGTAATGCACAGAATTAGTTGATGTTAAAAGATCGATTAATTGCTATTCACAAATCAATACAAACACAACATCACTTCCCATGTAATCCCTGTAGTGGTTACTACTACTGTCAGTTCTACTGCATATTAGCTAAATTCTGCTTTAAGCATCCTTAATATCTGCATTAATACACCAAAAATAGTTTTTATTCTAAAAATAAACTCCTGGTTAGTTGACATTAACCCAAGGACTATGTTTTTTTTTTTTTGGTTAATGCAATTAATTTCAAAGTGTTATCAAAAATACATCTAAATTTGTATGTTAATACTTGCAGTACGTACACAAGAAAATATCATTTAAAATGAAAGAGTTAAACAGGCCAACGAGCCCAGAATTTTACCCGGATGTATGCTTCCATTTGCATAATTTGTTAGAAAAACACAATTCCGCCAGTCTTAAAAGGATTTAAAAGTGGTTTTGATGCTTGAGTAACAGCAGCCATTGATTTACAAGAGTGGTCTCCATTTTTTAGTCCAGATAAAATGTTTTTTTTTCTTATTTACATAATTACAATGATGGAATTCAACTGCTGTGTGATTTCTGGTCTTCATAGCCATGAATGCCCTTAAAACAGGAAGCTGCTATTTCTGTCCAATTCTTTAAGAACAAAAATCCACAAACATACTGAGATGCTTCGGTGTACCGCTTGATAAACTACTCAGACAGGGTTTTGGTCCTTGTACCAATCATTTCCAGTTCTATAGTGTGATTGTGATACAAACCCAGTCCCTTGAAGTACCATGAAGCTGACAAGGCCAATATTTCCAAGTTTTATTCTTTGACACAATGAGAGAGTTTTAGGTGAAAAAATATAAATCTCAAGACTTCACAGCTTTTCCCTTTCGTTTTCATGGCTTGGAAAGTGAAATGGATTTGGCGAGATCTCACAGGAAACTGTCCTCCACTAGATCCGAGGAATCAATCCCAATGTCATCCATCATATCAATGTCTTCAATGGTCTCATCATCCCTCTTTATAAAAGTGGAACTGCTGGAACCAGTCTCGATTGCACTCTCCTCTGATGTCTGAGAACTGATAAACAAACCGGATTTTATTTACTCAATATATACTATTGTTATTGTGTGTTATTCTACTAACTTTAAGTATATGGAAGTTGTCCTACAGGGAAAGGACTTTTCAAGATCCTAATTTATTCAGTTCTTCTCATGCTCATAGACTTTTCACGTTGACTTCTAGGTTTCTCTTGCTAATGGTTTACGCTAGCAGTTGTTGATATTTTATCTTAGGGTTCATGTGCTTAAAAAAACAAAACTCCATGAAGCCCTCCCATTTAAAACATCACTGACAAATTGTACTAATACTGCAAACATTACTGATAGCCTGGTCCTATAAGTAAAGATCCTCTCATGTAGCTTGGGTGTGACTAGTGGGCCATACCTGCATGATCTGAGCTTTTTGAGGCCTATGATTGGGTCACAGAGGGAGCCAATCTAGTGTGTTTGACTTGGTATCTCATATACAGTCTAATGCAGTCTTGCACCAGCCTTAGTACTATGAAGCCCCTTTTGCAAAAAGATTCACACTTTGCAGTAAGATGAATTCTCGGTTCAATCAAATGATTATAAAATTTAGTTATTTTGCACTAATGGTTGTTACAAAAAAATAATTTTTCCTTAGGACTTACTGGCATAACCCCATTTTCTCTAAATCCAGTCCTGTCTCCATTTAGGACTAAACTTTACCCTTCATTCACAGTTAGTTTTGCTTTGGTAATGAAGCTATTCCTGCTCTGGAGAGTGAAATTGCCTTACCTGTGCCTGTTCCTCTTGCCGGACTCATCATCTGAGACGGGGTCAATATCAGGAAGGGGAATAATGTAACCACTGTCAGCACTCAGCCTCTGCTCATCAAACCCACTCTCTCTGTCCTTCATTTTGTGTTCATTTTTATATGTCACCCCAATGTAGGAATTGTCACTGTCACTTCTCATGCGAGTAACTGCAGGGTGATCACTTTTAAGGAAATCGTGAAGAACTGTCTCGTAGCACTGCACATAAGCAAACATGTTCAAATTAGACCTGAACTTCAGCATTAGACTTTAAACCTCAACTTCTATGACAGCATGACAAAGCCAACACAATTGTATAATCTACAATGCATGAAGAGCCACATGCCCCCTATTTGGGCATCCTATAACTGTATGTGACAGCATCAAGCCAACAACAACCAGCACTTCACAACTAGGTTAGATCCATCAATAAAAATAGATGATTAATTCTCTCTACCCAATGTTAATAATTATGCTTTTTTGCCTTTATGTGTTACCTTAGTTAACAGGGGCAACAGAGGGAAAGGGACAAAAATAGTTTCAATCACTGTAATATTGCAACTTTTTTCAGTTATCATATTGAAATTCTCATGCTGAACTCAACTACCAACTACATCTAATTAAAGATGATCGCCTACACTCCCCACACAAAAAAACACTGGTAGTGGGAATAAGTATAATTCTATACCCTTTTGTATTCCATAGGAAGTAGACTTTCAACAATGTCACTTAGATGGCGAAATGATGGCCTTTTTTCTGGTTCACTGTTCCAGCATTTTACCATGATGTCGTACCTGTGGGGACAATGCAAGATGTAGAGATGTCACTAACCCAATAGCCACAGTGTTGACCATAGGTAATGGCAACTAAAGAAGATACAACTGTACTTACACTTCATGGGTGGCATGGTCAGGCTTTGCCATTCTGTAGCCACTTTTTATCTTATTATAGAAAGTTGAGTCTACAATCATGCCAGGGTATGGTGTGCCCCCTATTGATTGAACAGAAAAAAGTACATGCAAGTTAATTTGGTTCTGATGAAACCAGCCTAGTATGTGTGTTCATGTGGTGGGAATGGTAGTTGTGTTTACTAGCATAATTAGACAAACCCTGATTTTAAGTTTTCCCTGATTTATGGGGATTCTACTGTATCTGGCTTTAGAGAACAGAAAATTGGGAGTAAATAAGGGAGCTCATAAAATATTGTTTTCTTTGGTCAGTTGCATTAAGATCTGGTCCATACAGAACTAGTTTGCAGAGATGGTAGTGAAAGAACTTATCTGGCCTGATCATTCATAATCAGTACCCAACCCAAATGAAAACAAATCCTTCCCACAATGTTCCATCATCTCTTCCCAGAAGAGTAGATGAGAAAGAGTGTTCAAACAACAAAGAGATGGCCAATTTCATATTATTACCTTTGAAATCTGGAAAGAGACGTAGGACAGGTACGGTGTATCTGACCTATACCTCTCACACTGAAATTTCTAAGCTGCGTCTGTCAGAACATTTTAATGTGCAGTCCTTACCAAGAGAGAATATCTCCCACAGCAGGATTCCAAATGACCACACATCGCTGAGAGTTGTGTACAGGTTATCAAAGATGCTTTCAGGTGCCATCCATTTCACTGGAAGGAAAGTCTATAAAAGCAAGATATAGGCATGTTTTCGATATTTTACAAACAGAAATTTTTTCTTATGGGGGTTATTTTTTTTATACTAGAAGGTAGGTGCAGCAATGTCAGAGGGGTGTATAAAATAGTATAGAATTAGAAGTAGAATAGACACTTACGCTGCCTTTGGATACATAGTTGGAGTCGTGCATGATGTCTCTTGCTAGACCAAAGTCACAAATTTTCACAATTTTCCCATGTGCTAATAGGACATTTCGAGCTGCCAAATCTCGATGTACACACTAAACATAGAGATTGGGGATGAAGAATTAGGCAAAAAGCACATTACAGTACTCATTTACAGGTTATGGATGAGACTCCACCCTGCCCACTAATATGAACCATTCATGGAGAGGGGGGGGCTGGGAACATGGGGCCCCCGGACTGTGGGATCTGCTTCCTCTATAGCTAATAAGAAAACCCTCTTCTCCCCAGCCGCTCTCTTTGGCAAGGAAGGGGACGCAAGTCAGGGCGGGGCATGGGTGGAGTTGGGGCTGGATGTGGGTGGTGTCAGGTGGGGCGGGATGTGGGCAGGAAGTGGGTGGGAAGTGGGAGGGATGATGGGTGATAAGAGTGTGCTGGACCCCTCTGAAGGTTCTTTTACCACTGCAAAGACTGGAGGCCAGTATGAACATTGGGAGCAGTTCACATTATCATCATAGCCAGTTATATTGCAATTCAGAAATTGACATACTTCCTCTGCCCCCTAGATCTAGCCATGAGTATTCTGTATTGAAAGGCAGTACTTACATTTTTAGAGGCTAAGAACTCCATGCCCCTTGCAACTTGGTAGGTGAAACTGAGCAAGTCCAGTACTGTTAAACCCTCGAATCCATCATCAGACAGGATATTTTTTACTTCTGTAATAATATAATAATAACATGATTTGAATACCCCTCAAAACTTTGACATCACAAATATACTACACATCCCACAGGCCTCCCTAAAACAAAAAGTCTTTATTTTACACCAAGAGCCACAGACTGTGGAATATATCAAATAAATCAGTATTTCTGGTTGACTGCACAGCTCGCTGAGGTATGTGGTTTCCAAGGCATAGAAATCTGATAGTTAGGAATTGCCCTCTTCAGAGACATGCAGAGAGAGAGAATTCCTTAAAACATATTTGGCTCACTTTTATTAAAAATGATCTTCTGCAGTGAGAAATAATTTATAACATAATGTTCTGCCTATGGCCCTTCTGTTGTCTAATAACATTTCTCATACCTGACAAAGGCTTCTTCTTGTACGATGCAGGGCGGTCATACAGGGATCTCTGGATATCTGAATACTTGGAGGGTTCATTCATCTCCAGCATTGGTACATACTGCATGGTGTCAGCCTGTTTCATGTCCATGTAGTCGCCATTGTTTTCAAATGATAAAATAACATAGCTAAAATATGAACATACAGCGTGTTTATTACTTATCTGAATACAGAGAAGGCAATCCAATGCCAAAATAGGAATGCAATGATTAAGGAAAATGCCTCCAATTACATTTACAAATGACTTAAAAGCCACTGAAAGTTTTTAAAAAATATATATTGGAAAGTTGCTTAGCATTATATTTTTTTTCATCATACAAAAACATTCTGTCTGTTGGCCACCTTCCATATATCATGCCTCTCCTGCTCTATATTCCAGGAATCTCCAAATGTGGGTTTTCAGTAGATGCTAGTAGGCTGGTTTTGAGAATTAATGCATATATCTACAGCAGTGTATTGTCCGTAGGGACCTTACTGTGGACACCGAAGGAATGCTAAAAAGCTACAGAGCAGCCAAGAAATCACTGGTCAACTCAATTGACCCTTGTATGCATAAGAATTCCTTAAATGCTGCTGATATATTGAGATCCTCTCCTAAAGTGAGTCTCATCGAAACACTATCACTAGCATTCTAATTTGTCTACCTACAAACAAGTTAAAAACATCTTTTGCTATAGTACAGCCATTGTCTACCTTCTTGTGCTTTCGTCAGCTGGGTTCAGCCCAAAGATATCCAAGTCCTTCTTTGGTTTCTCTGGATGTCGGCTCTGAAAATTATCCCGGTTCTTATGCAGGTAATTCACAAGGTCACCATAAAAGCAGTATTCAGTAATAATATAAATTGGTCCTGTGAAATAGACGTGGAAAGATGAATCATCTGTGCTATAACTTAAAACATGTAAACTTTATTAACTTCACTAAACTGTCCACATTAAATGAAGACAACAAGTAATAAGGGTTTTTGCTGAATAGGTCTATGGAAAGACTCTAACAAGTAGCCATTGATAGGTGAAGTGAGTGCAGATAGATTTGCTGAATCTCTCTACTTACCAATATTCCCCAAGAAACCTTCTAAATACATTAGCCATGCCCTTATACTATCAATTACACCCAGTATTTGCTTTCTATCCAGTATTTGCTTTCCATTAAGAATGACCGCAATATTCTGAATGTTGAGGCTGTTTTAGGAAACAAAAGGCATTTGGCAGGACCCATTATCAGTAGTCAGTAATTGAATCTATATTGGCTATCTTTGAGTTTATTATTAGTATTATTGTTTTATTTGAGGAACTAAAAGTTCTCAATAAGGAGTTTTAATTTAGTTGCAAAAAGCATTGCCTTAAAAAGCATTTATGATGTACTAAAAGCTATAGAATACTGTTTAAAACCATGCTATATGTCAAAAGTATGATTTTTCATTTATGCTTTAAACGCCATATACATACCTGACTTGGTACAGGCTCCTAGTAAATTTACTATATTGAGATGGGCACCAAGGTGTGTCATGATCTTCAGTTCAGACATCAGTGCCTGCTTTTCGCTTGACCTGGCTGTAGCTGTTGGTTGAAAATAACAAAGCAGATTTAAGAAACTAGCAGCAAATCATAATTTGACATTATCAGCCAAACTTTCTTATGTAGGAAGAAAAATATGTTACTTACGTTTCAACATTTTAACAGCAACTTTCATAACTGGCTGAGAACGACTTAATGCATATGCTGTGCCTTCAACCACTTTCCCAAAAGCTCCAGAGCCAAGGATGCGACCTATCAGGTACAAATAACGAGATTCTCATTAGACACGAATAGCTGTTTTAATAGCACGCAAAAATGTGTCAATTATTGCAGTTCATGAGCATCAACAACAGGCAACATAACAAAATGAACCATGGAATGATGGCAGATAATGTGTTTTCAGATCAAATATGCCCTTGCTGTTACATGTAATAAAATAAGATTTGTAAACCAACTTACCAAGAACAAGTCCATCCCTTGGGAATTCCCACCGGGAGTCATAAGGAAGCTGCATTGGATCAACATAGATATATTCATGGCCGTCTGGGCTGATAGACTCAATTACTCGCCATCTTATTTCGTACCTTGGTTTCTGATTAAAAACAAAAACAACATGTCTCAGTCTCCACTTTATGCCTAGAACATGTCTTCAGCAGTTACTTTGTACTCGGGCCTCACCTGTTTCCATATGATGACAAGTACAATGAGGGATATAATGACAATCACCAGAAGAACCAAGACAGCAGCAGCCACAGTGAGCTCAGAACGTAGGGCTAAAAACACAGAAGGAAATTCTCAAATGACAAAGGAAGTCAGCTTTATAGAGATAAAGCTTTTGGGAGATTTATGAGAATACAGAATATGATAACATATTTATACATGTAATATGAAGACAATTGGAGGTGGTATGACAGTTAATTCATGACTTGCTGGTTTATTAAATTCAAATCTACAGTGGATGGAAATAATTTACTTACTAGGTGCAACCAGCTTTAGTTCCCTGGCCGCAACACCAAGGTCATTTTTTGCAACACATCGGATTGCCATTGTCTCCTCAACTTTCTTGAAGGTCACCTGGCTTTCAATTGTGTTCTCATCATCTTGATGCGTCTCCATACTGATTTCTGACCCATTTATTGCCAGAAGGGACCACCAGGTGTCATTGCTGCATCTGTAAAGAAGCAGTTGATGCTGTATATATTGTATTGTTGAACAACCAGCAATATGCTGGGAGAATATTTAAGAAAATGCATTAAATAGTGTGTTTGTGGGATGCCTACCTTTTAATGTCCTTGCAGACCAACCATTCCACATCAGGGACCGGCATTCCTTTGGCTAAACACCCAACAGTCTGTTCACCAGATGTCCCATGATGCTCATCAACCAGTTCCAATATCAAAGCAGGTACTGCAGAGCAAATACATATAATGTATAATCTGTCATGCGGACTGATGTTGCAATGCTTTTCCTTTTGCAGATATTAGGGATGAACAAAGCAAGAGAATACATGAACAGGCATGAAACTGTGCAGAAAACCATAATCATATGCACAAACCATCTGCACAAGAGGTAAGTCAACAGGAAACTGATACCCCATCTATATAACTAATTGCCATAAACAATAATCATATAAACCCTCTAAAGCAGTAATCCTCAACCAGTGATTTGTCCAAACCCTTGGCTGTTGCTCCCATTGGCCTCAAAGCAGATGCTTATTTTTAAATTATTTGCTTGGAGACAAGTTTTGGTGCATAAAAAAGTATATTGCCAAACAGAGCTTCCTGGAGGCTGCTAGTTCACATAGGAGCTACCAAATAGCCAATCACAGCCCTTATATGGCACCCCAGGGACCTTTTTCAGGCTTGTGTTGCTCCCTAACTCTTTACATTGGAATGTGTATTACAGGTAAAGAGGGCTGGGGACCCCTGCTCTAAAGTATGTCATTCAGTGATCTTATTTAGCTCATAGTGATGTCAATGGAGTCACATAACTCACTATAAAAATAATGTACCCCTTAGCGACTTCTAATACCCTTTTATTTTAGAATGTGGTGGCCTTATTCTCTATATGATGTATGATAGGCTAGTAAAATACAGCTGTGCTTTCAACATCATCTCAGTTTTTACCTTTTATCTGTAACACGAACGAGTAACTTTTAGTTTCCGCATCATTTTGTGCCACCAGAGTATACAGCCCACTGTCTTCTTCTTTGGCCCGGATCAGCTTAAGTTTACTCTGTAACCTGGACAAAAAAAGGGAAACGTATTTAATAATGTCAACATCTGTACTGATATGAGTAAATCTATAGGAGTAGTCCGCTAAAATTGATCTTTAACGTCATCTTTTTAGCCTTTAATGGAAAATCTGGAACAATGCAACAGGACATCATGGAAGACTTAACTGGAACACTTTTTCTTTTACTTTTTTAAACTTTGTTTTACGTTTCACTTTGCTTTTCTGCTTGTCTAAAGAGCTTTATATCCACAGTTCTAAAGTGCAATAATTAACTTTGTAATAAAACATTGATAAGATGTTGCCCATTTCTCTCGGCCTCCATGAAATAACCAGTTGCAAACACCTGTACGGGGCTGATTTATGATCCTCCCACGGTCCCACTTCGTAGTGTTAGTTAGGCAGCTCGTTAAATTGAAATGATCGTTTCCAGATGGAAAATTGACTGGGAGAATCTTGAGAATTACAAAACAAATATCTCCAAAAGAAAGTCTATGCCTGGAGTTTATCTTAATTAGGCGCAGGCTGTTGCAGAGATGTTTTTACTTTAATAAGTGCTAATACTTCTATGAAGCAAACCTGCATTATGATTTATGGTTAGGGTTTAAGTTACCATCCTAGCCATTTAGACATTTATAGAGAATTATAGAAGCCGAGAGGGCACTGCCAAGGTAGAAAGTAAAGTTGTTCTTTGACATCCCTGGCCATACTGTTATATGCAGATTCCGTTTGTTTGTGGTGTGAAGTCCATACGCCTGCCATTTTATTCTGCTGACATACCTGGTTTCTTTAGTTGTAACAGTACTAGTTGTGATCTCTGTCAGATTTTCACTCAGTGTCCGGTTGTCCTTCAGCCAGAAGACCCTAGGGGTGGGATACGCATGCAAGTCTACTATAAAACTCTTGACTTCATGGAGATTAGCAAATTCCTCTGATCCAAACATGGGCTCCAGGCTGATGAATCCTTTTTCTACACACAAAAATAGACGATGATCAGAGGGTGAAGTTGTAAAAAATCGTATTTAGCACTATGCAGAATATATACTGTACATTATTTGTTATTTACATTATGTCTGTTATATGGACACTTCCCTGTCTATACAAATCACAGCTCTTGGAAGTCTTTCTTACCATGGACTGTTATGTTTGTCTTCTTGACCACCATGTTATCTAGTGTTGCGTGTATAACAGCACACTCGTACTCTCCAGAATCTTTTGCCGTAGCATTTGCGATGTTTAAGGTGTATACCAGCCGCTGATAGGGAACCTTGCTTTCTTCAACATTTCTACTGCCAACCCCTCTCTTAATTGCAGAAAAAAAAATATTAATATATGAGATAGAAACAGCCACACCACAAATGTTATGGAACAACTCTTGTAAAAAGCAGAATGGTTTAAGGAGGTCAATATGATAGCATATTCCAAATGCAGTAACCTATAGCAACCAGCATGCACATCAGCATGTGCTGTTTGAAAGCTAAAATATGGTTGGTTGCTATGGGTTACTAGACCTAGAACATTTTTTTTCCTTTTATATCCTGGACTCTACAATACATTATGTATACTTATTACATATATATATTTACTTTCATGGTTTCAAGTCCCTTATCATAAACATCACATTGTTTGGCTTTGAATAAAAACAATAATGGGCCCTCATGTGAGAGTGAATTACATTAAACAGTGTTGTCAGATGTACAGCACTCCAGCTGTCGTTCAGTTACAGTACCCAAGATTCTCCCAGCAGCCTTTGCTTGTCAGTGACATATTGTTATTTCTGTCCTAGACCTTGATTGTGCTTTTTACGCCAAATCTTGCATAATGTATTTAACAGCATGGTAAACTATAGCAACCAAAAAACATGTTTTCTTTCACGCACAGGACCAGTAAATGCTACCTGCTGTTCTACTGCAATGGGTTTCTACACCTGGAATGAATTGCGTGTATAGCAATATTTACTGCAGTATTACCGGTATAAACCTATCGTATCCAATAAGATGTTTGCTTTTAACAGCAGGCAGTTCAATAGTTAAATGCTCCTTGCTGATTGGTTTGCTAGACATGGTGCAAACATAGCACTTGTTATGAGAATACCACCATATTACATATTCTGTATATATAAATATATATATATATATATATATATACATACACACAGAATATTTAATATATATATATATATATATATATATATATATATATATAAAGCGGCACTCACAGGATATTTTCTAATGCAGAAAAAGTTATTTCTTTAAAGAAATAACTTTTTCTGCATTAGAAAATATCCTGTGAGTGCCGCTTTTTTGCACAGATATATAAAGCATCTATACAACTATACCATTGGTATTATTCTGTACCTGTTGTCCAGGGTAGGCCCACTGCAAGTCTACCACCTCATTGTCCAGCACAATGCAGGCAATAGTAATGGTTTCCCCAGCTCGGAACACAGTCTTGGGAGCTTCCATTTCAACAGAAATGTTGTGAGTTGCTAGAAAAAAAATGAACTAATTTAGTAAACACTGGTTTTCAGGTAAAATGTTCAGAAACAGTAGTAACAGAAATGGCTGTGTTTTAAGTGCCACAATGTTTATTGTAGGAATGAATCTTTGGGCTGTGCATCTATGCAGCTTAATCCTGATAGTAACTTTCTCCCTCTATACAAAATGTATGGCTGAAAAATCAAATTAGCACAATTTCTAAAGAAGAGGTACAGAAATCTAATGGAAGAAATGTAAAGTACATATCTCCATTCTTTACATGTCTCATTTTGTTTTATATGTGTCCCTGGGTTTGTGGTGTGTGTGTGTGTGTGTGTGCAAGTGCTTGAGTGTTGAGTGTGTAAGGTGCATATAAGCTGTTTAGTTACCTTTCCATGTCTGTAAAATGTAAGCTTCTGTCTGATAGACCATTTTGTTGGAGACGGTTTCACAGATGTACGATCCTGGTGGGAAGTTTCCAGCAAATCCTTGCTTTCTGTCATAAAAGGCATTGACAATTCTAGAATTTTCAATATTTTTTAGGGTCACTTGGCTTGAAGGGTCGGTAGTGCGACAAGGTACCAAAGCAGACTCATCTTCCTCAACCACGATAATATGGTCAAAGATCCCGGGGGGAGCAAAAGGAACGTTAGGGTCTGTGAAGGATACAAAACCAGAGGGTGATTATGTCAATCAGTTGCAATAAAATCTGATATAACTTGAATTTCAGTTGTTGTGAGGGGTTCAGCGGTGGTCAAAAACTGTAGGAAACTATTACATCAATTATATAGAGACATCAATTATGTATAGAATTTTCCCAAACTGGGACTGATCAGGGTCTCTGGGCCCAACAGACCTCTGCAAGGCCAGTCTAAACTTGTTCGAGAAATGTTTGCTCTGTGACTAATAGAGTAAAACATGTTCTTCTCTGCATTCTGATAATTGGCCATAATGGCAGCCATCTTGCATTCTTGCTTTGTGTGCCATCATGGAAAAATTTCCTGTCTCCTTAAAGACCCTCATTCTGAACATTTTATTACAGGCCAGTAATCAACTCCCTTAAAGACAAACTGTGCAACTGTTCCCATATGACACTCAAACTGCAAATTCCTTTGACATTACAGAAACTTGCAAAATGCAAGTGAAACCCAAACCCTGGCAGTGACCAACTACAAATAACTTAACTAAAAGCCATCTCAACCCCTTAACTCAATACAGGCTACTCAGAACCTTAATCAATTAGGAAATCAGTTTTCACTGGGTTCCCTAATATATACAGTATTACTGTCTTTTTTTGAACCAAAAGAAAGTGAGCAAGACCAACCTGGGACATAGATATAGATATCTGTGCCTTCAATCTCACCCTCCTCAGTCTGAGTGTGATTGTGGTAGCAGGTGTAGAGGCCCGTATTGGAGGCAGTAGCGTTGGTCACTTCCAGAACAGACACAAAGCGGCCGCTGTTGTTTTCTTCATTTCGAATGGCTACATTGTGCTTCTCGGCTCTCAGATCGGAATAGGGGTGCTGCCAGCTCAGTTCGCTTTCACCATTGCACGTTAATGAAAAGGAGGAGTGCAACCTCTGAACCAACTCATCCTTTTGGGGAAATATCGAGGGCAGAGGATGTTCAGCAAGAATTACCCATGGGCCTGTGCAATAAAGGAATGATGTTAAGGAAAATTCTATAAGCTCACAATGATGTTTCCAATGATGCAAAATTAACTGATTTTAGTTGAATTCATCACTAAAACACCTGCTGCCTCCTTGTTGGACAATTTAGAACAGCGCATGTCCTCTTACACAACATGTGGTCACCTGCAACCAGCAGTGCAAGGAAAGTGAAAGAAAAATAGAAAAAAACTCAAGTTACAGCCCAGAATAATGTAGCATGGATCAGTCGTATTGCTTTAATAAATGGTTTATCACCAGTTCTTTGTCCTATATGTTCTGTAACTACTCCGGCCTAGATGGGCAATGTTTTGCATGGACTACTAAACAGCCATATAAGGGTAGAACTCCACAAAGTTTTTTGTCGGACTGACGCCTGCTGACAATACGAATGCGACAAGTCGGATGGAGACGCAGGTGTCAAGATTCTAATTGCACTGAATGAAAAGTCGCAGGTAAAAACTACAGGGTCCGACTGTTGGATGAAGACGCTGCTTTCTGCGTCCACATCCACCAGTCGTGCTGCGTTGGATGAAATGTTGTTTTTAACCTGCGACTTTTCATTAAGTCCAATTAGAATCTTGATGCATGCGTCTCTATCCGACTTATCGCGTGCGTTTTGTCAGGCGGCCATCATGAAGAAAGCTCGTGGAGTTCTACCCTGACAGTTTGCATTTACAATGGGTCTTATCAAGGTCATCGAACAGCAACAGTTGCATTTTATATAGAACAAAGCCAAATTCAGCCTTTAACTTGACTGATTAATGAGTCTTCCTCATTTCCTGCATTTTGTTGTCATAACAGATTGTGCACATATGTTCAGTGATGAGCCGTTTTCATTTTATTTCCTACTTTTTTTAAACTTAAGTGGCACTCTCATTCGATGATTCAATTTAAAACAAAAAAAAATCATTTTAACTGTTTCAAAATACACAAATCATTATTTTCACACTGTCACCCCTTATGTGTGTAGCAGAGTGTAACAAAAGAATGTATATAACCATAAAAACAAGTACAGAATCTTACCTAGAATCAGGAGACACCCCAGAATAAGCGATGCCCTCGTGGTAGGCATCATGGACGGTAACAACTACAAAAAATACAGAGAGAAAAAAAATGTTTAATGTGTTCTGAATTTAGGTTCACTGCAAAATTAAAGGAGGCATACATTCCAAGCTGCTTTCTAATATACATTCATTTACATTGTTATTACAGAACTTGTAACTGTACTATTAAAAGCAGCTTTGCATTATCCCTTTCTGCACTGCTGGTCTGACTCTTGTAATATGCAGCAGTTCTTCTCAGCTTTGTTAATTGTCTCGTGCAACATTATTGCAGAGCCAGCAGGGCTGAGTGCAGAAGGAGACAGACAGACAGACAGACAACGGCTTCAATGGCATTTACACTTTATATTATATTATATTACAATATTGGGAAACAAAAGAACAATGGGAAGGTAACCAGATAGCAGCTCCCTAACACAAGATAACAGCTGCCTGGTAGATCTAAGAACAACACTCAATAGTAAAAACCCATGTCCCACTGCGACACATTCAGTTACATTGAGAAGGAAAAACAGCAGCCTGCCAGAAAGCATTTCTCTCCTAAAGTGCAGGCACAAGTCACATGACCAGGGGCAGCTGGGAAATTGAAAAAATGTCTAGCCCCATGTCAGATTTCAAAATTGAATATAAAAAAATCTGTTTGCTCTTTTGAGAAATGGATTTCAGTGCAGAATTCTGCTGGAGTAGCACTATTAACTGATGCGTTTTGAATAAAACATGGTTTCAGATGACAGGATCCCTTTAAGTGTTATATTTGGTTTCATTAACATTCGCCAACATTTGATTTTGTGGGGTTTACATCCCCTTTGATGAAAGCCAAGTGAGGTTCTTTAAGTACATAAAAAACACAGATAAGAAACAAATTACAGTTGGAGGAAAATTGATTGTTTATGTAAGATACAAAAGCATTTTGTAGCAAAATTCAACAGTGTTTTTCTGTAATCTTGTTTCTGCTTTTTCCAAAAGGCTGCAAATGCTTATTTAACCGCATAGCTTAATAAACAGTTATCACTCTACAAATGCCTTGCAAAATCTTTCCAATATAGAGCTACAGAGTCCAATGCAAGGACACCAGCATGTACAACTAGTAAGATTTTAGTAAACAGTAATTTTGGTTTAATCTTCCAGCGGGTGCTGTGGGCTCACACCTTCAATAAAGTGCTTTTTATTGTGCAATTTTCCATGGAGACAGAGTAAGTATGGTTTGTCTCTTGCACAGAATGTGGCTGGGTCTCAGCAGGAATGCGACACGTAACTCATTATGCACAGCCAGGATGTTACTGTCATAGGCACATATGGGACATCTCTTGCATATCTTACAGCATTCCATCAACCTTCTCCAGCTTTGGCTCTATATACATAGTATATACATATATGTACAGACATGCACACAGCTGCAAAAATTGCATCTCCAGCATCAGCTGCATTTATTTTTATAGTGCTTTGCAATAAATTAAACTAAACTGAGGCCTTACAATATAATTCATTCAAGGGTTCCAGTATAGAAAGAGAATTGAAGGGCCCTGCTCACAAGAGCTTACAATCTAAAGGACCCTAACCTTTTTGTTACATTTTATGTATTAAACCTTACAAACACACAAATTAAAAAAAATAGATTTTGTTTAAAAAAAGCCTAATCAAAACAAGTATCTTTAACAACTCTTTTATGCTTTGTGTCAGGAGGGGGCAACCTAATGTCGTCGGGATTTTGCTGAACTACAACCTCTGCTGCATCTGGTAACTATGAAATGTTAACTTGTGCCCCCCAAACAACGATCGCAGTTACATAGATGATACAATTGGTGCACTCTTCTTAATGGCTTTCTTAGATTGTAAGCTCCTTGGGACAGCTGTTTCCTCTAGTCTATTAATACCTAGCAGCTACGCTTTGGTGTAACCGTTCTCCCTATATATACACTCCCTTGCACTGTTACCTTTATTATATATGTACAGTACCAGTTTTCAATACTGTGTATCGATCCTATTGGGATTATGCTTCTTGCAGTAGCCAGAGCCTATAGAGCAGGGATCCCAACCTTTTTTATTTGTGAGCCACAATCAAGTGTAAAAAGAATTTGAAAGCAAAACACGCATGAAAAAAGTTTCTGGGGTGCCAAATAAGGGCTGTGATTGGCTATTGGTAGCCCCTATATGGACTGGCAGTTACAGGAGGCTCTGTTTGCCAGTACACCTGGTTTTTATGCAACCAAAACTTGCCTCCAAGCCAGAAATTCAAAAATAAGCACCTAATTTGAGGTCACTGGAAGCAACATACGAGGGGTTGGGGAGCAACATGTTGCTCACGAGCCACTGGTTGGGGATCACTGCTATAGAGCAATAGGAGTAGGACATGTGATCATTTAAATACTTCTGTGCAGCTGGTCAATTTTACCCATTCATTTTGAGAGGCGCCAGAATGAAAAGGCTATGTGTTATATACATATTTCAGAGATATTGAATCCAAAGCAAATACAGTGTTGACTTCCCAGTCTCTTTTAGATCACTGGGAACAAATGTGGAAACGGGATGGTTTTTGCACACATGGTGCTTATTTCCAAAGGTTCCATAGTAATTGGTGCCATGTGCTTAAATGCACAATCCCTCCCAACAAAGGGAGGAATTCACTTCAAAGGGACGTCACCCTCCAGACCGACTGTGTTTTATCATGTTCCAATCAGTCTGTTGTGCCCTCGTTACAAATTCTATTATCTGGTAACAAAATATGGAAAGTGGGTATTATTGTACCAATAAACTAGCTTGGAAAGCTTTGACAGCGGCTGGAATAAAGTTAGTGAAGGTGATCAGTGTTAACCCTTAGGGTAAGGTCACACTGGGAGATTCGGGGAGATTTAGTCGCCCGGCGACTAATTGCCTCTTCTTTGGGATGACTAATCTCCCCGAATTGCTTCCCCCTGTCTTCCGCCTGCTAAAATGAAAAATCGCCTGCGGCATGGCACTCGCTGCGATTCATTTTCCGAAGTTGCCTCACAAATGCCATGCCAGCAGCCGATTTTTCATTCTAGCAGGCGGAAGACAGGGGGAAGCAGTTTGGGAAGATTAGTAACCCCAAAGAAGAGGCGATAAGTCACCTGGCGACTAAATCTCCCCGAATCTCCCAGTGTGACCTTACCCTTAGAATTCCAAACTGTGATGATGCCTCTTACAATGATAGCAGGAAATAATTTATGGAAAACCAGTATAGATCTGGGGTTGCCTCCAGCTGTTGTCGAACTACAATTCCCAACACTCACTCATAGCCTTTTAACAAAGGCTATAACAAGTCGTGTTGGAGTTCTGTAACCTGTATAAAAGCACTCACCCTGCAGCCTTCATATTATATCTTTATTATCTCATATCCAGTTGTATATGATGCCATGCATACAACGAATAGAAAGATTTCATTCCCACTGCGGCAACAGTCTATCATTTTAGGTGTTTTGAACTGCTAAATACAAAACAGGAAACCTCAAACGTTTGTAAAGATCTCTAAAGCTACATCACCGCTTTGGATTTTTATATCCTAAATAACAGAATACCAGTGAATATTTTATTATGCCACGTAAGTATTTCCAGCAGGAAAGCCATGCATAAAGCAGTGTACAATAGAAGTAGTGTGAAACAACACAAAACAAAGCCCACTAGAGGTCACTGTTACCCTTTCTTCTCTTGGCTGCAATGAAAGCGAATGTCCGTGGCTGGTCAATTGAACAGCTGGGTATTACAATTTACTAAATGATAAGACAAATAATGACTCCACGGATAAGACAACAAACAACACCAGCTGTTGCCATTGATGCTAGGGGCAAATCACATGCATTTATAATCCATCAAATGTACTCTACTGAATATATGTGATACACAGAAAAATACTCTACTGTATAACAGATATTAGCCTGCAGCACAGAGACAATATACCATATACTATGTATTAATCTAACTACCACTGGGTCACCCTGCAACATACACTGCACTGCTGGTGGGCTGTGGGCAAACTACTATTGTTAGCTCTCCAACTACAACTCTAGTTAGAGTCTGTTAGTGGGTGCTGGGAGTTGAAGATACAATCAATCCCTCAGTGACAAATGTATCCCTAATAAAGAGAAGCTTATCTGCTGGGCAAAATAGGGTTTCTTTAAATTCCTTCTGCGGGGTCTGGGCACATTCCTTTGCTTGCACCCGCAGAGAGGTCTGTCTACTAAGGCAAGAGCAGAGACTCTTTGCAGACTTATGTGCCCATTAGACTCTATTGATCCATACATTTCCTTTATGCCTGGCCCAGAAACAACCAGAAAACTTAAATCCAAATGGCCTATTCCTCCCGACCTGCCAAGCTCACCGTTATTTAAGCCATATAAAGACGATAGAGTGCCAGAATACTCTTCACAATATTCTTTATCTGGGACAATGGCAATGTTATGCTCCAATGCCTCCTTAGAACAATCAGAGTGGATACACAAAAAGACAGCACTAAGCCTGCAGGCTTCCTCCATGTATACTACTGTATGTATTAATTCCACACTATTCTACAATAAAGTGGAACAAATGTCTACATAGTTAAATGGGACAGAGTATCTAATTTGTGTAAGGTGGTGACATTGTACACACAAGGTCTTTCTTTCTTTCTTTCTTTCTTTCTTTCTTTTTTATTGATACTTGGCATGGGGGAAGACACGTTTAGAAACCTTACAAAACTGAACCCAATAAAAATATATCACTGTATATTAAATGATTAATGTATTCTACATCTACAGGCTAAAGTCTAGTAATGCTTGTCAATGAGCAGATGGGGCAGCCCATTTATTAATGAAAAAGCATTTTTTGTTATAATCCTTTTGAAATCATTTATTAGTGGGGACCAAAGTATTTCAGATTGGTGCCAAGCTCTCCAGTTCTCTCCCAGCCTAGCAATTTACCCACTTAGTCTATATATATATATATATATATATATATGTTATATATAGTCTGTATATATATATGTATATTTTAGCAAAAAGCTTACATTTTACAATCTGGAAGGGTTTAGTGTATAAAATGGAAATGGAGAGTTTGTGAGCCTCTGGGGGATGAAATATCATTAATAGGGCTGACTGACCAGTGTTTCGGTTCTCACAAGGGAGCCTTTATCTCACCCCCCATAATAGCTCCCATGTGGCAGCCTAAAACATGACTCAAAGTTCCTAAATAAAACAAGCTGTATCTGGTAGAATGGCAGGACATTTCCAATACAATCATATCAGGGATGGACAAACAGCAAGTTATTGATGAACTGCAACTCCCAGAATGCCTTGGACAGCCAAGTTGTAGTTTAGCCACAGCTGGAGTATGGACAACCCCTAAATTCCATATTTTTACCCTTTTTATTGGGGCCCTAGTGTCTCAAGCAGCATCTAACTCCAGACCCAGGGTGAATAATAAGTAATTGTGTAATGTTACCCCAAGTTTGCAGCTTTATTTAATGATGAACCAAAGTACATCAAAATAGTCATACAGAATTCCCTTAGTGAATAGGGAGTACTGATGTGAGCATAAAAATCTGTTAATGATCTCAAAGCACCCGCAGGGGGCAGTAGAGCACTTTGCAGCAATTCCTTGCATCTCTATCTACACAACAAGGAACTCGGGCACCAGCCTTATCCAGCACACCCCCAGCACCACCCAAATCTGCCTCCTTTTATCATTGCGTCAACTGCCCACGCCACCCCGGGACAATTTGTTTTTCTTTTTGTCTGTCAAAAACCACAGTGTTTTGCAACTGGTGCCAATCTGTCTCCCCAAACGTGTGCTGTTGTGATAGCGTTTAGTAACTCTGTTATATCAAACCCCTCAGCATTACTTTGTAACCGAGTAAATGAAAAACTTTAAAGCTATGAACCATATTTAAGGGAAGCCTTGTCACAACATTTTTATGTTTTATATTTTGTATTTATACTATATTGTGCTCCTCTCCTGTCTGGCATATCAGCTGTGGTTGTTTTATTTTTTTTCACAAACCCATAAATACATCAACTGCAACAACTGCTAAAAGTATTCCTGATTCAAAAACAAAGGGTAGCCATGATCTAACAACAAGACATCCCTGAAACAATAGCTAATAATATCAAATAACTAAATTAATGTTTTCCATTAATGAGATGGGCAATTTTAAAGCCAAAAAGTGCAGAACTGGGTTTGGGAATTGTATAGTAACGGTGCTGAATATGTGAGTATGGGAATTAAATCGGAAAGAAATAAGTGAGGCAGATGTGCTGTTCCCAATCTGCAGTCCCTCCTATGACAGCAGAGTCAGAATAGAATACCTCCAGTTATTTGGGTACCGTTGTTATTTCCCTCTTCCCTCTAATGTGCAGCCAGCATAGGGATTCAAAATGTTAGGTTCTACCTATAACAGAAGCAGGGGGCTCCAGGACACAATCAGGACCATTATCAGCCTGAATGAGCTCCAGACCATTCCTCCCTCCACTGGGCACATCTGGAAGAGAGGTGGGGGGAGTAAATTGGACCCTGCTCATAATGTTTTCCATACGCCAACTCTGGCGTCTCCCCCCTCCTCTGTGGCAATATATTCAGCCCACCTTGATGCTATCAGCCTGTTTATATGTGGAAGCAAATGATTCCACTGACTCCCACACAAGAGCTTGGTGCATTCTTGTTTACCAGTTGCTGCCAGGTCATTCCACAAACAAGTCAAGCCCAGGGAAACTTTGCTTTCCCCAGAAAACATGCATAATAACTATACAAAATAAATTAAGAAAAAAACTCCAATCAGTCAGCCCTGTTTATTTATAATTAACTGTACATCAGGACTAATTGGATTTGTCCCACTCACTGATTAAATGGAATTAACTTAATGAACAGAGTAGACTCCATGCTGGGACATCTCACTCTCTCCCTGTAGTCTAGACTTGGATATACATTTTAGGTCCCTGCATAATGCCAATGAAATGTGTATCCTATACAAACCATAGCTGACCCTGCAGGTTGTGCCAAGGAAGAGGTATGGGTGCCATCTCCATCTGCATAGACACTGGGCTACTATTGGGCTCTGAGAAGCCTGACATTGCAGTCAGCAGATGTTCTGCTAACCACTAATAAACTATTCCCTTATCTTATCTAATTCTCTTTATTGCCACATGGGCCCACTGCAGTCATAAGGATCAGCAGCCTGTGGCTTTTCAGTTGAAACTGAACTACAATTTACAGCATCTTAGGATAATGGGAGTTGTAGTACAAAACAACATTTCACAAATCCTGTTGAACTACAAGTTTATCCATATATGCAACAATTGTGCAAGCCCTTTGTCTACATAGAGGATACACATAATAATTACTGGTTCAATTCATTCCATGGAAAGTTATTTTCTCCATACAATAGTCACATGTATAACAGAACAGAACCTGGGTAACACAATAGTGCTGCATCTGCACAGGAGCCCATCCAAATTTGTTCAGCAAAAGCGCAGAGAGAGACAACTGTCTGGCTCGTGTCTATAGGGGAACTGCCAATATGAGCGATTTCTGAGCGCTTCTGAGCAACTTCTAGTAAAAAGGGGCCATGAAGTCACTATTCTATTGTGAGAGATAGAGCGAAGGATTCGCAGAGTAAGGTCTAATGCTGGGTTAAGTGCGCGCAAAAATGTAAGATGTGCCAAGTGCGCGCCATGATATAACCTTGGCACTGTGGGCGCCATAAAGTTGCACTATTAGAGAAGATTTGGGCAAAGCGTAGAATTTTAAGGGGGTACAGGGATGGGGCTGAGGAATAGTGAGCTGGCAGCTTCCCCTGTAACTCCATGGGGGTTCTAAAACCAAATAACCCCGGCTTTGTCTTGAGCTAATTGGTCGGGACAACTGGAAATCGCAAGACAGACAAGGCAAGTACAAGGCAGGAATCCTCACCGAATGGCATAATAAAAGCCAACAGGGCAGCAGACAATATACAAGTCGCAGGGAATGGAAACAACAGGCGTCATTGCGCGCAGCTCTGTCCCGACTTCACACAAAGGCAGAAATAAACCGGTACTTTCTTACCTGTATCCAGCGGGGTCTCTCAGCCACACACCCCCAAACACAAAATGATTAGGAATAAATTATCCGGTAATAGAATGGCCCCCCAAATTTCCTCCCTTAGACAAAATAGTGTACAATCCAAAAAATGGTCAAAATAATATTCCCCTGGATTCTTCTCAGCTCCAGAAAAGTTCTTAAATGTCACTACCAACAGTGACCCCAGAAACTGCCCCGCCGACAACTCAAGGAATAGCGGCCCCCAGCTCAGCAATCCTCCAATTTAGCGCTCGGCAAAGGCAGATCCTTATTGTACATCCAACCCGTATGGAGTCGAGCAAAAGGCAATGAGGGAGAAGCTTGGAAAGTTGCCCAACTCCCATCCTTAGCCGTTATATGGTGATGGCACCTCCTCCAGCTTCAGGCTCCTCTTGGTCAATCCCAATGGAAGTCATTTCAATATCCACATCAGTGTGAAGCATCTGTGTGCCCAGAAAGTGAGGGACCGTCCCTGACTCTACAGTTATTTGTTCTACCCAACTCATAACCAATAGGCACTGCCCAGTCCTGGCACCGAAATACAAACTACAACCTTGCACCTAATATCCCCCCTAGTAACCTTGCATCTAATATCCCCCTAGCAACCTTGCACCTAATATCCCCCCTAGCAACCTTGCACCTAATATCCCCCCCCGCACACTAAGACAACTACATATAATTAATCGTTCTGCACATCCATAGTTTTGCCTGTATAAGCGCAAAGTAATTGCCTCTTACCTTTTCACTATGTAAAAGTCAATAATAAATCCCAATAAGAAAAATAAAAGTAAAAAAAAACAATGTATATGTGTGTGTGGATATCCCAGGGTCCAGCAGATGTGTCTCCTTCTCCTTCTTACATGCAACAGACTGGGACCCAGAGCCTTGTAATTGATTCAATGTTTCAGCCAAACCTTCCAAAACTCATCTGCCTTAAGTAAATAGCTGTCACAACCTCCTCCCACTCCTCCACAGTAAAAGCCCCCTCAAGCAGAGAAGCCCAGCCTGTGCAACGCAACTGACTTTTATTCTGATGCTGCACTCATCTAAGAAACCTTATAGGGTTCATTTATCAACACAGGGCAAATTTGCCCATGGGCAGTTACCTATAGCAACCAATCTGTGATTAGCCTTTAAAGCCAGCTGCAAGTAGAACAATGAATGTAGCAATTTGATTGGGTTACTGCCCATGGGCAAAATTGCCCATTGTTGATAAATGAGCCCCATAGACTTTTGCGCTGCACTTTTACTAAATTGAAGAACGTTCTTGGGTCCAAGGGAAGGATCTATCTAAGCACATAACGTTACGTTTATGCTGCTCTGTCCTAACATCCTCCTCCATATTCCAGGGCAAGGAACAGAAGAATCAAGAGAGAAGTGTCTAGACTGCAGATTACATGAATATATCAGTATTTGAGCCCTAGGGGAAATACATGGTTTTATTTAGGGTGCACTGGAAAGACAATAGCGCTGTATTATTTCTAGAAGGAAATTCATTATTTATAGTCCTATAAATGTGGTTTAGTGCACTGAATTATATAGTAATAATAACAGTATTCAGTCAAATTATTAAAGATATTGCTTCAGGACAGAGGCAGCTTTGAGTATGGGATGCGCATTCAGGATATTTTGTATGAAAGAGTCCAGTGGGGGCTCATTTATCAACACTGGGCAAATTTGTCCATGGGCAGTTACCTATAGCAACCAATCAGTGATAAGCGTTTTAAACAATGTATGCAGCAATCTGATTTGTTGCCATGGGTTACTAACCATGGGCAAATTTGCCCAGTGTTGATAAATACTGTATCTGTGCATCTGTCACAATCTCTGATCTCCCATAATAAATTCTGCCTGTTTCCTGCTGTGGCTGCCAGGGGGCGCTGTTGCTCCAAAGAAGACTTTCTGGGGTTAACTCGCCCACCAGAGAATACTTTAATTACATCCATGTGTTTAAAAATACAGAAATTCAAGTTTTAAGCGCAAATGACCTTACTCCAACGAGCAGCGCGAAGTCTGTTACAAGGGGGGGGGGAGGGCACAATGTTGTTTTTTTTTATTTCTCTTTCTCTATATATTTCTGCCTGTAGTTAACCTGTGGCTTTCCAGATGTAGTTAAACTATACATGTCCCAGGACAGCTGGATTTTGCAACTCAATATTTGTTGGGGAGTCACAATTTTTGAATACTGTAAAGAAGTAGTTACAAATAACTTTAAAACATTTTAACAATGCTTAATCAATTAATCTTCATTAAAACATCATTTATAGCATTATTTAAAATATAACACTAACAAGTAATAAATAAATTCACCTGGCATGAATTCGCAGCGAATTTTCGTGTTTTGCCGCCGGCGAATAAAATCTCCTGGTGAAAATTCGCCGGCGTCAATTTCCGATTTACATGTGAAAACGTTCAAATTGCTCAGTTTTTCCGTGAAAACATTCGAATCGCTCGATTTTTTTTTTTTGAATTGCGCCATTTTTTCGTGAAAACGTTCAAATCTCAAGATTTTTTTGTGAAAACGTTCGCATTTCACGATCTTTATCGTGAACTTTCTGATTACTTTTAAATGATTTTTATTGTTTTTCCAAGTTAAACAAGCAGAAACCTTGACAAAAGATGAAGGCTGAACAGTGAGCCTCATTCAGTTATAACTTTCCGATTTTTCGCACATTTTTTGCCGTTTGCGGTAAACTCGCGGATTTTTCGACGAAGCTAAACGGGAGTATTCGCCCATCACTACTAACTAGCAGCACAAACAGGGGTGTTGCCATAATTTATGGTTCACAAGAGCTTACAATCTAAAGTCTAAAGAATGTACATTTTGGGAGTGTTTTATGCAACAGGACAGATGTATGGGGACACAGATCAGGTTGTTGTTTACTAGTAGCCCTCAGCTGTGACTTTGCACTACACTACATCTCTACTCCGGGTGAGTGTCCAGCGCTGCTATTGCTTCCATATGCTTGTGCAGGAAATAATTGGAGGCTAATATATGAACAGTCTATTGACAGGAATGCTAACAGAATCCCGTATTCCTTCTATGTGACTTGCATTGATATAGTCAAGAACAAGAATCACAAGGGGAGCATAGTAAGCAATATGCCCCCAGTACATGGTACAAAACCCACAACAGGTTGTACATACACATTGTATTTCTGTAATTTTTACCAGTTCTATATATATATATATATATATATATACATACAGTATATATGTATATATATATATATATATATATATATATATATATATATATATACAGTATATATATTTATACAGTACATATATATATATATATATATATATATATATATATATATATATATATATATAAGAGTATCTGCACTCCAATACCAAAACAATATATTTTGGGGTGCTCACTGCTCAGTTACAACTTGCATATTGAAAACCTTTAAAACCCTTAAAAAAAAAAAGTCAATCTTTTATTTCTAACACATTGTATAAAAGTCCAATGTTTCCGTCCTCATTAGGACCTTTCTCAATGAGGACCGAAACGTTGCATTTGTGTTGTTGGCCAATGTGGTAGAAATAAAAGATAGACGTTTTTTTAAGGGTGTGCCAGTTTTAAAGTTTTTATATACATAATTCTTCTCAAATAGTAACAGGCCAATTTGTGGGCAGATATTGGTCAGGAGGGCCCATTGAGGGCCCCAGATAAGTTGCCAAATTGAATATGACCACCTTTACAGTTTGGTGCCTTCGTTGCAGCCACATTAGCCCATACAGAGCATGCTCCTTGGCTTGAAGCTTTCCTAAAGTCTTTCACAGAACAACAGTTACAATTTGATCCATTAGTTGCTGGTATTCCCCAAGCTGCTGCTGCTGAGAAAAACCTGCAACTAATGTTGCAAATTGTAACAGGTCAGATAACTGGTGACTAGACTTAATGAGCTGCTACAACCAAAAAGTAGAATGCAACTTGAAACAAAAACAATATATGTAGTGTACTATTTAAAGAGCAAAAGGGTGCTTTAAAGGGGTTGTTCACCTTCCAAACACTCTTTCAATTCTGTTGTTTTTAGATTGTTCCCCAGAAATAAAGACTTTTCCCAATAACTTTCCATTATTTATTTTTTACAGTTTTTCCAAAAAGTTTAAAATTGAATGTCCCTATCTCTGTTATTTCAGTCTGGCAGCTCAGTAATTCAGGTGCAGACTGAACTGCTGGACTATTACAATTTTGCAACATTTAGTTCATACAATTAGTTGATCCATTTCTCAGCAGCATCTCCGGAGTATTAGCAACTATTGTATCAATTCTAACAGCTGTCTGTAATGAAACCCAGGGATTCTGCTCAGCAGGGACAAAGATAAGAAATGTATCAACTAAATATCAATTTAGAACAGTTTACAGGGTCGGCGACCCCCCCTCCCAGAGCTGCTTCAGAAGGTGGAAAAAGACACTTGACACTTCAATATAAGAAAAAAAGTCACATATAGAAAACATTCCTCCCAACTGTCCCTTTTTCAGAGGGACAGTCCCTCTTTTGACAGCTCAACCTGCAGTCCCTCATTTGTACTGGAAAGTCCCTATTTCCTCTGCGCTGAACAGCCAGAAAAAGAAAGTTTCTCACTTGATTGGCTTTTAGCAGAGAGCAAAGAACAGCTAAAAGGTGCAAACAAGATACTTTGTAACAATTTTGAGACACAAAAAAAATCAGTTTAGATAAGGAGAAATATTTTCAAACTTTTCATAACCTGCCAAATTTTGTAAAATGAACATGGTAATTAGGGGGTGTGGCCACAGAAAGGGGCATGCTCAAAAAAAATTCGCTGTTCTACGTGTGAAAACATTTTTTGTACCTCTTTTTACTTCCAAAATGTTGGGAGGTATGAGAAAATAGAAAGTCATTGGAAAAAGTCATTATTTCTGGGGATCTATCTGAAAACAACGAGTTGTTTGAAGGTGAACCACCCCTTTAAATCTGAAACCTGCATCACCAAAGCTGGCCAAGCTCATACAAATCCACTCATTCAGGCAGGTTGCCCATGTACCAGCAGCTTTCGTATATGTACATTTATTGGGGTGGTCCTAACTAGGATATGCTGATTTGTTGTTAAACCTTATAATGGAGATTTGACAATAGAACCAGCATCTACTGCAGAATTAAAACTCAATTTGAGAGAGGCATCTGTATAGCTTTGATCATGTGTGGTGCTGCAGCTTTTGCAAAGCATGTTTGCACTCACAGAGACCCTTGCCCACAGAGCTTACAATCTAAGCTTTGGTACCTAAGTCATTAACAAACAGTAAAACAGGAATTATACTGAGGCTTTTCTTGTATCTGCAATAAATCTTATACTAGTCTATTTTAGAAGGCAATCTAAATAACAAGCTAACCCTATAACTAATGTTACAGACACCATTCAATGGCAGCAAGAATTCACCGGCACACAGGTAATGCAAGCAGGTTATACCTTGCTAAGTGTTTATTGCAGCATGCAACGTTTCGGGTTTGCCCCCTTTATCAAGCATCGGCAACCCCGAAACGTTGCATGCTGCAATGAACACTTAGCAATAGGGATGCACCGAATCCAGGATTCGGTTCCGGATTCGGCCAAGATTCAGCCTTTTTCAGCAGGATTCGGATTCGGCCGGATCCTTCTGCCCGTCCGAACAGAATCCGAATCCTAATTTGCATATGCAAATTAGGGATGGGGAGGGAAATCACGTGACTTTTCGTCACAAAACAAGGAAGTACATTTTTTTCCCCCTTCCCATCCCTAATTTGCATATGCAAATTAGGGTTCGGATTCGGTTCGGTATTCGGCTGAATCTTTCACAAAGGATTCGGGGGGTCGGCCGAATCCAAAATAGTGGATTCGGTGCATCCCTACTTAGCAAGGTATAACCTGCTTGCATTACCTGTGTGCCGGTGAATTCTTGCTGCCATTGGATCGCGAGGTTGCCGTTTCCTCATTTTGCTGTGCACCAGGGATCTCTATCGCTGGGAGGGCCAGGGTGTGCGAGTACTCACTGGATCGTTCTACCACAGACACCATTCAGCCATAACTCCAAGAGTATCTGCATCAGCATAAAAGCGTGCACCCCAAATCTAACACTAACTGACCATTTCCTTTTTAGTATCGCGGAGAAGAAATAGACATCCCCCAAATCTCACCCATACTGGCCTCCAGGCCACACATTGCAGTGCAGAACTGTCTGTTGTATAGAGTTGGGGGACACTCTATTAACTGCTGTCAAGAGGTTTTAGTTGCCAAGGATCATAGGTCCTGCCATTTGGGTGCATGTGACTCACCAAGGGGTTACAATAAACACATTTTTTTTTTCAACTGTTTGTGGTATCATATGAACCAGTCATTTCATAAAATCAGATAGGGGTCAGATCAACTCAACAGGGCTCTCAGGCCTTGTCCCTGTAATTTATAGGGATCACAAAAATCAGCCAGAGGTCACCATGAACTACCAGCTACCAGGAAACATTCGTTCAACCACTCATCATAGCAAATCAAACACAGATCATAAACAATCATCAAGGAGGTCACACAAACGCAAACAGCATGGCCTTGGCCTGCAGTCTATAGTGGTGCCGAGTAGTATTAATCTTTATTTCTATATGTTTAAATTTTCTCATCAGCACGGGAATAGTACATAGTATATACTACGTATGTTCTGCGTATTACAGACACAATATGCTGATCAGTTAATACTGTCGCTACCTGCGAAAATCTGGTGTTGCTGCTCCCGACCTCCCTCTCCAACCCCTCCATCTCCAAAAAAAAAGGTACGGCTGGGGTGGAGGGCCTGGAGGGGGATTTTCAAACCAGTCTGACCCTGAGAGCAATCAACATCTCTGGATTGCAGAGAAGGAGGCCAGCATGGAATGGGTTAAACAATTTATGTGGACATGTGTATATCATCTATATATCATGTAGGGAGTAACATATTAAAGGAAAACTAAACCCTAAAAATGATTATCGCTAGAAATACCATATTTTACATATTGAAGTTATTGAAGTTCAGCATCTTTATAGTACTAATGATCTAGGGATTCAAAGTTGTCACAGGAATTTCCCATTTTAGAGTAGTTAGGAGTGTCTGTGACACGCACATGCTCAGTGTGGTCATTGATCCTATTTTATATATATATATATATATATATATATATATATATTGTGGGTCTGCTCTGCCTCAAGTTCTTGGCCCCAGTTACATCATTTCTCACGGTCATTAATATCAAGCTCAATTGGCACAAGTGAATGAAGTTTCTAATGGAACCCTAGTATTATTGGCAGTCCAGGCTGGTAGGGTTTCTTAACTTTTCGAGCACAGTTGCGCAAATCATCAGAGCAGGCTAAAGGGGTACATTGGCACTGCTAGGAATATGTATAACTGCAAGCACCTTACTGAATAGCATCTATGTATGAATGTATGTTTTGTATAGATTCCAGCACTTCTCACTTGCGCTTGTGTTCATAAATGACCTGTCTGTCCTCATTCTTTGTCAGGTTTTGTTGACCTGTAAATATAGGGAGAGCAGAGCAGACTTACAACAGGAGTCAGGCTAATACAGTAACTGTATGGATCTGTCAGGGTTGGATTCATATACAACATTTTTGCCACTTTCCCAAAGCAGTAGACTTATAAACACAATAAAGCATTTGATATTAAGTTGTAATACATTTTGACTGCTTAAGTTGCTAAAAATTCAAAGTATGTGCTTGAGAGCAATAAAACTATGACAATGGAATGGCTGCTGCTGTCATTAACCAACATTCCTTACCAGTGACGGTCCCACAACATGCAATATATATTATTTTACAGTGTCCTTTATATGGATAGTATAACAAGGCATTTTACGCCTGGTGTTGTGCAACAAAAGGGCAAGTCACAGCTTCCTAATGACTTCTAATAATTGCCACCTCCGAGGGTTTCAGCACTGAGAGGTAACATGATTAGATTAGCATATCTGGGCTTGTAGTGGAGATTTCATTTAAATGGGAGACCCTGCCTGTATGTCAAACACCAGGGGGTGGGCCCTGGAGCCAGATGTGAGGACACCGAGATCTTTGCATGAAAAGAAATGTACTAGGAGCCTCTCAGCTACAAATTCCCTTCTGTTTGTAATTACTTGATTCATCTGGAGTCATTTTGCAACTCTGCCCCCTCACAAACATTTATTGCAGAACATGGGAGATTGTGCCGCTGTGGTTGCCTCTGCTTCTTCGAATTGGGCCGGGGATTAAGGGAAGGCTGGTAAGGGTCCAGCTGGGCCAGGGATGCCCTTGATTGAAGTATGAATTACATTTGTGTAATAATTGTTCCTTTTGTCCCTTGGAGATGTCCATATTGTGTCTCTCATGCTGTGTCTGAACTCCCAGCATCCATAGAAACATATAACTAACTATACAGTAGTGATGTATGAGAAAACTTCGACCCACGCCCGACTCTAACTTGCGCCCACTTGTATCTAGCCTCCATTTATAAACCTGCGCCGTGCCGTCGATGACATCACAAAGGGGCGGGCGGGCGGCACGCGTCTATAAAACCGGAAGCCGTCAGTGTAAGGTCATGGATGGGCCGAGCAAGCAGAAGAGCTCAACCCAAACTCACCCGCAATTTCAAGGGGTGTGTTGAGGTTGGGCCGAACCTGCCCAAGCTGCAGCTAAACCATGTCGTGAGAAAGGTCCAAACAGGACCAAAAAAATAAATTTTTCTTTATTTTAACTGAATTATGAAGCCCTGGAGTGCGTCTGTTCCAGAGACACTATATATATATATATATATATATATATATATATATATATATATATATATATATAAACAAACGGGTTGGTGCACGCAGAGTACCAAAATAAAGCCTTGGTGCAAGAGCAAAATCAAGTATCTAAATAGACAAAAGGGAGTCCGCACTCAAAGGTCTTGTGAAGAAAAAAATATGTGTAAGGTGGCGATGTACGTCACCGAGTGAAGTAAAGCTTTCCCTGTTGCTGAGCAACAGGAGGGCCGAACACTTGACGTTTCCGCTACATAATGACGTTTTTGCGCTGAATGACTCGAGATACGGTGCTCGTTACACTTTACTATTTGGTTACGTGTTTGTGGACCTGTGATACCTGGTAACGTATACCCGTTGCTGACCAAGTCTGACAAACCGCTTTGACTAGCGGTGAAGTGAGCAGTATGTCTAGCTGGGGTCTCCGCTTGGGTAGATATAGACACGAGCGGCTTCTGGATGAATAACCATGTGAGCATGAGCGGACGGGCAATAGAGCGCTGCAGCACCATTTGTGTTAGGCCACCTTGCCTATATGTGTTTTACCGTACCTGGTAATGGAGGCGATAATCGAATACCCGGCATTTTCTGCAGGATCTCTATGTTGGTGACAGTATAGAGGTAAGGCGCTTGATCTTGTGCTAACATCGACCAGATCGCCTCTATTTTTAAGCTTCACTATTTTTAAGTTTTGCCACTATATCACTGAATCACGCCATAAAACTATTTTTCCCCCCTTGGGGGAAGTACACTATTGTTTTTTGTATATATATGGTTAACACCACTAAAGTATACCCAGTACTTTTCCATTAATGACGTCACTTAATTATACACGCCCAGCACTAGCGTCATATTGAGCTTTGGCGCTTCTTTTGAAAATTGGTTTGTGTACTTATAGCTGTATGTTTGTTTGGCTTCCACTTCCTGAAGACGGCTCACGTTTTCGAGCCGAAACGTTGATTAAACATATTTTTTTCTTCACAAGACCTTTGAGTGCGGACTCCCTTTTGTCTATATATATATATATATATATATATATATATATATATATATATATATAGGTATGAGCACTGTCACATCCACGGGTGAATATGGACAGTATTTTTTCACTACTTACCAAATACATGTGTTACGGCACTATAAGGGGAAGTGGCCCCAGTGGTGGATAAACTATATACACTCTTACTATGACTCACTAATGACTGTATGACGTCACTGATTGGGTGTTTGGCGCCATTTTAGGGTTTAAATTCAGTTTGTTTGTTGTGCACTGTGTACCCCACCTGAGAAAGGTTCTCGTATTTGGAACCGAAACGTCGAATAAATATTTTTACCACTTTTGGCATTCATAAGTCCTGTGTGGTGCGGTTGATTGAGATTGGCGTATATATATATATATATATATATATATATATATATATATATATATATATACGCAAGCCTTTTCCTAATGTCCCCTTTAAATGCAAGACTCATTGAACAAAAACTGTGAAAACTGAGTACAGTTATTTAGTTGGCCCTAAACCAACTCCAAGCGAGTCTAATAACAATGGGGATTAGGGAAAGATTATGAAAATAAATGTAAAGCTCCTTGTCACTATAGAAACTTTAGAAACATCAACATCGAATAATTGCAAATTCCAGTTGGAGTTTACTAGCCTGCAACTTTTGGCAACCAACCCCCACTCACAGGTAGTAGGGCAGGGGACGTGTCCCTTGTGGGTCTCATACTGTACAATGGATATCAAAGGAGCTTCTTGTGCTGCTGTCAGACAGTACTGGCCAAACTGTGTGGTCCTTTGTGGGGCTGGTGTTGAAAAGTCCTAACAAGGCTCTACAGTTGGGGGGTTTGTGTATTTCCTTGTTATCTGTACATGTGCCTGCCGCTGCCCGGGGAATATGTGTACCATATGTGCCCTGGGGTGTCGTAGCCCAGGTTGCCCTGTCACTATCATAACTGCCTTTGGCCATTTGCTGTGATGAGTTCCCCCCACGGAGACTATTTCCATCCCCCTGCTACACAAGTGTCAAATGAATAGGCTCATTCTGCGGTACAAACTCAGGGTTTTAGCAGATGTGGCTTTGGGTAGATCAACCAGCCAACTGACTACAATATGGCAAAATGAACCAGGCACTTCATTGTCACATGATTTGTGTGAATTTAAATGCTGTTTGTAAAGTCTGTGCGTCTGTTCCTCAGTACTTGTGCCTTGCACCAAATTGCAACTGGACGGTCAAGCGATTGAAGAAACAGTTACTGACCCCGCTGATTTTCTCACCAATATATTGCTCTTGTTTGCTGCATAATGACGTTAAAAAAAGCTGTTTTTTCCCACCAGTGGGTTTTTGCCATAAGATAAAAGCTTGCCAGGTTATAGGAGGTGAGCTTTTTTATTTTAGTAAAAAACCTGTTCATGAAAAAAAAAAGTTATTATGCAGCAGGCCAGATCAACTGATTGCTGAAAAAGCAAGTGAGATCAGGAACATACATTTCTTCAATCCAAAATGGATCTACATATGCTAATTGAAAAAAAACCACACATTGCACTGATAAGCCCCAATAAACATGAAACCGGTTTGCATTTAAGAATCTGATCAGCATACTGCCCTGTCTGGGCTTTCAAATCCAGTGGGTGAGGCTCAGTCTTGAGGGTGTTCTATGTCAATGGAACAATCCTGGTCTTCCTTTCCACTAATATAATGACTAAGATTGGACCACATTTAGGGTGGCCACCTGGCAGGTATTTTACCGGACTGGCCGGTAAAAATGATGGTTGATCCCAATGTTATTAATAGGGAAAACAGATAAATATATAGGAAGGCCGGTATTTTATTCCAGAAAAGGTGGCAACCCTAGTCACATCCAAAAGTGAATGCTGAAATATGAGGTGTCCCTATTGAGAATAGGTTTCTTTTTTAGATAAACTAGACTAAACTGGTGAGCATTGGCCAATATGAGGCAGTTTATTAATTTATTGTTCTGCTGTATAGTGCTTTGCTCTCAATGAGCACTATACAAATAAAAATATGCATACATACATATAGTTTGTTCTGATAACAAACAATGCAGCTCTTGGAAGCCTGTGAGTGCAAAGCTATGTGTAAGGTGAGATGATACCAGGCCTGTATCAGGGTGTAAGGTTTTATGACATAGTGACATAGTGACTGGGAATCTGTATTATTGCTACACCTTTCATTCATAAAATACATGTTCCGACTCTGGCTCACACTGTACAATACCTGACCATGGGATGAATAAGATGACATGCTCAAGAGCTTGCAATCAGAACAGTAATGTAAATCGGGTCATTCATTGCATGCCAGCATGTGCATGTATTATTCTGATGTTATGGCTGCCTGCAGCTCCTTCTCCCCTCCACACCAGATACATGTGCATCAACTGGGGAATTATTATAGCATATCCGATCCCTGAACCCACCAATATCCACAGTACACGGATATTATTAGGGATTGATGGACCACCATACAATAGACACACTGGTAATTATAAATGTTCATATAATTTTATTGACGTAACCAAATTAGAAATGTTAGATAGACACAGAATTAGACTGGGCCGTCAGGACACCAGGCAAAAACCCATTGAGATCGGCTCTTTTGTGCCCGGTGGCCAAGACCCGCTCCCTGCACTCCCTCTCCTAACTCCCTTTCCAGACACTGGCAGTTACGCAGGCGTGCTGGGGGCGGACCGACAGGTGGAGGAATAGAGAGGACTTTATGGCTGAGGGGGATTGTGTGGGGGGCCCCTGAGGCTGCAGGCCCCAGTCCGACGCTGGATAGATAGATAGATAGATAGATAGATAGATAGATAGATAGATAGATAGATAGATAGATAGATAGATAGATAGATAGATAGGGACTGTAAGCACAGGCAGCTTCCTATGTATTATTCTCTGTGTATTCTAATGTGTATTGTTCTATGTGTGTTGTGGCCTCAGCAAGTTAAGGGTGAGAAGTGCACCTATTAAACTGGCCAGGGCACCAATACACAAACTAGCAGACTGCTACACACAGCTTTACCCATTTATTTATGTATGCCCATCACAGCTGAGAGAGGAGAGATCAAAGAATCCGCTGATTGAGGTTTGGATAAAGTAAAAGGTTCTCTAGTCTGGCTGCTCATAGTGAATAATAAAGATATAATTTACCCTCATTACTCCTGATGTGTCTAGACTGCTTTGCTCTGTAAATGAATGCTAAGCCATTTTACATCAAAGATGCAGAAGGCGACTGTACATTATTTTCTGGCACAATTAGGGGACCTGCTTTTCGCACTCTTTTTGTAGAACTACATCTCCCTGCAGCTCCTATGTGCCTTGGCTAATGTTATTCTTTTTTCATGTATTCATATGAACAATGAAGGGTTGTAGAATAAAACAGAAAGACTAAGTGGCCAGTCTTGCAAACTACAGGCTTTGGGATATTATTATTAGTATTATTATTACTTTATTAGCCAATAATTGTTTTTGTTTTATACTGTAATCTCTTGCAAACATGGTCCTCATATCCTATGTTTATTCATTGACTCTTATTTGTTAAAAAGAGTTGATTATAGACCCTTAGCGCTAGGGGAAAAAGTACAGTGATGTGAACCAATACAAGGAGTAGGCCCTTCTCTTTATTACAGCTTACAGTCAGGAAGAGGAATAGAAATGAGAAACCCTCAAGCAAGCTAACCTATTAATAAGGGGAGAAGATATTATTTTTTAAATTCTCCAAACCCTATTCCAATCCATCTACCAGGTAATCAGATATTTGGTATCATCTCCTCTTTTATCCTTGATTCCTAAACTGTTAGCCAGGATGTAGTTTGGGAAACGAGTTAGGCTGGATTAGGTATTTATCTGTCATTTCTCTAGTTTGTGTCCCCTAAAAATCCTGTTTTGCTGTTTCCTGGTGAAAAGAACATACTCCTAATCCAGCACGGCAGACTATTTGCTTTATCCGTTCCCAGAAACTTCCATGTTTATATTTTAAGGAACAAAGGAGAAGAAGAAAAGCCATCAGTGCTAATAATGCTGACATGACTAGGCAGTTCCTCTGTGGCCGTTCAGGCATTTGTACCCACTGGATCTCCTGGGACTAAACTGTTAGTCTGGCATAATTTGGTTTTGAATAGGAACGATCCCAAAAAAAATAGATATGTCCATTGCTAGCAAAACAAGTTATCGTCGGCTGTCTGCAACATACACACACACCATTGTTCTACATGGAAGTGCTTTTGTGCTGGTTGTCTTCTCTCATTGGCATTACTTGTCTGAAATGCTCTGCTGCAGAGAAAGTATTAGGCCATCCCCTGCTACCCAAACCCATCTCAATCGGCAAGATTTTGTATATTCTTAGATATATAGTGTTGTGAAGAAATGAACTGCATCATATCTGGGTGACAATCCTATTGGCATATTCTGTTGATTCTGAAACAATTAGGGGTTATTTATTATAGTACGAATGTTTAAAAACTTGAAAAATTCAAGTTTTCTTTTACTATAAAATCCGAATTTTTAGTGGGAAAATTTTTTTCCTGGATTTATCAAAGCCCGATGCTGCAAAAACATACAAATCTGAAAATTCAGCATCTCAGACTTGCCTTGGTTGTATATAAGTCAATGGGAGAGGTCCCTATCCTAATTGGAAGTTTCTGTGGTCTGCGCTGTAAATAGCCCTAAAATCCAACTATTTCTGACTTTTCGGTCAACAGTCCAAAAAATTTGGGCTTTTAGGGAAAGAGCCCAAAAAAATAGAGCGATTTGGGAAAAAACTATTCGGATTTTCGGATTTTATCGAGCTTGTCCCCAATCCGATTAAATCAAGGCTAGAGAATACTGGTATCTATGGAAAACTAGGCAAAAGTATACGATGTGTAACCTATGGGGAACAAAGCGAGAGAAAACAATGGGTATAATATAGGGGATATATAGCTCCATATTCCCAGATGCTTGCATGAATATCTAAAAATGGCCTTTTGTTGTGTGCTTATGTCACGTGAACACTGATAAGGATTCTCTGAGACATTGCTGGTATGTGCCCTGATAAAGCTCAAAGTGCCCTGTAGTCTTTATAGCAAGGGCTGTAAGAAACTAAAATCCCTAATATTATATGAGCCCCTCTGTTGCGTTTCAAACATTTGTATTCCTGTTTCTGACAAGAAGCCATTAGAATGAGAGGAAGGTTGCAGAGAGAAAGGCTATGAGTAAAATTAAAACCATGAGCTAAGGGTAGAGGAGAATGAAGAGTAGAACGATAAGTGGCTGGACAGAGATACAGTGGAACGTTAGAAGGAATGTGGAAACTAGCACTGGAATGACAGATAAGTGCAAAGGAGGTGGCACCTTCACAGATATGGCTGGTGACAACAAGATAGCTGGGAATATCTTGGGAAAGTAAATGGAACTGTGTGAGATACTGGCAGGATTAGTATAGCCCACATAAGGATCTGACTGAAACTCTAAAGCTGGGCAGACACGGGCCGATAAATGCTGCCGTCAGACCATATCGGCAGCTTATTGGCCCTTGTGTGAGGCCCTCTGATGGGCTTCCCCGATCGATATCTGGCCAAAAGTCGGGCAGATGTCGATCTGACAGCGCATCTGTTTGATGCGGTGTCGCTATCCGACCACCCATATTGCCTGCATTATGATTCAATCGTTGGGCCCTAGGGCCCACAATCGGATCAGCCCGATATCGCCCACCTCAATGTGGCCATATCAGGGAGAGATAAACTCTTTTAGGCGAAATCTCCAAACGAGCGGATCTCTACATGTATGGCCACCTTTAAGGATAAAGATAGATGTTTCATCCATGTTCTTCCTGCGTTTTTCCCTTTTTAGAGGTCTTTAATTGTCAGATTTATTTTAGTCTATTTCCAGGTCTCATGAAGGCAGGCTTTATATGCTTTATGAGTTACAATAAATTTGCAATGTCTAGAGGCAAAACACATTCAGCCACCCATGCACTGGAGCAAATAGGGCCAACTCAATCATCTGGTCCCCAGGTCAATGATTAGACCATAATGAAAGTCTACATAGGTGCCAATGCAGTCCTTGTCCAATGGGATATTGCAACAAACTATCTACCCAAAAGCAATATCCAAACTGGGTAGGTATTCAATAGGTATTGCATATACAGTGCATAACTAAGCCATTTTTTTAGCATGAAATTAATTTGCATGGTTATAAATACACCATTACCCATCATGCATATTAAACACAGTTTTGATCTTGGATCTCCTGAGCAATAAATTGCACATTATTGTGTCTTTGTAGCAGTAGTGATATTTTTCTGTCCAGTAGAGGGAGCTCCAACAGTGAACATATTATCTGAATACCTCTACAAGGCAGAAATTACTGCAAATTTATACACCGAACCCAACCCCCCACTAGGCAAGGCTCATTCCGCAAGCAATAGGAATGGCCATCAATAGGTATAGCAGGTAACTTCATGTTAGAAAAGCCTGGTTCTATACTGTCTATTAACCCCTTACTGCATACCCTGTGTGTCTCGGCCCTAAAGGATGTGGGAAATGCCTAGAGAAAGAGAAGATAAAGACTTTAATGAGAATGGCAGTGAACTAAATGTTTATGTTACTGTATCAGTGCCATTATGTTAGTAGCCTGTTAGCCTCCCCGCTGCTTTACTACACCCTGTGTCTGCTTTTAAGCCATTTGAAATAACAAATCCCAGGTCCCCTTTCTCCCTTGTTGTTGACATAAAGTGTAATTAGGAGTATATTAGCATTCCTCTTTGGCACTGCTGCATTTAATAGCAATTGCATTACATTTTAAGCATCTTGGAGCACAGACACCCTCTCTTATGTTTTCCAGGGATGGGCAGCCTTTGGTGGCATGCTGGGAGTTGTAGTTCAATGCCATTTAAAGGGCTCACAATGACGAAGTGTGTTGGTGGCCAAATTAGATAAATATCCGCTTGAATTTTACAGTGTATGTCCAGATTTTCCCCTACCATTTCTCCTATCATTTTAAATCTATTGTTATGCAAAGTGCCCCCAAAGTGTTCCCCACTAGCCCACTGTCTAGGTCCCCATGCACATGCAGGCAGTAAATGTATTGGTTCAAGCCTGGGGCCCCCATTAGATGACAAGGTTTGTTCCCCTCATTGTTACTGCGCTAACCCCTAAGAATCAGAACCAGATTGCTTTCTAGGTGCACATTATTACTAAAAATAAGGAGTAATTTGACCTTTTAGTTCTGTATATTTATCTTTCACTCACAGAAAGAAAAATAAACAGCTGAGCCATTGCACTGGGGGTTTGGTACGGGTCAGAAATACACCGAGCTGTGCCTCTGACACTGTTAGATTGGGAAACCGAAGATTTTAAGTCTGATGATTTTATTGTAAATGTTTAAAAAAAAGTGTCATGACAAACAAAGGAGAATTATTGTAAACTCTCTTTTCTTTTGTGGCTGTGTGTGTAACTGTGCAAAGTAAAGGCATAATAATAATAATAAGGCCAGACACACATGGGAAGATTCGGGGAGATTTAGTTGCCCAGCAACTAATCGCCACTTCTTCATGCGACTAACCTCCCCTGAAAAGCCTTCCCGCTGACTACAATCTAGCAGGGATCAGGAACCTTGGCTCTCCAGCTGTTAAGGAACTACAAGTCCCACAATGCATTTGCCTTTAGACTCCTTCAAAAGGCTCCATTATTGCATTGTGGGACTTGTAGTTCCTTAACAGCTGGAGAGCCAAGGTTCCTGATAGCACTTGGAGCGTTTCATTTTCCGAAGTCGCCTGAAATTGCCTGATGAGGAAATTTCGGGTGACTTCTGAAATCAAAGCACTCCGAGTGCCATTAGGGATTTTGTTTCTTGCCGGCGGGAAGGCTTTTCGGGGAGATGAGTTGCCAGAAGAAGAGACGATTAGTCGCCGGGTGACTAAATCTTCTAGAATCTTCCCTTGTGTCTCTGTGTGTATGTCTACAGATTTATCAAGGGACTACAGAATCATATCGCTCCTCCATTCACTGGGAACTGGCACTTTTTTGTAACAAACTGTAACCTACAGCACTTTAATACCCCTCCGAATTGTGTCTGTCTGTTACCCTCCCATTTAGACTGTAAACCCTACGGGGTAGGGTCCTCCAGCCTTTTGTCTCCTTGACACTAAGCACTTAATCTGTATTGTAATTATATTTTATATTTACGTGAATTGTATTTTTAATGATGCACTTATTGTTACTTTTTATTTCAATGACCCCTTGTTTGTTACTTCTAATTTATTGTTTTGCTGTACAGTGCTTTGCCCTCGAGGAGCGCTTTACAAATAAAAATATAAATACAAACATCCGTCCATCAATAACTGAGAATATATTAGCTAATAAACAGTCACTAGGGGGCAGCAGACACCAAGCAAGCCCTGACTAACAAATCCAAATAATCCCTGCCTATTATCAATCCTTTGGTTTGTTCAGCCTTTTCAATCCATATTTAATTAATATTTCTACATGGATATAAGATCACAGAGCTGCATTTGTGTCTAAATATAACATAGGGCTGATTAGTATAACTTGAAAAGCATGTACAGTGGGTGTGGGTGGGTGAGTCAGCTGCAGGCTTGTGTCACACATGTAACATTGCACAACTCTCACCCCTGTTTCCTGTTACACAATAAATGATTGTTAAACTTTTCTGGGAAGTAACGGGATAAGGCAAAGTTATCAACCAAACACCATTTTTTTGGGATAGTCCTAGTCCTATTAAAAGGGGTTGTTCAACTTTAAATTAACTTTTTGTATGCTGTAGAGAGCAATATTCTGCAACAATTTGCAATTGGATTTAATTTTTTTCTACTATTTGTGGTTTGAGCGTTCTTATCCAGTCTGGGAATTCAGCAATCTGGTTGCTAGGTTCTTAACAACCAAATTATTCATTTTTTTTGGTCCCTGTTTTTAAATACTTTTATAATTTATACTTCTATTGCTATTTGGCCAAAATGCATTTAATAAAAAAAGAAGCATTTACAGAAGCAACTGCAGCAACACGGCCCCAGTGTAGCAGTAGCAACCAGCCATACATTTAATTTTCATTAAATTGGACAGATCTAATCTGACCTTGTACATAACAATAAAATAAAAATAGGATATTAAAAAGATGGTCACGTTGGGCATTCGTACAGCATTCAAATGTGCACCCTATTGCTGCGTAGCTTGTTCTATAGCAATTTCTCAGCTTGACTTTTCTGTATACCTACTGCTTTTGTAAATAGGAATTAAGATGCATATATTAACAGCAGCATGAATGCTTATGAATTGACTTATAAATGGCCCGGGGCATAATATACTTCATATACACATTTATGTTTTGGGTCCCTGGATTGTGATGAAATCAACACATTGATGTTTCTCTCTTGGCTTGCAGATAAGCAAGAGTCCATTGGGGGTTGTGCACTGGTAACCTTCAGCTTCACCCACAACAGCTTGATAGAACCTAGAAGCGGAAATGTCATAAACTAATTTACACTATGTGGCAGATTTACTAAAGGGCGACGCAGGTCCGGACTGAGAATTAAAATAGGCCCTGGCATTTCAGGTACACAGATGCCCAATCAGCCCACATAGAGGCCCAAACACCCCCCCCCCACACCAGCCCACTAAATACTGACTTTCTATGGGACCTTATAGCAGCCCCTCTGGCATTTGCCAGAACCCACAGATTGGCAGTCCGGGCCTGGGGCGACGTGAGTAACCATGGCAACGATTCGCCAGAGCTACCGCTTTCAGGCACTTCGCCGATTTACAAACGGGCGCAGTTGTAACTTTGCTAGCGGAAGAGACAGATGCTAGCGCTCATTCACACTATCGTCAGGCGAATTTTCACTCTGGCAAATGGACATTACTCCGCAAATTCACTAAGATGCGGATTTCACTGAACGTTACCTCTTTCGCCAGACTTGCCTTCTCCAGCTTAGACCAGGCGAAGTGCATTGGAGTGCATAGATCTTCCTCAATTTTAGTGGAAAAAGTTTCTAAGTCCTAAAAAAAGCTGGCGTCTTTTCCTTTTTTCAGAGAGATAGCCTGCACACTTAGATTGCCGAAGTAACGCTAGTGAAAATTTGCCAGTGTTTTGCGCCCTGGACGCAATTTTGCATTTTAGTAAATTAGCGTTGTCTAAGCAAATTTTGGCCTGGAGAAGTGTTACAATGGCTGTGAAGCCGTCACTGGCGAATTTTCGCCGCTTAGTAAATTTATCCCCAAGTATTTCCCTGTTTGCCCCTGTTTACAGATTTCAGGCTTGGTGGATAGACAACATATCACTAGGAGTGGCCCACTGTTTAATTCATGGGTTAAATAGTGTTTTCTTTGTGGAAAAAACTGACTACAATATTTTTGAGCAATGTTCATCTGAACCCACCCATGTTACAGACAAATTCCCTTAAAATTAATATGGGGATTTCAAATGGACTGTTGCCCAGACACCAAGGGGGTCGTTTATTAAAATCTAAATGCCATAAACTCTAAAAATTAAAACAACATTTTTTGGGATTTATTATACTCCGAGAATGGAAAAAGTCAGAATCTGAAAATCCGGCATCTCAGACCTGCCTAGGTTGTTCATAACTCTATGGTAGAAGTCCCGAAGTTATCCTGATCTGCGCTGAGTTTCGTGCAATAAACCTAAAATGTTGTGGTTTTTGGGCCAATATCTACAAAAATCCTAGTTTTCGAGTGGTAAATCCAAAAAATTTGTATGATTCGAATTTATCTCAAGTTTTTTTCTGCACAGGAAATTTTCAGGAAAATGTATTGATAAATAAGGAGAAATAACTCATGCGGATTTGGTCAGAGAAGATTTCAGAAAATAATGAGATAATTTTGAATTTTGATAAATAACCCCTCAAGCTGGAAATGGGTCAGGCAAAAGATGGCCCTAAATTGCTTTATTTGCCATTGCCTTAAACCAAGCACTTGTACAGGTGCACATTTTATCACACAAATTTAATCGTCAAATTATGGTACAGCGTATGGTGTAATGTTATGAATGCTGAAGCGCATTATCCATATAGTAACATTATGTCCAAAGATTACTAAATACAAAGAAATAAAGCTTATCCGGTGCCTGTCACACACACACACGTAATATCACGTAATTACCTGGAAGTAGAAATCTGGTGTAAACTAGAGCACACTCACACACTTCTACAAACACCTGGCAAACACATGCCGAGGCCACATGGTGGCTGGTTAGAGTTAAGGTAAGCTGTGCACCTGCACCAAGCGACATTAATGGAAGGTTTCATAGAAATGTTTATTCCCTAATAGCTAAGTCACACTTGTGACCTTGAATGATTCCATTGAATTGCATGAGGTTGCCAGAAAACAGATGGGGCCTGATTATTTGCACATGCATCTTGACCATGTCCCCACTCATAGAATATCTGAAAAAGGCCGGAAGATTGGATTTCTCCACCTGTGTGTCCTCGAGAGTGAAAGGGGGCATATCAGGCCAAGTCAGAGCAGCAACCAAACCTGTCCATACAGTAATAACAAAATAAACTATAAACTGTGTACTTGCTGAAGAAAATAGTGAAGGTGTCAGATGCATGGCCAAGGAAAGTGTGAACAAAAAAAAAACACCTTGTTAAAGGTGCAGTATACCACTTGTTCAACATTAGTGCAATCAATAAGGCTTCTGTCAAACATACTTTAGCCTATTGTTCTAATCAACACTAATCTGTGTTTTTTTTAGCTAAACAGAGCAAACAGGGAAATTGAAGGTACTCCATGTTTGGCCCTTGTTAGGTAAAGTAATTAGATTACGAGTATACAAAACCCCTCCCTTTCCCATTTGCTGTAATTTTTTGTTAGCAGGAATTCATTATGCAGAAAGATTTATTGGGCAATGGTGACTGATACATTTCTACAACATTCTTATCATTAAAGGAGAAGGAAAACTAAGCCAGCCTTATCAAAAAGGTCCAGCTAAATATACCAGTGAACCATTAGGATAATGTCACACCTGAAGATTCAGAGAGATTTCTTTGTCCGGCGTGCCTCACGCCTCACAAGGAAACTTCGGGCGACTTCGGAAAATGAATCGCCATGAGTGCCATGCCGCAGGGTTTTTTTTTCATTCTAGCAGGCAGAAGACAGGGGGAAGCAGTTCGAAATCTCCCCGAATCTCCAGGTGTGACCTTACCCTTATAGTAGTGCTGCTCTGAGTCCTCTGTCAAATAGAAACTGCATTTCTTTCCTTCTATTGTGTACACATGGGATTCTGTATCAGACTTCCCTCGTTGCCCCAGGCATGAGCATGCTCAGTTTGCTCCTCCCTCCCCTTCTCTGCTGTAATCTGTGCCCAGAGCTATAAGTGAGCAGGGAGAGACTCAGGCAGGAAGTGATGTCGCACCAAGCTAATACTGCAGCTGCTATCCCAAACAAACAGAGAGCTTCTAAAGCATAAATATATAATATAGCATTCTAGCTTGCACTATTGCAGCTAATCTATTGCCAATAAAATGCCTTCGTAGCTTTCCTTCTGATATAACACTTCTAGGGATGTCGCGGACTGTTCGCCCGCGAACTAGTTCGCGCAAACATCGACTGTTCGCGTCCGCCGAATGTTCGCAAATGTCGCCAATTTGGGTTCGCCTTAGCTGGCGCTTATTTTTGACTTCTCACCCCAGACCAGCAGATACATGGCAGCCAATCAGGAAGCTCTCCCTCCTGGACCACCCCCACACCCCCTGGACCACTCCCCTTCCATATATAAACTGAAGCCCTGCAGCGTTTTTTCATTCTGCCTGTGTGTGCTTGGAAGAGCTAGTGTAGGGAGAGAGCTGTTTAGTGATTTGAGGGACAGTTGATAGTAACTTTGCTGGCTAGTAATCTACTTGATACTGCTCTGTATTGTAGGGACAGAACTCTGCAGGGATTTGAGGGACAGTGAGTTTAGGTTAGTTAGCTTTGCTGACTAGTAATCTACCTTCTACTGCAGTGCTCTGTATGTAGCTGCTGTGGGCACTGCTTCTGATCTCATCTGCTGACTGCTGTAATAACCCAATAGTCCTTGTAAGGACTGCTTTTATTTTCTTTTTTGTTTTTTTACTTTGCTACTATAAGAGCCCAGTGCTATTAGTCTAGCTGTGTTGGGGAGTGGGACTGGTGTGCTGCTCCTAGTAGTTCAGCACCAACCAGAGTAATTTTTTTTTTAATATATATATATATATATATATTTTTATTTTACTTATCTTACTGTTCTTTAACGTGTCCAGTGCTGTTTGCTGTTCTTCATAGTAGTGCACCAATAGTAGTGCACTTGCAGGCATTTTTTGCCCAGTGTGTTCTTCAAACAACTGCCACCTAGCTGTGTGAGCTTGTTCACATTCTGTCTAAATATCAATAATAATACCGTCTCCAGAAACACCACCTGAGTGACGTTTTCCAAGCAGCAATAATATATTCCGTATCCACTGCTGTAGTGTATACGTTGACCTTGCAGGCATTGTTTGCCCAGTGTGTTCTTCAAACCACTGCCACCTAGCTGTGTGAGCTTTTTCACATTCTGTCTAAATATCAATAATAATACCGTCTCCAGAAACACCACCTGAGTGACGTTTTCCAAGCAGCAATAATATATTCCGTATCCACTGCTGTAGTGTATACGTTGACCTTGCAGGCATTGTTTGCCCAGTGTGTTCTTCAAACCACTGCCACCTAGCTGTGTGAGCTTTTTCACATTCCGTGTCCAGAAACATCACCTGAGTGACGTAGTGTGATTTCTGCCCTTTACAGCACAAAACGCAGCGCTGTGTCAACAATGTATTTTTCAGATACATTTTTGCCCTTGATCCCCCTCTGGCATGCCACTGTCCAGGTCGTTGCACCCTTTAAACAACTTTAAAATAATTTTTCTGGCCAGAAATGTCTTTTCTAGCTTTTAAAATTTGCCTTCCCATTGAAGTCTATGGGGTTCACGACATTCGCGAACCGTTCGCATTTTTGGACGCAAGTTCGCGAATATGTTCGCGAACATTTTTTCCGCCGTTCGCTACATCCCTAAACACTTCTACAAAATGGTGCTTGCAAGCAGTATGACTTTCTAAAGCATAGAGAAAAGAAGTAAAACTCCCCTACCTTCCATACCCCAGAGCAATTCAGAATTAAATAAGTGCTTAGTGCAATAGATAAATAGGTTGAATAATATAATACTGGTAATTGCTTTGTTGAAAACAGTGTTATCTACGTGCTTAGCTCATTAATTTAATGCTCATAAGAACATTTAAAGTGCTATGTGCTAATTCATCCTATAAAGCAAATCCTAAATTACATTGGGTAAAACACGGATCACCCACCATTAAGTTAACACTTTTAAAGTGCTAGTGCCAAAATCAAATTGCAATCTCAGATTGCCAATATGCCCTGAAAAATAAAATCAATTTTATCAAGGACAGTCAATGCTGTCTAGTATAGGAAGTGAATTAATAAACCAAAACCGGCATTTGAGAAATAAAAGTAAGATAATTGAAAATAGTGGAGATGTGGAGAAGTCACAAGAAACTACTGCCTGTTTTTCTAGGCCCTGGGACCCCACACGGGGAGAAAGTAGAACACTGGGGACTGTGGTCTCAAGTTTACCTTGCTATCTTAGAAGGAGAGCTAAACTTCCCTATAAAACCACAAATCCACCAGAGCCTTGTAATAAAAGAGATTAAAGAGGTACAAATGCGGTAAAATTAGGTTAAAAGCTAGAAAGTTAAAAAAGTTATAAAAGCAGTATTAGGAATCCAATCCAAATATTAAAGTGCTAGAGAACCTTTAGCTTTTTAATATACAGTAGAAGATTTCTGATTACAGCTTTATTTCTATTTCTATTTCAATGTCACCAAAAAGACCCATCAGAACATGTGTAGACACAAGTCCAAATGAGACTTGCTGGGATGTATCACAACCTGTTAATAACATAACGACTCTCAGTGGGATAAACAACCAAAGAATCCCTGAAAGTTTTAAATCTAAAGGTGGCCATAAACGCACATATAATATCGTAAGAAACAATATTTGAAGCGGGTATGGTGGGAGACAAACCGACCGATATGGGCAGAAGACTTGGATATTGGTCGGCTCATCCATTAAAAAATGGTCGGAATTTTTTTTATCGGGTGCCTTTGAAGGTGTCCGAGCATCGGCCGCTGTTACTCCTAAATCAGATACAGGTAGAATTCTATTGTTTCTACCTGTCTATACCAATGGTCACTGCTACAGGGCTGCCATCAGGAAGATAGAACCACCAAAAATGTTTCTGGGATCCAGAAATAAGTTATGAGTTCAATTCTAAATTGTAATGCCAACTCTGGCTCCCCATCCAAAAAAAGAGAAACCAACACGGAAAAATGAGAAACCAGAAAATTCCTGGATTCTTTATATCAGGGGTCCCCAACCTTTTTTTACCCATGAGCCACATTCAAATGTATAAAGAGTTGGGGAGCAACACAAACATGAAAATGGGTGCCAAATAAGGACTGTGATTGACTATTTGGTAGCCCCTATGTGGATTGGCAGCCTACAGGAGGCTTTACTTGGCACTATACTTAGTTTTTATGCAATTAAAACTTGCTTCCAAGCCTGGAAATCAAAAATAAGCACCTGGTTTGAGGACACTGGGAGTAACATCCAAGGGGTTGGAGGGCAACATGTTGCTCACGAGCTACTGGTTGGGGATCACTGCTTTATATGATTACCTGTGGGTCTTATGGTTCTATAGTATTTCTCTGCACAAGGTATGAGCAAACTAAAAACAAATCTTCACATGGCTGACAACTGCCATATCCTTCCGACTCTGGTCATGTTACTGGGAGGCATGGATGGCCTTCAATTTGAATTTTGGTTTGGAATTGGGTGTGTGTGAGCGTAAACTGAAGACAAGAGCATGGATGATTGGATTGTTACAGTGCAGGAGGTCTTCATCCTATCTCTTCTCTTAAACTTCTTTATTCATATATCTCCATTACTCTGTTCTACTTCCTAACCCCTTTTCCCATTTTCTTCAAACAAACAGTTGTCCTAATTTTTACAGTGACGTTCTTATCTGTTTACCCCAGTTTCTCCTCATCCTAAATCCTAACAAAGTTCTGGGGGGTAAAACTGTACACAGCTCCATATTTCCAGGAGTTAAAGTTTACTTGTTATAGGGAATCATGCACTTTTACATTTAGATATTATGTATAATGTCTACAGTAATGAGTCAAATCAAATGGACTTGCTGTATTCAATTGAGAAATGAGAAAAACAGTTGATTTGAATTATTACTACAGACATACCATGACCTGGATGAAGAAAACCCATCACAGACAACATGTGTAATATTGCTAGGAGCTGCAGTTTAACTTCATTTTTAACTTTATTTAGCGCTATTGGAAGTGAATACTGTTTATGTCTCGTCAACAAGCACAAAAATTGTCTCTCTCCCTTTGATACTTGGTCTTATTTGCTATGATACTATAGGTGAAACCAATAGGCATGAAGATTTGCCTACATTTTCTTGTTGACCTTGTTGTTGAGGCTAGAGTTCTGTGTAGGTCCAATTTTATAAACCCAGAACTAGCCCAGACCTGTGACACGCATTTTAACCCAACTGGACATTGCATTATGGGGGAAAATGACAATGTTTTCCATTGTACTCCAGTAGCAAAGAGGCCCACTTCTTCTCTTTAACATTGCAGCAATGGGGCAAAGGGTAACATATATTTTAATATCAATGTGAATGAGCTTTATTTCTTTTTTTTATTGGAAATGCAACCATCTGTCCTGCCTTGCCCATAAAACGCCTTCTTGGAAGAACACTCTCACAATGCATTACAGAGTTCTGTTGGTTCAGGGGGTCCTTTGAATGGTAAGCTGCCAATGATGTGTTACAGCGGCCCTTGTAATACCACCTGCTTGAAACATGGAACAAAACTGGCATTGTAAAGAGGGTAGCCTTACAAAAAAGGTTGGCAAGAAATTGAATTTATATAGCATTTTGCAGATTTGGCAAGCAGTATCATTTGGAATCCCAGTATATTTCTCCCACTTCATTCAGAGGATCTAAAAGTCAAAAAGAAGTAACATTTATAGGGCAGATTTATTAAGGGTTGAATTAAAAATTTCAATTCAAATTTGAATTCTCTAATTTTTTTAATGGTCAAAAATCCAATTCTGTATCATCCAAACTCGATTTGAGTTTTAATTCAAATTCAGATTTCGAGATTTATCATACTCTGGCCTTTTAAGAACTTAAATTCGACTATTCTCCACCTAAAACCTTCTGCGTTCGTGTATAAGTCAATGGGAGAGGTCCAGGGACCTATTTGGACATGTTAGTAGCCTTCCTGATATTCAAGTTTTTTCAAATCGAGTTTAGTCTAATTCAATTCAAATTCGATACGAATTTTCGAGTCTGTAAAATTCATGCGAGTTTTAGATATTGGATCTTTTTAATAACCCCCCAATCGAATTTTGAGTATATTCTAATTTAAAGGAGTTTAAAAAAACTCACATGAATTCGAAATTCGACCTTTGATAAATGTGTCTCCAACTCTGCATATATGCAATACTGTACAATGTGAGCAAGCTCTATGCCTGTGCCAACTCACAGTAATACAATACACTAATACAAAAGTTATCTCAAGACCCAGCCAACCACCTGACCAAAAAATTGAGAGGGTACTTGGCCAGTCTGTAAGAAATGCCATAACATTGTAAAATGCTGGGCCAAAGTAATTATTTAAACCAGTGCTCCTCAACCAGTGGCTCGTGGGCAACATGTTGCTCATCAACCCTTTGGATGTTGCTCCCAGTGGTCTCAAAGCAGGTGTTTATTTTTGAATTTCAGCAAGTTTTGGTTGCATAAAACGAGCTGTACTGTAGACAGCCACATAGAGGCTACCAAATGGCCAATCACAGCACTGCAGGAACTTTTCATATTCTTGTGCTGCTCCCCAACTCTTATTACCCTTATGTGGCTCATGGGTAAAAAACATTAGGGACCCCTGGTTTAAACAATTAAGCTGTAGTGTGTTGGGTTGCTGCTTCAAATGGAACCAGTCTCAGTCATCATGGAAATGTATCTTCCAACCAAAAATGAGATGGCTCTGCACGCTATTCTAGACAGCAAACCTTACATACCCTACCTTCATGTTGTCAAGTAATCTGATTGTGTGTAAAGTGCTACTTGTGTGGGGCCTTTATGGCAGCTTACATGTTAGACACCACCAGTGCAGCCTATGGAACTCACTAACACTAATAAGACAAATAGAAAAACAAAACTTTTTAGGGTGAGATGGGCTAAAATGAGCCAAAAAGCCCTTCACTAGCAATTTACATGCAAAGTGAAGTCTTCTGAAATCAGAAGGTATTTACTTGTCTCATGCCATACACACAGCACTGCCTAAATACCAAAAATGAGAGTTTTCATTCTCCCATAAGGCATCATGGGTGGAGATATGCAAATCTAACCAATAAGACAAGGTACATTTGCCTACCTTTGTAAGTTAATATAAAGGCGAACAACCCCTTTAAAGAAAAGCCATTGAAATAATAGAATTTTACTACTTACTACATTTTCATTACTACTTTGATAACTATTTTCCTTTTACCCTACCTTTGCAGGAAACTCTTATGAAGCTTTAAAAAATACACTGATGGGAGCTGGGGCTGTGAAGTGAAGTAGTTACATTACTACTCTGCTTCTTTATAAAGTTAGGGGCAGATTTATCAAGGGTCGAAGTGAATTCGAGGGAATTGAAGTAAAAAAAAAAACGAAATTCGAAGTAATTTTTTTGGATACTTTGACCATCGAATAGGATACTACGACTTTGACCTCGAATTCGATTCAAAGTAAAATAGTTAGAATATTCGACCATTTCATAATCGAAGTACTGTCTCTTTAAAAAAACTTCAATTTCAATACTTCGCCAAATTAAACTGCTGAAGTGCTATGTTAGCCTATGGGGACCTTCTAGAGCATTTTTCTACGTTTTTGGAAGTCGAAGTAAAATCATTCGATCGATCGCTAAAATCCTTCGAATCGTTCGAATCTCTCGGATTTTACTTCGACCGCAGAATACCCAAAGTCGATGAAAAAACTTCGATATTCGAAGTCGAAGTATTTTAATTCGAATTTTAGTCGAATTTCAAACTAATTTTATCTTCAAAATTCGACCCCTGATAAATCTGCCCCTAAATGTATAATGGCTACGCTGTCAAAGAAAAAACTGCATCATTCATTTCTAGTCAATTTAATGTTTAAACCTCAAATCCAATCTCTCTTTGGGTCGTCCTGGATTTTTTTTTTCCTTATTACTTGTTTTCTTAACGTTGTCACGCTTAGACAATTTTACAAGTTTTCTTCACACATTAAAAAAAGTTGTACTGTTTAGCCGTGGGGAAAGCTGCCCTTTTACTGGCAGGATTCTTTTAATTGGCTAAATTACATCGTCTATCACCTCACTGCAGGAACCGCAAGGAAAATCAATGAAAGTGAATTCTTCTCACCAGTAACTCTATGGCTTCACTAGAGTTAAATGAAACCCCGATGAATGGTGCTTTCTATTCTGTGCAATGTTTTTGTTACCAGAAAGCCTCAGTGCTTGTGTCTTACTTTAGACCTATAGCAAAATTGTTACACATTTTAGTTTGATGGCTTTGAACAGGACTGCCATTAGAAATCGCAGGGCCCCATACGACAAAATTTCCTGGGCCCCCTGGGCTGCACCCACCGCAAGCCCCACCTACAGGTCAGCCCCCCACCACGCAGTAAAAAAACAAAAAAATATTGGTGGCTAGGGTTCGCACATGTTAATAAAAAATAAAAAGATATTGGCGGTCAGGGCCCCCCCATAGAAAAACATTTGAGGCCATTGTCCCCCCATTAAAAAATATTGGTGGCTAGGACCCCACATGAGAAAAAAAAATTGGTGGCCAAAGTTAGTGGCCAGGGCCCCCCCCCACATTATGAGAAAATTGGTGGCCAGGGCCCCTTAAATGTCCATGCCTTCCTGAAGTCAGTCAGAAGTGTGGCGTGGCGGGGCCCCCCTTACCCTCGGGTCCCCCTACAACTCTCCCCCCTGTCCCCCCCTGATGGCTGCCCTGGCTTTGAATACTGTATATCTCACAGCTCAGTGCATGTGAAAGAGAAGGGGACAATGGCCGACTGCATTCAGACTGTTTATTTGTTAAGCTGCACCATTAGGGTGGAACCTTGCGGGTTTATGTGCTCATGTAGAATGGCTGGGGGTGGGGTAGGTTGTGCTATATATCTGCTCAGTGCTTCTCCATGTCAACAACTTATCTTTCAATATATATATATATACATATACATAATATATTTATATGTTATATGTTACTTTTTGAGTTTAATGGTGTGTGTCATTATATTCATTTATATAAAATGATATAGCATCATAGTAATGAAACTCAGTTTTCCAATACCTTAATTACCTTGGAAGTATAGTCTCGTATCAAAAACTCTCAAACCGTAAAGCAGTTGGGGAATATAAAAAATAGCAGGTAAAATGTTTTTTGCTGCATTTTTTTTAAAATACAGGATTGATTGCATTGTGGGGAGTCACAAGAATGAAATATCATGGCTTACTGTTTTTCACTAAAAAAGAGCAGCAACTAGAAAGGTATATCCTTTAATGAGTATATCCTGCTAATTGCTGCTATGAATAATCCCAATCATCTTACTCAAATGACTTAAAACTACTAGATCAATAAAACTATTTTCCTGTATCAAGACCGACTGAGTGTTTTTTTATTTTACATTAGCACCTAGGCTGTTTACTTGGGTGCTCTTTGCAAGAGTGAACGAAATGTTGGTTTAACACTGAATAAATTACTTTACACACTCTACTAAGCCCTGTTGACACTGGGCCGCTCCTGCAATGAGGCAAGGGGAGAACCTTGCCTCAGGCAGCATGGATAGGGGACGGCAAAAATCCACCTCTTCTAACTGAATTTCTGTGTTTTTAGATGGAAATTCAGCTCTGCTAGTGTGGAGAGCGCAATAGCACTCATTGCACTAGCGATACGGTCCTTCCTAGACCCACTCCAATGCTAAGGGCAGGGGAACACAAAGCTACTGGGGGAGATTAGTCACCCAGCGACAAACCATTACGTGTAGTTTATAGATTCTTTCTTTGTGTGTGGAAGAGGGATAAAAAGCCTAGTGGCAAGCAGAGCTCACATTGGTGCAGTATGATAGGACGTGTGACACCCAGCTCAGCTCCATCACACCCCTATGTACTACCCAAGAGCTCCCTCCACTTTTTTTTTTTAAGATTAACTTTTTATTAAGTTTTCATTAGTAAACAATATAGAAGGAAGTATAGCAAGAAAGAAAAGTAGACATGGAGAAGATATATTTAGCTTTTCCCAAATAGAATTATTGGACCGTTGTTGTGGGTGAATCCAGCCAAGGAGTCCATATTTTTTCAAATTTCTGTGGCAGCCTCTGGCAATATAAGTTAACTTGTAAAGCTCCAGCTGGGAATTTATGATTTTAATCCATTTTTTTAAGCATAGGAGGTGTTGGTCCCATCCAATGTAGGGCTAACGTTTTCCTGGTGTAGAACAGCAGTGCGCTTATCAATAGTCTGGAGTGGGTTTTAGGTACCAGAGTATCTGTTACGCCTAGTAGGCATGTAGCTGGGTTCAATACTTGCGGTAAAGTAAATTTGTTGGCTAAAAATTGCATTACTTGTTTTCCCTCTACCTTTTTATCTCCAGGGTCAAACTGATTTAAATAAACTTATGCTCCATAATAAGTGTGTCTGCTAGAAAATGCTCAAAATCATTCAGGCTCTCATCCCATGTGCATCTTGTAGCCACACTCACCCACCCTGCACCCTGCAGCTCTCCCACCCTCACAACCAAGTTAAAAAAAAACACCTTTTTACACACAATTAATATATTCACATTTCCTCCCACTCTTTTTCCAATGGGTAACCAGCTGCTGAACCCCTTCAATGGAAGCTTAATTATTCATTGTTATGTAGAATACCTTGCTGCTCTCTAACGGCTGCTGAGCTTTAGATATGATATATGTTTTTTTAATACTAGCAATCACAATGAGATGTTATTTCTACTCACAGAGACATTCATGTCATACAACCTTATTATTTTCATGAAAATGCTGGGCTCATTGATTAATTATCATGCTAAGAAGTCAGGCCAGTGAAGGTTAAAAAAGTGATAGTGCTCTACTGCAATCTCATTTGTTGTCTTCTAAACCTAAAAAAAAATTGGTTTGCTATCTAATACTGAGCAAGTATTTTATTTTCGAGAATAAACAAAAATGTATTTTGGAGCATAAAGAAAGGGCAATTGCACTGAGCATCCATTATCATTATCAGTTGCCTTTAGGGGTAAAAAAAAGCAACTACAGCTTTCAGCATCCCACACAGTCCCATGACTGCTTTAGAACCACAGGTTGGATATTTATGAATAACCATTGAGTTTCATATGAAAATTATTTTCCCTTCCTGCAAGGCTAAAGCCCCCTTTAACTCTGACTCAGGTCCTATATATCAAGCAAATTACTGAGGAGGGTATGGCAAATATATTCTACCAAAGGGTCTTTAAATGAGGTATAATTGAAATGATCTTTAGTTTGCAACCCGTCCATACCCAGATCTGCGGCAGAAGCCTATTAGATATTAATCAGATTTGAGTTATGTTGTAAATATAGGAAATTGATTAGGCAGATAACCGGAGGCAATTGCTGCTAATTATTATTTGGATGAGACGCTAACATCTCTAACTGATTGGCCACTCTAGAGATTAAAATATCCATTCATGTTTTGACAGGTTAAAGCTAGGTCTCTAACACATCAAGCTCATAAAATCCTCCTTCCATTGTTCATTGTGTTTGGTCACAGACTATTTTTCCCCTCCTTTGAATCTCACACCTGCAACGCAGGGAGTACTTCCATTAATAAAAAAAAAAATCAACATATTCATTGCATGTCTTCTGCCTGATGATATATTGTGAGCCGTGGGATTTTAAAAAGAGCCATTTATTCCCACTGTGAATGAGTCTGCATGGGAGTGAGACTTCACCTGCTTCCTCAGTCAATTACGGATGTATCGAAAATTCTACCCGAAAACAAGTTAAATTAACCGTTAACTCATTTCCTTGTGTTCCTTCAACATAATCCCCCCTTTTCAGAATGCCCCAGAAATTACCACACGTTGCAAGGTTCAAACAGAGACTAATGAAACAGTGGCTAACTGGTTCTTCTCAAGCCTTGCAGCTTTAACTCTGCCTTCAAAGAGTCTGCACTGCAGCCGTTGGGGGGCCAGAATTAAAAACGCAACTTCCTTTTAGGCAGCGAAAGTCTGAACTGTCACTGGAAATGAGATCCACTGAGGATTGTTGATAACGTGCCATGGGTCCCAACTACAGAAGCAGAGATGTTTTCTTTCCTTACAGGAACAGAACTTTATTGGGAAAATTTACCAAATGGACTCATTCATCAAATCATTTTTTATTACTAGAGCCAGAGACAGGAGCATTAAACTTCAATTTTGGAAAAACAGTAAAAAAAATTATTATTAAAAAAGGAAAGCAATTGGAAAAAAAAAGGCAACCGACCCCTTTAAGGTCACTGATGCTCTGACCTCCGAAGACAAATGAAAATCCTGGTGTTAGCAGGCTAAAATTGTGTAAAAAAACCACTGAAAACAGATAAAAATAAGTATTTTTGGGGGGAGGTTTAGATCCCATGTAACAACATAACAACACAGTGGGGCAAATTCACTAATATTCGAAGTTGCGCCAGGCGCAACTTCGCCACACTTCGCCACACTTCGCCAGGCGTATTTTCGCCAGCGCTCCGCAAATTCACTAAAATCCAAAGTTGCGCACAGGGGTAGCGTAAGTTTTCGAAGTTGTGCTAGCGTTAATTCGCCAATCGAAGCGAAGTTTCGCTAGCGATGGTTCATATGCATACGGCGCCAAATTCAAATTTCAATAGAGGAACACGTATCAGCACTACAAATGCCTAGAAAACCTTCAAATCAGCAAATAAAAATTTTATTTTGCCCTACACATGTGCCCACTGTATAGGTAAGTTGCCATGAGTCAGGAAATGTAGGGGGGAAGGAGGGGAGCCCCAAAAATATTTTCGATCTTTTTCAGCCTATCACCCATCATGTAGAAAACACGCCAGCGTTTTTTGGGACTTAGAAAAAAATTTGACTTTTTTTGAAACAATCCCTATCTACCCTATTGCACTTCACCAGGTCTGAGGTGGCGAAGGAAGTCTAGCGTAAAAGGTAGCGTTCAGTACACTGTGCAAGTTAGTGAATTTGCGTAGTTACGTCGCTAGCGAAAATTCGCCTGGTGTAAGGGTGCAAAGTAACACGAGCGAAACTACGCCAGTGTTCGTTAGTGAATTTTCGCAGTAACGAAAAATGCCAAACGCTAGCGAATTAACGCTAGCGTTCGGCGCTTCAACGCTTAGTGAATTTGCGCCAGTGACCATTAGACAAGATCATTTTAAATCACTGTTTTTAACTGCTATGGTCAAAATGCATTGTGAGACATTAATTTTCAATACCTGCTACCGCCAACACACACACACACACTCTTCTGATAGGCAACTCAACCCTCCTAAAGAGATTTCTGGGCACAGTCTGGTTCTCATGTGCTCAGGGGAATGGGGCACCATTACTATACACCCCCAACACAAATACACCTTCCAGCAAACCCCTTCTCTAATCCCTACCTCTGGGAAAGGAAATCCAACTGTACAAGGAACTACAAAGGGTTCCAAGGACTGAAATATTCCCAGAGCAGAGAGACAATGTGGATGGAAAACAATTGTGACATACAGCCCGTATTCATTTCATGGAACACTTTAGCCCTGTATGTATTATATGAAAGTGACTATAGCGAGGGGACGGCCCCTGTCATACGGCCATTCACAGACCAGGTATAACACGGAGGGGATTAGTGCTTTCCCACCCTGCTGCTGCTGCCATGGAATGTCTGACTGGCACTCGCCTCAATAAACAAGGGGTCAGAACTCGGTGCAAACGCCTGGCTAATTAATGAGCCAGAGGCAGCTTTGCGCCCAGGGAGACGCCTTTGTGTAACAGGAGCTCGGCTGTATGTCTGTCGCACAATGGCTGGACAAGAAGCAGGGCTTGATTTGATGATTTGGGAGGCCCTGTGCTTTATTGGCCATACACGTGCAGATTAAAGATCTGATCGTACGAATCGAGGATTCGTACGATTTTCGGAACGTGTGTGGAGAGTCCCGACATTTTTCGTCCGGCGGAGATCGGTCGTTTGGTCGATCGGACAGGTTAGAAAATTTCTGTCGGCTGCCGATAATATCTCTGCGTGTATTGCAGATCGTAGGATTTTCAGTGGGAGACTGTCACTAGCTTTGGTTGGACATAGATATTGTACGATTGCTGTCAGGGGCAGAACATTGCTGATCTGTTCTTTAACTAATCTGACTGGTAAGACTTTGATCTGAATGGTTAGTGGCGGGTCGGGAGATGGGAAAGTCCGATCGTACGATGATTCGTACGATCGGATCTTTGCATCTATGTATGGCCAGCTTAAAGCTGCCGATATCAGTCCTTTAGACTGATTCAGAAGCTTATCTGCCAGTGCATGGGGGCTTCCGACAGGTCTCCCAGATCGATATCTGGCCAAGATATCGATCAGGGAGGTTTGTTTTTTTCTGGCGATCAAGGACCACATAGGCTAGTTGATGCTGTCCTCTTCCTGTTGGCAACCCAATAACCTGATTAACCCACTATCGCCCTGCTGTTGGTTGGCATATCAGGGAAAGATCCGCTTATATGGCAACCTCTCCAAACTAGCGGACCTTATTGTGTATGGCCACTTTATTTTTTATCTGGCATGAAGTTGCTACATTCTCCATTAACCTGTGTTATTATATGTGAGTTTTATATAGATACGGCTTGTTACATGAATTCTACATGATGGTTACATACTATACCAGAACCAGATCGGTTTTATTGTGTAATAAAGTAAATTAGAAACTCTGAAACTGACCTGTTATTAATGGAATCATTTGTGCAATAAAATTCTAGTTTTTAATTATATTATTTTTAAGTCCTGTGAATGCGAACCTTATATATATATATATATATATATATATATATATATATATCTATATATATATATATATATATATATATATATATATATATATATATACTGGATCCCAAACCTAAACAGAATCTTAAACAGGATATCTCTAAGCAACCTGTGGTGCAACATTGGCTGCAGGCTAAACATCCAGCATCTTCTTTTAAATGCATGCCAAATGATTGTATACCAGTTCTCCGTGGAGTGGGAACAGTGCTTTGCAATTGGGTTGTTTTTTACCTACAGATCAATCTATATACATGCTAGATAGGTGATGCCTTGTATATGTTTTCTTATGCTGACTTATTGCTTATATATATATATATATATATATATATATATATATATATATATATATATTATAGATTGTAATTTAAGGCTTTTTAGATAAGAAGTAAGTTACATATATAAAATTACTTTGACATGTAGCTAGGCATACATTCAGGGACCTTTGAAAATTGAGCTAGAGTTATATGTTGTATGCTCTTGTTTTTAAACATTATTCACTATTTTTATCACTGTTGCTAAATGTTGCACATAGTTATATACTGTATGGTAACAAGGTATTGAAAGGTATCTTGCACAACACTACATTGTATCCTCATAACAATTGATTTTTAACATAACTTATTAACATTTATATTGCACCAGTCACTTTTATAATAGTGATGTGACTCTCTTATTTACCTAATTAGCATTGGCTATTTATACTTGATAATTTGTGGGGTGTTACCTTGAGAAAGGTCCCAGAGTGGACAGAAATGTCAGGTTGGCTGTATGAGCTCACATAAATGCAAGATTTTTGCTTTACACTAAAATCCTGAAGTTGCCGGTCTTTTTAAATGTTGTATGAAATTTTACCATGCAACTGGGTGGTGAATTGAAGGGGTGTGCCATCCTCCTGGAAAATAAATATATATATATATATACTGTACATATATTACATATGGATTCTCAAGCAGACATCCACAATTCCACAATATGTATTATTGTGAAGATTGGTGGGATCAATAGTGAGGCGATTGTGTGCTTGTGCATGAGACACAGGGCAGGGTCATGTCCCCTATTGTCTGGGGTAATGAGTAACTAAGGGCAGGTTATGTGAGGGTAACAAGTGTGTTCTGCCATGCTACCAAAGATATAGAAACGACAATTAGAAGGATAATTGGAAACAAATAAACACATACAATGATTGATAGATGATAGCCAGAGGATAGATTAAAGAATAGAAACATGGGTGATGATATATAGATATATAGATGACAGACAGACAGACAGATAGATGATAGATAGATAGATAGATCTGTGTGCAGATGGCCCTATAGCAGCTTATTACTTAAATAATTTTAAATAGTTTGATAGTAAATTAACAATGAGCATTATTTTGAGTGGCCAGGCTGCAGTGGGATAGGAGAGTGGAGCTTTAAAGGTTTGTTTCCCTGATCTAGGGGCTACAGACTAGTAATTCTAACAGGGGGCATTGACTTTTCCCTACGAATTGCAAGTAACAATATACAGTAGAACCCCCATTTTACATCCCCTGATTTGAAATTTCCCCTCATTTTACATTGTTGTTTTGTGGTCCCACCTATATATTATGCATTGTACATTTCCCTGATTTTACATTTACATATTGCATCATTTTTTTTCTGGTCCCCTGAAAAATGTAACACGGAGGTTCTACTGTATGTGAAAGAACGCAGGATTCAGAAAATGTAACAGTTTTGCTGCAATAACAAAAACCCAGCAGTACTGTTCCAGCCAGGGGAGAATAATTGAAGTATTTTTTTGTAGATATTAATAATAGCTGTAAATAATCTTCTAATGTGTTTAATAAATGTATTTGAGTTAGAACACGACCATGGTACAGGCAAAGTTGGCTTCTACATCAGATTTTTGAAGGATCCCTGTGCTGCACATGTCTCTCTAGCGACCATTCTGGTGCCAGTTAGATACAATATAATAGAACCTGGAATTGCTCATTCCGTAAAGGAACCTTCACCCAACAACCCCCCAAACTTGAGTTATAAATGTGCCAACAGGTAAATTATTTATACGTTAATCACAAATTGTTCTGAGAAATCACTGAATACTATAGTGAGACTGATATCCTAGTAATTAGTGCACGAAGACTGAGACAGGAAGTCAAAAGCAAGGCTTTCATTCTGATATATCTAATTTAGATGCTCCGTAACTGCTACTTGGTGTGGGTTGGATGAATAAAATGTGCCTAGTACCCATGCTCCTATATCAATGCCTCTTCTAAAGGGAACCAAATTCTGTAAAATCACAAGGAGATTGTCACCAGCTGCCAGCAGCCACTGCATCCATCTGTGTGACTGGGAAGGAGTCCAGTAGCAACTTGTCGTGACTAAGCAGCTGCAACTGTACTGAGCTCAGAGCAGTTGCTGAGAGAGATGCATATACACAGTGTAATACTGTTATAAAATATAAATAGCAAATGCCCTGGCGAATGAAGAGACATTTGAGCAGCTGTAGCAGGGCAGGTTACATTTGGCTGTATCCACATCTCCTGAGTAGCAGAACTTCCTTGTGCAACAGTCTAACTAGGGGTAGATTGGGGGCTGAGTGATGTTGTTTAATTTCAAATTTATTTTTAGGACTATAGCAGGGTGACATTATTAACTGAACAACAGTCCAGTACTTTTAGAGTTTGCAGGTAGTTACAATTCTTCCCCTGCTGTGATATAGAATATAGTTAGCTAACTGCCAGTTTTGAGTTGATATATTTTAGTGCAGATGGTGTAAAGGCTCGCTGGCTTTTTCTGTGTTGCATTGTAGCTATATTTCTGCGTAGGGCTATACTTATTACAGGGACCCATACACACCCCACGTTTTGGGCAACTCTGCAGAAAAAGGCACTGTGTACACCTTGCTTTTGGATTACTTTCTCCAATGTGCAGAATTAAACAATCCTTTCTAATAAATATCGACTTAATGGATGAGGTGCTCAGTATCATAATATATAATAGTATAGTATAATGATAATATAATAATATGATAGTAACACAAGTGGGACTTGAATATGAAATGTTAGACAGATCACACAACAGAATGTCATCATAAACATATACTTAAAGGGGTGGTGTTCTTCTTCAAGTTTACTTTTAGTATGTAATTGAATGGCAAATTCTAAGCATATTTTCAATTGGTATTGTTTTTTGATTATTTGCCTTCTTCTTCTGACTTTTTTCAGATTTCAAATGGGGGCCATTAACCCCATCTAAAAACAAATGCTCTGTAAGGCTACAATGTATTGTTATTGCTACATTTTATTATTTATCTTTCTATTTAGGTCTCTCCTATTCATATTCCAGACTCTTATTCAAATCAATGCATGATTGCTAGGGTAATTTGGACCCTAGCAACCAGACTGCTGAAAATGCAAACCAGAAGGCTGTTAAATAACTCAAAAACCTCAAATAATTAAAATTGAAAACCAATTGCGAATTGTCTCAGAAGATCACTCTTTATATCATACTAAAAGTTAGCTCAAAGGTGAACAACCCCTTTAATAGAAATCGCTGACAGGGGCACCGATTCCCTGGGACAGTCGCAATCATCAGCAGCAACCGCAATACAAAAGATGAAAAACAATGAAAAACGAATACTACAAGGAGACGTATTACCCATATCTTCATTTATTTAAATAAATATAAATATAACTTTGTATAAAACTATTCACTCGCAGGTGCATTTGTAAAAACGTTACCGCATGAGACTATTTACAGATTGTTGCATAAAAACCTACAGGCTTCTAGTTTCCTGACTGTCACAAAAAACAAAAAAAAACAATACGTTCTTTACAAAACGAACCCCTGACTTTGTTCTCATCCTAGGGAAATATATCCAGTCCCCAAATTCAGCAAAAACTGAGATGTGTCCAAAGGCTTAAAATGAGCTGAAATAAAGGGGTATTTCAATGAGTAACTTTCCTGGAAAAAAGATTGGAAGTGTCATAGAGTCACTAATAAGACATTTCTGTAGGTAGAGAGCAATTTATAGGGGTGATGCATCCTTGTCCTCACTTGCTGAAGTAGTAGACAATGAATCTTCATCTTCAGATCTGGGGTAATGCCCTTGTGACCCTGTGCACTTGCAGCCCCTGTGGCTGTTCCTTTGGGAGCCCTTATTCTCTTTCTTGTGCTTTACTCTCCTGTTCTGAAACCAGATCTTCACCTGCTTCTCTGACAGGCTCAGGTAGGTGGCAATCTCGATCCTCCTCAGCCTGGACAGGTACATGTTGGAGGAGAATTCTCTTTCCAGCTCTAAAAGCTGAGTGCTGCTAAATGCTGTCCTCATTCGCTTGCCATTCTGCGCCTGGCTGTTCTCTGCTCCATCTGCAAATCAAAGCATTATAACTTTATACAGACATTGAAAAAGACGTCTATAAGGTAACCCATTTCATGGTCTTATGTTTTTAAAACTGGAGCTCAGAAACACTTATTGAACGTTAACTCCCAGAGGATGCAGGGAGTTGAGGTTCAGAAACTGTTGGAGAGTCCCCATTTAAAGATGAATAGTCTGCAATGTAAAAAAAATCTATTTTTAGGTGATGTTCCTCTCCTCCCCAAACAATTGCAGCCGTCTATACCAATAAGGGCAAATGAAAAAAAAAAGTTGGATTTTGTTCTGCATCAGCCCAGAAGAGCCATGAATTATTTCCCATAGACTGAATCACCTTAGTATTATGAAAAAAACTCCAGCAACTTCCAGTTAAGTCAACTGTGTGCACCATTTCCAAATGTTATTCTGCATGATTGTATTTTGTGCAGCCTAGGACATGTCACACTAATGCTAAAAACTTGGATGACATTAAAAAAACTGACAGTTGCTAGAGAATGCAGATTCCTTACAAAAGTGCTTTAATTTCTATACAGGTAACAAGTATGGTGTCACTTACCCATTGACATGCAATGGAATCTCCTGGGGTTGGTAACATTGTAGGTTGGGCTGCAGACAGGTGTATGTGCTGGGTGGACCATGGCTGGGCTGGGCTGTTGACTCATCCTCTGGCTATACTGTGCCTCCCCATTAGAGAACTGGCTCTTGAGTAGAGGGATGCTATTCCTGGTGGAGTGCAGGTGGGAAGCCACACAGATGGGACAGACGCAGAAGCTGCCACTTTTCCTAGAAGGGCACACAGGGGCAGACACTGACATGACAGTTGGGGATGGCATGCTGATGGGCAGGAGAAAATCATACCCATGGTGGTGGTGGTGGTGGAAATGATCAGGCAAGGCTGGAGTTTGTCTGGTGGAGGAATCTTTGATAATTAAAGAGTCAACATAAAAAGACCTAGACATTGCAGCAACTCAGCAATCAGACAGTCCCTTCTCCTCTCTCAGTGGCAGTCTAAAGTTTCCTCTGAAGCTCTCATGACTGACAAGGTGCTTATGTTGAGTTGCTAACAAAAGAGTCCCTGGAGAGGGCTGGTCCTAACATCACCCACGTGTGTCTCCCCCCCCCCTTTCTGAGTCCCTTAACATGTGACAAGTAAAAGAAGTGCAGAACTAAATCTCATTCACTTGATTGAGTAACAAAAACATTGCTACAAGAGGGTTTATTCATGTTCGTGATGGGTGCAGTGTAACCACCAAATCACCATCCCTTATGTGGGATAAGTAAGTATGCAGAGGATAAATCATATATCACATTGTATTATGGTAAAACGACTGCAGAATGGTTATAGTTGTACTGTGATTTTTGTCATTCATTTTTGCTGCCTCTAATGAGCCACTTCTCAGTTGAAATGAAATCTTCACTATTTAGAATTTAGAAGTAAGAAATATAACAACTGCATCCTATGATAACTATTTTATATCTATTGTAAGAAATACATATAATAGGCTTCTAATAGCTAATACTAACTCCTCATAGTTGTCCCCCTGTTTTGTGGAAATTGTGTTGGTAAGAAGATATACAAACATGCCTATGGACAAGGAGCTGCCATACTGTCATACAGGGGATAATGCAGTTGAAAGAGAAAAAAGTAAGAGCTTACTCAGCCACGTCCAAAAAAAAAATGGAATAATTTTCTCAGTTCCCATCTGAGTTTGATTTCTTCATTATCAAAGGCTATACAACGACTATTAGTAATATCAAAGCACGTTTATAAACCAGTAAAAAGATGTCAATTGATGAGCAGCGCAATGGGCGGTACAAATGAAGTAATACTGACATATAATACATTCTGTTGGACACAATTCCACTTTTATGTTACCCATTCTCTCATATCAGTGCCCATTAGCACCTGTTATGAACAGACATATTCACAATCTCTGCTTCAGGGCAATATAACTAGTGGGGTTATAGGGCTGCATCAGGATCCCCCCACCCTAACAGAGCAGGATTTATTAGATTGGGAAATGGATTATAGAGCTATTTGGATGTGATTAAGATTCCATTAGAAAGTGCTTATTGGAAGTGCGAAATGTAAACAGAGAGTTATTTCAGATATGTGCTAATCCTACATCTTGTGACAACAATTACCACATTTTAAACTCATAGCAGATCAGTGTCAACTCTCAAAGGATTTGGAAATTATAAGGGAGAGGAGAATAACCATTCCTGCTTCTCTGTTTTCTGTGCTCTCTCTCTATATATATATGCATGTTTGTATACTCTGGAGAAAGATCCATGTGAGGGATTGAAACAAAAGTTTTTCACCTGAAAATCCTGTGAGTGCCGCCATTCTTCACACACACATATATATATATATATATATATATATATATATATATATATATATATATATATATATATATAGAAATTAAATAAACAGATGTTTTTTGCATCTTTAAAAAGTCCTGAGAGTGCGGTTTTTGTACAGTATTTGGTATATATATATATATATATATATATATATATATATATATATAACATTCAAATGGATCAGTACTCTATGTAGCTGAAAAAAAATCAACCAATATATTTTGATTTTTTTTTTCACCTACAGAGAGTGCTGATCCATTTGAATGATGTATTAACTTTTTTGATCTTGTACCTCGCATACATTGTTTTGGTTTGAGTGCTGGCATATTGGAATTACTATATCTATCTATCTATCTATCTATCGATCGATCGATCGATCGATCGATCGATCTATCTATCTATCTATCTATCTATCTATCTATCTATCTATCTATCTATCTATCTATCTATCTATCTATCTATCTACATCTATCTATCTATCTATCTATCTATCTATCTATCTATCTATCTATCTTTCTTTCTATCTATCTTTCTTTGAGTGCTGGCATATTGGAATTACTATATCTATCTATCTATCTATCTATCGATCGATCGATCGATCGATCTATCTATCTATCTATCTATCTATCTATCTATCTATCTATCTATCTATCTATCTATCTATCTATCTATCTATCTATCTACATCTATCTATCTATCTATCTATCTATCTATCTATCTATCTATCTATCTATCTATCTATCTATCTATCTTTCTTTCTATCTATCTATCTATCTATCTATCTATCTATCTATCTATCATCATTATAGTGAAATAAAGTGAAAACATCCACATTTATTTGTCAAATATATATTTATTTGTTTATTTTGATCTGTAACTCTTCATTGCAGATTTGCTGATGCTATCAAGTGATATGGAAATCAGAAGAATCATTAATGAAAGAGAAACATCTATGATAAAAAAAATGATATTTCCACTAAAAACCCAGCCTCACATAGGTGCCTGCCCAGGTTGCCTAGAATGCCCTGCACACATAGCCTGACACAGCCAGAGTTATTTCTTTTGCCCTGTTACAGTTTCTTAATTATAGTTATGTGCTTGTTTAATCCACATAAGATCTGGGGTCTCTAAGGAAACTTTGGGCGAGTTCGGAAAACAAAGCGATCCATGTGCCATCCGTTCGGAGATTTAGATTCTAGCCAGTGGGAAGGCTTTTGGGGAGATTAATCTCCAGAGGAAGAGGCGATTTGTCGTCGGGCAACTAAATCTCCCTGTATCTTAGCGTGTGCCCTTACCCTAAGGTCACAATGCCAAATTCCCTAAAGGCATATTTCCCTTCAGTTTTAAAGCAGCATTTAAATATTTCTTAAAAATGGGGGAATATGGACCAATTCACTAAGTAAACAGGCAGTTTTTATTGGATCATACTTTATATCTTAACTTCCTTCTCCCACATACTATATATTAACAAAATGATCAGTTCCTCCTGGTCTGTACTTATATATACACACATACACCAAGGACCCATTTAACTTTGCCAGTGTTAGGGTGGGGACATGGGCTAAAATGCAGGTGACACCTAGAGATGAGCCATGGGAAGCCACTTACCATTTCAGAAGAGTTGAACGTTCAAGCATAGTACAGCTTAAACACAGATTCAATAAAGCAATTATTAACACTCAAAATAGGGCCAGTGGAAAATTCTTATTTTATTTCTCCTATTTTAACAAATGCACTGAATACCAGTACAGTGAAAATTGTTTCGCTCTTTTGCACTGATAGGTGTAAGACATTACAAAAACCATAGAGTCCTCCTCTGTGTTGCAGCTTATATTAATTTTGTAGTTACATGCACCTTGAGTATTTAATTAACCTCAAAATGTTTCATGATTGACCTTAACACAGACTTTCATGATGGAAGGAGGGAGAGTAGCCTCTTAATTTTATAACCACTGCCTTGAAATACTGGTTTTCAATCACTGACTTTCTGTCATCTGCTGAACTACAATTCCCATCTTACTCTGGCATGCTTGAAGATTTCTATCCCTTAGTGCTCCAGCACTTGTGTCATATCTAGAGTGAACATTTCCTAGTTTAAACCAGTTCCGGAGACAAAACAGCACTGTTTGCCTGGGATGGGATTAATTTACAGTAACATGGGTTTTACCTGTCTCTGTTATTGTACTGTGAGCTAACATGCACTTGTGCTGCCAGGGAGCCCAGCTCTGATCTCATCCACAGCATGGACATATTATAAATATCCATCAAAATGTATACAAATCACACATAAGTGTCTGGGTGAGTAATTGGGATAATAAAGTCTGAGCAACGATAGAACAAAAAACTGTGATTTTTTTTTAAAATGGAGAGTTAATCCAAGCCAGGCGGAATGATGCAAGGCGTGTGTCTCCAGATCACGGACCTCGTTACAATTTGATTTTTCAATAATTCTTTTTCATAAAATGTCGTTGGCCATGAAGTAATCCCTAAAATGAGAGCCCTTATGAGCCAATAATGAGCTCTAATTGCTACAACTAGTCGAGCCACGTGGAAGGATTTAGAACGTATTAAGCCGTTGGGTACAGAGCACAGGCTGTTACCTAGCCATTACTTTCATAATTCAAGGAGAAAATTAGTCCTTTTAGAGGGAAAATCCTTTGATTCTCTTCATTCTGTTGGGGGGGGGGCAGGGTATAGCTTTGTCTGCACTTAGCTCAATGCCGTGGAACAAATGGGAATCTAGCAAAATTGTCCCCTTTCTATAAGGAGCAGGGTCTTAGAAAAGAAGAGTTATCTATCCCTTTTGGACCCTGTAAGACTATACCATGTAATGTCTAGCACAGGGATATATTATGGGTGTGTATCCATATGCACTGGGCACCTGCTGCAAATCTCTTTACACTGGGTTTTTTGCTATGCAAACCACCCTGTATAATGGCTTAACTAATCATAATCATTTCATTAATTCAGGAATCTACCCTATCCATCTACCTAAGATTGGTATATCTATTATTTCTATTTATAATTATCATCGTTATCATAGTCATTACTATCTATCTTATCTATCTAACAATATCTATTTATTTATTTGATCTGCAGCTATCTATTAACTTTATTATCTATTTATTGATGTTATTTCCCATGTATCTACTGACATATCTATTTATTGTTATCATCAATCAATCTATGTATGCTTTTTATCCTCTGTTTACTAATCCATATCTATCTATCTATCTATCTATCTATCTATCTATCTATCTATCTATCTATCTATCTATCTATCTATCTATCTATCTATCTCTCTATCTATTCTCTCTATCTATCCACTCATCCTCATAATTACTGACATATCTCTGTTATCTCTGTATTTATTGATCCATTTTATCTGATTATCATAATCTTCATAATTTCAGGTTTTGATAAAAAAAGGAAAATATCTTAGAATAATTCATAAACATCTAGGCCTCCCATAGAGATAATATTGCTAAATAAAGACCAACTATGTACAGGTATGGGATCTATTATCTGGTATGCTTGGGACCTGAATAAAGGATTTTGCTGTAATTTGAATAAATATAACTTCTTTATTTACTTAAAACATTAAAATAACCCAAATAGGATTGTTTTTCCACTAATATGACTGTATGCATTTTTGTTACCACAAGGTACTGTTTCATTCTAATTATTTTTATTATTATTATTATTATTATTATTATTAATTTAAAAAAAATAGTAATTGTTTGCTTGTAATGCACTGTCTGGGAAATGGCATTTCACATTCCCATATTTTGGAGCTTTCAGGATACCATATCCCATACCTGTGTGTGTATTCATGTTTACGCAAACACACACAACATATCGTTCTCTAAGTATCACTAGAAAACTGCTAACCCATGCAGCCACTAAAAGGGTCTTTATGGAAAGCGTGAAAAAACCTATTAATGTTTTATTGAAAGTGCACAGTTAACTTGTATCCATCCTTGTTTGTAAGAGGCTGGCATTGTGATTTTGCTGTCTGTGGCACATCTTACCCGATACAGACCAAAATTTCCCCTTTATCTGTAACCAGGCAACACTCTGAATGCCAAAAAACTGAAAAGAAACCCTTCAAGAAAGTCTTCAATAATAGTGGAAAAGAACAAAGATCCTGGACACAGGGGTGACTTTTCATGAGCAATTATCTCTCATTAATCAGAGGAACAGCTGCAATATATGTTTCTCTCTTTCCGCTTTATATTTGGCCTTTAAATAATCTTGTTTGTATGGGGGAGGGAGTTAGGCAGCTCAGTGGAAAAATTGCCTATTTAGGATGAATATACACTTTGTCGTCACACTTGTCAGTGACCTTTACCTTTATTCCTACAACTTCTAGATTTAAGTCTTTCCCAAAAAATGTGTAGAGCACAGTTGATTGTTAAGGGATCCAAGCAATGTCCCCTGTGCTCCCAGGTGGATCCCAGGCTACCACCATGTTGAGCCCTATGCATATAATGCTGGGTGAGCAGCCAGGTGGCAGCTAATAAGGAGGGGTGGGGCAGCAGCAGGCAAGGGGATGCATGCCAATGATAATATGGGGGGGAAAGCTTGGCATTGGAAAAACTTGGGTGTCTTTATCTTTTGGCTTGGCTTTAGTAGGCAGATTATATGACTTAACTAGAAGATAGTAGACCCTACAGCAAATTTTATTTAGGGTCCCACTAAACTGTCCTACTGGACCACCTTTACCTTCTGTAAGTCACAAGGTCTACTTCCAATGTGGGAAAAGTGTAGGAAAGCTTCATAGAGTAGCAATATTAGCTTCAACTAAAGCAGTAAGTAGAGTGATATAGTTTGTTCCATTATCCACAGTGTGCTTTCTAAGCAGGGTGTTGTTGTTTCTTTGCTTTACTTAATCACCATCACTAAAGGCAATCCTTGAACATTGCCCAGAGAGGTTAGTTGGTAGTTAGCTGGCCTTGTGTTCTGTACCAAGCTTGGGAGCTCCAACATCCTCGCTGTCCATTTCACCTTCAGACATCAAGCCAAGCGTTGTAGATCTGTCCAAAGAGACAATTTTGGGTTGTAATGTGCATTGTGTGACATCAAAAGGCCAGAGAATGATCAGAACTGAGAAGTGCATTCAGCAAGAATAGTGCAAGAGTTCTTCTTTCAAGGGCCAAGGATTTGAATGCTAACAGATATGTAGTAATGGCTAAAAAGCAGGGTTTTCCCAATGGTAAGGATGCAATATTAGAAGGGGGCATGTGGAGCTTAAAAGAATCTCATTACAGGAGCCCAGCAGCTTGAAGAAAGCATTTGGACTCATGAAAAGGGGACTTTTCTGTGAAATCACTTCCATTGGCTTTGAAATTACACATTTCTATGCTCCTAACTGCAGCTGAATGTTACTGGGGAGAACGAAACAAATAAACAACTTATTTAGTAAGGAACTATATACAGTATATAGTATCTATATATTTTTTTGCTATGGTGTACCTGGCTCAGTAAAACTTGTACTGCAGAGCACACTTATACCTATGAGTTGTAGCTAGGGTTGCCACCTGGCTGGTATTTTACAGGCCTGGCTGGTAAAAATGATGGTTGATCCCAATGTTATTAATAGGCAAAAAAGATAAATATATAGGAAGGCCGGTATTTTATTCCGGAAAAGGTGGCAACCCTAGTTGTAGCAGACAGTGACGCTAGTAGTATAGGCAGAATTTCCTAGAAGGAACACCTGTCTGCTGGCATTTTTGTGGCAGGTGCTGGCATAGACCACGTGGTGGCCCCACATGTCACTGCCAGCCTCTGCCATAGATACAGAGTATTCCCAATAATTTTGAATAATTAAGAATTCTGTATTAAAAATATATGGGAGTCACCTAAATGACAAATTAAAAATTTTTTAAACTTTTGAGATCATAGAATCAACAGAAACAGCATAAAAAATGCCATAGAGACAATGGGGCTCATTTATTAACGCAGCGCAGTGCTAAAAAGAGCGCAGTGGCCTGACATTTGCCCAGCGCATGCGAGTATTTAATAATGTAGCGCACGATACCTTAACAGTGCAATTTTGTGCGCTAATGTAGACACAGACAGGTGCGACGTGTGAAACTGCGTATCAGCTGTCGCAGTGCTTATAATAAATTGTGCGCACAGGAAGATACCGCAAAGGTAAGGATTAGTTGTGCTCATGTATGAATGCGCTGCTTTAATTAGTTGCGTCACATATTGCGCATATTGCGTTCACTTAGACGCATCTGGTTGCAAAGGTGTTTAGCCTACCTGATACCCTTAAAGGAACCTTGGTCAATATAAACATGTTGGGTGGAAGGCGTGGTTAATATGCACTTTACAGGGGTTGTTCATCTTTGAGTAAACTTTGAGTTAACAAACATCCCCACCAACAGCAGCACCATTGTATTTGCCAGAACCCAGTTTAGCAGTGTGGCTCTGCTAGCGCAGCTGGGCAGGAATGGCATTTTGAAGAGCGTTACTATTACGCCACAAACAGGCAGTCGTAAAAATTGTGGTGCTGTTGACCGGGTGCAGTTTTGCACATATACAGACGCAAATCTGCGACGGCCGCAGTGCAAGCGCATTGTAGCCACGCCCACAGCCACGCCCCTAACAACCACGGCATCGTTTGCGACATAAATGCCCAATCTTTTGCGCAATGCGCATAAACAAAACCATCGCAAAAGCTCTGTGTTATGCGCAATATCACGCAAATATATTAGCGATCACACTCGTGATGTCGCAGACAATCTTTTGCGTCCACTTATGCGCTGCGCTGCGTTAATAAATGAGCCCCAATGTCATAGATTCTGTATCTGTTTTTTTTTAAATATAATTTGATAACCAGTATATGCTGTGTTTACTGCCAGCACACACACCTTTCTCTAAATGGCTTAATTCAATTTATATTATGCAATTATTGTTGCACATAGCAAAACTTATTTACTTTCTATCAGTTTCAACCAAAACACACTTCAGTGCTTTTAATCTGTAAGATTTTCAAAGCAAACAGAACCTTTATAAAATGAGTCCTGAGGTTTGGTGCATTCTGTCTTCTAGCTACTAATACCTGTTTTACTGGCCTGGAGTGTTTGTATGCTTGATCTGTGATATACCTGTAACTCGTTCTTATACTGAAGTCTTCCATGTATAGATTTAAGCAATGCACCAAGCCAAGATGTAGTTCTTTTACAGGATTTGAATGCAGATGAATCCTTAGGGTTATGGCAGTTAGAAGGTTTTATACCATGCATGATTTCTAACTAGTGGGTGGGCAGCAAAACATTTGTTAATGAAATGCAGAGTAGTGCAACAAGGCTGGGGATGCCATCTTTAACTTGGTGTATTTTCCACTGCAATTTGGTGGACAGGAGCAGATGTGGATAGCAAGCAATCAACTCTAAGCTTTGAACAGCATTCTAGAAATTACACAATAAAAGCAAAGCTGGTTGGTATGGGTAGGCAAACGTTTCTACTATGTTTTAAAAATTATGAGTGGTAATAGTGCCTAAGCTCAACTGTCTATCCAACATCTCATTCTGAATTTAAATCTGTTGGTCCTTCTATGAAGGTTTTCCATTAGATGGTGGAATATATTTGGTAAGATTTGCCTCCATTCAGTCACAAGAACTTTAGTGAGGTTGGACACAGATGTTGGGCAATCAGGACTGGCTAATCCAATTCATGTTACAGGTGTTCAGTTGATCAGGTGTGTGTACAGATCAGTCAGGTTTTTCCATTCTCTGCATGGAAAACCAGTTATGCATATATCTTGCACTGTGCATTTGGACCCTTGCAACCAGATTGTTGAAATTGCAAACCGGAGAGATGCTCAATAAAAAGTTAAATAGCTTAAAGGTAAACAACCCATTTAAATATACCTCCAAAATCCATTTTTATTCATACCACCCATATGTTCTTGTAATACCCTATTACCTTATGCCATGTCGTACTGTATTAGCTTATTTTAGCAGACCACTTGCTTTTCGTTATAATTCCATTTGTACAGAGAATATTTTCAAAGGAAATAATTCATTGCTCGTTTTATTATGTTATGTGCACTTTGGGATTATAAAAGCATTATAACAGAAATGCAAAGGTTAGGTTAAAACAGCTCCCCTAAATAGCTTGTTATGTGTGAGTATCTCTCCAGGAATAAACTATGATCAAAGAGTACAAGCAGCTTAAACCAAATGCCCTAAAGAATACGATTCTAAGGGCTCTTACAGACGAGCGTTTTTACCTGCGCTCCCCTGCGTTCCGTTTTTCTGCGTTCAGCCGCAGGGGAGCGCAGAGATCGATGCATTACATTTTTTCCAATGGGGCTGTACTCACACAGGCGCGTGTAGGCGCAGAATGCAGGAAAAATGCAGCATGTTGTGTCTCAACCTGCGTTCGGCGCCTACAGCCCCATTGGAATAATGTAATGCGCCTATCCCTGCGCTCCCCTGTGGCTGAACGCAGAAAAACGGAACGCAGGGGAGCGCAGGTAAAAACACTCGTCTGTAAGAGCCCTAAATGAGAGAAAACCAGGGAAAACAGAAATATTACCTTGCTGGCTACCATTTCATCCTATTGGTCATGTTCAGTGTTTGTATCAAAAAAGCCGCTGTTGAAATTTTCACATTAGACTTTCCATACCTGAATTCTACCTCAACTGGTTGGCTCTGTGATGATCCAGCATTCTTCTGTTAGACATTTTTTTTTTTTTTTTAAAGAAAAACTTTATTGTAAACTTCCAACAATACAAAGCTTTATGAATACAGGTATAAATGGCTGAAGACGGTTACAGCTTGTATAAACATTTAGTATTTTGTACAAATTACTGTATAGAGGTTATTACTATCTTCCAAGAGTATGTACCCGTGAAGATGAACTGTCGAGGCACACCTGGCCTGTCGGATAGCCATTGGCTAGGAGAAAAGCTTTGGTATTGTGGAGAATGAAATGGGATAGAATTGGGGGGGAAAGGGATAGATCAAGGAAGTGGATGGGTAAGTGCAACGGGGATGTAACGACCACAATTATCCCTACTGTGTAGTTTTATAAGAGTCAGTGTCCTTGAAAAGGAACCACCGAGTCCAGTGAATTGAGAGATCTGATCTGGATTTGAAGAGGACATTTCCTCGAATCTGCATGTTTCCGAAATTTTTTTGTACCAATCTTTAATGGTGGGGATGTATGTGGTCTTCCAATGTAAAGGTATCAGAAGTTTGGCTGCATTCAGTAAGTGGGGTTCTAAACCCGTGTTGAAGGTCACTACTGGCTGAGGGTTATGGAATAGTAGTACTTGTAGAGGGTTCGCTGGTAGAGCAACTCCCAAAATTTGACCTGAGAGTAGACAGACCTCTTCCCAGAAAGGTTTTATGAGGGAGCACGTCCAGAATATATGGAGTAAGGTTCCTTTTTCTCTGTTGCATCACCAACAATTGCCGTTCGAAGTTTTGTATATATGTTGTATCTTAGAGGGTGTATAGTACCATCTAGTAACTATCTTATAGTTTAATTCTTGTATACGGCAGCATCTCAAGCTCTTGAGTAATTTGGATAGCATATTCTCAATCTGGATATCTTCAAACTGAGTGTTTAGTTCTCTAGACCATCTATTGATAAAGGACACCGACCCCCAATTCGTTGGTAGTTGAAGTAATTTGTATAAGAGGGAGATTGCGTGTGTCGGTGGGTCAAGCAACGTACATGCTGTTTCAAATTTAGTAAGGTCCCGCCCCAATGTTTGTGACCCTCCCAAACTGTGGTAATAGTGGGAAATCTGTACGAATTTCAAGTGGTCCAACTGCGTGAACGGTGTTAAGTTTTGTAATTTGTCTTTGGATACAAGTGCTTTATTTTCTATGAAGTGAAGGAGCTGGAGGTTTCCTTCTATCAACCATCTCTGTAGATTATTAGATTGCAATCCGGGAGGGAAGGCAGGGTTATTAATTAAAGGCAGGAGGGGAGACGGGTAAGAGGTAAGCGAGTATTTTGTACGGCATTTATCCCAAACCTGCATGACGTTGGATAGGAGAGGATGGTCTGGATACTTTATTCTCCTATATATGTGGTCTAACCAGGGTAAGTGTATGAGGTGGGAGTATGCTGATTGCTGTTCTATCTCAATCCATAATTTTATATTTGCATAGTGGGACCAGTCCAATATTCTCAATAGAACCGATGCATAATAGTATGTGTGGCAATTGGGTAAGGCTACACCTCCCTGGCGCTTAGTTTTAATTAATAGTTTTTGGCTAATTCTTGGTTTTTTATCCTGCCAGATAAAATTTTGTATTATTTTTTGCAGCTGGTTCAGTTGTGTCTCGCCTATGTAGAGGAAGTGTTTGGAAGACATATAGGATTCTAGGCATGATATTCATTTTTATAACGCTCATCCGTCCAAACCAAGAAATGGGTTTATCTTTCCAGGTTGTTAAGTCTTTTCTAACCTTCGAGATTACATGTTTCAAATTTAGTTCCGCCCAGGCCGAGGTGTCTCTGGTAATTTGGAGGCCCAGGTAGGTAAAAGTGTGTGGACTCCATTTATAGGGAAAGCCCTTGGATATGCAATTTATCGCGTCATCAGGGAGTGAAATATTTAAGGCCATCGATTTAGAAAAGTTTATCTTGAAGTTGCTGAGGTTCCCGTATATGAGGAGCTCTTGATTAAGCGCTGGTAGTGATGCTGTGGGGTCAGTCAGAAAGAACAAAAGGTCATCTGCATAGGCAGCAATTTTGTGTTGTGTGTTACGCACTGTGATGCCATTAATGTGCGCATTAAGTCTGATGTGGCATAGGAGTGGTTCTAAGGCTAGTACGAAAAGGGTGGGGGATAATGGGCATCCCTGTCTTGTGCCATTGCGGATATCAAAGGGGTCAGACAATAGCCCATTTATCTTTAGGCGGGCGGTGGGGTTGGAATATAATGAGGATATCCAGGTCAACATTTTAGGTCCTTTGCTTAAGACAGGCCAATTGACCCTATCAAACGCTTTTTCGGCGTCTGTAGATAGTAGCATATTCTCGATTTTCTGTTTTTTGGCCCAGAACATCAAGTTTACCAGTCTGTTCGTGTTATCTCTACCTTCCCTTCCTGGGATAAAACCGACTTGTTCCGGGTGTATTAGGTTAGGAAGAAATTACTGTATTCGATGGGAAAGGATCTTCGCTAGTAACTTTATGTCAGTGTTTATCAAGGAGATGGGTCGGTAGTTACCCGGTTCTGTTGCTTCTTTACCAGGTTTCAGAAGCAGTGTGATATAGGCTGTAAGCGATGACTTATCGAAGAATTTTCCTGAGGCAATGTTATTAAATGCTGAGCACATGAAAGGTAGCAGTTTGTCTTTGAATATTTTATAATAGGATATTGTGAAGCCGTCTGGGCCCGGGCTTTTGCCTGTAGCTGTATCCTTAAGGGCTGTTTCAAGTTCCTCTATGGTTATTCCTTCCTCGAGTTTGTCTGCTACTTCTTTAGAGATATGGTTCAGATTGGCGGAGGTTAAATAAGTCTCAACCCTATCCATAAAGGAGGATGAGGCTGCAGAAGTTGGGTCAGGTAGTTGATATAGTGACATGTAGAACTCCCTGAATGTTGATGCTATTTTATCTGAAATGTGTTCAATTGAACCTTGTTTATTCCGTATTGAGGGGATGAAATTCTTAGATTGTGTAAATTTCAAAACTCTAGCTAAAAGTCTTCCGCATTTGTTGCCATGTTCGTAAAAGCGGTGTTTTGTCATAGTAATGACTTTGTTTGTGTAGTATTCTAGATGTTCTGCAAGTTGCTTCCTAGTTTCTGTCAAGTCCTGTAATGAAGTCTGGGATAGAGTCCGCTTATGTGTTGTTTCTAGTAAGGTTATCTTGTCTATAAGTTCACAATATTTTTGTTCCCTTTCTTTTTTCCTACGAGCCCCTAGTTGGATCAAGAGGCCTCTAATCACACATTTATGTGCTTCCCAACATGTTACTGGTGAGGTCTCTGGGAGGTTGTTCTCAGTGAAGTACAGTGAGAGTTTGGAAGTTAGATCTGTGACAATCTATTCGTCTTTTAAAAGAGATTCATTGATTCTCCAAGAATGCATTTTTCTTCTGTTCAATGGTGTGCGAAGTGTGAGGGTGATCATGGAGTGATCTGACCAAGTCCTGGGCTGGATTTGGCTTTGAAGAACATCTTGTAATGCATTATGAGAGATGAATAAATGGTCAATTTTAGTGTATGTGTGATGTCGGTTGGAATAGAAAGTATAGTCTTTCACTGATGGGTAGAGAATTCGCCACGGGTCTGCCAATTGTAATTGATGAAGGAGTTTTTTGGTTTTAATTATCTGAGTCTTAGATATGCAAGTCTGGTTCGAGGAGCAGTCTAGTGTTGGTTCCATAGGGAGGTTGAAATCACCGCCTAAGATAAGGGTGCCTTCAGAGAACGAGATTAATTGATCAGCAATGCGTGCAAATTCGGTCGCCTGGTCGGTATTGGGGAGATATATATTGGCTAGTGTGTATGTTCGCCCGAGAAAAGTGCCCTTTATGAATATGTAACGGCCATTGGTGTCGCACTTTTTTTCTTTAAATACGAATTCAAAGTTACGTGCAAGTGCTATTCCTACTCCTCTAACCTTGCTGGGTTGAGGTCTGCTGAGATATATATCTGGGAAGTGTCTGTTATTCCATTTAGGGGTACAGCCCTCCTTGAAATGTGTTTCCTGTATGAATGCAATGCTTGCCTTCCTTTTTTGCAGTTCTGAGGACAGTAGAATTCTTTTTTGTGGAGAATTCAGACCATTTACGTTAATACTAACTATCTGGAAAGAGTCTGATTTGTTCCTTTGCATTGTATGAGTGGAGAGAGACGGCTATGCACTAGGGTCAAAGGTACGTCAATTTCCCGTTGCACTGGGGGAGGGGTTGGGTTCAGCGGGTGTTAGGATAAGTAAGAAAAGATGGGGGTGATAGAGAGAGAGGTAAAGAAGTATGAGGACTCCCGTCCTCACCGGGTGGGTGGGAAGAGAGGGGGAGTTAAAGCGCTTCTGCCCAGAGGAAGCTTAAAGCATTCCTCGAGTAGATAATTAGTAGAGTGCAAAGAGAGAGGTGTGACGGTGGTGGTAAATACTTTGTACAAGAAGCAGGTACCTACTTTCCGATCCCTTTTGAGCCATGGGCCAGGGTAATGGTGACTTTAGGTGGACGTGTGTTAGTCGTCAGTGGGGAGCAGAGAATGGTTTTCCCTTTTTTGTCTTTTCTCCTTCTCCCATCTGTGTTTTGGTTCTTTACTTTTTTTTTTTTTCTTTTTTCCTGTCTTCCCTTTTTCCCTTCCCTCTCCCCTCCTTCTGTTTTCCTTTTTTTATTATTCTTTTTTCCTATTTTTTTTTTCTTTCTCCTGTTCTCTCTCTCACCTCTTTTTCCGTTTTTTTCTTTTTTTTTTTTTTTTTCCCCATTTTTTTCCTCTTTTTTTTTTTTTTTTTTTTTTAAAATTCGTCTGTTTTCCGCATAGATCATTGGAAAGCAAAAGAAACATATAACCTTTCCACTCTAAGAAGTTTTCATTGGACCTGATCGTATACCCGAAAGGGAAGAAAAAAAAAAAAAAAAAAAGGGGGGGGGATGAGGAAGGGGGAAGTGAGGAGTCACTCCCCAAATCAGCTATTTGTGACAATCCCAGAGACATTCCTACAATATTTTTCAAATAAAACGTTAGTTGGGCATTATTATAGGGTCAGTATAATGTATGTCATGCATTGAGCCACCATAGTGGTTTCTTGAGGGAAATAAAATAATAAAATGGGGCAAAGAGTTGGGGGGGAAGGACAAACAAAGAAAAGAGGAAAAGAAAAAAAAAAAAAAAAAAGGGGGGGAGGGGGCGTCACTCAATGGACCAATCCTCTGTTCGGACAATGATCAAGTATTGGAGGTCATTATGAAGAAACATTTGCAACATTTATCAGGTAAAACATTGGTTTAGCAGTCTTATAACATTACTGTATTTTATAACTACAGAAGTAGCATAATGTGAATTAAACGGGCGTCCGGTTCAATAATGAAATGTAACATGCAATCAGAGCATGGTCATTAGGAAACAGATAAATGTAGCCTGAAAACATAAATAATAAAAATGCAATATCCGGGTATTCTTAGGCAAACATGAACTAAGAGTAATATCGTGACATGAGTCTCTTCGCTGCATTGTTCCACTTTGTCAGATGGTACGCTAAAGTTGGTATAATCACAAGTCAGGATATGTCGAGGCAGAGTGTTGTAGAAATAACAGTTAGTCAAGTCTTCAGTAAGAAAGAGAAACAGTAACTTTAAATAACAGGAAAGCAGAGGGATGCATTTCGCGAGAAGACAGCACTGTATAAAATTTTTTTCCAAGGAAAATAGAGAATGAACTGGGACAACTTTAATAGAAGGCTCCTGATGTAAACCGCAATCATGTGGCCATGACACGGAGTGGAAAATTAGGGCCTTTGAGCTGGCGGGTGTTGCGCAACTCATTCAAAAATGCGCTGCATGGTCGGCATCGGTATTGCGTGTAATGTTATTCATGATGCGTTCCAATTGGAACCATATGCCCACAGTAGATCCACAGTCAAATAAACATTGGCTGATCAACTGGTTCCCAGTCATTAGGATGTATCCGCTATCAAATGCGACCTCTCAGGTCATTGTTAACCAGAAAGGTATGAGGTGTGCTCAGAGCGTGCTCCAGACCCATTCCGGTCTCGAAAACATTCCCCATAAGCTGGTGTCCCCATGGGGTACATTGTAAAATTATTGTGAGTGCCGGGAACGGGGCAAAAATTAACTCCTGGATGCGTATGAGTCAGGCACGTGTACCAGATGTACGGCCTTTTGGACACGGAGGAACCAGTAAAATAGTGCAATCGTAATCGAACAAAAATGGGGCACCCGCTATGACAGTGGCTTCGGTGCACATAGGTGCGGTAGGGACCCTGGGGTCAAATACGCAAGGCATGGCAATAGGAAAGCACATTACACTTACGTGTCCATGGGTTCTGATGCCGTAGCTTGATCTTGCTTCGCAGTGTCTTCAGCATAGACAAACCTGCTCCATTCCTGCAAATCGACGCATGGTAGGCCCAAACTGTTGAAAAAGAACGGGGCATCAGTGCGTTCTTTGAGAGTGTGGCTTTTCCCATTTCTGTTTGCGATCAGGGCAAAAGGGAAGCCCCATTTGTAGCCTATGTTGCGGGATCTGAGAAGGGTTGTGACTTCTCGCAGTAGACGGCGCTGGAACATGGTGGAGTGTGCTAGGTCCTGATAAATTTCAATGGTGGTCTCTTCCAGCTTTACAACTTTAAATTCACGCGCTTTGAGCAGGATCATTTCTTTGGTAGTGTAGCTATGTAGACAACACAGCACGTCACGCGGCCTGCCCGATCTACTGCCCGCCACGCGGTGTAGTCTGTCTATCGGGATCTCTGTTTCTTTATCCTGCTCCAAGAGGTCATTGAACAGCACCGTGAGTATTCGTTTCAACTCAGATTGCAGCACCTCTTCGGGTATGCCCCGTATTCTTAAGTTATTGCGCCTACTTCTGTTTTCAGCGTCTTCAAGGAGTCTTCGCAGAACATAGATATGACGTGCTTGTTTGGCAATCTTGTCAGAGTTTTGCTGAACCGCCAGTGTGAGGCCTGCTTGTGTCTCTTCGAGCTCTCCCATTTTAGTTGACATGGCCGCCAAGTCTTGTTTGAGTTCAGCAGTTTCTTGCTTCTGTGCCTCTTTGATGTTGTTCAATAAACGAGTTAAATCAGCTTTTTGTGGTAATGCAGCAATTAACGCTGATAAGTCAGACGCAGGAGGCAGAGATGTTGTTGGAGGGGTAGAGGATTGCGAACCTCCGGAGTTGGCGCCCTCGTGGTCGTCGTCGGCCATATTGGAGTCGCTCTCAGTAGTTCGTGTAGGAGACGATTTGTTGAAGAATTTGTCAATTTCCTTCTCCTTACGGGTGGTAAGAGGTCTCTGCGGTAATCCCTGAGTTGGGCCCTTTTGAGACTTCCCCATATTTCAGGCCAAATATCGCAAGTTGAGCTGATTTTGGGATCGGGAAGCAGGAGCTCTGCAACATGCGTCTGTTCACTCGGCCATCCAAGCCACGCACCCCTGTTAGACATTTTAATAAAAGCCAGCTGCATTTGTGCTTTTTTTTTACAGGTAAACAGGATTCTGGCTCTAACGTGACCGATAGAGAGTTTGTGTAGCTGTAAAAACTCCAGGAGTCTGTGCAACCCCTAAAGTTATCCGAAGAATTGTAGAACAATGGAATAAACAGCTTTAAAGCAGTACTTTCAAACTGCAAATATTCATTTATTTTGGCAGTGTAAGACACACACTACATGTTTCATGTAAAAACCCTTTTTCAAGTGACACTTGAATTTACGTTATGTGGATAAAAGGCTTTAAAAGAGGAGGAAAGTCTGTTCGCACTTGGGGGTGCCAAATGTTAGGCATCCCCAAGTTATTGTATTGACTTACCTGAAACGCCGGGATGGTGCTCCTATCAGCAGAAAACTACACTGGCCCACGGATCTATAAAAGGAAGTGGCAAGTCGGGCATGGATGGGCACGGATTGAGGGAGGTTGGGCTTGGGTTAGGTGCTGGTCGTGGAAAACTCGACCCGTACATCACTATTGCCCATGTTTTTTCCTGAACGCTTAAATATTGCACTGATTTGCCCATCTTTCCAGTTTTTGTGAATTCGCATTGTGAACAAATTTTTGCAAATGAGATTGGTGTTTGTGTGAGTGCAAAAAAATGTGCAATTCTGTTCGCACATTAAATACACCACTCTTATCCAGCTTTATAAATATATCCATGCGCAGGGCAAATATATTCACTGTGTGAATCATTCTACGCTGCTCAAAGTTTATAAATGAGCCCCAAGATGTTCAAAAAACCTCTTGCACTTAAAAAACTTCTGGTGTTTAAAAGGTTCAGAAGAATTCCCAGCAATGTGATCAAAATTTTTATTTGCTAATTCCTGTTAAAATGTTTGCTGAGCATCAGGAAAGTGCAAATAAATTGAATTCATGTATTGATAGATGGGTCAGTTCATCGGATTGTGTTCAGTTGTTTTGAGGAGTTTAGCAAATTCTATTTCTCACAATATCAGTACTCAATGCAACATTCCTGAGTACTAACACCTATCTGGATCCTTAATCCCTGATTTCAGAGTCCCCAATAGAGAAACAGAGTAAAATTAGTCTACGTTTATATATTTATTTGTAAATAAATGGGCTGAGCATAATTTATAATACATTAATATTAGATAACATTATCTGGCATGCCATGGACAAGTCAATAATATCATTTCTGTTAAAACAATGAAATTCGTTTCTAGAGTGATAATATGAGAAGGGAAACATTCATGAATGCCGAAAGAAAATGACTTGGAAATTAGGCGTATTTCAGTACCAAGTTACAGTTTAAGAGCATTATCCTCTGTGAACGAGGCACAAACAATTACCTATTCAGTGGAAGATTTGCTCGCATGCTGGTATTTTATTCTTTATGTAAGTCATTCACATTTTTCTATGACTAAGTGTATGCCAAAGCATTTCAGGTCAGTTTCATCTTAACATCATGTGCAGGTTGTAAGAAATCCCTTCTAAGCAGCTATTACAGCAGCAACACCTTCTACAATCATTTTGTTTCAATCAGTTATTTAATTAGATTAGATTAACATGACCCAGTGAAAAAGAGGGTGATAAACTGGCTGCATTTATTTTTTCGCAGCTTTAATGGTGTATACACATTGGATAAGTGAACCACAAAAGTACTTGCTTCTCTCTAATCATTTATAAGTACTTATTTATTAAAATGTATATAAGGTGATGTTTAATGTGATATGCCCCTGATAAGAATATAGAAATATAAATACTTGCTTTTTTCTGCTGTACTAGCTTTGACAACTTCAGCTGATCTTCTTTTGGGAATATTCACACTGTTTATCAACCCATGAACAGACAGTTGGTCAAAAGAGAAGTCTAAATCTCCTATTGAAGTGAATAAAGCCATGGACTTATATTCTGCTGAACTGTGGCAGGCAGTCTGACCTTTTGATAAATTTTCCCCTATGGGTGGAAATATCTGGTGTCTGCTCTTCTGTTTGGCTTTTTCTATAACTTTGCCTTCTGATGGCCTAACCTGCTGTTTTTTCTAGATCGTGCTTGGTGCCTGCCTTTCCTGACCAAGGTTTGTTAAAGCTATGTGCATTTACTCTAGCCATTTAGGATGGTTTTCATAATATCTTTAGCTACTACAGGTCTATCGTGGTTTCACTCTGTGGTATAACTTCAACCTTCGCTGGTCACTAGTGTTGCCACCTTTTCTGGGAAAAAATACCGGCCTTCCGATATATTCATCTTTTTTCCCTATTAATAACATTGGGATAAGCCATAAAAATACCCGCCAGGTGGCAACCCTACTGGTCACCCACTCTGCTCTCCCCCTCTCCATTTTCCTGGGCCTCCATACAGTTGCCCCCCCCCCACCCCCTCACTATAGTTACACCACCAGTGTCAGACTGGGATCCCAGGGCCCCACCAGAAAACCTTAGGCTGAGGGCCCACTTTCCAAACTACTGTACCTAGTCTCCTCACTCAACCTCTTTATTCTCCTAGTCTCTTTTCTCTACATACTATACTCTATTCGTCCATTATTTAGCCTCTTTGTTTCCATAAAGAAATAGGGAATGGCCATGAAATAGGCCAAATGGTTAGAAGCAAGAGGCCCACTGACCCCTGGGCCCACCGGGAGTTTTCCTGGTATCCTGGTGGGCCAGTCCAACAATGTACACCGCTGGTTTTAATTAACGCATTAAAACATAATTCAAAGCAGCTTTCCAATATACATTTATTAAATATTTTCACCACCAGGGCAGAGAATAGAACAGGACTGCCAAACACAGCATTTATATTTGGTTGCTACGGGTTACTGTAGTTTTGCAAACTTTGTAAATGTTATTACAACCCTAAAGTGACAAACTGAGCGGCCACGTGTATATATGTAGCAGCTGTGAGTGTTTAAGTTCTAGTAATGAATAAAGCACATCTGCCTGAAACCCCTTTTCTCTTGCTTTTGTCCTTCTTGTGTTGCGAAATAAAGTTCCTCAACTTGAAAAAAAAAAAATGTGCTCGCGTTTGATACAGTGACGTAAGGTTGCGGCTGTGCGTCATGACGTCGCGGCTGGGTATGGCGGCCTCCTCTTCCTGGTAACTGGACCGGGGAGGAAACAGGATAACAAAACGTCTGCGGCCGGAAATCTTGTAATGGCGGATTTTGATGAAATTTACGAGGAAGAGGACGAAGACGAAGAACGGGCGTTGGAGGAACAGCTGCTGAAGTATTCTCCGGACCCGGTAGTGGTGCGAGGATGTGGGCACGTCACAGTGTAAGGCCAATGGGGAGATATTGTGGCGAACGGGAGAGATAAACATGCACATTTCTGTGGGAAAGGGGGTACGGTTAGGGGAGTAAGTAATATGTACAGGAGGGACATTTTTATCCCTACCTGTGCCTATGATTTCCCAAGCGTCATCCCCAGAACCCAAAACAAGTACCTGATTGGTAAAGACTGCTGGCAATTGTATTTATGGTGAATATTGCCAAAATCAACCCTGCTGCCTTAGGGCAGAGACGCACGGTCAGACAGGGAGAATAGTCTCCCAGCGACAAATCTCTTCTTCGGGCGACTAATCTCCCTGAACTGCCCCCGCCGGCTAGAATGTAAATCGCCGGCGGGATGGCAATCGGTGCATATCATTTTTCGAAGTTGCTCAAAGTTGCCTCATGAGGAAACTTCGGGCGATTTTGGAAAATGAAGTGCCCCGAGTGCCACCCCGCCGGCGATTTAGGACAGAGACACACGGTCAGATTTGGGGAGATTAAGTCGCCCAGCGACAAAACTCCTCTTCTTCGAGGCGACTAATCTCCCCGAAAAGCTTCCAGCCGGCTAGAATTGAAATCACCCACGGGATGGCACTCGTAGCGCTTCATTTGTCTTAAGTCGACCGAAGTTTCCTCGTGAGGCAACTTCGGAAAACAAAGCACTTCTATTGCCATCCGGCCGGCGATTTTCAATTTAGTCAGCTGGAAGGCGGTTCGGGGAGATTATTCGCCCCAAAGTAGAGGAGATTAGTCGGCGTGCGACTAATCTCCTTGAATCTGACCGTGTGTCACTGCCCTTAGATTGTAGCCGGCAGGAGGCAGTTCGGGGAGATTAGTCGCTCTGAAGAAGAGGCGATTTATCACCAGGTGACTAAATCTCCCTGAATCTGAGTGTCTCTCTGACTTAAAGGCACAGGGTCCAAGAGGCACAGACTGTGTGTCAGATCAATGAAACTAAACATGTCTCTGAATACTGATTTGTTACAGTTCAGCTGCCTTTTACATTAAGTTTACTTTTGGTATGTGATATCGTACTATTCCTAACAATATGGCAGCTGGTGGTTTTAATAGTGTTTCAGCTATTTGCCCCATTCCAGCTTGTATTTTAAAATGTTATCTGGTCTTTGGGGATCGCAGACTCAGGCAGCATAAAAACTATTGCTCTGCCTTTATTCGTTTTATTTATGTTCAGCCCTATTCGTTTACCAGTCTCGTTCAGACCACTGCCTGGTTGTTAAGGTAAAGTAAGCCCGATGTTACCAGATAGCAACTGAACAAAAGCTAAATAATTACAAAAAGAACTGCAGAATATCATGATATTAAAATTTTAAGTAAAGGTGAACTACCCCTAAACTAATCCTACTTAAGCTACCTGCTTAAGTGTATCCCCACTAATTGTGGGCCTACAAGTGTTTTTTGGCTTCCAGCCGAGCTGCACACAGGAAGTTGTAGTCCAGGGACCATCGAACAGTAACATCAAAAAATGAAAGTGTTTTGAAGTAATAAAAATATAATGCAGTGCTGCCCTGCACTGGTAAAACTACTGTGTTTGCTTCAGAAACACTACTATTGTTTATATAAAGAAGCTGCTGTGTAGCAATGGGGGCAGCCGTTCAAAGGAGAAAAGGCTCAGGTTACACAGCAGATAACAGAAACTCTGTAGAACATAATGGTGTTATCTGTTATCCACTATTTAACCTGTGCCATATAGACTTTTTTCAATATTCCCCATTGCTATACAGCAGGTTGTTTATATGAACTGTAGTAGTGTTTCTGAAGCAAACACATCAGTTTTACCAGTGCAGGGCAACAGTACATGATATTTACATTACTTTAAAACACTACATTTTTGCTGTTACTATTCCTTTAATGACCTATAATCCCAACTGAGTATCCACTGAAAGCTGTTGGAGTATGGCTCACTTGGAATCTGTTGACATTAAGAAGTTTATTTACTAAACTCTGGTCAAGCTTTTTGGGGCAAAACTCAAGTTTTTTTTTTTTTTTTTTTAAAACACACATTTTTCGAGATTTATTAAGGCCTGATGCTGCAAAAAGTCACAAAGTGTAAATCCGCCACCTCACACCTAATGAGGTTGTATATATGTCAATGGGAGAGGTCCCTATCATATATGGAAATTTCTGTGGTCTGCGTTGGAAATAGCCTGAAAAAATTGAGTCATTTGATTAGAGTTTTCACTCATTTTTATCAAGTTTTTCCCCTATCCAATTAAATTAAGCTTTTTACATAATAAATAAGGTTGAATTGTGGATTCTACTTTGGTCAGACTTTTTTAAATTAAAAAATCAGAAAAATTCGGATTTTGATGTTGAACTCAGTGTCAGGGTTGCACATTAGATGTCACTGTTACAATCCTACAAGAGCTGACGAACCAAAGCTTGAAGATACATAGAAAATATTATTTTTAGTACAAGGAGGGTTTTGTTGGTTAAGAAGCATGAGGTACAAGTATATAATCACAGAGCTCGTGTCAACAAAAATGCCCAGGAGCATAGAATCTAGTTATCCAACTATTTTGATCAAGTAACATGTATGTACAGGGGTTTTTAGTAAAAGTCTTCCTATATTTTACATGTAAAGGCTAAATACCTCTTCATGTAAGAGCTGTAACACCCAAAGCATTTTATTGCTACTACAGGTAGCAGCAATCATTGCAGTATGGAGCTCTTCAAATTGCCACAAATAGAAAGCATTGTGAGACACTACAGGCCAGTGGTTGTCAAATAGAAGACTCTGCATATTTTTAGTTGCCAGTTAGGGCTACCGGCCTAACTATCATCACATAAAGTATTGCATTTAGAGGATTATGATCATGGTGAATGCCCCATTTAGTAAGCTGATTAACCTCCATTTGGTTCAGTTAATTACTATTAAACCCCACTCATGGATGAACCTAATCCAGCTATTCCCCTCTTGGTGAGTCTGCCATACTGAAATGTTCAATCCTAGTGACCAAGGCTTCATTTTGCTGCTGAGCTAACAATTCAGTTTTAAGTATCTGTATGCAAATTTATACAATGCCATTGTCCTTGCCACTCTCATAGACTTCACTGGAAGTCAGATCTGTGGAGGAGGTGCATAAGACTATACTGTTCTGTAATCTACTATACTGCTATTTTGTTCAAGGGTACCAGTCACTTTTGTGTTGAGTCAGCCTTCCTGTAATCTTGAGCTTTCTGGATAATGGGTTTCTAGATAACAGATGGCCATACCTGTACATGTTTCAAGCCGTTGTCATGCATGCCTATGGTTAATTACTAGAGAGTATGAAACTCTTAAGGCGGAATACCATGTGGTCTGTATGCCCATTTTTTTTTTTTTTAAATGATTTTTGGAATAAAGACATATTTTGAATATAATATTGAGTCATGGGATAATGATTTGGATTGGTGTATCCTTTGAACTGGGGGCTTTATCCCAGTAACTATGGGCCCTTTGGACAGGCCCTTTAGACATCCCACTATAATTAATATTTAATTTTTTTGTATATGTGCTATTAATGTAGACATTGTCTTGTGTTAATATGGGTGTGGTTTAAAGTGGGTTTGGTCTAAAAACAGGGAGTGGCTAACACTGGCTTCCATTATCAGCCTTCCACCATGTAGACCAGAATAATTCCGGCCCGCGGTACCATAGAAGTTGGATAGCGATGTTCTAGTGTGAATTATTTGCAGTGTAAACAGTGTAATTTAGAAATAAAAATTACATAAAATTAATGACATGGCTACATAGTTAAATCAGGTTGAAAAAGACAAAGTCCATCAAGTTCAACTTCTCCAAATGAAAACCCAGCATCCATACACACACCCCTCCCTACTTTTAATTAAATTCTATATACCCATACCTATACTAACTATAGCGCTTAGTGTCACAATAGTCTTTGATATTATGTCTGTCCAAAAAATCATCCAAGCCATTCTTAAAGGCATTAACTGAATCAGCATCACAACATCACCCGGCAGTGCATTCCACAACCTCACTGTCCTGACTGTGAAGAACCCCCTACGTTGCTTCAAATGAAAGTTCTTTTCTTCTAGTCTGAAGGGGAGGCCTCTGGTACGGTGATCCACTTTATGGGTAAAAATGTCCCCTGCTATTTGTCTATAATGTCCTCTAATGTACTTGTAAAGTGTAATCATGTCACCTCGCAAGTGCCTTTTTTCCAGACTGCCATTTAGTGTATAAATTGCACTTATATTATTTTTGCCAAAGTGCATAACCTTGCATTTATCAACATTGAACCTCATGGAACATTACTTTGACTTTTGGCTTCAAAACCTTTGGGCTGGTAGAGTAGGTCAGTATGATTGTCTTTAAGCTAACCGCACAGCAGGCATTTTGTTGCTGCTTTCTTGGGAATCTTGGCATCTGCTCTGTGTTTCATGGATCTTTATCAATATGTTGTCTGTGAGTTGAAGTGAAACGTCTTGTGCAAAGTTGAATTAGTCTAAACACTCAAATAAAAACAAAACACATTTACTCTGGTATGCAAAATGAAACCGTATAAAAAAAATATTGAGGGAAAACTGTAATAACTTTAAATTTTAAAAAAATATGATTAATTTATAGATAGTTTCATAATAATGATCTTAATATTTTTTTTTCATTGTTTTACATCCTCTGCCAAAATAAAATGTTCAAAATAATGATTTTCATTTTTCTTTAGTTTCGGTCTTAGCAACAAATTTGAAGCAGAATTCCCTTCATCCTTAACTGGCAAGGTATGTGTCAAAAACACAATTAAAAGCTTTTCTATCTTTAATACTAGGCATTAGGCTTTAACAAACATGTTCTCTTCCTCCACCCCTCACCCAGGTAGCACCTGAAGAATTTAAATCTAGCATTAACCGAGTCAACAGTTGTCTTAAGAAGAATCTTCCAATTAATGTCCGATGGCTACTTTGTGGATGCCTTTGCTGTTGCTGTACATTGGGCTGCAGCATGTGGCCAGTTGTGTGTCTCAGTAAAAGAGTAAGTTGAGAAATTCTTTGCTTTTTCATTTATTCTTACAGCTTAATAATGTAATGTTTTAACTGCATTCTCATTGGTTGTTCATTTGTGTAACAAATTGTTGTTTTTTATAAGAATTCTCAATTTTCCTTTAATACCCATTGGTTATAGTTGTGGTTATTGTTGATGTGCAGAACATGCTTTATCTGTGTGTTTGTTGTTTCTTTGCCATACCTATGACATGTGCCTGTTTCTACTTAAAGGAGAAATAAACCCTTTACCAAACAAACCCCCCCCGGGGGGGAAATGCCCTTAACTTTTTACTTACCCCTTGGTGCAGAGTCACAGCATCGGAGTTCAGCGCCACCATCTTCCGGGTCTTCGGCAAGCTGAGACGGAGACCAGCAAATCGACATTTGCGCAGTTGGAGCAATTTACTTGTTTGCGACAACTGCGCATGCGTCAAAAAGGACGAAAATTGCCGGAAGAAGACATGAAGACCCGGAAGATGGCTGCGGTGAACTCCGATGCTGTGACTCTGCACCGAGGGGTAAGTTAAAGGTTAGGGCCATTTCCCCGGGGGGGGCAGCTAGGCTGGGGGGGAGGAGGGAGGGGGGTCTACATGGGTGGGGTAGGGGTTTTTTTTGGTAAAGGGTTTGTTTCTCCTTTAAAGTCAGATACACTACCCCTAAGGTCAGGAATACACGGGCGATTCCGACGCGCTGCGTGGAATCGCAGGCGTCAAGTCGGAAATAAGGTAAGTAATTCAATTGTCTGATTGTCCCGCAGCGTTGATGCACACTGCGTCTGCATCCGACAGTCGTGTCGCATCAATGCCTCAATGATGCAACACAACTGTCGGATGCAGACGCAGCGTGCATAGTCTGCATCCGACAGTCGCATCGCATCAACGCTGTGACACGATCCGACTATTGAATTACTTACCTTATTTCCGTCGCATCCAAAGTGACACCTGCAATTTTGTAGTCCTGCCCTAATACAAATAGTTAAATGGGTTAAGTAGTTTTAGTTAAAAGTTGTAACATCTAGAGGTACATTTATGAAAGGTCGAATTTTGAAATCATGCAAGTTTTTTTTAACTCTATTAAATTCGGATATACTCGAAATTTGATTGGGGGGGTTATTTAATGAAAAAATTGAATATCTAAAACGAATATTACCGACCAGAATTCCTGAATCGAATACGAATTGAATTCGATTAAACTCAAATTCTTTTCTGAAAAAAAAAAAAGTGATTGTCAGGAAGGGCAGCAACATGTTCATAATGGTCCTTGGACCTCTCCCATTGACTTATACATGAACTCCGCAGGTTTAAGGTGGCGAATAAAGGGTCAGGGTTTGATAAATCTCAAAATTGAAATTAAAATCCAATTTGAGTTTGGATCATTCACAATTAGAATTTGAGTGTTTTGACCATAAAAATATTCGAAAATTCGAATTACATTTCTGCAGAGATGGCCCCTATTATGAGCATGAGCAGATCTCATGTTTAAATGTATTTATGCTGAAACTTTGTGACGCGTTTTGCCTCTTTGTTTTGCCAAAGTTCTTGTTTTGCTTTTTTTTTTTTTTTTTTTAATATAATTTCAGGACAAGGATTGGGCAAAATGGCCAAGCGTATATGCAGTTTGGTTCATGTGATGATTTGCACTAGTTGATTGGTGTTCTGGCAGTCTTACTTCATTATCTTCCCATACATTTCCTTTCAGTAATGTTTAAAAAGTGTTTTCTTTGTACATTCCCCTTATTCCCACTTAAGCTGGCCATAGACGCAAAGATCCGATCGTACGAAAAATGTCGGGACTCTCCACACACGTTCCGAAAATTGTACAAATCCACGATTCGTACGATCGGATCATTGCGTCTATGGCCAGCTTTAGATTGTAAGCTATTCGCAGCAGGGTCCTCCTTCCTACTGTGGGGCAAATTCACTAAGATGCGAAGTTGCGCCAGGCGCAACTTCGCCACACTTTGCCAGGCGTATTTTCGCCAGCGCTCCGCAAATTCACTAAAATCCGAAGTTGCGCACAGGGGTAGCGTAAGTTTTCGAAGTTGCGCTAGCGTTAATTCGCCAAGCGAAGCGAAGTTTCGCTAGCGATGGTTCATTTGCATACGGCGCGAAATTCAAATTTCACTGGAGGAACACGTATCACCACTTCAAATGCCTAGAAAACCTTCAAATCAGCAAATAAGAATTTTATTTTGCCCTACACATGTGCCCACTGTCTAGGTAAGTTGCCATGAGTCAGGAAATGTAGGGGGGAAGGAGGGGAGCCCCAAAAAATTTTTCGATCTTTTTCAGCCTATCACCCATCATGTAGAAAACACGCCAGCGTTTTTTTGGGACTTAGAAAAAAATTTGACTTTTTGAAACAATCCCTATCTACTATATTGCGCTTCGCCAGGTAGCGTTCAGTACACTGCGCAAGTTAGTGAATTTGCGTAGTTACGTCGCTAGCGAAAATTCGCCTGGCGTTCGTTAGTGAATTTGCGCAGTAGTGAAAAATGCCAAACGCTAGCAAATTAACGCTAGCGTTCGGCGCTTCAACGCTTAGTGAATTTGCACCTGTGTCACTTACCACTTAGCCAATAACCTCGATGTCCTTATATAAGCTCTGTGTATATTTATTGTATCTGTCATGAGACTTGTCCTCCCGTTGTTTACTTTTATATATTGTTCTTTTATGCATTGTACAGTGCTGTGGTTCCTTACATAGTTTTACAAATAAAGTAATATGTATATGCATTCATAAATTTGATGAACTACATACTGGCTACATACTGGCTCTTCTAACATTGAGCTACCCGGAATTCAATTCAACACAGCTCAATACCATACTGTGTTTGGGGTGAATCTGTTGAACCATGCCACTATCTTTTATTAACTATTTTACATATTGTAATGCAGTTTCATCTAGATTATTGAGGGTTTTTGACAGGGCAATTCTTTGACAGAAGCTTTCTCATTTTCCTTTACCCTCCTGGAATCCCCCTCCCCAATAAAATTCGCTCCAGTTCCAATTAACTCAGCTTGGAGTTGACAGCGCACAGACAATACATTTCTCCTTGGTTTGAAATGTGTGACTTAAGTCATGTCATAATATGGTTAAAATAAGTAACTTACTACTGATTATTATTCTCTAAAAGAAATGTGTGTGAATCTGTAAACTAATTCAAGAATTGGATTATCTGTTAAACTCCATAAAAAAAAAATATCTGTATACAGTCATATGAAAAAGTTTGGTAACCCCTCTTAATTGTTTGGAGTTTTGTTTATCATTGGCTGAGCTTTCAAAGTAGCAACTTCCTTTGAATAAATAACATGCCTTATGGAAACAGTAGTATTTCAGCAGTGACATAACGTTTATTGGATTAACAGGAAATATGCAATATGCATCATAACAAAATTACACAGTTGCATATATTTGGGAACCCCAACAGAAATATTACCTAAATACTTAGTTGAGCCTCTTTTTGCAAATGTAACAGCCTCTAGACTCCTCCTATAGCCTTTGATGAGTGTCTGGATTCTGGATGGTGGAATTTTTGACCATTCGTCCATACAAAATCTCTCCAGTTCAGTTAAATTTGATGGCTGCCGAGCATGGACAGTCTGCTTCAAATCATCCCATAGATTTCCCATGATCTTCAAGTTGGGGGACTGGGACAGCCATTCCAGAATATTGTACTTCTCCCTCTGCATAAATGCCTTTGTAGATTTCGAAGTGTGTATAGGGTCATTGTCTTGTTAGAATATCCAACCCCTGTGTAACTTCAACTTTGTGACTGATGCTTGAACACTATCCTGAAGAATTTGTTGATATTGGGTTGAATTCATCCGACCCTCGACTTTAACAAGGGCCCCAGTCCCTGAACTAGTCACACAGCCCCACAGCATGATGGAACCTCCACCAAATTTGACAGTAGGTAGCAGGTGTTTTGCTTGGAATGCGGTGTTCTTCTTCCGCCATGCAAAGCGCTTTTTGTTATGACCAAATAACTAAATTTTTTTGTCTCATCAGTCCAAAGCACTTTGTTCCAAAATGACCGTGGCTTGTCTAAATGAGCTTTTGCATACAACAAGCAACTCTGTTTGTAGCGTGAGTGCAGAAAGGGCTTCTTTCTCATCACCCTGCCATACAGATGTTCTTTGTGCAAATTGTGCTGAATTGTAGAACGATGTACAGATACACCATCTGCAGCAAGATGTTCTTTCAGGTCTTTGGAGGTGATCTTTGGGTTGTCTGTAACCATTCTCACAATCCTCTGCATATGCCACTCCTTTATTTTTCTTGGCCTGCCAGACCTGGGTTTTACGGCAACTGTGCCTGTGGCCTTCCATTTCCCGATTACATTCCTTACAGTTGAAACTGACAGTTTAAACCTCTGAAATAGCTTTTTTTTAGCCTTCCCCTAAACCATGATACTGAACAATCTCTGTTTTCAGATCTATTGAGAGTTGCTTTGAGGATCCTTTGCTGTCACTCTTTAGAGGAGAGTCAAACAAAAGCACAACTTGCAATTGGCCACCTTAAATACTTTTTCTCATGATTTGACATGCCTGCCTATGAAGTTCAAGGCTTAACAAGCGAATCCAACTAATTTGGTGTCACCAGTAATCAGTATTGAGCAGTTACATGCATTCAAATTTGCAAAATTACAATTGTACAGCCAGTTTTTCATATTTGATTTAATTCCATACAACTGAATACTGCTTCATTACAAATGTTTGTTCAGAAAACACCCCAGTACTCCGATGTTCCTGGGAAATGAAAGAAATAAGTTATCTTTTTTTGTTGAAAGTGGAGTAAATTATTATGCAGGCTGAGACGGGTTCCCAAACTTTGTTTGTATGTATGTGCATATATATATATATCTATATATATCTATATATATATCTATATATATATATAGATAGATAGATAGATAGATAGATAGATAGATAGATAGATAGATAGATAGATAGATAGATAGATAGATAGATAGATAGATAGATATAGATATGTCATTTTGTTTTCCAATCCTAGAGGACAATTAATGCTGTATGGGTTGGCAGGTTACTTGTGTGCTGGGCAAAGCACTACATATCTCTCAGTATACATTGCCCTACATTTACCATATATACTGTATAAATGGCTGTTTATTTCCCATGTGGGTCCATGCAATTGCCATTGAAATTAATAGGGAGCAATTCCATGTGTTTTATTGGCTGCCCCCACACTATGCTTTTATGCAACAATATGCCCAGAGTTGTAATTTAAGGTCCAGTTCTCTTAAAAGTAGTCTAAACCCTTCATAAACTGTCCCCTGTTGCTCATTAATTTCAAAAACATGGCTTAAAAAATAATTACAAATGCAATACATTTTACCAATGAGAATTCTGCTTCTCAAAACTCTCAGCCATTTTGCTGTAATTTTGATTACTAACATTATTATGCCTTCATTGTATTACACTGTAATCAAACATCAGAAGTGAGGAAATGCTGCTGTCTTGTTGTTTTGTTATAGAAAAACCCTTTAAAACTTCCTCTGCCCGCAGCAGAAACAGAATATCGAGCCAGATTTATGCAAATCCTCCTTGGAATACTTACTGTATTTTTGTGGAGCTGCTGTGTCTGGTCCGTTTTACTGAGCAATATTGCTTTAAGAATACAATGTCAATGCTGGTGCAGTGCTTCTCGCCATTGCTCACTTTCCATGGGTCATTTTGCATTGCAGCTCAAAAATGCCTGTATTGTCTTATAATCAGGAGTCATTTCAAGGGGAACTATTGCAAATTCAGGAATCTGTATTAAGCACAATACAGGCTGTTTTTTTTTTGTTTTTTTGTTTTTTTTTTTTTTAACAATATACACCCTTTGTAAAGTTAAATCCCATTGAAAAGGGCCCTAATGTGGGACGAAACATTGGACATGCATTAAATAAACACCATCATTTCACCTGACCTATGGAGTCACATCTTATCCGACGTTTATATATATATATATATATATATATATATATATTATATATATTAGATATATATATATGTATATATGTATTATATATATTATATATATATGTATATATGTATTATCAGGAAAAAAGCTAGCACTCTCAGGTCTTAGGGTAAGGCCAGACGAGGAGATTCAGGGAGATTTTGTCGCCTGGCGACTTATCGCCACGTCTTTTGCGCGACTATCTCCCCGAACTGCCTCAGTGTCTTTTCCCCTTAGGCTACAGCGCAAAATCGCCTGCGCTAATGCACACACGGCGATGCGTTTTCAATAGTCTCCCAAGGGTGACAAAATCTCCCCGAATCTACTCGTCTGGCCTTACCCTTAGCAGTAAAAAAAAAAGTGTTTATTTAGAAAACAAAATCGACTAATGTTTCGGCAAACACTCAAGCCTTTATCACTTTTGATAAAGGCTTGAGTGTTTGCCGAAACGTTAGTCACATACACATGAAAACGGGATCTTGGTTTAGAGACCAGCAATAGGTTGGGTATCCGCAGAATGGTCAGGTTTCAGGTAGGAAGTTCCTGATTAACCAACTGGGCATGTGGTGTGCTGGTAACTACCTGGGGATCCAGCTATACTGTGCATTGTGTACCTTTCAACCCACCCCTGATAATCACTAAATTTTTTTTTCCCCTTAACCTGGTTCACCCGCCTTCATAGTGTCATTACTTCCGGGCCAAGGTGACGTCACTTCCAGTTTTGTGGGTTACCAGGTTGGGTAGTAAGTAAACTCATTTCAGGTTGGTTCAGGTAGCACCCTAGCATTAAAAAGTAAATGATTGTATTAACTGGAGTGTGTAAACTACACACACACACATGCAACCTTTCAATTTTCATTATTTATCTTTTGTAGTTCTACAGTTATTTGTCTTTTTCTTCTGACTCTTTCTGGCAGCTTTCAAATGGGCATCGCTGACTCCCTTCTAAAAACAAATGCTCTGTAAGGCTACAAATGTATTGTTATTGTTACTTTTTATTACTGATCCTTCTATTCAGGCCTCTCCTATTCATATTCCAGTCTCTATGCATGGTTAATTTGGACCCTAGTTACCAGATTGCTTAAGATGCAAATTAAAGCTCTGCTAAATAAAAAGCTAAATAACTCAAAAACCTTCAATAACAAAAAATGAAAACCAATTGCAAATTGTCTCAGAATATCACACTCTACACCATACTAAAAGTTATCTCAAAAGTGAACAACCCCTTTAAGTGCAACCAAATATGCACCCAGAAATGATACTAAGTGGAAGCCATGAATTCTATGTTTCCACGTGTCTCTGATCTGTGTTGAATTGGTTTTCATGGCAGTGTGTGAAATAGATCAAAGAGCCTAATTTCTTGTGTTGCGTATTATTTGCCTTTTAGTTCATTGTCCGTTTAACCTGGAAATTAAAATGCTGTTTACAAAGGTCAGTGGCCCTAGCTAGCATTTAATCTGAAGCTGAATATTTGTCATTTTACTAAAGGTTTTTCTGTGGTGAGTTCTAATCGCATTAGAGCTTATACTTTTAAATCTGCCCCTAAATGTATACTTCTCCCAAAAACTGTAAAAACCGGATACAAAAATTCAGTCTTGGACCTCCCTAGTAAAATGCACCCAGCAACGGTCTATTTACATTCTCTGCACTCCTGGGTATAATTCCTTTAACAATTTTGCAAACCAGTTGATTGATAGGCTCCGAGAATAACATTTATTTTACATTGTTTTAAAGGGGTTGTTCACCTTACAAACACTTTTTTTTTTTTTCCAATTCAGATTTATTTTCACCCACAGCATGTGTGGTATATTAGCAACAATTGTATCAATTCAGCTGCCTTTAATGAAACCTAGGGATTCTGCTCAGGTTATTAGAAATAAACCTTATTCTGATTTTGCTAAGGGCAAGCATCCCACCTTTAGGTCAATGGGACGATTCAGGGCATTTTGCCTCCTGGATGGCCAAATGTTTGGACTTATACCCCTTATTCACTTTAGTAGCAACTTTATGAGCAAAAAGTGAATACAATATCTCCTATAATCATTTTTTTTCTAATAGCATATAATCATTAAAAAGTTGAATATTCCACTGCAATATTTTTTTTTCAGAATTTTGACCCAAAAAGAGAGACTGCTTCTGGCATTGTAAAGTATGCTAATTGTGTGGGGGCTATGCAGGTAATACATAGCAGCATTCAGTCTAGGGTTTTTATTAGGGATGCACCCGAATCCACTATTTTGGATTTGACTGAAACCACAAATCCTTTGTGAAAGATTCAGCCAAATACGAACCAAATCAGAACCCTAATTTGCATATGCAAATTAGGGCTGGGAATGGGAAAACATTTTTTACTTCCTTGTTTTCTGACAAAAAGTCTCACGATTTCCCCCACCTCTAATTTGCATATGCTAATTAGGATCTGGATTTGGTTCGGCTGGGCAGAAGGATTTGGCTGAATCCTGCTGAAAAGGACCGAATCCCGAACCGAATCCTGCATTCGGTGCATCACTAGTTTTTTATGAATCATCCTACTGTTGATTTAGCAACGGGTGGGCAGGCAGATGCCTGTTTCAAGTAGAACCTATTGCAATTTTTTTCCATTGATAGAGAAGCCTTTGAGAGTCAATGAGCTCTGTCAATATGTGCTTGTCAAGGTTACATCTCCATAGACTCGTGAGGCAGTTTGAGAGGTTTGTGATGCAAATGAACTATAATGCTTAAACAACTATTGGAATTTTTATGTCTGCTCCTTGTTCTCTTTTTGTTCCCTCCTTCTCCCTCCCAAACCCCCTTCACCGAGTCATTGACGAGACACTCGGCTTTCTAAATTGAAAGTTGCATTGTGCCAAAGACCCTGTACAGATTTACGGAGGGCTGAAAGCAGTTAGATCATGTTCTTTTCATGGTGCGATTAGAATCAAATCGATTTCCCTTCAGCCTCCAGCATTCAGATGGCAATTGGAACAAAGCTCGGGGCTAGATAAGAGACAAAATGACTGAACTGAATGTTAATTACACTCCCCAGCCTTATTTTCTTTTGATTTGGAGGCTGACTGGCAACTAAATTAACACAAAGTGTGACTATAACTGCTGCCCTATTTTCTTTTAAAAGGAGAGAAGCTTCTAAAAGACTAGCTTTTAGAAAGAAACAAGATCTTTGTGAGCGACAACATTTTAAAAAAAAAAATACTTAGCAAAAAATAAAACTGGCTGAATTGAGAAAATGTAATACATTTAAGAAACAGTAAAAATCTGTTATTTTAACTATATATCAGCTTTTTGTCTGAAGAAATATTTTTGTTGACATACTAATGCTCACTATTGATTTTGCATTATTCTTAGAAGCAATTTGTTTATGTTGAAAGTAAGTTTCTTTCCTGTTATTTGCAGTATACTTGTTATATAGTGTGAGTGTTTTTGTGCCCTGATCTGCAGCTGCTTCTGTTAGTAGAAGCCTAGTGTTGTTCCTGAGCACCTGCAGCCGTGTATTCTCTTTTACACCTTGCGCCATGACTGAATCTCGGAGCTTACACTCATTCCGCATGAGAGATTAGACTTTTGTCCGAAAGCTGCATTTTTTTTTGCCTATTAAGGGGCAAATTTACTAAAGGGTGAAGTGACTAATGCTGGCTAAAATTCGCCAGCGTGACGTCATTTGGAGACTACGCCCATTTACTAAAGGGCGCTGTTGTAAATTCGCTAGAGAAGGAGATTAAACTGTAGCGCTACTTCGCACTCTAACGCTAGGTGAATGTTCGCTCTGGCGAATGGACGTAACTACACAAATTCACTAAGATGCGGATTTTATTGAACGTTACCTCTTGCACCAGACTTGCCATCTCCACCTCAGACCAGGCGAAGTGCAATAGAGTAGATAGGACTTCCTCAAAAAAAATTTGAAAAGTCCCAAAAAACGCTGGCGACTTTTTAGTTTTTTTAGGGTGATAGGCTGCAAAAGATGGTAAATTTTTTTGGGGTACCCGGCTTCCCCCCTACATTCCCTTACATATGGCGCATAAACTATACACTGGGCTCATGTGTAGGGCATTATTATTCTTATTTTATTTAATTAAGGTTCCCTGGCCTTGTGTAGTTTAATGTATTTGCTGGAACATATACGTCCATTGAAATTTAACTTCCCGCCGTATACAAATTAGCCAACGCTAACACAACTTCCATTTGCTTGGCGAATTAACACTTGTGAAACTTAGCTATCGCTCAGCGCCCTGGACGCAACTTCGCATTTTAGTGAATTAGCGTTGTCCTGGCGAATTTTTGCCTGGAGAAGTGTAATGTGAGCAGTCACTGGCGAATTTCCACAGTAGTGAAAATGAATTTGTCACTGGCTTTTTGTTTTCACTTGAGATTAATTGCTTGTGCTTCGAATTAAATGTTACCATGGTATGCCCCAAATTATTTGCTCACTATTGCAAAATTTGAATCTGGATTTCTCATCCGTTAAAGCAATCTGTACGATTTAGTAAGAAAGTCAGTGTGTATACATTATTTATATTGTTCCTTCCTTACTGTAGATTTGAAACATTCTACGATACCATTCCATCTGTTTTAGTTCTATTCAAAACCCATTCAAAGATGAGTTGCAGACATGCATGTGTAAAACTTTATTAAAGTCACCCAGACATAAAAATCTGTATAATAAATGTCCTTTTCAAAGTAAACATGAAGCCCAAATTATTTTTTTATTAAAGCATTCATAGCTGTTGTAAACTCATTTAAAAATCTCAGCTGTCAGTCAAATATTGTCTGCCCCTCCTCTATGCCTTAGGAATAGAGCTTTAGCAGACAATTACTTTCAATTTCCATTCAGCACTTCCTAGATGTCACAGCTCTCCCCACATTCCCCCTGATCTCTTCACCGTTTAATTGTGTAACCAGTACATGGGTATGGACATAAAGATTTTGAGATGATGGACACAATAATAACAGTGTCCACAAAATGGTTCCTGCCTACTTGCTATAATTATTAATTCCCAGACGAAAGAAAACAATTTTCAAATATTTTTTACAGTGTAATTAAAGTTCATTTTGCTTGACTAACATGATAAAATAGGATTTGGAATATTTTTTTTTTGGGTGACGGGTCCCCTTTAAGCATGCCCAAATACCATTACTTCTGTTGTATTTATTTTAAATTAGGCCCTGCCACATGAGCCCAGTGTATAGTTTGTCATATCGTTCAAAGCTGTAGAGCTCTGATCATTTTCTATATGCTATTTTCCAGCATCATAACTTTTCATTATCGAAATTGGAGAGAATTGACCTAAACCAGTTTCCAAATAGAATGGAATAAATCTGTTTGAATGGTAAAAAAAAAAAAATAAAAAATAAGATGCTAAATATGTGTGCGTGTATATATACATATATTAGAAACCCCATTTTACGTTTTTCAGGGGACCAGGAAAAAAAATATGCAAAAACTTTGAGAAATGTGTAAAGTAACTTTTTCTTATATAAGCATATGAGTCAGTTTTACTTTGAGATGCAATAAATTGAATTGAAAAAAAAAACAAAACCTTATTTTTGTTTGCACAAGACCTGTTGAGTGCTGTGCTTCACTGGACTGTGTATGTACTTGATACTTCTGCGTTATTTACTTTGTTTTTTCTTGTGCCAAATTCATTGGGGACGTTTGAGAAAACACTATTTTTTTTCCAGGGAAACCAAACCCGTGCCAAAATTCCAGCACAGATTCACTTGTGAAAAACCAACCTGAAGTAATTATTGTGATTCTTGATACGTTTTTGTTACTGTTAAAGTCAAGAATGAAATCAATGTTTATGTAATAGTGTTGCAAGTTATTGTTAATTCCACTTTTCCAAGTCATTACAGGCCTATTTGCATACAATTATATGAGTTGTTTTACGTGACCTCAACCATTTCAATGTATTTTCTCCCAGGGGAAAGTCTATTGCCTTTTTAGTTACAATTTAACGCTAAAGCTTTCATATCAATGGCCACCCTGAAGTCATTGACTGTCCTGTAGTTTTCCTTTTCTCATATATAAATAAAACGGCTGCATCGTGTTTTCTCCTCTTTTCACCCAGTCAAGAGAAAAAAAAAAATCCTCCCCCATTTGTCTTACAGACACGAAGATCGATTGAGAAGTTATTGGAATGGGAAAACAATAGGTTATACCACAAGGTGAGTGCCGCGGGGAGCAGCTTCGCAATGATGAAGTCTAAATCGCACAGTATGGAAACAGATGCTTTTGTTAAGCTTAAAATATGAAAGGTGGATAAATGGGGTTAGTGTGTGCGCTGCAATAAAATAGAGCTCATTATTCTTCTATTCCTGTCCCTCTTTTCTAGCTGTGCTTGCACTGGAGGCTGAGCAAAAGGAAATGTGAAAGGAATAACATGATGGAATATGTAAGTTAAAGGGCTGTTTTGTGAATCTCTCGATTAAACGATCATTAATTTTGCCTCTGATCTTATTCTTTCCATGATTATTAATCAGCAAAAGGTGTCAAGATCTTAATCACCCGAGCGGAAGGATTTTATACAATTCACAGATGCATATGCCCGACTAATTTATAAAGCTATGAAGGGCTTAAAGACTGAACTTTGCTGTGCTGTAAAAAAATAAAAAAATTAATTAATTGCAAAGATAAAATAGCCCAGGCGTTCATTGATGTAGTGTGAAATTTTGGCTTCTGTATGAAGAATAATCCCAACTTTTGGCTGCACAGCAAGTATGAAAGTTGATTAGCATTACATAAAGTGGCCATACCCAAGTATGGAAATAAATCTTATGTTTCCTATTCTGGCTGTTATGCAACAGAGAATAAAGGGAAAAATATTTATCTTGGACATTTAGGGGGGGGGGAAGGAAGTATAGGTTTTATTTATTTTTTTATCCTAAAATGCTGCCAGATGAATTAATGATGAACTTACCAGTGGTATTTTTTAAAACGATTTTTAATATATTTTGTCTTAGAGGGGTGGTTCACCTTTAAAGGACCAGTAACATAAAAAACAATATTTTAAAAAATGTCTTTCTTTGTAACGAAAGAAAAACATGAGTTCCATGAATACATGCACTTGAACAGTGTCCCCTTGCTTTAATTTAGTATCAGCTTTTGGTTAAGCTGATGGACATATGTGATTGTGTTTTTGTGCTGCTTTCCCATGCACTTTATACAGACCATATTCAGGGGAATAACAGTGCTTGCACAATTTCCCTGCAAGTTTATGTCAGGCATTCACTGTGTGTGAAACTGAAAGATATTGTTCAGCTTGTATTGATATGTAACACTGTGTGGTGGATAGAACCCTTCGGCAACAACACCCTTCGGCACCTATGGCCTTACTATTCATTTAAAGGGACAGTTCAGTGTAAAAATAAAAACTGGGTAAATAGATAGACTGTGCAAAATAAAAATGTTTCTAATCGTTATTAGGCAAAAATGTAATGTATAAAGGCTGGAGTGAGTGGATATCTAACATAGCAGAACACTACTTCCTGCTTTTCAGCTCTCTAACTCTGAGTTAGTCAGCGACTATAAGGAGGGCCACAAGCGACATAACTAGGGATGCACCGAATCCACATTTTTGGATTCGGCCGAACCCCCGAATCCTTCAGAAGGATTCGGCCGAATACCGAACCGAATCCGAACCCTAATTTGCATATGCAAATTAGGGGTGGGAAGGGGAAAACATTTTTACTTCCTTGTTTTCTGACAAAAAGTCACGCAATTTCCATCCCTGCCCCTAATTTGCATATGCAAATTAGGATTCGGATTCGGTTCGGCCAGACAGAAGGATTCGGCCGAATCCGAATCCTGCTGAAAAAGGCCGAATCCCGAACCGAATCCTGGATTCGGTGCATCCCTAGACATAACTGTTAGCTAGTTTGTAGTTGATGCTTAGCATTCAGCTCAGATTCAAAAGCAAACAGTTATGACCAATGTGCCCCCCCTCAAGTCTCTGATTGGTTATTGCATGGTAACCAATCAGTGGAAACCAAGAGAACTGCAAAGCAGGAAGTAGTGTTTTGTTATTACACATCCAGTCACTCCAGCCTTTATACATTACAGTTTTGGCATTGAAAAGTTTTTTTATTTTGCACAGTCTATTTACCCAGTTTTTATTTTTATACTGAACAATTCCTTTAAGTGTTTTGTTTCGTACTGCCAGTAATGTATTCTTACAATATCTGCTTTCCTTAGGCATGGTCAGCAAAATACTTTACTTCCTTAGAGTCAATATTAAAATTAACTTCCAAAATAATTTTGCAGATTAGGGAATTGGGGAACTTTCACAGGACGGTCCATGCACACTATTTTAACATGGAATGTCTCCAGCGGGGACTTTTTCCTCATTGCTATTAAGAATATTTAACACCTTAAAGTAGTGCTGTGCGTTATCCTGCTGACAACACAATGCAAGCATAATCATTAGTGTACTCTGTGAGCAAAATAAGTGATCTTAAAATGTAAATTTACAGTTTCAACCACAATAAAATTGTGTATTTATCTGGCCCTTTTTGGGTGGCACTGAATATAAAAAGCAGTTTTTAAAATACATGCTGAATTTTTTGGTTGGTGTTTTAATTTCCACCCCCAGTTCCATGACCCTTAGACTAACTGATGCATTATCTTAATAAACACTTTGTATATTAGCAATAATGAATATCTGACCTACAAAGCTTGCAATCTTCCATTTGTGAAGAAGTAGTGATGACATTTGAGTGAATTCACTAAAACACAGTTTCACTATTTTAGTTTTCTCTTTTTACCAACGGTGTCCTATTTTATGAGAGATAAGCTGGCCATAGATGTAAAGATTTTTGTTATCGCGAGACCACAATTATCTCAAAACGATTGTTTAAATGTACGATTGATCAACTAAAAAAACCATTTCAGGCGATATTGCCAGAAAAACGGAGGGTAGCTGCCTGCTTGGCCCTGCAAACATAAATAAATTGCACTGGGACCAGTACATTTTTTTTTAACCTGGGCAATCAATTCTGACAGATGTCAGCCAAAAATCGTAAGATGCACAATCGCTCAATTCCCACTAACCTCATGGTAATTTGATGGATTGGTCAGATTGAGCTAAAAACGATCGTTCACCAACGAAAGATCTTTGCGTCTATGGGGACCGTAACATCGAAGCCTTTTCTTCAGGCTGCTAGCAGCCATATAATTTATTAAAACTTTTATCAGTAGGTGCCATTGTACGTTGGACCTAACATCATCAACTTCTAGTTTCTTCCTTGACCTCAAGCAAAATCCCTGCAACAGACCCCTTCACACTCTCATTAATTAGTTTTTAAGGGCTCTGATTAGCTGCAAGACATAGTTGTATTGTGAGGATGCTATGAAAGGGATTGTCCTTTTGTTTTGGCATGCAACTGTGATGAACTGTATAGCTGAGGTTGTCAGTTAATAATTAGCCGGTGCTTACTTTAACAGATTTAATGACCTTTCAACCATATGTTTGTACCTCTCTTTTCATACTTTGTATGTGTTGTTGTTTATTGCTCTGCAACACCCACTGAGCAGCATCTAATGGTTCCCAAGTTAAAAGGAGCTTTATCTAACTTGGTGTTTGTTTGATTTGACCTTTTTATTACTTTACTCCCTTTGAATTTAAATATCTTTAAAGTTTAAGTAGGTAATAAATGTCACAAATGTAGAGCTAATATGATTGATCTGATGCAGTTTCTGACTAATTGTTCTTTCTCCTTTTCAACAGGTCATCTTGATAGAATTTTTACCAAAGACACAGATTTTTAGGCCAGATTAGCATTGTCTGCTTGTAAGGACTTAACCGAGTATCTTGTATTTCCAATGGTGCCTTGCTTGGGGCTTTTCCAGTGGTGACATTACAATGGTTCTTCTAAATCTCTTGTGTTTTTTTCCCATTCCCTCCTTTATTATTTTTTTTCTCTGTATAATCTAATGGATCTTTATTGAGTTTTGCCAAATTCTGTTTGATAATCTGCGCCTAAGCAGATATATTTTCACAACAAATTTGCACGTGGCACATGCCAGCCTGTGCAGAATATTTGAGGTCTGTTTATTCCCCCCCCCCGTGTGGTTCTCATCTTTTGACTCTAAGCTGATGTCGGCGGCACAGAATTTTATTTGGTCACATTTTGGGAACCAATATGTCATTGCACCATTAGAAATCTCAATCTCCCTACAAGATGTCCTGTCAGCTGGTTCTGCAGAAGACATGAATCTAAGGGGGTTATTTATTAAAGTCCGAATGCCAAAAATCCTAAAAATTGTTTTTTTTACTATAAAATCCGAGTTTTTAATGGAAAAATAAAAACTCAAATTTTTCGAGATTTATTATACCCTGAGGATGGAAAAAGACAGAAACCGAAAATCTCTGAACTGCGGAGGTTGCATATAAATCAATGGGAGAAATCCCGAAGATATCTCGATCTGCGCTGGGTATTCATGCAATAATCCGAAGATTTTGTTGTTTTCGAGCAAAAATCAGGTGGAAAATCCAAAAATGTGATACAATTCGATTATTTCGGGTTTTTTCCTGCACTGGAAATTTTCTGGAAAATGTATTGATAAATAAGGGGGAAAAGCCTGTGCGGATTTGGTCGGAGTAGTTTTCAGAAAATGATGAGATAATTTGGACTTTGATAAATGGGCCTCTAAGAGTTGGAAATATTGCTTTTTTCCCACCATAAAGTAGATTATCCATGGAAATACAACATGTGCATGTTTTTATTTTGCTGGCACTCAGGAAGATGTGGTTCTGTCAAGAGAACGTGTGCTGGAGGGTCTTGGTTCTTGAGTTTTAATGCAATTAAAAACTGTTGTCGTTCTGTTCCCTAATATTGTTTCTATGACTGATTGTTCATAATTTATCGAATGCTGCGCAACAATAAATCTGACACAGGGTGGTTGCTTTGAAACACACACACAAATGTACACATGGGTTTTATGTTTACATTAGGTTTTATGTACAGATTAAACAAAAAAGAGAGTCTTAGACGGTCCTTGTTATTTTGGGCCTTATCACTTATCACAAGTAATACAATTTATTCACTGATTGTTTCTATAGTGCACCAACTATTGTGGTATGTAACATGTAGCATTTAAATGCCATTTCTCTGTTCAGAATGGTAAAGTAAATGATTACCACTATGGAATTAGAATTCACGCTGCTCTTCTTATTAGTACAGGAATGGGATCCATTATCCAGAAACCCATTATCCAGAAAGCTCCAAATAACCTAAAGGCCATCTCCCATAGACTCCATTATAATCCAGATTTTTAAAATTGACTTCCTTTTTCTTTGTAATAATAAAACAGTACATTGTACTTGATCCAAACTAAGATATAATTAATCCTTATTGGAAGCAAAACCATTTATTTATTATAACTATTAACCACCTGTAGCAGACATTGTGGGTGGTAGATGAAAAAATGATTTGTCTCCTATACAAAAATCTCTAACTCTGTATAAATTCCTTTTTTCCTTTTATATGTGTAAAGCTATATAGACAATATTAGCACACCGTGGGTGAAATTGAAATGTATACAGAAGAATTGTTCACATTCTTTCATCATAGTAGATCTAACTCCGTCACTCCAGCCATTAATATTTTTTTTTGGGTGCTTTACCAATGCTGGCAATGGTTTGCACTTTAGCTTTTAGCTAAGGAAAATGAAACTCAGATGTCCATGTATGTAATTGTATGATGCTTGGCTTAGATATGAATTGTCATTTTGTTTATATCCCATTAAAATGGATAAACCTAAAAACACAGATATGTGTTGGTGCAGTTTCATTAACTTTCCATTATGCTATTGATGTATATATTCATTGCTAATAACAAGTTAAGTTCATACACTGCTATATACTGATATACCGTATATACTTGAGTTTAAGCCTGAGTTTTTCAGCACCCAAAATGTGCTGAAAAAGTCTACCTCGGCTTATACTCGAGTCAGTGCTGGGTGCTCCTGTGCTTGAGAGCATGCTCGCAAGCGCACGGGGGTTTCGCGTCTAAGGGACCCAGCGCTAGGACCATGTGGCAACAGGAGGGGGTGCTCGCGAAGCGATAGGTGAAAGATCGAAGACTTCCTATGGTGTGTGGCTTGCTCTTGAGGGCAGGAATTGCTGTGTGTTTCCGCTGTGTAGCTGGATGCTCTGGGCGGCTGTATGGCTGGCTCCTCCATAGTGCGGAAGAATGAGGGAGATTTGAAACGTGTTCTGCAGTGTTCTCCCTCTTCCTCCTCCGCACTACATGTTGTAAGTGCATGGAACAGGTAGCCCTGGGGAGAGGGAGCCCAGCCTGGAAGCCAGCTCTTATGTGGTCTCATCTGCACAGGGACTAGGTTTGCCCGATGCTGCGTGTGATTCGGCGCTAGGTGACATTTTGTGACTTAGTGTCAGCAATAGTGAAACAGAGGCCCTAAAGCAAAAGCCTTGTCCATAGCGCTCACCTAGGCTTATACTTGAGTCAATACGGTTTCCCAGTTTTCGTAGGTAAAATTAGGCACCTCGGCTTATACTTGGGTCGGTAATACTTTGTTTTATGAACTGAAAAAAATTTGTACTAGACCTAGTTATTGCTTTGACTACTGGGTGTGTGCTTTTGGGGTACTGAAATTTATGCACAAGCTCTAATGAATCGAGGATTCAACTATATTCTGTTCAGTCTCAGGACTTTTTGAATCAAAAACACTTTATTATTATTATTATTACATTTTATTATATTTTAATTCAGCTTGATACACATAGCCTAAAGACATTGGCTGGTTGTAGCACTACAGTATGTTTATGCAGTAAAAGCAGAAGTCGGGGTTCCATGAAACATACTACATTGGAACACCCTAGTTCTGGGATTGTTGTAATGGTGAAATACAGCATGTACAAGAGGTGTATAGGGTGATTGTGAATCTAGTCCTTGATCTCAACATAGGTAGAAAGCTACTAATTAATGGGATAATGGTTAAAGGAAGTGGATTGACACATAAAGGGAGCAGTTCACCTTTAAGATAACTTTCAATATGTTATATAATGGCTAATTCTAAGCAACTTTTCAATTGGTCTTCATTTTTTATTTGTTATAGTTTTTAATTATTTGAGGTGGGGGTCACTGTTTCCGTCTAAATACAATATGAAATGTATGGCTACAATTTTACTGTAATTGCTACTTTTATTACTCCTCTTTCTATTCAGGCCCCTCTCCTATTCATGTTCCAGTCTCTTATTAAAATCAATGTGTGGTTGCTAGGGCAATTTAAAATGCAAACTGGAGAGCTGTTGAATTAAAGGATAAGGAAAGGCAAAAAAATTAAATCCCATTTTTTAATGAAAAGAAACCTATCTCCAATATACTTTAATTAAAAAAATGTGTACCGTTTTTATAAGAAACCTGACTGTATGCAGTGACATTCTCCCTTCATTAAGTGCTGTGGACAAGGCTAGAAATGCTAGAATTGTCAGACAGTCCCTAACTGCTGGGCAGGGAAACAATCATACTTATGAACAGCAGGGGGAGCCCCCGCCTTACTTACCAGCCATGCAGAATTCAAGCAGCTTTGTTTATGACGATCGCTAAGCAGCCCAGACCACACTGAGCATGTGCAGGGTCAGGGTCAGGCAAAGATGTTTAACAAAGTTACAAGATCACAGCCCCCTGTGGCCAACTTTGAAAGCATAAATCATTTGTTTGATTAGGCTTGTTGTGCAGTAAGTTATGTTTAGTATACAAAATACAGCATTTCTAGCCTTATTCTATTTAAGACTTTCCTTGTCCTTTAAACGCTAAATAACTCAAAAACCACAAATTAATGAAACATGAAAAACAGTTGCAAATTGTCTCTGAATATCTCTTTCCACATTATACTGATAGTTAATTTAAAGGTGAACAACCCCTTTAACACTTAGGGGCAGATTTATTAAGGGTCGAATTGAAAATTCAAATTTTTCTTTATGGTCAAAACACCCAAAATCAAATTGTGAAACTTGGTTCTAGTTTTAATTCGAATTTCGAGATTTATCACACTCTGGACCTTTAAACACTCGAATTCGACTATTCACCACTTAAAACCTGCCAAGTTCATGTATAAGTCAATGGGAAAGGTCCAGGGACCAATTTGAACATGTTAGTAGCCATCCTGACAGAGTTTTTTTAGGAGAAAAAACTCAAATCAAGTTTAGTCGGATTCGGGTTTTCGAGATGGTAAAATTTGTGTGAGTTTAAGATATTATGGAAATGCCGGATATTGTCCACCATGTGCACCTGGCATTATGGTACCCAACTTGCTTGTGGGGATGCTTGTATTCAACCAAAGCCCTTACCAAATCCTGGAGTATAGAAAAATGATAATGTTTTACAAAGACATCCATGAATTTAAACCCCTGAATATGGATTTAGGCATTGTTCACTGATATTTTTTTGTAATTGTGAATTGAAAATTAATATTTAAACTTTATCACAGAAACGTATAGGATTACTAGATAAAATATTAGCTGGTATTATTCTATTGTTGACAATAATGCCGTATGAGGCAGAATATCTGGGAATGCAGTATTAGGGTTAGTATTAGGTATTACCCATGTTCCTTAAATGAGTGATACTTATGGGCTTTACAAATAAAAACATTTGCTTTAAATATAGCTGAGCTTTGTGTGTGTATGTATTAAATATATATATTTATATACACACTTAAAATATACTTTGAAATGTGTAAACAATATATATATACTGTATTCTAGATTTTGCATGTCATTCTGTTTGGTTATTTTATGCAACTGGAGCTAGAGTCCTGCGCGGAACCAGTTTCTAAGACCCGAACCGGTGACCTGAACCGATACCCTCAAATTTACCCACTTTGATCCACTACCCGACCCAACCCGCAACTTGCCGACCACCATCAAACAGGACGTGATGGTGATGCAAACCAGAAGTGACGTCATCAAAAGTGGGCGGGGACAGAAACAAGTTTTGTAAATCTTTAAAAGGAGTAAAATATAGACAATATTACATAAGATAAGAAATTTAGACGAGACCCGCAACCCGACCCGCATCTATACCCACACGTGAAAATCTTCCATTCATTCCGCAGGGAGCCCGCTTTTTTTACGGGTAACCCACAGTTAGCTGACCCGCTACAGGACTCTAACTGGAGCAAACTGGAGGTACTATATAACTGTGTGCAGGAGTTACTAAAGATTCAAAAGACAACTTATTTGATTGTGTGTGCTTTGTGCCATTTTCTTGTGCGTTTCAACATCTAAAATCTACATTCCAGTGTATCTGTGTTTTTTATATTACTAGAGAGTTGACAATATTTAAGGATTTAAAACCTTCTTTTTGCTGATTTATTTTGTACCAGCACTTTGAGGTGCCTTATCAGTATATTCTGTTTCATATCAGAACAGTAAAGTACATGTTAATTGCAATTTATTTGAATGGGTTAGTATTAAACTATAGACTTGACAATAGTCCCCCAGTAATTATTCTAAAAAGTAGTTGTGTTCACCTCTAAGCAAAATATACACATTTTAAAAATACTTTAAGTATATTCTGTAGTTAAATAAAATCTAGTTCATCTATTTTAATAGTAGTCATTTTTCCTAATAATATTTAAAACATGGCTAATTATCCAGCAAGAGGCGATTAAGATGCTTTTCTGCTCCCTGTGCAGGGAAGGATAATGCACTCATGTTATTTTGTTAAGCTACATTGTATCTCGGCTGCTTGCAAAGAAGCGCACCAGAGATTTCATGTAGCCAATTGTGCACTTTTGTTGGGGCAAAAAAGTAACTGTTCATTGTGAGCTCATTTTGTTTTGTTTTTTTTCCTACAAATGTCTTTTTTTTCCCGCATTGTGTAAAATTCTTTCAGGCAAATGCTTATTCCGCACAGGCTTCTGTTCTGCTAAATGCTCTCCGTTCTCCCTTTGCAATCAAGATTATGTTGCTAAGGAGATTTAGCTTTTATTGGTGCCATTGATTTGTGTTAATACATTTTGAATACCTCTCCGTATTCTTCTGCAGACAAGGCCAAAAGAAAAACTTCCCCGAGTTCAGGCATTTACATTACAAATGGAGCAGTGGTGTAATGAAGCCAATATAAAGTGGAAGGTTGAAAAGGAACTAAAGAAGGGCACTCAAGTGAGTAATGAAGGACTAGGCTATTACAGGCTTTAAGTCCCCACCCCACTCATCCCCCCCAGCTGTAGTAAGAGACTCCAAGCAGCAAGATGGCGCCTCCCTGAGTACAGACCACCCACCACATACTCCTCTGCTTGTAACCAGTAAGGTGTGCCAAAATATGTACAATTTTATTGTTTTGCCGATCTTCTAACCATAATATAATCTTTAATCTCATTAAAGCAATAAAGCAGCAATGTGCACCCTATGACACTGCTCTTCCATCACATGGTTGAATTTCAAAGTCGTGAGGTTTTTTTTTTAAATAAATTAGATTTTACTCAAAATTCAATTGGGGGGTTATTAAAAGAATCGAATATCTTACATTCAGACAAATTTTACGTACTCGAATACGCATAGAATTCGACCAAACTCGAATCAATTTTTTTTCTCTTGCATATCAGGAAGGCTACAAACATATTAACATATTACAAAATTAGTCACTGGACCTCTCCCATTCACATATATACGAATTCGGCAGGTTTTAGATGGCAAATAGTCAAATTTGAATTCTTAGTGCCGAAGTTTGACAAATCGCGAAAATCAAATTCGAATTTTTAAAAAAAAAAAAAAATTTGAATCGAGTTTGGATAATTCACTAGTCGAATTCGTATTTGCAATTCAACCCTTTATAAAGCCGCCCCTTAATGTGGGTAACTAAAGGAGGTGCGGACTGGGGGCCCATCTGGATCGCTACTCCGTGCTCCTCGGATCGAGTTTGAATAATTCACTAGTCGAATTATCAATTCGACTCTTTATAAACCTGCCCCTTAAAGTGGTTAACTAAAGGAAGTGCAAACAGGGGGGGGGGGGCCACCAGGGTCACTGCTTGGCGCCCCCACACACCCAACCCCCAGGGCCCAGTGGTAAAGATACAGATACTTCCATGCCCCCCCACCTTTTTTTTCCTGATCAGCTGCAACCAGGGAGGTAGGTGGTCGCCAACAGCAGATCTGGCGCGGCCCACAAGGACCGGGGTTTTTTCCTGTGTCCTGTCAGCCCAATCTGAACCTGGGTGCAAAGAATGCAAACTTGGACTTTTAATAGTCATCAGAGAAAAACAGATTAACTTAAATGGAAAACACAACAGGTTGCCCAGCACTTTTTTCTTTTACTCTTTGTTTTTTTAAAGGGCCAATTATAGATAGTGGGATCATTGTGGCACTTATTAAATGTTCAGGGGATAACCGGTATTTAAACTGGCCTGATCCACCACCAGTATATAAATCCACATACAAAAGGAAGACCATAGTACCTGTCTAAATCCTCAGTTGAAGAAGGCATACCATTGTCCCGAAACATATATATATATATACATACAACACGTATGATCTTCTTCATTATGTATATGGATACTTGTGCCATTGGTAATAGTACAATAAACACATATAAAACTTTCATTTCTAAGTTAAATCACCCTAATACTCTTAAGTATTGCTGACATGCCCGTTTGGTAGGTTTATAACACATTGCTTCGATCAATTAATATTTGCTGTAACAGAACTGCAGTCATTATTCTTACTGGGTAATCCCTGGCTGTTCAAAAATTGATCCTAACTAGCCTGTGTCAGGTTCTCAGGTTGGTCTAGTCGTTCCATTAAGTCAATCTTGTTGGTCTGGAACCAAGATGTTGCTCATTTACTGGTGTGTTTGGGGTTGTTGTCTTTTTGAAACCCCCATTTCTAGGGCATTTCCTCTTTGGCATAAGGCAACATGACCTCTTCAATTATTTTGATATATTGAAACTGATCCATGATCCCTGTATGTGATAAATATATATCCCATAGTGTGAGAATCATCCCCATATCATGATGCTTGTGTCACCATGCTTTACCGACTTCACACTGAATTCAGTGTTTGAGGGTCGTCTGACAAACTGTCTGCAGTCCCTAAAAGAACAATTTTGCTTTCATTAGCTTGTTGGGAAATCTGTCCTAACTGCTCCGGATGGAATTCCAAGACTCCCAACTGAAAAGAACTGTACAGAATACAAAATGTTTATTTAAAAATGTACAACTTTATTTGGCCCTTTTGCCCTGTTTTCTTTTTACCATGGAGCGATCCACTTCCGTTGTCTTCTTTCCTCGAATTTCCCGGGTTAATCGCATGCATAGAAGGAAGAAATAGCCAACTTTTAAGTTAAATTTCGGCTTTTCGCTCTACTGCGCATGTGCGAAGGAGGAAGACGAAAGTAGATCGATCCGTGGTGCTCACTGGTATAACCCTGGGCTAGTGCAGTTTTCTGCTGATAGGAGCACCGGCCTGAGGTTACAGGAAAGTAAATACAATCACTTGGGGGTGCCTAACATTTGGCACTCCCAAGTGCTCCTAGCCTTTCCTTCTCCTTTAAGTCTTAAAAAAGCAATCCTTTAAACATAAATTAAACAAAATTGGATTGTTGTGCCTCCAATAAGCATTAATTATATCTTCGGATCATGTAAAGCATACTGTTTATTATTCCAGAGAGAAAGCAAATCATTTTTAAAACAACTTATTTTATTAAAATGGAGTCTATGCGAGATGTAGTAGAAACAGAAATTGCTTGCGTGGAGTCTTGTGTGCCGGCAATTTCTGTTTCTATTGTGGAGGGTGCCGTTCCCTCATACTGTGCACCAGACCATCTCTTCCAGGGTGTGCTGGGGGGTTATATGTTGGTCTATGGGAGATGGCCATACCATAATTCAGAGCATTCTAGATAACGGATAACTGAACCCATACCTGTACTGGAAACCTGTGCTGCACCTCCCAAGTCAGGAGAAGAGTGACTGGTTCTCTATTTAATCCTCATTATTCTAACTTTATTCACTTTGTATTCTATCACACATTCATTTTGTGTCATTTTTTCAAAGAAAGACTTAACCCTTTAAGACAGTGTCATCTCTTTAAGACAAAGTCATAACATGAGCTGCAGTAGAGCCTCCTTTTGTTACAACACAACAGACAATGGACATTCACATTCCAAGTATAGGACTCTTTCCACGGGACTAATTCCCCAGCACAGGAAATGTCCTCTTAAAATGGAAAGTGTTAAGTATTTAGTAGGGATGCACCGAATCCAGGATTCGGTTCAGGATCCCGCCTTTTTCAGGCTGAATCCTTGTGCCTGGCCGAACCAAATCCAAACCTTAATTTGCATATGTAAATTAGGGGCGGGTACGGAAATTGGGATTATTCTTCACAAAAGAAGAGTTTTTTCCACTTTTTCCTTTTCTGCCCCTAATTTGCATATGCAAATTAGGATTTGGTTCGGTATTCGGCCGAATCTTTCACCAAGGATTCCGGGATTCGTCCGAATCCCAAATAGTGGATTCGGTGCATCCCTAGTATTTAGCAACCTGATTCCAGTCCTTTCCCTGGGCAGATAACAGACCTTCTGATAGAATTCCCTGTTGTAGAAATAGCTGCAAATAAAATGCATATGTCACAAAGGCATGGAGGGATTTACTATTCCAAACCAAAAGGGCATGTACGAATTTTTCATAATGTAACCCTTTCTCTGCCATGGAACTTAGTATCTCTGTGACACATGCCAGAAGCATGAATTGAATCTATTATTAATGCAGCCTAGAGCCTAATTTAATTTAACGTAAAATGGAATGGTTCATTCTTAGCAACTTTTCAATTGGTCTTCATTTTTTACGTCTATGTTTTGAATATTTTTTGACCCCAGGAGACAAAAACGATTGCTCTTTAATGCCCTGTCCTATTCATATTCCAGCCTCACATTCAGACCTTCCTAATTTGGACCCTAGCAATCAGATATCTTCTGAAAATCCAAAATGAAGAGCTGCTGGACAAAATGCTAAATAATAGAAAAACCATGAACAAACCTTTTAAAATAAAAATGTGTTAATACAAATCATTATACTGAACTGGATGGGATTAGGGATTGTTTAAAGGGGACCCGTCACCCAAAAAAATTATTCAAAATCCTATTTTCTCACATTAGTCAAGCAAAATGAACTTTAATTACACTATATAAATTATTTGAATCTTGTTTCCTTCAGTCTGGGAATTAATAATTATAGCAAGCAGGCAGGAGCCATTTTGTGGACACTGTTATTAAGAAAAGTCTTGTATCATCTCAGAATCTTGTTTGTGCACCAGAATGGGGGACCCGATGTCCATCCCCATGCCCTGGCTACACAATTAAATACTAAAGAGAATGGGGGAATATGTGGAGAGCAGTGACATCTAGGAAGTGCTGAATGGAAAGTGAAAGGAATTGTCTGCCCCGCCTCTATGCCCAGGGCAGGGGCAGGCAATATTTGATTGACAGCTGAGATTTTTAAATGAGCTTACAACAGCTATGAATGTTTTAATAAAAAATAGAAATTGGATTTCATGTTCAATTTGAAAAGGACTTTTATTATACAGATTTTTGTGTCTGGGTGACAGGTCCACTTTAATGGGATTTGCATAGCAGTGGGGCATATCCTGTGTCACTAAATCTCCTTATAGGCTTAAGCTGCCCATACATGTTTAGATTTAAGATGCTGACTTGGTATGTGTATTAGTGATGGGCGAATTTATTCGCCAGACGTGAATTTGCGCGTTTTGCTGCCGGCGAATAAATTCACGAAACGGGCGAAAAAATTCGCCGGTGTCAAAAAAAATGGAAGCCGGCGCTGTTTCACAAATTTTTCACAGTTTCGTGAATTTCGCAAGAAATCCGCAATTTTTTTGGCGAAGCGAAATGGCGCAAATTCACCCATCACTAATGTGTATCTATATCTCGCGCTAAATCTCTATCTCTCTCTTTACTTCCTTTTAAAAAGGTCACAAGTAGTGGCTAGTTTTGGGCGAATTTGCGAAACGGTGCCGGCGTCTCATTTTTGACGCCAGTGTCGGTTTTTTGGACGCCGGCGACATTTTTTTTTGGACGCCCATCAAATTCACCGTAAAATTGCGCCTGGCGAATAAATTCGCCCATCACTAGTAGTAACTGAAATGTTGGGCTTTAATACATTTATTCAATATTTTTTAAAAACTATAATAATAATAAACAGATATGGGATCCTTTACCCAGAAACCCATTATCCAGAAAGTTTCCGAATTACGGAAAGGATGTCTCCCATACCCTCCATTATAATCGAATAATCAAAATTTTAAAAATGATTTGCTTTTTTTCTGTAATAATAAAACAGTAGCTTGTACTTGATCCCAACTAAGATATAATTAATCCTTATTGGAAGCAGAACCAGCCTATTGGGTTTATTTAATGTTTAAATGTTTTTCTAGTTGACTTAATGTATAAAGATCCAAATGACAGAAATCTGTTATTCAGAAAACCCCTGGTCCCGAGTATTCTGGATAACTGGTCCCATAAATTTAATATATAAAGAATCCGCATAGTGGTCCAATGGTTTGGGGTCCTTCTTTCAGTTTCCACCAGGGCACCATCAATGCATCAATGAAGGTGTTAGTGTGGGTCTGTCTGATTCACTCATGTGGCTGTATGTTACCTCTGTTTGACCGAATAGAATAATTTATGGTACAAACATTCATTCTCATGAAACAGTTATATGGTCTCTGTTACCAAACCAGGTAAAACGAATATGCTTTATGCCAGTTTCTTGGACAATTTGTATGAACTGCATTTTATAGACAAATACAAGATTCCTCTGCACTCAACCCATTATCAATATATTTCAGACAGAGACATTTTGTGCATACTGCTACTAAAAATGCCTTACCCTTTAAACAAAACAGGGATTGTTTGTCCATATATTGCAATATATTTAAGCTGGCCAACTACGTCAAAGTCATCCCATATCTGGTCCTACATTCAAATTGCATCTGATTCATTAAAGGATAAGTAAACCTTTAAAATAAGTGAATATAAAACTGATGACGAGGCTACTCTAAGACATTTTGCAATATACATTTATTATTTATTTTGTTTTTATCCAATATATTAAAGGATACATGTACTGTTCATATGAATGAATTTTGCTACAACAGCGCCACCTGCTGGCCATTTTCCCACCAGTCTGACCACCAAGTAGTCAAGGAAGTTGTCAGGAGAAAGAAAGAGGCGGTTCTGATGTTCTTCTGCTTATGAATAAAATTAGAACCCTTTCTCACATCTTTCCTAAGCAGAAGAACATCAGCCTCTTTCTCCTGACAACTTCCTTGACTAATTGCTGGTCAGACTGGTGGGAAAATGACCAGCAGGTGGCACTGTTGTAACAAAATTCATACATATTAACAATACATGTATCCTTTAATATCTTGGAATAAAAACAAAATAAATAATGAATGTAAATCAGAAAAGTGCTTAGAATCGGCCCTCATTAGTTTTACTTTAACTTTTTTTTTTTAAACAAATGTTTTATTGATTTTCCAAAGGAAAATTTAACATAGCATTGTTTGACATTAATTATTTAATTGAGAGTATTTTGCTTGACAAAGGGGGTTACCCTGAAACGTTGCATTGCACTCCGCTTCAATATATCATATGCCATGCTCTTTGAAACAAGCATAATTCTTATTTTAATATGGTTTGTTAGTTATTATTGTATTAATCCGTTCTAATCGTAAGATTAAAAATAATAAAGCTGTAATCTACTAGAGCTTTTTCCATGTAATCCAGTAAAAGGTTAACATTTTCACTGCATTGAAAAAAAAAAAAAAAAGTAGAAGTTTGAAGTGAAGTTTCTTCCTATATTGCAGGTTTCCTGCCATGGCCTGTAACACCAGGCAGCTGTTTTGTCAACACTAGTGGGAGAAATGAAAAAATAGGCAACACAGTGATGTCCTTTCCAAAGATCTGTATCATTTCCTATACATCTACCAGGTGCTTTTGGGAGACCTGTGCCAGACGACATTACATCATATACCTTGTGTAAGCATATCACTATCATAGAGCTATTCAGTCTGAGACAAATGTAAACCATGGCAGCATTGTTAGATCCATTACATTAATCCCGGGATAACTGTACTACGGTATATGGCTTGCTGCCTAGTAAAGGATTCTGGGAGTGCTCGTTTAGCAACATTGGTGGTTGCTATGGCTCGTTAGTAACCTAATATGACAACTATATATTTAGACAGAATTGGTTTCAGTAATGTGCACAATGAATAATTCGAGTTAATATACTTTTTCCAATGTCTCCCCACAGTACATATCGGAGATAATAGCTTTAAGAAGCATTTATGGTGGCACCATAAAAAACTGATAAGTCTTAGCATCCAGTAAACTACAAATAAGCTGATGGTTAACCATACACTTTAGGCATTCACCCAATCCCTATTTTTGTGATTCAGCCAAATCCTGAACCAAATCCAAAACCTAATTTACATGTATGAATTTAGGGAACGGAAGTGAGGACTATTTTGATCCCTTTAATTACATAACATAAAGTCAAATAATTGTAAGAGTTTGGATTTAGCCAAATCCTGCTCAAATTTGGCCAAATCCAGGGTTGGACTGGGGCGATTCTGTTCCCCTTGCCGCTTACATAGCACTTACATTTCTTGAGCAGGTCCAAGGGGGGGGGGGGGCCGCATTGCATGAGCACAGTTGCACTCTTTGCACTAGAAGAGACAAATATTGGGATTAATAACTGGAAATTTGTCTCTTAAAGTTACCAGTAGAGGCTTTTTGCGCCCCTGGTAACTTGGGTTACCGCCAAGGCAATTTTCTCAACTCGCCTCATGGCAGCAGTGTACCTGCTTCCAGGACCCCGGGGAAAAAAAACAGTGGGCCCCAGTTTTGTTGGGTCCGGGCACATTAGCAGGAGGTGTAGTGTGGGAATACGGGGTTATTAGGGTTAGTAGAAGCGCTTGTGGCAGAGGTAATCATGGAGGGTGCTAGTGTGCTGGAGTGGTGGGCCTCTGGGGGGACACGAGAATGGTCCTTAGCATGGGATTTCCAGTGGGCTTTGCCTCCCCCAGTCAGACACTGACCTAATACGAGATTCAGTGTATCCCTAGTATGGTTGTCACCTCATCCTTTTAAAGGAGAACTAAAGCTTAACTAAAGAAGTAGCTAGAAACACAGGCGCTTGTAGGCGCTGAACGCAGGTTGAGACGCAACATGCTGCATTTTTCCTGCGTTCGGCGCCTGTGTGAGTATAGCCCCATTGAAAAAAAGCTAAATGTGTCTATTCCTGCGCTCCCCTGCGGCTGAACGCAAAAAAACGGAACGCAGGGGAGCGCAGCTTCAACTGCTCGTCAGTAAGAGCCCTTAGTGCTAATATGGCTGCAGAATAGGCAACACCCGTGACTTTTCTTTGATCTCCAAATATATATATATATATATATATATATATATATATATATATATAATGTTCTAGTAATATAATAATAATATCTTGATCCCACATTTATGATTGTGTGCACTTAAGGGAAGTCTAAACCTCCCCATAGTGAATCCACATAAAATAAATGGTGGTTTGTGAGTCTTTGATTTCACCAATCAAATAAAGGTCAGTCGGTAACATTTTCAGTCAAATTAGTGGCTTTGTTGCTTGACTGTTAACATTGTTATATGTGCCCTCCTCCAGACACCTGCTGCAAAAAGAAAATGAATTTAAAATTGAAGGGTTTATGTAAATCACATTCATGACAAGAACAACACAAGATTAGCAGGCCAATGTGCAATACAAAGTGTTTTTATAGACTTCCGAGTGCAAAAAAAATAGGACCTGGGAATAAGGTCTGAAAGAACGGTTGGGGTGTAATTTTGTATGGGTCATCACTAAGACTTCAGTGAGGTTGTGACAAAGCCATTGTGCAAAAAGTAGCTTTAAATAGGGCTCTTTGTCACACACAAGAAATCAAGTTGAGACCCGTAAGCTCCTGAAAGTGCAATCGAAGTGAGGTCACTATTTAAAATCCTATCTTGAGATCTTCCTTGTACTGGAAAATAAATCCTTTCCATGCAAAGGATAAAGACAAACATGTTCCATGACACAATGGGGGCGTCTAAAAGGTCATCTATTACAAAGTGAAAGGAGTGAACGTTTCCTACTAGTTGCTCCTGATATCTTTTGTTTGCACTGTATGATAAGCTAGCTGCCATGGGACAGTCCAACTAGCATGTGACTTGAGAAGTCAACCTATAAAAAAAATAATCGCAGTGAGAAAAGATATTTTGTTTTTTAATGTTATAAATCATGTACTATACAATGTATTTGCAGAAAAATCTTTATTCCCATCACTGCCTTATATTTTAATTTCCCATCTCTTAATATCCTTTCATTCCCCCTTGTTTTGTTATCTTCCGTTGCTTCTCTTTTCTCACATTGATCTTGGAAACTTATTGGCCCATGTATGGGGTCCATCAATTGGCCTGCCTGAACAATATCTGTTTAAAATTGTCCAGATATCTATCTGAAGGGTAAAGACTGTATCAGTGCATCAATGTGGTCCTTGCTTGAAGGGTTTTCGTTGCTCATACTATGATTCGATCTTTGGTCCCCAACTGTCAGTTCAGCTCGGTTAAAGGAAAAGTAAAGGCTAAAATTAAGTAAGCGTTATCAAAAAGGTCTGTATAAATACACCAATAAATGCTCAAAGTAATGCTGCTCTGAGTCCTCTGTCAAAAGAAACACAGCATTTCTATTGTGTACACATGGGCTTCTGTATCAGACTTCCTTCTTTCAGCTTAAACCTCCAGGGCTAGGGCTTGAGCATGCTCAGTTTGCTCCTCTCCCCCTCCCTTCTCCTTCCTCCCCTTCCTGCTGTAATCCGAGCCTAGTGCTATGAGTGAGCAGGGAGAGACTCCGGCAGGAAGTGATGTCACACCAAGCTAATATGGTAGCTGCTATCCTAAACAAATAGAGAGCTTCTAGAGCTGTTTACTCAGGTATGGTAAAGCATTCTGCAGAATAAATATAGTGTTATAGATTGCACTATTGTGGCTAATCTATTGGCAATAAACTGCTTTGGTAGCTTTCCTTCTTCTTTAAGGTTGCCATACATCCTACATTTATGATCTTTCCCATGACCATTGGTCGTACAAAAGATCTTTCATCCACTCTACCAACGTTAAGAGTTGAATTGTAAGATATACCGGTAAAAACAAAAATTATTATTTAGCTCTATCTGATGATTCAGCATTAACATTGCAACATTCTGGAACCTTTAAAAATGCCCAATCAAAATTTTCAGTCGTGCCCGATCAATGAGACGACCTATACACTTTCGGCGCATGCGCAGTTGTCAATAACCGGAAGACTGCTCCAACTGCTAATGTGCTGATATGCCACTCTTTTCCAAAAGAAGACCAAAGAGCTAAAGATGGCCCTGTGAGCTCCGCTGTGCTGAATTTGCAAAGAGAGGTAAATTACTGATTAGGGACAATTACCAGGGTTTACACCTAGGTTGGGGGGAGCAGGGGGGAGGGCTATGTAGGGTAGGGTATTTTAAGCATAAGGGATTTGGTTCTCCTTTAAGGTTATGGCAAGATGGGGGTCAAAATCAGCCTGCTGAAATCTGCAGGCCGATTTCAACCCCAGTGGGCCACAGGTTACTAGACCAGCAACAAACTTTGTGTCTTTTTGTATTACTTATTTGCTGGTATATATAAGATGATTCTGACATATTAAAAGAGTTAAAATGCAGTCGGTAGGGTTGGGCCGGGCATCCCATGAATTTGGAAGTCACGTACCTTATTTTGAATGTATGTTGAACTTTATCAGTTTTACCCTGTTGTTTTTAAGAAAACCCCATTTCTGTATTTTATGGGTTGCTATGCACATCAGTATAGCTGGTTTAAATGGAGGGCTTGAACCCAGCTATAGCCAATCTGAGCACTCAGTGGTGTAGCTACAGAGGAAGCAGACCCTATGGCTGCAGGGGACCCAAAAGGTATAAGAGGCCCCACGAGGCCCTAATTAATGAGCAATTTCAATATATATTGGTAAACAAGGACAACCTCTATATATATTGGGAGCCTTAAAATGAATTTGCTGTCGGGCCCAGCAACATCTAGTTATGTCACTGTGAGCCCTCAAACATTCTCACTTTAAACACTAGCAAAGCCAACTACAATAGGAACTACAGCAAAATAGGCAAAAAGACAAGAAGCATGCCTCTATATGAAACAACTTCATACTCCCAGCTTGTTTTTGTATGTTGTCTAGGGAGCCTGAAATACGATGTAGTGCAGCTCTCCTAAGTGACATCACTGGTTTGTGCAGGTGCAGAAATGAGGTCACCAAAGAAGAAACGCATGAAAAGAGAACTAGCCAAAGAACAGTGGCCAGGGGCCAAAATGTAGTTGCTATTGTAGCATTCAAAGAAGTCACCATTAAGAAGTTTTAAGAATACTCAGAACTCAGTAACACTTTATTCTAACAAACTGCAACAATAAACATTAAAATATCACATGATGCACAATAGATCACCATAAAATAAGCAGAGTAATACATGTATTTCTATGCATTAAAAGAGTGAACCATAAACTTTGATTTCCAAAAAGCCTGTGCATGTCCTACAATAAAACATAATATTTACTGAATGTTGCTAAGCAGTCTAATACTGAAAGACACACACCTTTAACATCAATAAGTCAGGACACAGGTCCATATTCCATACACACTCCAAGGTCAAACGAATTTTAAGCCAAAAGTATCTGTGTACAGGAGCAATGACATGTCCTGAGCTCCAGCCTGTCTTGGGGTGCAATGTCAGCACTATAAATAAGCACAGAGAGAATAAGATTTTTATAGGTGATTAGAGGTGATTAGGTGATTAGAGGCAAACACACCTAATGCCCAGCACCACCTGGAGTGGAGCAACGGAGACCTGTCGTCTGAAGCATTCAGTGAGGTTTCACCATGTGGAATCTGATGGAAAGTCTGGGTTTAGCAGATGACATGAGCACACTGCCTGTCTAGATTTATAATGGCAAAGGTAATGTTTGGTGGAGGAGGAATAATAGTATGGGTATTTTTGTGGTTTAGAAAAGAAAGTTTTGCCAATACCTGTGTTTGCTTTCAACGGGGTGCTCCCACTTTTATTCAAGGTGCTTGCAGACACTTTACAAATGATCAAACGTTTCGGGACCGCATGGCCCTTCACCGTTTACCAGTCTGGGGGTGCAAAAAACTATTTCCCGGTGACATAAACCTACAAGAGGTGCAACTAGGACATTTAAAACAGCCTGGTGTGTCATTCCGCAACCAGGACTCCTGTCTCCTCTGGTAGCACCTCACCGGGTCACTCTTTACTAAGAGATTTTGCTTGCTGTAACACTTGGTTTGGAGCCAAGGTGTTCAGTCTTTTTATCCAGAACACCTCTCGCTGAAGCAGCATTTTTGATCTATCCCCTCCCCTCCTAGGGGGTGGTATATGATCAATGGCAATGTAGCGTAATGTGGGTAATCTATGCCCTACTGCAAGGAAATGGTTCGCTACTGGTTTATTGGTGTGTCCATCACGAAATGCAGTGCTGATTGCGGATCGGTGTCCGTCCATACGTAAACGTAGTGTTTGGTCTGTTTTACCTACATACGATAGCCCGCAAGGGCAAGTAATCATGTACACTACATGAGTAGTTGTACATGTGATATGGTGTCTTATTAAGAACCGTTTACCAGTCTGGGGGTGCAAAAAACTATTTCCCGGTGACATAAACCTACAAGAGGTGCAACTAGGACATTTAAAACAGCCTGGTGTGTCATTCCGCAACCAGGACTCCTGTCTCCTCTGGTAGCACCTCACCGGGTCACTCTTTACTAAGAGATCCCTCAAATTTGTCCCCCTCTGGTAACAAGTCATAGGTTTCGCAGGAATTACAGATTTTAAACTTTCATCAGCTTGAATTATACTCCAATGTTTCCTAACCACCTCAGTTATCGTGTTGGAGCTTGTTGAAAATTTAGTGCTGTAAATGAAGTTGGGGTGCTTTACCCCTTCTGAACGTGGGGTTCTCGCCCGGCTCCTAGCAATGGCCAGTGCTTGCTGTAACACTTGGTTGGGATACCCTCCGTAACGGAACGGAATTCAAATTACGGAACAATTCAAATTCTGAGCTGGCAGAGCAACAACTTAAGGATATGTGGGCCAGATTTAGAGAATGAGGGTATCCCAACCAAGTGTTACAGCAAGCACTGGCCATTGCTAGGAGCCGGGCGAGAACCCCACGTTCAGAAGGGGTAAAGCACCCCAACTTCATTTACAGCACTAAATTTTCAACAAGCTCCAACACGATAACTGAGGTGGTTAGGAAACATTGGAGTATAATTCAAGCTGATGAAAGTTTAAAATCTGTAATTCCTGCGAAACCTATGACTTGTTACCAGAGGGGGACAAATTTGAGGGATCTCTTAGTAAAGAGTGACCCGGTGAGGTGCTACCAGAGGAGACAGGAGTCCTGGTTGCGGAATGACACACCAGGCTGTTTTAAATGTCCTAGTTGCACCTCTTGTAGGTTTATGTCACCGGGAAATAGTTTTTTGCACCCCCAGACTGGTAAACGGTTCTTAATAAGACACCATATCACATGTACAACTACTCATGTAGTGTACATGATTACTTGCCCTTGCGGGCTATCGTATGTAGGTAAAACAGACCAAACACTACGTTTACGTATGGACGGACACCGATCCGCAATCAGCACTGCATTTCGTGATGGACACACCAATAAACCAGTAGCGAACCATTTCCTTGCAGTAGGGCATAGATTACCCACATTACGCTACATTGCCATTGATCATATACCACCCCCTAGGAGGGGAGGGGATAGATCAAAAATGCTGCTTCAGCGAGAGGTGTTCTGGATAAAAAGACTGAACACCTTGGCTCCAACAGGGTTAAATGAACACTGCTCTCTTCTCTGCTTTTTGCATCAAAGATAATATGCTATTTGTAAAAATATTAGGGAGGAAATTGCTTCTTTGTCAGTTTTGAGAAGTGTGAGCTACAGTTTTGCTACATTTTGTATTTGGCAGTGTTACATTGGATCCTTTGATAGTTTCACAAAGGTGATTAATTATGTCTTCTCCATTTCTTGATGTGGTTCAGGTGATGTCTTGTTTAGCCTCACTGAGGGGGTGGAACTTCTCATCACATGTCACACATGGAGCACGGGATTGGGTGAGTGCATGTTGGTTTTATCTATTTATTTGTATGTTGTTTTAATGGGCAGTATGGGTCTTGATAAAGGTCTTAGGAAAAGACCGAAACGTTGACCTGCTTTTAAAATTTGGATGTTTTAACTTTCTAAAGGTTCCTAGTGTGCACCATTTTTTCTGGATTTTTGTATGCAGCAAGTTTGATGGTAGCACCTGGGTCAGAAGTGTGAGATTATCACTGCAGTGATGTGCTGAACATACTGGACTATTTATATATATATATATAACAAACAAGGGAAAGTTGTGCTCACCACTATTTTTTAAAACCATTAGGTGCAATGAGGGTGTGACCACAAAATACATATAGTCAACTACAAGATTATGAATAGTAAAAAATATTTAATGTGGGCACAAAACTGTTTTGTGCCCACATTAAATATTTTTTACTATTCATAAGTCCTGTGAGTGCTCCTTTTTGAGGACTATATATGTATAATTGTGTGTATATATATATATATATATAGCACCATGGAGAAGCCAGCACTCTTGGATAAAAAGTTCATATGCCTGGGTGCAGTATCAAAATTATTATTCACAGAAATCCAAAGGATCCGCACTCACAGGTCTTATGCGTAAAAAAGATTTTATTGCAAAGCTTACAGCCTGTAAGCTTTGCAATAAAATCTTTTTTACGCATAAGACCTGTGAGTGTGGATCCTTTGGATTTATATATATATATATATATATATATATATATATATATATATGTATATATATATGTATATATATATATATATATATATATATATATGTATGTGTATATATATATATATATATATATATATATATGTATGTATATATATATATATATATATATATATATATATATATATATGTATGTGTACAGATAGGAGCACTCACGGGTATGGTGAAAAAAGTCTTTTATTGGAGTGTTACAAACTACCCCACATCAACACGTTTCGATTCCCTCAGAACCGTCGTCAGGATATATATATATATATATGTATGTATAAATATATATATGTATATATATATATATATATATATATATATATATTTTTTTTTTTTTTTTTTTTAAATGCTATATTTTTAAAATTATTAAAATGCTAATAGTATTCTAAATTATGGGTGCATTTTTTAATATGGATTAAAAAATGCGCCCATAATTTAGAATACTATTAGCATTTTAAAAACCATTTTCTTAACTCTGGATTTTATGCTACTCAAGTGAATTGTGGGTGGTTGTAGTTTATGCTCGTTCATTTCTCCTTTCTCTGCGATCTCTGCTTCCCTCTAAGCATCATGGGATTTGTGGTTTTTTAATCCTCTCCACTAGCTAGGGTAGATTAATATACGAGACCACAGTCCCAGGTATTGCTGACATCTCCATCTTTGTGGTGTCCCATAATAATAAAAAAAAAGATAGTTTCTTTGGGACAACTCCACCATCTACATAATTAATTTTCCCAACTTTTAAATGAATTAAGCTGATTGATAATTTATGTTGTGAATTAGTAATTTTATCTTAATAAAATCTTGTAATTTTATTAACACAAGTCACTTTAGAATTAAGTATTGGATCTCAATGCAGTATCAATTGATTGGAGTATATGCACTTTAGATACCTCAATTTAATGAAGGAGGTCAATTAATTGTACTAATTCATTGTTGATTAATGAATGATTATTATTAGCACTCGCTACTTTACAATTAAGGACTGAAGTCTAAAGGATTGTTAATTTATTTGAGCACTTGCACTTTAGAAGTGTATTTAGAAGTGTATTGAAGGGGGGTTAATTTATCACACTAATTTATGGTTACTTAATTGTTAACATAGTTAGATATTGTTGGAAATTGGAATTTAACCCTGATTAGGGAATGGTAAGTTAACACATTGGTTAATAAGGGTTTCTTTTTCTCTATAACTTATAAATCTTTTTCTGGCTGTTCAGTGCAGGAGATCAAAGAGAAAGTGGGAACATTTCAGTAACAATCAGGGACTGCTGGTTGAGCTGTCAAAATCAGTAGTGTCCCACAAAAAACGCGACAGTTGGGAGGCGTTTAAAATTGCATGGTGCCATGAGTGGGAACAGATAACAGCTGACATATCGAAACAATGATGTCATTAATACAATGCAGACCAGGGTTTTTATGCCCAAGGAACATGGCGCTGCGCTTTGTAAGATTTTAATAAACCATAGCTGATCACTGCAGGCTACGTGTTTGCAGCCAGAGCTGTCAGTATCCACCCTGTTGAGTAGCTGCTTGTCAGCACATGTGGATCCCACAGCTGTAAACACTTTCAGGGGCATCTTGACTGTTGGGTACAGAACAAAATAGACTTTGTGGTTTATAAAATGGGATTTTCAGCCTAAAGCCATTCAGCACTACCTAAATTCTTCTATTCTTCACTCTCCCTCCTATACCTATAATGCCACAGTCACACTCCCTTCCCAGAGACTATTATCCCATTGTTACTATAGACACCATCTCTCCCTACTATACCTGCTATCCCACAGCCACACTCCCTTCCCAGAGACTATTATCCCCACTGTTACTATAGGCACCATCTCACCCTACTATACCTGCTATCCCACAGTCACGCTCCCTTCCCAGAGACTAGTATCCACTGTTACTATAGGCACCATCTCTCTCTACTATACCTGCTATCCCACAGTCACACTCCCTTCCCAGAGACTATTATCCCACTGTTACTATAGGCACCATCTCTCCCTACTATACCTGCTATCCCACAGTCACACTCCCTTCCCAGAGACTATTATCCCCACTGTTACTATAGGCACCATCTCACCCTACTATACCTGCTATCCCACAGTCACGCTCCCTTCCCAGAGACTAGTATCCGCTGTTACTATAGGCACCATCTCTCCCTACTATACATGCTATCCCACAGTCACACTCCCTTCCCAGAGACTATTATCCCCACTGTTACTATAGGCACCATCTCACCCTACTATACCTGCTATCCCACAGTCACGCTCCCTTCCCAGAGACTAGTATCCGCTGTTACTATAGGCACCATCTCTCCCTACTATACCTGCTATCCCACAGTCACACTCCCTTCCCAGAGACTATTATCCCACTGTTACTATAGGCACCATCTCCCCCTACTATACCACAGTCACACTCCCTTCCCAGAGACTATTATCCCCACTGTTACTATAGGCACCATCTCTCCCTACTATACCTGCTAACCCACAGTCACACTCCCTTCCCAGAGACTATTATCCCCTCTGTTACTATAGGCACCATCTCTGCCTACTATACCTGCTATCCCACAGTCACACTCCCTTCCCAGAGACTAGTATCCACTGTTACTATAGGCACCATCTCTCCCTACTATACCTGCTAACCCACAGTCACACTCCCTTCCCAGAGACTATTATCCCCTCTGTTACTATAGGCACCATCTCTCCCTACTATACCTGCTATCCCACAGTCACACTCCCTTCCCAGAGACTATTATCCCACTGTTACTATAGGCACCATCTCTCCCTACTATACCTGCTATCCCACAGTCACACTCCCTTCCCAGAGACTATTATCCCACTGTTACTATAGGCACCATCTCTCCCTACTATACCTGTTATCCCACAGCCACAGTCCTTTCCCAGAGACTATTATCCCACTGTTAAGCTGGCCATAGATGTTGAGATTTTTAAAAGATCAGATCCTCATCATGAGACCACGATGTTCTCGGAACGATCGTACGAATTTACCATCTACTAAAAAGACCAATTTGCCAGGAAAACAAAAGGGAGCTGCCTGCTTGGCCCTGGAAACATAGATTGATTGCACTGGGACCGTCAAAGATTTTTTGACCTGGCCGATCAATTTCCTGACAGATGTCAGTCGAAAAATCGTAAGATGTACATTCATTCGAATCCCACTAACTGCACAATAATTTCGAAGGATTGGTCAGACTTCCCTAAAATCGGTCGTTCGGCAAGAAGAATCGTCCCGTCTATGGGGAGCTTTACTATAGGCACCATCTCTCCCTACTATACCTGCTATCCCACATTCATAGTCCATTCCCAGAGACTATTTTCACCACTGCCCTTAGATGTCATTTTTTTGCAGCGTAAATGGCAAATATGTGGTCAAATTTAAATACTGTTTTGTGAAGATTCAGGGTCAATAGATTGGATCCTGTAAAGACAGCTGTGCACACCTTATTAAACACTTATAGACACAGTAGTTTTGGAGTATTTTTGCTCAGTTGGCGTTAGGGTTAAATCTAGCTTTTGCATATCATGTTAATATACACTGTGCCCCACTATGCTTGTGCAAAACCAGAGATTCTTTGAAACATAGGCCCACTAGCAATAAACAAGCCTGCCTAATATATACAGCATGAACACAAAATAGCTGCTCTTTTCTTGGAAAAAGCATTATAGTCCAGATGGTATATGTTAATTGGTAGCAGATTCAAAATAAACGCCTGTAGCAGTAAAAACCCTTTTCAGAGCACAGGTCTAAAATAGACGCATTAAGTCAGTGCTGAAAGTAAATCAAAACTTAATTGGTATCAAACGGGTGATTAAACTAGGCCTTTATTTCTTATAGACAAACAGTGCAACACAATTATATTTCTCAAGAAATATGGCAAGAGACATTTCCAGTGAATAAAATGTCCCTGCTCGCAGGTTGTACGCACTTTTATAGCAATTATCTTAGTGGTGGAGGTCAAGCCCAGATCCCATTGAGAAATAAAATCAGTAGTCGGCTCAAGACCACAAGGATTTTCAGGGCTCATATGGCAGATATTTTCATATCATCCATTCAATGTGTTCTGGGTCCCACTTGGTGCTGAAAGTAAATGATTGCTGACAAATTTCCTGCAAATGACTTCTATTAGGGCTCTTACTCACTGGCGTTCTGACCTGCGCTCCCCTGCGTTCCGTTTTTTGGCGTTCAGCCGCAAGGGAGCGCAGGAATAGACGCATGTCATTATTTCAAATGGGGCTGTACTCACTCAGACGCGTGTAGGCGTCGAACGCAGGAAAAATGCAGCATGTTACGTCTCAACCTGCGTTCGGCGCCAACACGTGTCTGAGTGAGTACAGCCCCATTTGAAATAATGACATGCGTCTAATTCTGCGCTCCCCTGCGGCTGAACGCCAAAAAACGGAACGCAGGGGAGCGCAGGTCAGAACGCCAGTGAGTAAGAGCCCTAAGTCCAGAATTGTTTAGCCTATGTAATGATGCCAGTCTATGCAGCCCATAGGCAGGGAGGGAGCCTTAAAAATACCTCGTAGGGCCACATCCAATCTACAGTCTCCAGTTGGAAAACCCTCATAGTCTATGGAATGTCAGAGTAGATCTCAACCAACATTATCATAGGCAATCACTTGGAGAATGCTGGTGTCTAGAATTTCCCAACCAGAACCTTGCAGCGATCAGTATAAAATATGAAAACTGCTATTGCATTACTATGTTTAGGGCCTGAGAAGAACCTATGCTATGTATACACTTTCCACTAAACCTGGTCTTCTCTGGTCATGAAAAATGTGACTGTTTTAGAGAAGATGATTATTTTGGATAATTTCAACCTTCTCCTTATGACATCAGCGAACAGAGGATGCTGGGAGTTGCCATTTTGAACTCATTAAACATTCTCATTAATAGAGAATAAACTGCAAAGTATTTAGCACTGACCTCATGTGTAATGCTGGCCATGCAAACCTATATTTGGTTAAGATAATTTGACTGATTTCAACAAAACTGACAGATGATCTGGACTTGTAGGTCACCTCAGGGGAAACAATTTTAACATAATATTCTGTGATCCTGTCACAGTCAGACTGCCATTGCCCCTTCTCGGTGGGTACATCTGCAGGTAAGGAAGGAACTCCTGTTACTCCTTCTTCCCTAACATATCTCATTGTTTAGTGCAAATGAAGCCAACAGTGGTATTTGGACATCTCTCTGTATTCTTTTACCTTGAAGCCCAGACAGTGTTTGGACAACTTTGCATATTTTTGGAAAAAATGTCTTTTGACCAGGTCATTGGGATCAGTAATTCCCAATGAAAACAAGGGGAAGTGCTAGAAGCAGCCCCCACTCATTGTGTTTAAAAAAGCACAGCTGTACCTACAAATATTGTTATTGGTACCTGTGTAGCAGTTTGTGGACCAGTCGGTTGAAAAGTCTACACAAACAATCTGTGTATGTTGGCCCCGGTGATGGGTGGATGGGGGCTTGAAACTCAGGGTGAGATTTGCTGTTAAAACATATTTGTTGTTTTAGATATTATTGGAAATATGACTGAATGGCACACTAATGTTTTCCTTTATCTGTAACCTTGTTATGAGCTACAGGGGCTCTGAACAAGGTTCAGCTGCAGACTACACTGATATCCATTCATCCTGAATCTAAGCCCCTTACCCAGCACCAGAATAATTTTTTATCATTGTTCATAGGAACACACTGGCTGTACTTGATGGTGTACGGTGGAAAACGCTGTCCAGATACTTGACTTTATAGAAAACTCAGTAGGAAGAAAGATGTGAACTCACCTAGTAATCAGTTTTCATAGGGATATTGGGAACTGGAGTTTATCCAAAGTACTTAAAGAGATAAGAGATACTCTTGAGTCGTAGGGTGGCGCCATAGTAGAGGTATCAAAGATAAGAGGGAACCCATGTGGGCAAATCATACCTCCCAACTGTCCCGTTTTTCGTGGTACAGTTCCGATTATGACAGCTTAACCTGCAGTCCCGGATTGTTACTGAAATATTCCGACTTTCTCTTTGATCTCCTGCACTGAGCAGCCAGGAAAAGATACAATGTTTCTAAAACTGTATTGGCTTTTGGCCCAGAATAAGTGGCAGGTGCACTCAGATACTTTTGTAACTATTTAAGATAAGCAAAGAAAGAATTGTAACAATTTAAGATAAGCAAGTCTCTTGGGGAAACTGTGATTTGCAGCTTAAAGGGCAATTCACCTTCCTTAGCAAAACTGTAATAACACATAAAAACTACAGAAATGTGTTCAAACTTTCATAACCTGCCACATTTTGAAAAATGAACAGGTTAATTAGGGGTGTGGTCACAAAATGGGTGTGGTCAACAAAATTACGCTCTGCGCGGCAAAACTTTTTCTCCCTTTTTCTATATCCAAAATGTTGGGAGGTATGGGTAAATATAATGAATTACAATTATATTGGGGTTGTATTAAAACATAACAAAAGGCCCAATGGCCTCAAAATGTGTATACATCGGGAGGTAGCAGGAAACCTGGATCATTATTAGGTCCAATTATTATTAATATATTAATGGAAGTACATAGGTGCAATATGCCAATCGCTGGTGCAAAGCTGCATATATACTGGCATATATGAACACATGTTTCTCTGACAGATTTACATATCACTCTAAAATTCACAACAAAGTGGCAAGAATGACACTCACCGGAATGGTCAGATGATAAATGTCTGTAATATGAACAAGGCCTGTTGTATTAGATACTTTCTGTGTCCCTAGTCACAAAGAAATAAACCACAAAAAAACATGTCTTATTGTTTCAGCCATCATAGTGGCAGGGCTCAAGCGTGAGAGCCTCACTGTACTAGTCAGTAAATATTTGTTTTTTGATGCAAGCACAAACAATAACTGTTTTTTTTTTACTGTACAAAAATAGCCACTTATAGTTGTCCAATGAAAGATTCAACTCCTAGATTCCCCTTAAATCTAAATAGGAAACTTAATAATATTACACAGAAAAAAAAAAGAATCACTGCCTGGAGCTGTGCTGAAATCCCTGTCTGGTTCTTCTAAATGTTAATGAAAAGCAAAACTTCAGTCTTTTACAAAAAGTAGCAACACAGCTCCCCCTGTTGTCAATACCAGGGATATCTGAAATCCGACAGCCACTGGGAGTGACGCAAGGCAGAAAAGAAATGCACAACTAACATTATATCACTTGCCTGTATTTTTTAATCCTGTGCAAAATTCATTAAACTTTCTTGGAAGATGAATTTATTAAGTGATCTATGTATTTTTGTGTGTACAAGGAGCCCATTTGGCAGGACAGAAAGGGCAGAAAGTCCCCAGCATCAATTTAACCATTCCCAGTGAAGTGCCTACCATGCTTAAAGGACATATAAGTTTACATTTTCCTACCATGTATATAAGTTAGGCATATCTTCCACACCCAAGCTACAATATTTGTACTGCATATACCCCCTCCATTTGCCAGCACCATCACATTTTCCGAAAACAAATAGCTTTCACCCAGCAGCCATTTTCCCTATGACACATCATCACTAATATTGAAACATTTAAACTGTAAAGTACATGCATTGCAGAATGCAATGCACAGGCTCAACATACTTTGATAAAAAGTTCTGCTGTGGTTGAGCACTGTAATGGTTAAGCTGAGTCAGTGTTGGACTGGGACACCATGGGCCCATCTAAGTAACCTTAGACCAGGGGCCCACTCTCACTACTATTATTCTTCCTCTCCTCACTCAACCTCTATTCTCCTAGTCTCTTTTCTTTACATACTATGATCTATTATTCCATCTATTAAGACTTAGTTCTCATTGAAATAGGGAATGGCCATGAAATAGGTCAAATGTCTAGCAGCATGAGGGACCACTGACTCCTGGGCTCACCGGGACTTTTCCTGGTGTCCCGGTGGGCCAGTCCAACACTAAGCTGAGCTCAGGATAAGTGGTTTGGAGAAAAAAAATAGGATCAGACAATTAGAATTTCTATGGGAACCAGCAATGCTATCTCTTCATTGGCTGTTAGACTGGAGGGTGTGTTTAGTGATCTGAGCTGAGAAGAACTGAGCATGCTCATGAGCCAACAGCCAAAGTAAATTCCGGAAGGAGGGGGCAGAGTGGGTTAACAACCAAAGTGGCAGTTATCTAAAGATTTCAAAGAGGCTGTTCACTGATTATATTTTTGTGTTGAGGGGTTTAAATGTCCTTTAATAGGAAGTGACATAGCAGCCCTTACAACTGTGGTAGAGCTCTGGTTCAAATTAAGAACCTGCAGGTCATGTTCAATTATAATTGTGTATGCACAATCAATATCAGCTGATTTATTGGCCTAGGGAGGCAAAATGTGCAGGCCAGAAGGATGCCCTGCTTTTAAAAATATGTTTTGTAACTGTGCTCGTTTATATAAATTTAGAATGAGCGGTTAACATTTCTTTTGGGTTGGATGTATTTAAATTATTAGGATGTGGCAGGATTTGGCATCGAGGCCCCCTGTACTGCATTGTGGGGGTAGCTGACATCATGAAAGTGGCTTATGCTAGGGTTGAGGGTAAATCCACCTCTGCATGCAGTTCTGGTTGCTTGTGCTCTCCCCAAACACTTATAAAAGTTAAGTGATTGTTAAATAAACAAAGGAAATAAATAGGAAACACTTGAAAGTACACAATGGGCCCATTCTATTGAGAGATCTTTTTTCATTGGAGCAAAGAGATTCTTTATTATAAATTTCCTTTTTTCCCTTATCGTCGAGTTCTTGTATGTCTGGCACAGAAACAGAAGCTCGTCCTCTATCTGGGGACCACACAGGCTTCTTTACTTTATATGACTTTCTTTTTTTTCCTTGTCTATTTTTCCATGTAAACCTAAACAGTCTATAAACAGCTGAGCCGGCACATGTGCGTGACATGGCAGTGCAGGTGTTACTTCCCCATTATCTTCTGAGCATTTCTGCTTATTGCTTTAATTAAACATTTCTGAACTTGCTATCAATAACCTCCGGAAGTATAATAATAATCAGATCATAACAAAATATGTACAAAAATGATTCATATTTTATATATATAATCATATATGGCTATTCCAGTTCTTAATTAGGAATTTTCTCTGGGGCAGGGGGTGTTATATTTTTACATTTCAACATTACATTCTTACATTACATTTTCTCAGCTAATGGCTACATACTAGTTAAACCTCCAGGGATATATGGATTGTGAGTGTGTAAAGAGGAATGTATTTCAATTAAACCAACCAGGTAAAGAAGCACCCCTACGGACATTCCTATGTGTATGTGGCTTCTAAAGCTGGCAATAGACGCACAGAGAAAGTTGTACGAAGGTTTATATGATTTTTGGCCACGTGTGGATCGTTTTGTCGATGGCAAAGGTTAGGAGATTTCTGAGATATTTTCTCTGCATGTATTGCCTATCTGACAATATCAATGGGTGACTGTCACTACTATGTGTCGGACATAACTTTTGTATGATTAGCAAGAATACTAATCCCTGTTGGGATGGCATACATTTCCGAAAGTTGCCTCATGAGTAAACTTAGGGCGACTACAGAAATCCAAAGTGATTTGTATGCCATCCTTTCAAGGAGATTAGTTGCCCGAAGAAGAGGAGATTTGTCGCTGGCCGACTAATCTCCCCTGAATCTTCACGATTCACCACCCTTACTGTCACGGCCAAAACATTGTCTGATTTGTTCTTTTTCTACTTTATTTAATCTGAATGGTTAGTGGTAGGTCAGAAGTTTGTGATGTACGATTGTGAGGCTTCAATCTGCACGTCTATGGCCAGCTTAAACCAATCTAATTGGCCAATCAACCCTTTTAACACAAGTTCAGACTGTGGGTAAAAACAAAGAGAACAATATAATCGTTTTTGCATGGTGCTGCCCATTTGGCACAGCTCTGTACATATTTTGCTCACTCATTTCTGTCTGTCTGTCTGTATAACTTTATAAAGGACTGCAGGGATAAACAGCACTGTGCCATCTTAAAGGGGAAGTAACGTCTACAATAGAATAAGGCTAGAAATGCTGTATTTTGTATACTAAACATAAACATGAACTTACTGCACCACAAGCCTAATCAAACAAATGAATTATGATTTCAAATTTGGCCACAGAGGGGTCATCATCTTGTAACTTTGTTAAACATCTTAGCAAGACCAAGACTGTGCACATGCTCAGTGTGGTCTGGGCTGCTTAGGGGTCATCATAAATTAGCAAAACAGCACAAGTCAAATAATATCTGCCAGAGCCAATCAGGAGACTGAAGTCTTAACAATGAGAATATGCAGACTACAGTGGGTCCTGTGTTGTCATGTAATCTAATGTGGATTGTATAGTTTTTGTATTTTTTTAATACAAACTTTCTCCAACTCTGAAGGACCAGTGGCTGCAGCAAAATAATCCTCCAAATAGAATCCCAGTTTATCTGTTTAAATCTGGCTCCAGGAAACAGTAAAGGGGATGTAAAGGCAAAAATAAAATCCAATACAAATCTCTACACATTCGCCGACTGCACTACAGGGAAACAAACAAAGCTGCTTGAGTTCTGCATGGCTGGGAAGTAGAGTCCTGCGGTGGTTAGGGTACCCACGGGTTACTTGCAAAAACCTGCGGTACCCTGCGGATTGCGGATAGAAGTTACGGGTGCGGGTGTAGTCACGGGTCGGCGGTTCTGCGGGTTGCGGGTCGGCCACGGGTCTTCTCAATGGTGATATTTACCCCTTTTTACGGTCACGTCTACTTCCGATGACATAACGGTTTACAATGACAGCACTTCTTGTTTTACTCCTTTTTTTCTGATCACGGCTACTTCCGGTGATGCCACTTCTGGTTTACAATGATAGCACTTCCTGATTCTTGATGGTCAGCGGGTCCGGGTTGCCCGGACGGGTCGGGTACAGGATGGGATTTTATTTTTTTGCCTTTAAAATCTAAGTGAGTAGATAACATACAGTCACAAATTGGAGGGGGAAAATGCAAAAGGTAAAGGCATTGTTCCTTAAGTGCCAGGACTAGACTAATTGTCTACTGCTTCTAAAGGTATAGGTAAGGAGCAGCAAGATAGAAAAGGTTATAGACAAGAAGTGGCAGTTGCTGTGGATCTTTGTAAAACAGATTTTTTTTCTGCTTATTCCGGGGGAATTCATCTAGTTTTCCATACATATATGGTGTTAACAGGTCTCTGCAGGATGACACCAGGGAAAAAGGCCATATAAAGTATATAGTGTGCCAGTAAGTCAGACTAATGGGAGAGTTATATTGCAATTTCCTATGTCCCTTTGTTACACAGTTTACATTGCTGTAAGGTGTTGGCAGTTTGCATTAATTACTAAGAAAAGTTCATCTATTTGTATTTTTGTTTCCCACCCCATTTCATCCCCTTCCCTTTGATTACCATTGAACACTTTTGAGTCAGCACTGGGCCCAGCAGGACGCAGCTGCTAATAGCACCCTAAACTACTCAGCTCTGGGATCATTCCAGGAAGCTCTTTCACCCCAAGCAAATTAGCATATTTATTTAGCAATTGACACCTAGACCATATTGCTGGTAAAGTGGAATCTGAACAGTCCTGTGCCAGTATACTGACCAACATTGTTTATTGTGATAGGCTATTTCATTGTTCCATAACTGAGTAGAAAGTTTATTTTTACCAATCCAACTTCATTTGACTAATTAAAATTGGTAACTGGTGGTAATGGTGAGACCCTGGGTTCTGTTCCTCAAGCCTCTGGGCTTGAACACCTTCTGTAATCCATTTACACTACTGGTTTTATTCAGTTGATCAGTTCATTCAGGATTGGGTTTCATTTATATGCAAATGCTCAAACTCAAATTTACCTCTACTCCCCAAACCTGCCCTCCCTTGTGTCACTACAACAATAAACTCTTCATTTACATCCCCTCATTGTCTAAACATCAACATGGACAAAACAGAACTGGTTGTCATCCAAACTTTCACTTCTGTTCTCCTAAGGGTTAGTCCACACGAGGAGATTCGGGGAGTATTAGTCGCTAAAGCACACACAGCGCTTTGTTTTCTGAAGTCGCTCGAAGTTGCCTCATGAGGAAATTTCAGGGGACTTCGGAAAATGAAGTGCCGCGTGTGCTTAAGTGCAGGCGACGTTTCATTACAGCGGATGGGAAGACACGCAAAGGCAGTTCGGGGAGATTGTCGACCAGAAGAAGAGGCGATTAGTCACCAGGCGACTAAATCTCCCCGAATCTCCTTGTGTGGACTAACCCTAAATGACATCACTATCAATGTTAAAAAAACAACAAATTCCGAGTTCCCTGAGTCTACTGCTTAGGACAAAGATGCTCACAAAATCCAGCTGCCTTCACCCGAGGAACATTATTGCCATATTTTAACCTTCCTCACACAAGAAACAACCAAAATTCTCATCCATGCTCCCCCTTGTCTAATATGACCCAACTCCCATCGATCATGAACACTGTTTCAAGACTCCTCCCACTCCACAAGTGATGGAGTGCTGCCACTCTCTGCCAGTCCATGCCCTGGCTACCTGTCATACCCAGAATTCACTCTTGCACACAGCCTACTTCTTAGTCATTAATTCTTTTCACTCCCATATTACTTCTTTACACTTGAAAATCCTGGACTTTTCATGTGCTGCACCCATACTCTGAAACTCCACACCATCTAATAAGAACCCCAGGCCTTCACGTGTTCACTTTAAACCCACCTTTTTACGAAAATCCCTCAGCAACATGACCACCTTCTTAGCTCCCTTTACTCTCCTGGTTTACCAATTTCCACTAAACATTAAAACATTTAAACTATTATCAATAACCAACAGGACCTCTACATAGTGTGGCCATACCTGCAGAGATATTGCTGTGCACACAGCCTACTCCTTAAGCTGGCCATAGACGCAAAGATACAGTCGTATTAAACTAAGATCCATATTATTTTTGGAATGTGTGGAGTGTTCCAGCACTTTTTGTACTATGGCAATTGGTTGTTTAGTTGATCTGACAGGTTAGAAGATTTCCCCTGGCTACTGATCAGACCTCTACATGTATTGCTTATCTGATGATATTAGTGGGTGACTGTGACTGTTATTTGCATGACTTTTGTATGATTGCTAATCTGAATGGTTCAGATTGTTAGATTGAAAAATGAGTGCTCCAAGCACAAAGAATAAAATCCGCATGTATATGACCAGCTTTCACCATTACTTGTTTTCTCTCCCATATTATTTCTTTACACTTAAATATCCAGGACTTTTCATGTGCTAAACCCATACTCTGAAACTCCACTCCATTTAATCAGACACTCCCAGAACTCTCAGGCTTTCAACTGTTCACTTGAAACCCATCTTTTTAAGGCAACTCCTTCTAAGCCTCTTTTACTCTCCTGGTTTACCAATTTCCACTAAACATTTACCTCTATTATCAATGACTGACAGGACCTCTACAGCTGATGATCCCCACAATCCTACAATATTCACTGCAAGTATTGTGGGAGAAGATCTTCTGATATAGGCAAAAGCCTTGGATATCAGTCATCTCATCAATCAGACAGGATTTAAAATTTCTACTGGCACCTTTGAAGGTGCCCAAACATCAACCAAACGTTCCTTCCTAGTGTATATACAACATGCAACTGTAACAATACACATCTGTCCTAATGAAACATTATTATGTCTTGTGTTTGTCAGACACGATGACACTATATAAGTAATAATAACATGAGTGTTTCGTACATTCTCCCCAATTGCTTCATTTTCCAACATCTGTTTATCCTATGCTCACTACCGTGATTGATTGTTTTTCTTGGGTGTCACTATTGGAGCCATGATAATAATTGCTGATCACGCTTGCTGAAATGTGCCTAAAAAAGCAAAAGTGTGATGATTCATAGTAGTAGAGAATTTGAAACCTTAAAATTAGAATTCAGCTTCCCAGCAAAACAGCTTTACGCAGAACAACGTCTGTTGATAAAAATTAATATTCTGCAGCAGTTTTCTATAGAATGGTTCCTCCCAGCCTCAAACATCTCTTTGAAGTTGACTATTAAACATAAGGAATTACACACTGGTCCTTCAGTTGATGCAACTCAGCTGCACAAGGACAAGGTTAATAAAACTGTTTACTCCACAGGTCTGAGAGAAGAGAAAAAGGGCCCTGGACAATACAGTAAGGGTGCTGCCCCTCGGCTTCAGAAAACTGTGGAGCCCAGCTGGGGCTGCTCTTGTTGAACTGTAGTTACCCCCCATGATAGTTTTTGACTCTTGGTAGAGTGCTTGTAGTTGTAGTTCTGTGAATGGAAAATATAAATAATGGATAAGCTTCTTCAAGGGATGCTGGAAGTTATATATAACAACAAATAAAGGTCTGCAAGATGGATATACCTGATGTAAATGCTGAAAATATGTAGCATTAATTGTACTGTTTTTAAAGGGCTGGTTCACCTATAAGTTAAATCTTGGGGGCCAATTCATTAACTTCGAGTGAAGGAATAGAAGAAAAAAAACTTCGAATTTCGAAGTGTTTTTTTGGCTTCTTCGACCATCGAATGGGCTACTTCGACCTTCTGGATAATAAATCTTTCTGTATCTGGATCTTCATACCTCAAGTCTACTAGAAAATCATGTAAACATAAAATAAACTCAAGGCTGGTTTTTCCTCCAATAAGGATTAATTATATCTTAGTCTGGGTTAAGTACAAGCTACTGTTTTATTATTACATAGAAAAAGGAAATCATTTTTAAAAATCTGGATTATTTGTATTAAATTGAGTCTATGGGAGATGGCCTTTCCATAATTCTGAGCTTTCCAGATAACGAGTCCCATACCTGTACTCTAATGGAATATGTCTATGTTATAAAAATGTATTCCTTTATTTTATGATGCCCATTTACTTAGCTTGAGTGAAGTAATAGAGGGAAAAAAACTTTCAAATGGTTTTGTTGGCTACTTCGACCATTGAATGGGCCACTTCGACCTTTGACTACGACTTCAAATCGAATGATTCGAACTAAAAATTGTTCGACTATTCAACCATTCGATAGTCGAAGTACTGTCTCTTTAAGAAAAAACTTCGACCCCTTAGTTCGCAACCTAAAAGCTACCGAACCCAATGTTAGCCTATGGGGAATGTCCCCATAGGCTTGCCTAACTTTTTTTGGTCGAAGGATAATCCTTCGATCGTTGGTTTAAAATCCTTCGAATCGTTTGATTCGAAGGATTTTATTTGCGCAAAATCCTTCAACTTCGATATTCGAAGTCGAAGGATTTTCATTCCCCAGTCGAATATCGAGGGTTAATTAACCCTCGATATTCGACCCTTGATGAATTTGCCCCTTAGTATGTTATAGATTGGCTTTTAATTTAAATGGCCTTCATTGTTTAATATTTTATACGGCTTTTGAGATATTTGCCTTCTTCTTCCCCCCTCTCTCTCTCCAGCTTTCTAAAAAAAACAAAACAAGTGTTTTGTACAGCTTCAAATGTATTGTTATTGTATTTTATTATTCATCTTTCATCTCATGCCCCCTTATTCATATTCCGAACTCTTATTCAAATGAATACGTGATTGCTAGGGCAATATGGACCCTAGCAACAAGATAAAAAATATATAATAATAAAAAATAAAAAACAGTTACATATATTTTACAAATATCATTCTCTACATCATACTATAAGTTAATGTAAAGGTGAAAAGCCCCTTTCATACACTATTCTTCATTTTTATCAATGACAGTTTCTGAGCCAGGCTTTGTGTCTGTGCCTGTGATTTCCTGACAGTTATCATCTAAGAGCAGTTTTAAGAAAGGTTTGGATGCCTATTTAGCAAGATAATAGAATAGAAGGTTCATGGTGCAGCCCTGACTTTGTACAGGAGGTCCTCGTCTATGTTTTTGCATAGAGCAGAATAAAATCACTTTGCTTGCATTGGCATGTGGTGGACAACATAAAAGTGGACTGCACAGCAAACTTCCACTAGGGAGTTTTATTGTTTTTTTTGCTTTTATATCAATTATTATGTAAATTTGCAGTCTTCATTCCCATGTTCTTCTGTGTAGTCCTAAGTAATTCAACCATATCAGGGTTAAAGCAAACGGGCATGTCATAGGCGGCAAAGGAATAAATTCTATTTTACTCTGGACAATTCAGTTCATGCCTGTTCCCTGAGGAGAAACCCCTGCTGTACGTCTGATGTCCTGTTTAACATCAGGGGAATTTCACATACACCTCACAGGCCCATTGCATAAACAAACTGGCAGCACGGAGCACTTTTTGTCCAGGGCAAATCCTCATGCCATTGGCTAGTTCTGCTGACTCTGTATATATTCAGGCAGGGGAAGAGTGGAATCCTCCATCTGACAAAACAGCTTTCCTATTTCTTTAGCTGAAGATGACATAAACGATAGGAAATGTGTGGGAAAACTGCCCAGGCTGTATTAGGTGTAACATGGATGTCTAGACTGAATTGCATTATGTACATCCTTTTTCCCCTTTGTTTAACATCATTGGAAACAATATATCTGTGATAAATGATACTGTGATCGAATTGGTACAATTGTACCTGCTGTAAATGCAGCCACTCTGCTGTGTTTAGAACTAAGTAATCACTCTTTTCAGGGCTTGATATTAAGTACCAGAGAATTGTGAGATCTTTTCAGTATATATGTGCCATAGATGTCCAACCAGTGGCCCTCCGGCCTCATCCCCTCCACAATCCAGGTCACCCTTCTCTAATCCCATGACTGCATTTTTACTTAATGCCTGCCATGTCTATGTTTGCAATTTAAGGGGGTTATTTATCAAAATCTGAAAATATCTCAGGATTTTCTGAAAACTATTCCAAGCAAATCCTCTTATTTATCAATACATTTTCCTGAAAAGAACTCGTTAAAATCCTGAAAAAAATCCAGTTTTATCACCAAAAACTGTGTTTTTTTCCGACTTGACGCCGAAAACTGAAATTCGGATTTGACGCTCAAAAATCACAAAATCTTCGGTTTATTGCACTAAGCCCAGCGCAGATCAGGATATCTTTGGGACTTCTGCCATTGACTTCTGACATGAACTCAGCAGGTCTGAGTTGGAGTACTTTTTTATTTGGACTTTTAACACCTTTGGGGTTTAACAAATCCCAAAAAATTCAAGTTATTTTCCACTAAAAAATTGTGTTTTTCCCCTTTAAAGGCCAATGAGAAAAAATCGGACTTTAATAAATAACCTCCTAAGTGTTTGGTAAAGGGATATTTGTACATATACTGTATGTGGCATTACAATACAATTTACATAAGCACTTTAAAGCAACTGTGCACCATCTTTCATACAATGTGGCATAATTTTCTTGAAAGTAATGGCCTAACTGTGCTAAAAAGAAAAAGGATAATGGGGCATCAAATGGTCAACAGTTGGCCCATTGTAAAGAGCGTGGTATAGCGCTGGATCACTCTGATAACTAACACCAGTTGACTAAATCTGCAGAACCCTCTTATATTTAGACCTTAACTCTAATGCCCTTTGACCACAAAATATCCACCCAAAATGTGTGAAGTTGTAAATGACACTGGCAGGTTTAAGGGCAGCTGAATAAGGAACAGACAGAAAAACATGCGCCAATAACAGGTGAAACACAATAACAGGTGACACACGTCTATTAGTAAACAGTAAGTTTAACCCTTACATGAACCAAGTACACAGACTCCCCTTTGACTTTCTCAAAGTGCTCATTGTTTACTACCGGGATAATCCCTTTCTCCTTGTGAACAAAAGTTACCACAACAGCTATCACTGCGGGTTTCCTGGGAGCATACACACTCAGATTTGGGGAGATGAGTCGGCCGGCGACAAATCTCCTCTTCTTCAGGGGCGACTAATCTCCCCGAACTGCCTCCCGCCGACTACAATGAAAATCGTCGGTGGGATGGCATTTGGGACGCTTCGTTTTCCGAAGTCGCCCAAAATTTCCTCATGAGTTGACTTCGGGCGACTTTGGAAAACTAAGCGTCCCAAATGCCATCCCACCGACGATTTTCATTGTAGTCGGCGGGAGGCAGTTCGGGGAGATTAGTCACCCCAAAGAAGAGGAGAATTGTCGCACGCACAGAATCACCTCGAATCTGTGCGTGTGCCCTGACCCTAAAAGGTAAGCATACGCAGGGCCGGCCTTAGGCCAATTGGACCAATTGGGCCCCGCACCTCTGGGGGCCCCGCACCACAGGGCAGCACAGATAATATTTCCCTCAGCACATGATGCTGCCTGGCCTGCCCCCAACTTTGAGAGTCCAGCCCATCCCCAAATCCATAGGTCCAGCCCACCCTCATAAGCCAGCCTATCCCCCAACTCCATAGGTCTAGCCTGCCCCCAACTCTAATAGGCCCAGCTTTCCTCCAACCTTGATAGGCCCTGCCTGCCCCCAATCCAACCAAGCCTGCTCCCAAGCTGAATCGGCCCAGCCTGCCCCAAACTAATTGGCCCAGTCCACTCTCCTATTTCCTCCCTCTCTCTCTTACCCTGTGTGCCCCTATTATGTGCCCCTATTTCATCCCTCTCACTCTCTTACCTTGTCTGCCCCTTTCTATTTTGTGCCTGTATGCCCTTATTTTCCTAAATACTTGGTGTGTCAGTAGCCAGCAACACTTTGTCTAGGGGCCCCGCCAACATGGTCCCAATTGGGCCCCACATTTGATAGGATCAGCATTTCCAAAAAGCATTCTTGTCCCTGTACAGACTTCATAAACTCATTTTTATCAGTGCTTTCAGTCCATTATTTTTACTTCCCAACCTTGGCTTCTCACATGGATCTAAGATGTGAATAATTCATTATATCACTACCAGGTCCGGATTTGTGGAGAGGCCACCAAGACCAAGGCCTAGGGCAGCAGAATTTCAGGGGGGCGGCATGCTGCCCAACCACACCCACATTGGTTCAAAAACACTGGAGAAGAGCAGGAGATCTCCCGTGCACCAGTCTCCTTTGCTCCAGTCCCAATGATGAAAATTTAAGTGAATAAAAGGGAGGGATGACGAACGACAGCGGCCCTTGGGGTGCCCGCTGTGTAAATCCGGCCCTGATCACTACTGTCTTTTTTACTTAAACTTCTATAAAGGTGTTGTTTTACTGGCAGGCTCAGTATTGTGTAAGCCTCCATTGTTCACTGGTTGTTTTATTTATACCTTCCATAGCCTTCCAGCAGCTTCATAATCCCCAAGTCACTTGTGTGCAGGGCCAAGTGGTCAAGACCGTCATGTCATTTGGGGTCAGGCAAACAAAAAATATATGTTTGTTATAGTTGCAGTTGGTAGAATCTTTATCATAGCCTGTATCGAGAGATAACATTATGAAAGCATAGGTATTTATAATTTTCGATATTCTTTTATTACTGTTCTGATCCCCTATGTTCCTCTATGAGGGGGCTGCCACATTTGTGTAGCAGTAGTCTGTTAGTAGTCCATCAAAGCCACAAGAGATAAGCTGGCGGAGGGGAAGGGGGCCCAGGGGGTCTATGGACCCCTAAATTGGGCCTGAACCCCCCAAAGTCCAACGCTGTTTATACTAGCTGAGAAAACTCACTGTACGCCAGTAACAGCTTTAATGTGCAGTTAAATGGTTATATGGGTTATAGTTATACTATATATACTGCTAGTTTATAATTTATAGTTTATATACTACTACTACTATATGCTACTAGTTATAACATATATAACCATTTTGGTTATAGTAACCCATCTGGGTTACTGCTCCTGGGCAAAGTTAGTGCTTTTTACTACATATGGGGGCATGTGTTTTAAAGGAGAGCTACACTATACAAAATATACAAAATACCATATTCTAGAAACTGAAATTATTGCACCAGCCTAAAGTTTCAGCTTGTCAATAGCAGCAATGATCCAGGACTTCAAACTTGTTTTTGTTGGAAAGTGTCTGTGACACTCACATGCTCAGTGGGCTCTGAGCAGCTATTGAGAAGCTAAGCTTAGGGCTCGTCACTAATTATCCAGCAGAAAATAAGGTTGGCCTGTAATATAAGCTGATGGTGCAGAGCTAATTATTAAATTCTGATGCTAATTGCACTGGTTTCTGTGCTGCCATGTAGTAATTATCTGTATTAATTATTAATCAGCCTTATAGTGTGACATTTTTATTCTGTATATACTGTATATTGTGAGTGGGCCCCTAAGCTCAGTAAGTGACAGCAGCACAGAGCATGTGCAGTGAATCAGTAGAAAAGAAGATGGGGAGCTACTGGGGCATCTTTGGAGACACAGATCTTTACTGCTAAAGGACTGTGGTTGGCTTGGGCTGGTACAGAAGCACAAAACATAAACAACATTTATAGCTACTTCTTTAGTCAAGCTTTAGTATAGTTGTGCGTAGGCACTGCTAGAGGGACTCTGGAATCGGACTGGCTCGGAGGGACACCGGGAAAAATCCTGGTGGGCCCTGACCCTCATGGACCCCCGCCGGGCTAGACCCCCTCTTCCGACATTCAGTTTTTACATCTGAGCGTGCTCGCTGAGCATCGTTATTCGTGTATGTGCGTGGCGCCGTTCGTGCATTTGTACCGAGTGACACCTTGCCATCACAGATGGGGGCCAGGGAGGCCGGAGGGGGCCCTGGACAGCAGTCCCGGTGGGGCCTGTGCCCACCAATCTGACCCTGTAACCAGCACATCTAAGTTGTTGTTAGTTCCAGGGTTTCCTTGTCCCCATGTGTTCAATTCATGGAGGTACCCTCGCCTTAATTGAATTTCTGGTTTTTAAACCATTGTGGACCCCCTTTGGTGCCGAAAAAGTGAACGTTGGGGGGGAGGAGGCAGCAGTAAAGACCCTCAAGGTCCCTGTTTTATGTCCACTTGTGAGAATTTAAGTGTGTGTGTGTGTGTGACACCAGCCAATCTGATATTCTTCTCAAGTTAAATGAGCTCCTCTGTGTTAAGGGTTTTTATGTTTTCCCAACACTAACAAGTCCTGAGTAATCTGAAGCACAAAAGTATTTTCTGTGAGTTCAGTGTTTTGGGAGAGTTACAAACTCCATGCAGTGTTATTCTGGTGTAACACACATTCAAACATTTGCGTCATAGGTTCTAATTCAGCACAAAGCCGGCAGTATTGCGCTTCCTGGACGTCTAACAATCAAATACTAGAAAAGTCATTTTTATACAGTTAAAAGGAAGGAATGCTAATAAAAATATTTGCGAATGTGAATTAATAAATCACAAGAGATTTTGAGATAAACGGGAACAAGTAATACACATACAGTATAATTATTCTCTACTGTGTGTAATGTGATACTCTATTAACGAATGATAATGAATGGAAGGCTACTGGGAAAAAAAGCATAGCTTACAGACCATCACTACCATGAGAAGAAATCCACAAAAATCATTCACTGCGCCAAACTCTTAAATGGGCACAGTTGGATATACGGTATTCCTGCGTTGTTTCAGTAAATACTCAGATTGACAAATTTATGGGTTCTGTCACTAAATGCAAACAGCTGAACACATATTTAGCTTATTCCTGTGAGCATGTGTAGTTGGATACATTTTAGAAGCTTTTGGTCTTTGGGTTCTTTCACTAAATACGCACAGCATGGCACGTTTTTGGGTTCTTTTAGTTATTATGTAGTGGGAAACATTTCTGCATTCAGACATATGTGGGTTTTTTCTGTAGGTAAACAGAATGCAGAACATTTCTGGGTTATTTTTGTAGTTAAAAAGAGTGTGGAAGATTTCTGGATTTTTAACTAAAATACACACAGCTGGGCATATTTTCGGGTTCCTTCAGTAAGTACACTGAACATATTCTGTCAGCTAGGGGCTGATTTATTAACGCTCCAACCTGCAAGCTCAAGCATGCATGAGTTCCTAAAGTCGCGTAAAGTTTCTTCCAGGGCTGGCAAAGCTGGCTGGGTGCAATTCATGCATAGATGGAGCACCAAGACGGCCACAAATCGATTAAAAACTTTGATTTTTATTTCATCATGTTAAAACAATCAACAGACCGCATGCCCTTGTATTCCCCTGGGCCATGTGCCCTAGGCAACCCGATTGCCCACTTAGCCCCCCTGTTCCCCCCCTAGTGAAATATGGGGATGCTACAGAAAGACGGCCGGCAAGTAAGCGATGGAAGAGGTACCAATCGCTCAATCCCCACCTTTGCACCCTAGACACGTGCCTCTTCTGCCTACCCCTAGTTCCGGTCCTGGTTTCTGCATCTGAATACTTTGGCTTGTTGACAGTGAGTAAGGTTTTTTGTTTTTTTTTAAATGAAAAAGCTTGGCACCAATATGGAAGAGCACTGGGCCTAAAACTTGCCTTAAAGCTTTTTATTTATTTATTAATTTATTTTTTGACGGGGTAAAGAAAAATCATCATCAGCAAGTTGAGGTATTTGGATCAGTTACTTAGTATACAGAGTAGGGAATATTTCTGAATGCTTTCAGTAGGAATAGTTCTTCCAGTAGGTATATAGAATGGGGGCAATGGTGGATTATTTCAGTAGGTATAGTTCCATTAGGTGTTATAGAGGGGAACCTTTCTGGGTTCTTTCAATAGGTACACGGGGTAGGGAACATTTCTGGGTTCTTTTAAATTAGGGGATATTGTAATGCTCTTTACTCAGAGCTGGGCACATTTTTGGGTCCTTTCAGTAGGTATACACAACAGGACACACCATAAGATAGATTTTTTTGGGGGTCGCATTTAGTAAACTTGGCAACACAGCTCTTTAAGGGACACATATGGAAAATATGACTGATCCAAAATTGAAATGATAATTGTTAGGAAGGAAATATCTTATTATTAGGATCAAGATATTCTTTTGAAAAAAACAAAAAGACAAATACTTTCTGTAATGCCTGTAGATTATTTATTTTGCTTTAAATTCTAAATAGTATTTACATGTACCATATCCAATGTTGTCGTTACATAACCCAGGTCTGGGTATGGGAGAAGGATCATTAAAACATTCAAAAATGCTGCTGTCCAATAATGACAAATGGACCTGTCACCCAAATAAAAAATGTTCCAAATCCTATTTTATCACATTACTCAAGCAAAATGAACTTTACTGACACAATATAAATTATTTGAATCTTGTTTCCTTCAGTCTGGGAATTCATAATTATAACAAGCAGGCAGGAGCCATTTTGTGGACTATGTTATTAAAGGAAAACTATACCCCCCAAACAATGTAGGTCTCTATTAAAAGATACAGAGTAAAACAGCTCATGTGTAAAACCCTGCTTCATGTAAATGAACCATTATCATAATAATATACTTTTTTTAGTAGTATGTGCCATTGGATAATCATAAATAGAAAATTGCCATTTTAAAAAATAAGGGCCGCCCCCTGAGATCGTAGGATTCACTGTGTACACATACAAACCACATGTAAGGTCACATGAGCCAATTAGAGTTCTGCCTTTTGCTTCCTCACTTCTTCCGGTTACAGTTAGTGTTGTAGTATTTCTGGTCAGGTGATCTCTGAGGCAGCACAGATAGAGTCACGAAATGGTGGTTCAAGGCAAGAGATGTAAAAGGGCAATATTTATGTAAATATATATTCCAGTTTGGTAAGATTCTTTAATATGTCATTCAATTTGATATAAACTATCTGTTGCTTAAGTATTTATTTTGGGGGTATAGTTTTCCTTCAAGGCAAGCCTTGTATCATCTCAGAATCTTGTTTGTGCATCATAATGGGGGACCTGATGTCCATCCCCATGTACTGGCTACACAATTAAATGGTGAAGAGAACAAGGGGAATGTGTGGGGAAAGCAGTGACATCTAGGAAGTGCTGAATGGAAAGTGAAAGTAATTGTCTGCCCTGCCTCTATGCCTAAGGCATAGAGGAGGAGCAAGCAATATTTGATTGACAGCTGAGAATTTTAAAAGAGTTAACTATGAATGGTTTAGTAAAAAAGGAATTTGGATTTCTTGTTTAATTTGAAAAGGACTTTTATTATACAGATTTTTATGTCAAGGTGACAGGTCCACTTTGATCCACCTGACTGGGCACAAGATGGTTCATGAGCATATATTCAGTATATGAGTGCTATTCCCTCCAATTAAGACACATTTTCTGCTTGCAATGGTGAATAAACACATTTTCTGTCTTAAATATGGCATCTCTTTCTATCCATGGTATTCAACTCATCTGTACAACAGAGAAAGTCTGCTTCTTTTTTGTTATTCAGGCTTCAATATAGAGGACATATTATGCGCTGATTGAATTGAAAGATTTTAAAAGATTTATATTTAGATTGAATACAACTTACTTTTATACAATTAAATTCTCAGTTTAGTATTTATTTTATGTATGGGTGACCCCGTGACAGATATTTTACAGTCTGGACAGAATGCCTGCTCAGGATTCACATAATACATGGAGGCACCAGAACAATTCTCATAGTCACTGGCTTATTTAGGATTAAGTTGTTTTCTTTGGTACTTTGTAGAGAGAGATTGTGCCCTGCACAGCATGGTTCATGACATATACAGGTTAGTTGTTTTATTGTTCACAGCCAGTTTGTTTAGATAGTATTTTTAGAGAGTATTCCATTTGAAAGGCGTAAAAGTAAATATTTGTTGGAATATGTCATCATTATACAAATAAAGGACAAGTAATCAAACAGTAGGAAATATATGGTGAAGGTGTTTGATGTTGCAAGGCTGAAAGATATACACAGTAAAGAAGCGGTTCTCTTGCTTGGCCTGATACAATGCAATGGCAGACATGTTTTTCTTTTTTTCTTGTTTTCATACAGATGCAGCCACTTTGGTTTGTCTGTTTGACACAGAATAACTAAACACAGATATCCCATTTACCTCATTTAACACAGAAAACTGCGTCACAACATCCCATCTAATTAAAGCATTCACCATTGTGAACAATGGAGCTTTGGTATGCTAATGAAAAGGTTAAATGCATTAAATGAGTTAAGATGACTTAAGATAACACAGTTTCTTCAATTACCCCTGAGTCATGACGCATTTAACTCACAAATCCAAGTGGCTTCATCTGTATATGCCTTGGACCAATGGTGTAAGTACAACAAGTCTGCAGGTGAATATATCAATTATTATTAGTGATATGTCACCAAAATGTATTGGAGTCAATGGGAGGGTGAAATTACATTGTTATTAAGGTATTTTAGCTCTGCATTAGCATATACATTGCCCTGCCTTGCTAGAGAAGTTCATTTTCACTGTGCCACTGTTCATAGGAAAAAGGCTCCCATGTTACTGATTTCTTCCAAACCCAAGCATATTGCTTTTTTTGCAGCAAGGAAGAAAACCAGATTCGGATCTGGGCCGGTCCAGTCCGACCCTGCATGGGGTGGATTATAATGCCTTCTGTATTTTCTTTCTGGTATTGGGGAAATTCTAGCATGGATTTGCAAATGATTGAATTGTAGGCAAAACTGAATTTCAACATGAAGGATTAGTGGGTGAAAAAGTTTGCTCATCCCTAGTTACTGTTTTACACAATCTAACACCATTTTTAGCATGGTCATTTTTGTCAACTCATCTAAGGCTGAGATAATATGACATAATATATCAAGGATCCAAGTGCTGCTGAAAAGATATAATAATTTATATAATAAACCCTCTGTGGTCTAGAGAGGGAAGAGAAGGAGAACACCACAGTTCCTGCTTCTGGAAGAACTGAAAGGAAAACAGCACATGAAAGAGCTAAAATAGTAGGAGGAAAGTGAAAAGGTGGGATTAGGTTACAGGGGCCCTCACATACACTCAAACATAATACCATTAGCAGGCTCCCAACAGTTAACAAACACCCTTACAAGGACCAATCTCCTCCCCTCCAGTCATAAGAATGCTTTTTATCTGACACATTTTCTGGACATAAATAGAAACCTTTTATTTGTTTACCATCTTGACCACATCTGAGCTGTAGCATGTGCTTTTTTTTCCCTAGCATGTTTTTTCCTTATTCATGTTGGCTAACGAGAAGAAAGATCTGAAGTAGAAGGAGCATTTCTGTCTAATGTTCTGTGTTCTGAGTTCTACATTTGCACACAATGAAATATGAAATAGGATTCATGAAGTCGTCTCTGTAATGCATCATCAAAGACACAAGATTAGCAGCAGATGCCACATAAATATTTAATCCATCCTAGAACCTTGTTCGATTAATTAAAGCATAAATTATCTATAAAACTATTCTGTTTTTCAGTTTTACTGTCTTGGAAATTAATATCCATCCATTTCTGTTGACTTACTGGAGCAGTATACAATATATTCAGAAGGAGCCCAATAAATATTCTGCTCAGATTTTCAGATGAACTATAACTTCTATGTATAATAAATCTTAATTTACTATTTTTATATATGTAGCACAAATGAACGCAGAGTTCATTCACCACTTCCTCCAAACACTCAGACACACTGTGGGGGAGATGAGGTTATGAATTTGTTTCAAACTTAGCAGTTAATCCCATTGTATATCGCAATAAGGATATTTATAATGCTCGCACACCATTGGCAGCTGTCAGATGTGGTTGTGTCCTTTTGTCTTGACCTGGGAGAGAGTGAAACTGAAATATTCCTTCTGTGCCCATGACACAGACCTTCCATGCAGATTTCTAGGCAAAACAAGTCATTATTTGCTCCATATTATTAATAAAAATGCAATGTTTTAAGTACAGACAGAAGAATATTAAAACCTTGTTTATATTCATGATAATATTCAGTTTTATTAGCCCATATCCATCTGATATTCTCTTGTCCATGGATCAGTTCCTTATCAGAGCAAGTCACAATATCTATGACAAGAGACTGTGCTGGAGGTAGTTACTATGGACATAGATAATATGAGGTACAAGGGACACAGATAATGAAAAATGATGGGTGCAAATCTGTTGTAGATAAAAACACGGAACTACAAAATATTAATGTTCACTGTTAAGTTGGCAGCCCTCTGGATAGAGGCCATTGTGTTACCCCTTAAATCTAGTTATTACAGGTTGTAGAGGCAGCCATACACAGGACAATACTGTATGGTATCTGACTGTTTGGCTACTGGGCAAAATTAATAGATACCACGCAAGGGCCATACATGATACTGTTCCATTAGGGCCAATCAGAACAGCTGATGTACCATGCAGCGGCCAAGACGGTGAATTTGGATCCTTGGGCAAGTAATAATGTACTGAAAACTATAGATTATAAATTTTGTGTTGTCTGATTTTATAGCAGCATCTATGGCCATCTTAAGGCCCCTATACACGTGCCGATAAAAGCTACCGACAAACAGAGATGGCAGCTTATTGGCCGTGTGTGGGGCCATCCGACGGGCTTCCCCGATCGATATCTGGCCAAAAGTTGGCCAGATCTCGATCGGGCAGGTTAAAAAATCCTGCAATCCGACCACCCTTTCGGATTCATTATGATCCGATTTTTGGGCCCTAGGGCCCACCATTGGATCAGCCTGATATCACATATTTCAATGTGGGCATATTGGGGAGAGATCCGCTCGTTTGGCGACATCGACAAACGAGCGGATTTCTCCGTCTTTGGCCACCTTAAGCCTAAGGATGTGGGTGAAATCACTTTAATAGTTACTTGACTTTTTTTGCTTTTAATGTGCTTTTACTGGTATATGAGCACCTGCACCCCTATTGTAATGGTTTATTTATGTGTATATGTAACTTGTAGTAGGATGAACTAGGACCATTACCTATTTGGAGTATCAGTTTTCATATGTCAGCTGCCAGATCCAAAGGAAACCAAAGAATATGTGAAGCAAGTTTTTCAAGTCCAAGTTTCAGTTTTAATTGTGCCTACACATGCACCCATAATGCAACTTGGATTGTGTTTGTGTACTTTGTGACCACTTTGGTATTGTATCTAGGAAAATGGAATTTATTTTGTACGATTTTAGAGTCAGAGATGGATTTTACTTTAGATAGATTGGATCTTTGGCTCAACTAAGAGCACATTCTGAGAACAAAGAAAAAGAAAATCATCATTTTTAAATTTTTAGATTATTTGGATAAAATTGAGTGTATGGAAGACAGCGTTTCCGTATTTTGGACCTTTCTGGATAAAGGGTTTCTGGATAATGGATCCCATACCTGTATATGAAATTTGCCAACACTTAGGGGCAAATTTATTTAAGGTCGAATACCGAGGGTTAATTAACCGAATATCAAAGTCAAAGGATTTAGTGCTATTCGTTCGATCGAAAGATCGAGCGAAAAATCGTTTCATCGAATGATTAAATCCTTCGAATCGTTCGATTCGAAGGATTTTAATCCATCATTCGAACGATTTTTGTTTGACCAAAAAAAGCTGGAAAAGCCTATGGGGACCTTCCCCATAGGCTAACATTGATTTCGGTAGCTTTTAGGTGGCGAAATAGGGGGTCGAAGTTTTTTCTTAAAGAGACAGTACTTCAACTATCGAATGGTCGAATAGTCGGACGATTTTTAGTTCGATTCATTCGATTCGAAGTCGTAGTCAAAGGTCGAAGTGGCCCATTCAATGGTCGAAGTAGCCAACAAAACCATTTGAAAGTTTTTTTCCCTCTATTACTTCACTCAAGCTAAGTAAATGGGCATCATAAAATAAAGGAATACATTTTTATAACATAGACATATTCCATTAGAGTACAGGTATGGGACTCGTTATCTGGAAAGCTCAGAATTAGGGAAAGGCCATCTCCCATAGACTCAATTTAATACAAATAATCCAAATTTTTAAAAATGATTTCCTTTTTCTATGTAATAATAAAACAGTAGCTTGTACTTAACCCAGACTAAGATATAATTAATCCTTATTGGAGGAAAAACCAGCCTTGAGTTTATTTTATGTTTACATGATTTTCTAGTAGACTTGAGGTATGAAGATCCAGATACAGAAAGATTTATTATCCAGAATCCCCAGGTCCCAAGCATTCTGAAAACAGGTCCCATACCTGTATTCAGAAATAATAATAGTCACCCTGGACAGACACACAATGAATAGCTAGGTTTGTGCCTCCAGCATTTAATTGAAATGTCCTGAAGATTAATGATTTCACAGAGGACAGGTGCCTTTGGTGCCTCTCTTTAAATTTACAACATTCATTTCCTGCTTCCATTTCTTAACAAATAAAGTATAATCACCAATCGCAAGGCAGTCAGAAGGAAGAAAAGAGAAGCGTGGGAAACTAATCAAGTATACATTTATGGTGATCCACCTTTCCAACTACAGAGGGGGCCTCAGAAGGCAAAGCAGCCAAAACTAAACTTGATTAATTTTTACAATGTGAGTGGTCAGCACAGTTTATGTTATTGCTGAATGATTGAATTCACTAAGTAACTTGTTAATACTACAGAAATGCAACACATATCTGATCATTTCATATATATACTTGACATGGATGTCAGGTTCTTGTGGGTATTTTGGTTTTCAGCCAAACAGCACATTTTATCTCACAGTTTGTGAGATAAAAGTTCTCTTGCAGTTGGTCTATTTAAAACCACGGCAATACCTGGGTATACGTGATAAGGAAGCTTTTTAAGTAAATCGAAATGTTCCTACCAGCACTGTTTGTTGATATAACTGAAATCCTATACAAGTTACTTGATTAAAGTATAATTTTCATATTCCAATGAGCTTTTCAATAAATATTATGTTTTTTGAAAAGAAATGTTGTCACTTCCTAGACTAATTCCTACTTTAACATCTCTCTAGTTATTTAGCCATTTATTCGTCTATTACCCCTGTCTGTTAGAGCTTGTAGGAGCCAAATGAAAGTGCTGGACAATGGGCAGAATGTGGAGCAATGAAACGAGCTGCCTGGAGGAAGTCATTTATCAGAGAAGGAAGTGACAGGGGAGCTGGAAGCAATAAAGTACCCTGGCCCTAAAGAGCATTGTCAAGGTATTAAGACATAAAGATGGGGGGAGGATATTAATGGAAGGCTGCTTTTGTCCGATTAATAGATTGGAAAATTGTATTTTACTAATTAGAGTTCCTTCTTTTATTTGAATTAATAGTTGGTTAAAGAGCAGTACAATAAAAGGTTAGACTGCATAGTTATTGTGGTCTCATTTTTTGTATTTTCCACCGTGTGACATGCAGTGCATATTAGCAGAAATGTTTCAAAACCCGAACATGCAAGGGCCCGTTTTAAGACTGAACACATGAAACATTGCTTTTCACTTGATGGTCACATTATACAGTGCCAGTCCACTGGCCAACTGATCGGTCCAATGAAAACTGGGGAAGAGAAAAACACAGTCATTTCTGCTACTCCTCTCCCATTTACAGCAATGGATGTCACAGCACAATGGCAACTTTTCAATCTTAGTAATCTCACAGTGAATCAGATGTCCAGGCAAAACAATTTGTGGTAGTGGAAAGTGCAGTAACACAACATTGGGTAAAGGAGAGGTTTTTGGTAACAAATCCCTACAACCAGTGCTTATCTTGGCAATAGGGACGTGTGAGCAACAAGTTCCCAAAAGGCAATCTTTCCCTTGGATTCCCACAGTAAAAACATTATCTTTCTCACACATCAGCCTTAACATCACATCTTGCTGATCCTAGGTTTCGTCAAACAGCCATGTACTTAATGGCTACACATTTAATCCCTAAATTCCCTAAACAGTTACAAACGTTTATATCTATGGCCTGTAGATCATAAGCTCTTGTGGCTATGGCCCTTATTACCTACTGTATCGGTATTTATGGATGTTATGTTAGGCACAGCACTGCAGAAAATAATATAATATTTTACTCTATGAATTAATGTTGTAATAATCATAGAAATGGCCACGTATTTTACTAGAATATATTTTTGTACTATAGGGGGTAAGGCAAAACCATGAGGCTGCCCTACTTTTATTAGCTTTTTATATTAATTATTTATTCATAGCTCTACTTACACCAGACCGTTAAAAGCAAACTTCTGATTGGTTGCTATGGTTTACATGTTCATACTACTAAACAATACAAATTCATGTTCAGAAATACAAGATTCTATCTTATTAAAAAAGAAATGTATTAGTATTGCAAAATGTAGATGCATTTTTCATTTTTATTTCTACAAAGCTTTGTGTTACCAGTAAGTGTTTCTAAAGTAAAAGAGGTATTATCTGGAGAACCAGTCTATGCATTTATCTCAGCTAAGGATCACACATCATCATTAAACGTCCCTTGCAGTTTATAAATACTGACCCAGTAATATTTATGGGAAGGTTACGGACACATCTGTTATTTAGATTCTAGTGAGGCTTCTCTTGGGATTTCTCAAGTCATCTTATGTCCTGACTTTAACCAGTCCTTTTGCATGTGGACCTCAGTCAGTGGATCTGTGTGCTCATTGGCTGCACGTGATCATTTACTCTCTTTAATCCACCAATAATTGATATAGAAAGTGTTGGTTAAAGAATAAGTAAACCTTAAACATAAGTAAATATAAAATTACTAAGGGTTCTATTGTAAGCAGTATGTACATTCATTATTTTTTAGATTCCAAGTTATTAAAGGATACATGTACGGTTAATGTGAATGAATTTTGTTACAACAGCGCCACCTGCTGTTCATTTTTCTGGCCACCAAATAGTCAAGGAAGTTGTCAGGAGAAAGAAAGAGGCTGCTCTGATGTTCTTGTGCTTAGGAAAGATTTGGCGCAGTCACATACAAGCCTGCTTTGAAAGATTATGCACCGTTATGTGCAAATAGAGCTAGACCAAAGTGTGGACTAAATTGGACATGATAAGATATACCATGTCAGACTAGTCCACGGTATATAAGGAAAACCTTATGGGCCCTTCTGTTTACAACCATTTGGCCTAATTCATGGTCATGCCCCATTTTTGTATGGGAACAAATGGGCAAATTAGATTGGAGGATAAATTAGTATGTACTGTAAGTATAGTATGTAAAGAAAAGAGGCTAGTAGGTTACAAAGTCTGAAGGAGAAAAAGAGAAGGAAAAACTGTTTTATAGGAGGCCTATGTTCTAAGGCTTTCTGGTGGGTCCCTGGCATCCCAGTCCTACACTGAAAATGCATACAGTTTTGGATGCCTGCCAGTATGGTGGCAGCTAGGAAGAAATCTAGCTTTGTATGTGTTTTTGCAACTAGCAAAAATGTGTAAGACGCGTCGGGAGATTACCGGCTTCCCTTACCTCCTGGGGCGTCTCTCGAAGATTGTTGGTGCGCAGGCGCATGGGTTTTCGGCCTGTGTGATGCTGGAGTCATGACGTCACGAAGAGGTGCCGAATTTGAAAATTGGTGCTAACTCTTCTTTAAAAAGCCTGTCCTGGATTTTGGCTGTGCCCAAGCTGGTTTCAGTATTCTGCTCCTACCGAATACTCTGAATCATATTGTGACTTGTAATCCTGGTTTTGACTCCTGCCTGACTTTCGACTACATCTTGTTTTATCCCGCCGGTACCTCATTTATGGACATTCTATTTTACGCACGTTCCTTGTTGGTTTCCGCAGCAGAAAGCCTGGGGAACCTAAAGGGTTTAGGTGAACACCGAAATCCACAGGGATTCCCTATGCATCTGGGTGTACCCATCATCGTTCAGGTTCTTTATAATGAAAACATTACAAAATGGTTGAAGATCTTATAGGATTATCTTGTGTTATTCATGTTGGGTCTACCATTAGAGCCCAAGCATTACTATCCACTATGAATTGCTATGAATTGCACTCATCCTGCAGTGCAGCAACCGGAAGATCCCCTACAAAGGAACCATTGGATCTTTATCAGACCAGTAATTAGATATTTTCCTGCTAAAGGGCAGATGAGCAGGGAATGAGCCAACATTCATATTTCTATGACCAACAGTATGTCACAGGCACATAGACCAGAAATGCACCAGCACATTCGGCAGATTTCTAGTTGGAGCTACAATGTTATGCATAGTTCATTTTCTTTGCTATGGAGACTTGAAATGTTAAAACAAATACAGTATTTCCCATTGTTATGTTGGTTGAGGTTACATTAAATATCTAAAATACTGGAATTGTTGAGGCTGTCATCATTATTGCCAACAGAAGTTTCCACAACTGAAATCCTGTGAAATATGTTACTCATACAACAATATTCTAAAGCTGAAACTAATTTTCCATTTTACTGCAAATTCATTTTGACATGTATTTGTGAAGGATAAATGAATCGACCTCAGACACAGTGAAGAGCTGCCATATTCTAGGCACTGCAAAGCTTTTTGCTCCCACTGAAGGAAACAAAGGGGTTGGATGTAGTTGGTTGCCACCTATATTCCTACTTTGTTTTCAGCCTGGCACCTACCACAACATGTGCCCAATTCAAGTGAGTTTATCGGGGAATGGAACTTTCTGTAAGTATATGAGAGATGTACATACTGGGCTGATTAAAAGGCATTCTGTAACATAGCCCCTAGAGAGCTCCTGAATCAATACTTGCTGATCTTAGCTACACTAAGATCTTGGATCCATTAGATATTATTGCTCTCTCCAGGTAAGCCTGAAGTAAAGGTCAGTGGTCTTTATAGGACAAGGACCTATATTTTATCATTCCAGTTTGCTGGGATCCTACCTGATAATTCCTTGAATTAGTGAATTTTCTTTGTTAAGAGTTCAATTAAAATGGAGTTCTGATATAGACACTGTGGGGGAAATTTACTAAAGGGCGAAGTGGCTAACACTTGGCGAAAATTCACCAGCGTGGCGTAATTTCAGCACTTCGCCGATTTACTAATGGTCGCAACTTCGCACTCTAACCCCGGGTGAATTTTCGCTCTGGAGAAAGAGCATTACTACGCAAATTCACAAAATTTTTGAATTTACTGACCGCTACCTCTATCGCCAGACTTGCCGCTAGCTAGCGCAACTTCGCCAGCATTCTTTACCCTGTGCGCAACTTCGGATCTTGGTGAATTAGCGTTGTCCAGTCAAATTTACGCCTGGCGAAGTGTTGCAATGTGCGCAAAGCCGCCGCTGCCAAATTTTTGCCGGTTAGTGAATATACCCATGTGTCCCATTGGTATAGGAGGATTCAAACTGCAGAGTTTTTGCTAAAAAAAAGTTATTCAAGTGGGCTCCCTCTTAGTTGGCCACTGGCTAGGGAAGTATTTGCATTACCAGCTCTCCAACTCTGTCTCTGCAGACAATCACTGTTGAGTTCAATAGTACAGTCTACTGACAGATCAAGAGACACTTCTGAGAAGCAGCGCTTCATATTTAAGCCTTGGACTTCAGGAGTTGCATTCCTCCAAAGTGGCAGCTACTGCAGATCTATAATGCAGACACACTCAATCAACCTTTAGCTCAGTAACAAACAATCTCATTGTGAATATTGCTCCCTCATATCCAGCCATCACCACCACTCCCATACATGTCTCTTTTCCCCCCATAGAGATCACTCAGTGCTTCATGGAATACAGAACTATTGAGCTGGCTCCTCCTAACAGTGGGATATAATTTGCATTCCTTTTTAAAAATCAGAAGCTTGTTATACAATTACCTAATTTGATCTCAGAGTCCCTCTACAGTTTCGGGGTTCGTTGGTTTAACTTTTTAATGGGGCTTTATTCTAGCACAAAATAAAACCCTCATTTAAAGCCCAGTGTCTTCATTATAACTCATCCCTTCCATCTCATTAGCAAAGATGTGTTTTATATTAGTGACTCTGAAAGGGGTCATACCCTCTGGGAAGAGTTTATTCCATGGCCTGGCAATGTGATTAATGGTTTATTTACACCACTGACATTCAGACTGTCAGATCCCTCCAGCAACCTTTGATGTAAAACACACTTGGAGGCATAAGGTCATCTTTATCAGTATAGGGGGCTGGATTTAGACAAGGGGGAATGGGACACAAGGCAATGATAATACCAGATAGCTCAAGAAAACAAGACAGCACATTCACTTTGTGAGCGTTTACTAGTAATGTTATCATTGCCGAATATATCCATGTGGAACAGTTAGAAAATACAAACAGTGATGTACACATACACATGGTAGGGATTGTCAAGAAGGACAGGGCTCAGAATACACATGAATGTACCCCAAATTCACTGGACAGCACTAGATTGTGTCAGGATGCTACACTCTCAAGTCACAGACCACTCATTCTGAGAATTCCATTTTTGTTAACATGGTTTTTATTGTCATTCAATATTCTTAGTGAGCAATAAGATGCTGTTTGATAAATAAAGTCAAAGGGACAGATTCCCTAAAGGGCGAAGTGACTATCGCTAGCAAAAATTCGCCAGTGTGAAGTCATTTCGTAACTACGCAACTTTGCATTTTAGGGAATTAGCGTTGTCCTGTCAAATTTACGTCTGCCAAAATGTTGCGAAGTGGGTGAAGCGGTCGCTATTGAATTTATTAATATGAATTTATGCTATTACAGCACACCCATGCCTGATAGTTCTTTATGTTCAGCAAGCTATGGAGACTCCTTGTCTTATTTTCTATTTCCTAGAATTACAGCCATAACTCCAGCTAATTACTAATCTTAAAGTATAATTACTATGTTTGCCTATTCCCACTCCTTACTCTCCTGCATGTCAAGCATGTTCTACTTTTTTTGCATCCCAGTGATGCCACCTGTTTTCCCTGTACTGTGATTTATACATGTTTTTTTCCCAATCAAATAGTTCCCAAAACAGGGCCTGTCCCTAAAAACAGGAACAGATAGTTAACTGCTCTGGTTGTATCAAGTCCAGGATTCCAGCACTTTGCTGCCCGCTAGCAAGGTCAGTGTTAGAATTAAGAACATTGTATCCAAAAAATGTGAGGGTTTCCAAAAATAAAGAAACAGATATAAAAAGTAGAAAATTTATTAGGACATGAAGACCTAACGCGTTTCGTGCCTATAGGGGCACTTACTCATAGGCTAAATGACACACCCCTGTACATCTGTTATATAGGGGCTGTGACCAATCACAAAATTGCAATCACATGTTACCATTTCACACAATGAGTGAAGTTCCACCTAGTGGTGGGAGCATATATATATCTTAAACAACAAAAGATACACCTCAAGAATTAAACAAAAATAGACAAATGAAAAATTATATATATAAATGAAAAGATAATTACAAACGAAATTATTCATAAGAAAAAGACAAACGTTGAAACAAAAGAATATTAAAATTTACAATATGATAAGGTTTCCAAATATACCCTTCGTATATACATATGTAATAAATTGTATGTATCCAATGCATATATAGCATACCAGTTGGGCCACAATGAAGGACAGGCCTCTATTCAAAGAGAAATTGAAATATATATAATTTATAGAGAAGAACTCTTCAAAAAAAGAAAAAGAAAAAGAAAAAAAGAAAGAAAAAACTCAAAAAAACTCAAAAAACTCAAGAAAACAAAATCAAAAAAAGCATGTGACATCGAAGTCGCTATTAAGACCAAAAGGTTTTCTACTCCCCAAGAAAAAAATCCATTTTGTTTCCAAACGGAGCAATTTTGGCAGGGCATCTCCCCCTCGTTTACCCCTTACCACTCTATCAATACCCAAGACAGACAATTTAGTGATGTCTCCCCCATTACATTCCTGAAAATGCTTTGCTACTTGGGAATCCCTATGTCCCTTCCTTATATCTAGAATGTGCTCTCAAATGCGATTTTTTAAAGGGCGGGAAGTTTGACCCACATATTGAATATTGCATACCTTGCATTCTAAAAGGTAGATAACGAATGAATTGTTACAGTTAATATACCATCTGATGGTATATTGACGTCCTGTTACACTAGACCTAAAGGATTTTGTCTTAGTGACCTGCGCACAGGTTAAACATCTAGATGCACCACACTTATACATGCCCTTAGTATTTAACCAGTTCGTATTAGTAATAGGTGCTTGAACCAAACTGGGGGCAAGTGTATTTTCTATTGTTTTTTTTTTTTGTATTTTTATTGATTCAATATTTATTTTTGTAAGGTGGTACCATAGACACTCTTATTGTGGCAGTAGCACAAACCAAAGTATTTACAGTGTTAGAATTACACAGGAACGCCCCTCTCTTTTTAAGAATGGGCAATGAAACAAGAAATCATGGAAATGAAAACAAGGCACAGCAAGAAAATCATTGTTTGCACCCTATATGATTTAGATCCATCCCAATGTAGAAATGCTCTTTCAACCAATACTTTCCAATATACAACTATTACCTTACAGCAATGATGCCCAACCAGTAGCTCGTGAGCAACATGTTGCTCTCCAACTCCTTGGATGTTCCTCCCAGTGGTTTCAAAGCAGGTGCTTATTTTTAAATTCCAGGCTTGAAGGCAAGTTTTGGTTGCATAAAAACCAGGTGTACTGCCAAAGTCTCAGTGTAGGTTGACAATCCATATAGGGGCTACCAAATGGCCAATCAAAGCACTTATTTTTCATGCTTGTGTTGCTCCCCAACTCCTTTTACATCTGAATGTTGCTCACAGGTTCAAAAAGTTGGGGATCCCTGCCTTACAACAAGGCTTTCCAGTCCATCCAGAGGCCCAATGCAATGTGTAGTAGTATAGGGAATGAGAAAGCCAGAGCAGATGTAACTGCAAAGTGCGTTTATTCGTACAACATGTTTTGGGCGTAAAACCCTTTATCAAGTGTAGCAATTAGAAATGATCTCTATTACTATTAATCATCATCATTAACCATTAAAAACAATTTACATTATTTTTTATTCATCTGCTTCCATGTGTTATTCTAAAAGATTACTCTAAGCAACATGGAAATGTTTTATCCAATTAGGAGATCCGCTGTACTATGTATTCCTTGAATTTATATTTCTGTTCCTTTTCACCTGAAATTGTTATTACTGTATGTGGTGTTATACAGTGGGTTATTTTCTTTAAAGCTGGGGAACACTTCAAAATATGTACAGACCCTAGCAGTTGTATATGTGATCCACAGAAACTCCCTCTAATTGTCTCACCTTACTGTTGACAAAGGGGGTTGACCTTTGCTTTTGACATACTGTCCTCCTTTGGGGGTTTTAATATATTTTTTTTCTTAAGGCATTAGAGAGGCAGACACTGACCCACTGCCATCATATAAGTCCCAAGTGAGTAAGGTAACATACCAATATTCATTGTACAAGTCTTTATAATGCCCCTTGTTTGGCCGTGATCCTAAGATGATGGAAGATTATATACCTTCAACATACTTTGTTGCTGCAGTAGCATAGAAATTAATTCTAAAAATCAGGAATGATGCATCTCTTTAAGAGTCTTGCTGTTAGGTTCAAGTACGGGAAATAGAACTGGCATTATTTTACTGAAAGTAATTTCACAACGTGTCAATAGTAACATTCTACATTGTCTATAAACTCTACGGAATTCCCTTGGAAGAATCAGTCATATGGTTTATTTTTTGGTGTTTTTTACAAGTATTGTGTAACATGGGTCTAAATTAAAGGTTCCAGTTGCCAAGCTGATTGGTAATTCGTTCAGAACAAAGTAAAGTTGCTTTCTTTGTAATACAATTCAAATGGAACTTCCAGAGGTCATGGCTTCAGTTACCAGTTGATTGAATTATCCCAAAGCCTTAAAACCAGGTGTTCGACTAGTTTTTTGTTTTGCATATATCATATAGTAATTCAACAAGATCTTTCCATGTGTAATCATGTTTGGCTTCTCCAAAACTGCTACAATATATATTCAATATACTGCGTGTGATTAAGAGTCTAAGATTTATTATCATTATTATAAGTACTTTTACTAATGGATCTTATACAGGGCGCTATTTAATGTAGCACCACAAAGACCTTTAAACCAGTCTGAACAATGTACCAACCGCTAGCAAAATGTTTTCAAAATGGACACATTTGTCTGGAGGCACTTGAACAGTTCAAAATTCAGCCACTTTCAATATGCAATGTAGGGTTTTGATTTGGTTGCAAAATCATTTGCATAAGATTCAGTACAAATCCAAAAATCCAAATCCAAAAATGTTTTTTTAAATAAAAAAATAAAGAAAAAGTTTGCTGTCTAAACATTCTAAAAATTAATTTTAAAGCTTAAGAGCCCCTTTAAAGGTGTTGTAAACCCAATCAGAACGTAGTGCCCCCTTGTTTTCTATAGAAGTTGAAGAAAAATTTGTTATAGATGCAAGAAAATTCACCAATGAGAATGATACAGATCAAAAAAATTTAATAAATGCAAAAGAATTGACCAATACGAATGCTGATTCCCAGCACTATGTCAGGCACTTTGCTATTATCTTACATATAAAGATAAAAATTTTGTTTTTTTTCCTTCACTATATTACACTAAAATAAAAAATGGGGACAAAGGACAGAAACTAGCCTGAAAGCTTCCAACTCCAATAACTGAAACAAAGAACAGGGAGCCAGATTGATACAGTTTAACTTGGATTTTAATTGGAGGGTTTTTGCTTTTTAATGAAGCCATTCGTTATGAAGATTTGGTGAAATGTTTTATTGTGCAATTTCACTTTAGGAAGGCAACCCTTGTGTTGTTTGGTTACAGCTAGCAGCATGCCTCAACCCTCATTATATGTTACATTATTTGGGAATCCAGTGGCGACTGAGGAAAAGTTTGGTTGAGCAGTGCAGTGCAGTGCAGGAGGGTTTTGAACCCCTTCAAGTAGAGATATAATTGACTCCTTTAAAGCTTTGTCCAGTGGCGTAACTACTCACCGGCAGGTTCTGGTATAGGATGAGCACCTGGACCCCCCTGTCAGGCCCTCCCCCCTATGAATCGCGTGCGAAGTAAAATCTCCCCCTGCCCAACCACCCACGATATCCATTATTGTGGCTCCAGTGGGCCCCAAGAGGGTGCGAACCCAGGTGCCATCGCACCCCCTGCACCCCTGGTAGTTACGCCACTGGCTTTGTCCCAGTGCAACTGGAACATCTACTCAGAAATCTGTATTTTCACTGACATGATAGAAAGACATGATCCGCAAATAAGAAAAGCCATCAGTCACTTCAAGAGTAGCTTCGTATTGGCATCCAAACATTCACAAACGCCAATCAAAGTAGCACAGTTGCAATTTGCAAACCCTGAATAGATGCAATTCATATGTACATAAAGATATTCTCTGTACTTACAGCACATTAGGGGAGATGCTACTATATATTACATTCATTAGTGTTGTTTATACCCCTTAATGGGGTAAGACAAGGATTCTTTCAGCCACTTATAATCTGGTATAAACTTGCTGGTGAAGTCCAAATTAGAGAATGTGAGATTGCTCAAACTTCCTATGTTGTAACGGGAATTGTGCTTTATCAGAGAAATCAGCTCCTAAATAGTCTAATTAAAACATTTCAACCATGTGGAAACCACAGCATTAGACAGTAGTGCTCATTCTATACAGGGTGGAAATGGAGGAATAAAAGGAAACAACGTGTAATTATGTTATCGGGAGAAATACTGTATATGCTAACAATGATGGATGTACAGGGAAACATAAGGCTTTATTTATGCAGATGGGCTGTAAGAGCACAAACATTTGTATAATTCCTGTTTATCCTCAGAGTAAACTGTTGATTTTGCTAGAGAATGCAGCAAAGAGGCATTTTTACTACAACACAGATGAATTCAACTCATCTAGTGTTGAACTGCCACGGTGTTCTGCACCAGGGATATGTAGGCTACACTTATTTTCTCTCCATCAGTGACTCCATCACTGACTACTTTCCTTCTTACGTTATCTGCACTGCTGTAAACTCATTGACATACATTTACAATCATTTTAATTTTAACTTCTAAGTGTAGATAGTGTAGAAATGTTCTTTGTTTCTGACTACAGTATATCGTGGTAAATGGGAGGATAGCACGTGTAATGAAAATTTTTTTTGGAAAATTAGTACTGTCTCTTCGACTGTCTCTGTCGACTTCGACCATTCGCCATCTTAAACCTGCCAAATTGCTGTTTTTGCCTATGGGGGATCTCCTAGAACCTATTTGGAATCAATTGGTGGACTTTGAAAAATCTAAGTTTTTTTGGGGAAAACGTTGAATCAAATTAGATCGAATGCGCTATTCCTTCGATTCGTACGATTCAAATTGGCCCGAATATGGATCGAAAACAGACCTATTCGACCAAAAAAATCTTCAACTTAAAATTTCGGCTTTTTGAATTAGAATTTCAACGTTTTTTCTATTCAAAATTTGACGCTTGATAAATATGCCCCTAAGACACCAAGATAAAACATCCTGATCCCACCAGCATTTAGTGGTAGGGAACATATTGAATAAAAAGACAACTTTTTCTGGTCTGACTTTTAAAGGGAAAAAACCACAATTTTATTGTAGAAAAAAACCCCGAATTTTTCATGATTTAGTAAACCCCAATGGTGTTAAAAGTCAGAATAAAAAAGTACTCCAACTCAGACCTGTCGATTTCATGTACAAGTCAATGGCAGATGCCCCGTTTATATCCAGATCTGCTCTACGTTTGATAGAATAATGTGAAGATTTTGTGGTTTTTGGGCGTCAAATCCAAAAAAGTCGCAGGTTTTGGCTGTCAAACACGAAAAGTTGCAATTTTCGCCGACAAATCGTAAAAAGTGTATGATTCTGATTTTTTTCATGATTTTATTGAGTTCTTTCCTGCACAAGAAATTTTCTGAAACGTTTATTGATAAATAGGGGGGGGAAAGTCGCTTTCAGAAAATTGTGAGAACTTTTCAGATTTTGATAAATAAAAAAAAAACATGCAGAGCTACTGGGGAAAAATAGCCCTGTATTCACCTCCTACCAAAGGGCAATGTGCAATGTGGGAGAGTAGGAACTCATAAATACCACCCCCAGCCTGCCCCTCATGAATACAGTGCTGCCAAATACTGGTCTCCTTGCATTCCTGGCAGTATGAAGTACAACTACCCGTAGTTCTAAATATTGGGCAAATTTAAATTGCAAAAAGCATGTCTTTTAAACTTTGCACCATGCCTCACACATAATAAATGACCCCTAATGTAATTAACTTTGCCTGGATCATGAAATACATATTTGGTGTACAAGAATAGGATCTGTTATCCAGAAACCGGTTATCCCGACAGCTCTGAATTACGGGAACCATCTCCGATAGACTCCATTATAAACAATTTTTTTTTTTTTTTTTTATTTCTCTTCACTTATTTTTCAAAAATCAAAAAATCAAAAAAGAACAATGCAACATCATATGGATAATAAGGCTATGGTGTTATAATTTAAATTTTTAAAAATGATTTCCTTTTTCTCTGTAATAATAAAACAGTACCTTGTACTTGATCCCAACTAAGATCTAATATATCCTTACTACAGGCAGACCAATCCTACTAGGATTAATTAATGTTAAATAGTTTCGCTTCACCGAAAAATTAGCGAATTACCCGCGAAATTCGCGAAATGGTGAAAAATCTGTGAAACAGTGCTGCGTCCGTTTTTAACGTCGATGTCCATTTTTTGGATGCCGGCGTTCATTTTTGGCAAAATTGCACCGATGTCCAAAAAAAACGACGCTGGCGTTTCACTAATTTATTCACTGGCGGCGAATTGCGGGAATTCGCCATGAATTGGCGCCTGGAGAATAAATTCGCCCGTCACTATTGTTAGAATAATGTTTTAATAGACAAGGTAAAGCAATACAAATTATGGAAAGATCCTTTATCTGGAAAACCCCAGGTCCCAAGCATTCTGGATTACAGGTCCCAAAATTGTATATAAGACTTTGCAAAAAAAATCAACAGGAAATGGTATGTAAGTCAAAAGAATATTATAAATGCAATAAAGTAGTGGGAAGTGGGATTGGTGGGAGACCTATATCACCTGGCTGTAAAGATTATATTGCGGTTAAAAGGCACTTCCTAATTTACCTCTATGAATTAATGAATCTCATAAATATTTAGTTTACACTAATACCACTGAAATGGTTTAGACTCTTCTCTGAAATATTTACCTCGTCACAAAAGTCATCGGCTGCGAGTCTCCATGAGAGAAGCACTGCTTATTAGCAAATTGTATAAATATTTAGCAACAGAACATAAACAAAAGATAACCAGCCTTCCTATAAAGATATGGATATATACGCTGCCCACTTTATTTCCATTTGTCTGTTTATTAAAAGTCTATTAAAACGTAATGTAAATCACATATGACACTGGTCCCAGGTTTAAACTAAGACAAATAATATTACAGAAAGAAAACCAAGAAATGTTAGTATTTCTATAGAAGTAATTTTTGACGACAGCTGAGTGCTAAAGTTTAAATACACTTATGGTAAAGATGTTTAAATTCAGTTTTTACAACTTCAATCTTATCATGTTACTATACATATATGAGCCACAGGAAATCAGACGTGGTCTATAAAAGCTGAAATAACTCAGACTCTCAGAGATTACTTTGAACTGAACTCATAGAGGAATTAAGTAGATACCCAATTTAACTTAACAGACACAATGTATAGTAAAATAACAGTGAAGTTGTTAAAAAATTATAAAACTATTGAACATCTTTAGCATAGGTGCATGTAAACTTTAGCACTTTACAGATATACAATATATGTATATATAGGTACTAATGCTATATATTATTACAGGTCTGGGACCTATTATCCAGAATGCTCAGGACCTGGGGTATTCTGGATAATGAATTTCTGTCATGTGGATCTTCGTACCTTAAGGAAATTTTGTAAAAATTAAATAAACCCAATAGGCTGGTTTTGCTTCCCATAAGGATAAATTATATCTTAGTTGGGATCAAGTACAAGGTAATGTTTTATTATTACAGAGAAAAAGTAAATAATTTTTTAAAATTTGGATTATTTGAATAAATGGAGTGTATTGGGCAGATTTACTAAAGGCCGAAAGTGACTAATAGTGGCGATAATTCACTAGCAAAGGAGATAGACTCTAGTGCTACTTCGCACTCTAAAGTCACGCGAATTTGTGCTCTGGCGAATGGACGTAACTACACAAATTCACTAAGATGCGGATTTTACTGAACGTTACCTCTTGCGCCAGACTTGCCTTCGCCACCTCAGACCAGGCGAAGTGCAATAGAGTAGATAGGAGTTCCTCAAAATAAATTTGAAAAACTCTGGCGTCTTTTCAGTTTTTCAGGGTGATAGGCTGCAAAAGATCGTAATTTTTTTTTGGGGTACCCGGCTTCCCCCCTACATTTCCTAACATATGGCACATAAATTATACACTGGACTCATGTGTAGGGCAATATAACAACTTTATTTTATTTTATTAAGGTTCCCTGGGCTTGTGTAATGTAATGTATTTGCTGCAACATACACGTCCATTGAAATTTAACTTCCCGACGTATGCAAATTAGCCAATGCTAGCGCAACTTTGCTTTGCTTGGCGAATTAGCAAAACTTCACCATCGTTCGGCACCCTGGACACAACTTCACATTTTAGTGAATTAGCGTTGTCCTGTCGAATTTTTGCCTGGAGAAGTGTCTCAATGTGAGCGAAGCAGTCGCTGGTGAATTTCCGGAGGTTAGTGAATTTGCCCCTATGGTAGAGGGCCTGTGCGTAATTTGGAGCTCTCTGTATAACGGGTTTCCAGAAAACAGATCCAATACCTGTATTATTATTATACTTTATTTATGGTCAAATACACTGAACGATGAACAATAGAATACATACACCTCTAAAATGTTTTTTCAAAGCCAAAAAAATACAAAACCTCTAAAAGTCCAACTGGATAAAATCACATGAGCTCAGCTTTAGTGAATTCGCCAGGCGCAAATTTGTGGCGAATTTCCGCTTTTCACTGACAACAAATAAATTCGCAAAACTGGAGCGAAAATTTGCCTGCGAATATTCCACCCAGTCAAAAAAATGTGGGCGCATGTCAGAATAGTCGCACGCATAAAAATTGTCGCGCATCAAAATTATTCGGACACCCATTGACTTTGATGCATTTGTACAAAATAAGCGCGTGACTTCTATAGGACCTTGACTGCTTTTACTTGCTGAAGTTTTGTATTAGATTAAATATTTTTAGTTAATAGGCCCAATAGTGTCAAACATAATAATTTATTTAACAACGTTTACAGGTATGGGATCCATTATTCAGAAACCCATTATCCAGAAAGTTCCGAATCAAGGGAAGGCCATCTCCCATAGGCTTTATTTTAATCAAATAATTCAGATTTTTAAAAATAAATACCGGTACCTTTTTCTTTGTAGTAATAAAACAGTACCCTGTACTTGTTCCCAACTAAGATATAATGAATACATATTGCAGGAAAAAACAATCCTAATGGGTTTCATTAATGTGTAAATTATTTTTTAGTAGACTTAAGGTATGGAGATCCAAATTATCCAAATTATCTGGAAAACATACCAAAGACTGAGTGTGTTTAATAGGTAGCATTTATTTATTAAAGCTCAATGCAACAGAAGGTCAGAAAGTTCAGGATTAGTGATGGGAAAATAAATTCACCAGGCGTTAATTTGCATCAAATAAATTCACGAAACTGGCACAAAAATTTGCCAGCGTCAAAACATTTTGGATGCGTGTCGGAAAAGTCACTCGCATCAAAACAGTCTCGCGTCAACATTATTCAGACACCCATTAACTTTAACTAAGGCATCAAAATTTGCGTTAAGCTAATTTTTTGCCGTTTCGCTAAAAATTCGCAGGAAATTTGTACATTTTTCGGCGAAAGTGGACATATTCGCCCATCACTATTCAGTATTCATTGTGGCCCAAGCACATGCTACACTGCATGTTTGCACTTTATTAGTATCATACAGGGCAGACGTGTATGGTGAATCATGTAAAGCAGTGAACCCTGTGTCTACCAGTGGAACAAATAAGTATAAAGATCCCCACTATATTCCCAGTTAGGCCAATAATGACAAGTTCTTGCCTCTAGTTAGTTTACATGATTCCACAATGCAAGCCCATCTATGATCATTATCATTATTATTATTATTATATAGGCACACTCTGGGGGGTCTTTACTGTTTGTATAGCAAGAAGGCAGAAAGGAATAATTTCACTTGGATTGTTTCAGTCATCCAACAATTAAATGTCGCAACATATGGGTCCCCATTGCATAAAAGAATTTTAACAGCATTGGTCTCAACCATCAAAACATATCTTTAATTCAGTGGATGGATGAATTTATCAGTGCCATTTTCTTTTAACCTCAGGCAACCCTCTACATTAAAATCAAAGGAAGACAACTGTTTAAATGTGGTTGGCTGAATCTGAATTTTGCTAAAATGCTTGGATTCTGTGCATCACAGATGTCAAGTTCACAGCCTTCCAGCTGGTTCACATTACAGCTCCTCAATTCTTAGCCAACATTTGCCGATGCTGTTAGCAAGTTGTTGGTGTATTGTGCACAGCTTGCCAGGGGTCAAGGGGAGCATTCTATGAAACTAATTGTGTCTAAATGAGTAGAGATCTGCATTTAATTTGTAGTACTAAATATGAAGAAGCCTAAGAAAACTGACATTATCATCTCCTTTATTGCCATTTAGTGCAACAGGCAATTTAGGCCCTTTGAACAGATGCCTGAAAACATGGCAGTCAACCAGTGAACAATCACTTGATAAACTTGCACAGGCACTTGCAGACACACATGTTATGGTACTTCACTTACTTAAAGGGATCCTGTCATCAGAAAACATGTTTTTTTTCAAAACACATCAGTTAATAGTGCTACTCCAGCAGAATTCTGCACTGAAATCCATTTCTCAAAAGAGCAAACAGGTTTTTTTTCATTCAATTTTGAAATCTGACATGGGGCTAGACATTTTGTCAATTTCCCAGCTGCCCCTGGTCATGTGACTTGTGCCTGCACTTTAGGAGAGAAATGCTTTCTGGCAGGCTGCTGTTTTTCCTTCTCAATGTAACTGAAGGAGTCTCAGTGGGACATGGGTTTTTACTATTGAGTGCTGTTCTTAGATCTACCAGGCAGCTGTTATCTTGTGTTAGGGAGCTGCTATCTGGTTACCTTCCCATTGTTCTTTTGTTTGGCTGCTGGGGGGGAGAAAAGGGAGGGGGTGATATCACTCCAACTTGCAGTACAGCAGTAAAGAGTGATTGAAGTTTACCAGAGCACACGTCACATGACTTGGGGCAGCTGGGAAATTGACAATATGTCTGGCCCCATGTCAGATTTCAAAATTGAATATAAAAAAATCTGTTTGCTCTTTTGAGAAATGGATTTCAGTGCAGAATCCTGCTGGAACAGCACTATTAACTGATTCATTTTGAAAAAAAACGTTTTTTTCCACATGACAGTATCCCTTTAACTGTGGCAATTAAGGTCCTGAAATCACTTTGTGCCCAGGGTCACTTTAAGGCACTAGTGGACCCAGGACAATATATCATTGGTGTTTCCAAACATTCACACCAAAAGTATTTGAGGCAGTACTGCCCTCTCCCTTCTGAATACATATACATTGATCATTTTGCATTACACCAATCTTATTGACCAGATCTCAAGCACAGATATCGGTTTTACCTAGTCATATTATGACCTCACTAAATGGATCAGTAGAAAAGCATATTTGTTGTTTTTTTAGATTTTTCTGATTTGTTGCTAAAAACTGCAACTTTTTCGGATTTGATGCCTGAAACCAGATTATTGAACAAAACCAATCACAGATCAGACCTTCAAAATGTCAACGGGACATCTGCCATTGACTTCTACATTAACTCAGCAGGTCTGAGTGGGAGTACTGGAGTTTGGACTGTTAACACCATTGGGGTTTAATAAATCTCGAAAAGTTCGAGTTCTTTTTTTCTACGATAAAATTGTGTTTTTTCCCTTTAAAAGTCAAACCAGACAAAATACAACTTTAATAAATAACGCCCTTGTTGTATCTCAAACACATATATGTTCATAAAGGAACTTTATACCTTGTATATGGCACATGCACTAAGCGACAGAACAAAAGGGACAGCAGAATGAGCCACTGGAGAGCCAAGAAGTACACGGGGGTTACACAGATAATCTTCCCCAAGTTTTATGGGCAATGGTGCCTGAAAATTTTTGATGGGAAGCTTCGTGACCTTTAGTTATGCCAGTGCTTTCTCCCCTTTACTGTTGACAAGCTGTGTTGTCTTTGATGTAACAGCTCACGTATTATTTTCTCTTGGAGTGTATTATTGTTTATGGCCTATGACTGTACATTACAGTGAAACATGCTGGTATATATTTAAGAATAGTTTGAAAGCCCTTGCAGGCAGGTCCCTCACTACCTAATATATCAGTTTGTCAGTTATTATATAGTAGTGCAATATGTTGCTAATTTATAAATAAATGTAATAATATGGGTAATGGGCTTATACTGGATATTTCAGATGCAGAGTATTTCTATACATGCTGTTGCACCTTGAAGCACGGTAAATGGAAGGTCTTTTCATAGAATGAGTAGGACATTGCTGGAAGTGAAACACCAGTTCTGTACATGAACTGAAATTCTGAAGCACTCTCTTGAAACGTTTGACTCCATTATTTCTACCGAACTGTGAAACACAGTAACAACATTTTTAATGTGCTATATTTAAGCAAATACTGTTAGTCCTAATTTTGTATTTTGCTTTTCTCTGTAATAATATGCAAGTAGCCTGTAATTAATGTTTACTAAGCCAGCCTGAATTTATAGTAATAACTGTCGAACCCTTTGAGTTGTCAATGGTTAAATATTGTTTAGTTGTCATTAAACTCACTGCCCCAAGCAATGCCCCCTTATTCGAGAAGTCCAAACCTTCCAAATAAGAAATCCCATACCTATAAATTATGTCCTCCAATGAATGATTGTGTCGAGTCAGTGATATATAAGAATAATAGGAATAAACAACTTGAAAGAAACATCCTTGCAAAGTTGTTTATATATAAATATATGTGGACGGCCAGGAACGGGGGCTGAATCCCCCTGACAATTATAATGGTGTATTTGATAAAGTAGCCTTTCATTTACATTCGTACCCAGAGCAGAGTTGCAAAAAAAAAATACCTTCGACTGAACCTCTTCCTAGTAAAATATATTTAAATACATTAAATAAACAGCCTAATGAAATAATTACAGAAAAATGGGCTTTTGGGCACACAGAAAAACCTCTTTCTTTGGAAAACCCATAAACATAACATTGAAAGAGAAACAGGATTTTTCTCTGTCAACAAAATCTAAGCTTTTAATTGGAAGCACATTGGAACAAATCACAGCTGTGCCCCCTGCACTCTGTTGGGTATAGATATAAAGATCAAGCATTGCAAAACTGGCATTTCAGTCTGTGGTTTGCTCCCTTGTGATATGACTTGTGTATGCTACTGTCCCAATGCTCATTGCCCATTCACTTTATAGACTTTTATCAGTGCTGTCCGACTAGTTTAATGTAGCGGACTGAATATCTGCTATAACCCTTATTTTGGAAGCTCAAAATGTAAGGAACTTGTAATATCAGGAACTTTAGTGGAGCTCTAGTGCAGACTGAGACACATTTTAGCTTTTGTATGTATAGGAGCTATTATCTTGAACCCCTTTTAATAGCTGGCATTGGCTTTCATGGTAGACACAGGTGCCACCACATCTTATGACATTCTTGACAATTCCATGCTTCCTACATGGAGCAACAGTTTGGGGGAACCTGATTCTGGCTAAAACAGGTCTTCCCAAGCTAGTAAACAATATATGGGTCACACTGGATGCTCTTACACCACTCTGTAAAGTGATTATACATTATTTACATCAATCTCCGCTCTAGTGGTGTTACAAGTGCTAATATCCAAATTCCGATTCCAAACACACAATGGTCATCTTAGGAATCAGATAACCTGCCTGTATGTGTTTGGAGTGTGGGAGGAAACTGAGTACAGCTTTGTTATCCAGAATGCTTGGGACCTGGATGTTCTGGATAAACAATCTTTCATGATTTGGATCTTCATGCCTTAAGTCTACTAGAAAATCATGTAAACATTAAATAAACCCAATAGGCTGATTTTGCTTCCAATAAGGATTAATTATATCTTAGTTGGGATCAAGTACATGATACTGTTTTATTATTACAGAGAAAAAGGAAATCATTTTTTAAAAATTGGATCATATGGATAAAAAGGAGTCTATGGGAGACAGCCAGGGCCGGAAGTAAGGGTAGGCAGTGTAGACACGTGCCTAGGGCGCAAAGCTGGAGGGGCGCCCGGCACAAACCTTCTGTGCCTCTCCTACCCCCTCGTCCAGTTCCCGCTCTGGCCGACGTGTGCAATCTTTGTTTTGCGAATGCACACTTGTCTTTTTTCACGGTGGCTTTTCGCACATGCGCACTGGCATTTTTCGCACATGTGCATTGGCGTTTATTCACGCATGCGCACTGGCCTTGGGCGCCTTTCCGGGTTGGCCCGGCACTGGAGACAGCCATTCTGTAATTTGGAGTTTCTGGATAACAGTTTTCTGGATAATGGATCCCATACCTGTACCTAGAAGAAATACTGATATAAGAACATAACAAAATGTACATATTCATATCTAACCACAAAGAGAGATCACTGGTTTTTGTTAGACTGTAAGTTGTTTAGTTAAAGGATTTGACCCTTCACCATGTATAATTCAAATGCAAGAACCATCAGAGCTAGCAGTTACTTTTCACATGAAAATCTGCTTGCAGCACGGCAATAATTAGTGGTGAGGAAAGATCATCAAAGAAAATCTGTGCAGACAGCCACTATATCATCATTTTCACTTCTAGGTCATATGAAGACAACATGTGGTATTGAACCTTATTCTGTGAACCATCACATTCACCCCTATTATAAGCTATTGAATCCAAGCCCAAATCTTCAGATCCTCATAAACAGAGGAGCACCTGCATTTCTTGCAACCAAGGGGAATTTATCCCCTAAAATATAATGTGTAAAGTGGTTGCCATTATAATCCTTGCAGGTCTGGGAGTCAAAATAGGCCCTGGCATTTCAAGTACAGAGAAGCCCAAACAGCCCCCTACCAGCCCACTAAATAATGACTTTCTATGGCATCTTACAGCAGCCCCTCTGGTATTTGCCAGAACCCACAGATTGCCAGTCCGGGCCTGGTTGTAATGCATTTATAGTGCAGTCTTACCTGTTCTGTTCTATTGTGTGTGATGGGGTTGTTGTGAATAGAGCTGAACCTTAAAAGCTTTTCTAACACATGGGGAAAATAAATTCACTACAAAAGTAATGTAAGTGAAGTGTGTAGTTATTTACTTCTGCCCACAATGTTTTAATTTCAAACACAAACCTTTTGTTTTGAAATTACAAATTGAGCCATAGAATTGTTCATTAATTAAAGGGCATGTAAAGGCAAAAAAAATAAAACCCCATTTTTACTTTCTTTAATGAAAAAGAAACCTATCTCCAATATACGTTAATTAAAAAATGTGTTTCGTTTTTATAAGAAACCTGACTGTATGCAGTGAAATTCTCCCTTCATTTACTGCTGTGGATAGGAATTGTCAGATGGTCCCTAACTGCCGAGCAGGGAAACAATCATACTTATGAACAGCAGGGGGAGCCTCCACCTTACTTCCCAGCCATGCAGAACTCAAGCAGCTTTGTTTATGATGATCCCTAAGCAGCCCAGACCACACTGAGCATGTGCACAGTCTTAGTCTTGCAAAGATATTTAACAAAGTTACAAGATGATGACCCCCTGTAGCCAACTTTGAAAGCATAAATTATTTGTTTGATTAGGCTTGTGGTGCAGTAAGTTCATGTTTATATTTAGTATACAAAATACAGCATTTCTAGCCTTATTCTATTTTAGACTTTACATGCCCTTTAAGGTTTGGTATTCTGTCCAGCGCTGCTGAGGCTGAACAGCAGGGGTGCTCCAGTTATGCATTAATTATATTATCAGTGTCAAAACTGCTAATATTAAACCTAAAAGAAAAAAAAGAATGTAAATTGCAAACGTGCTCAGGAGCAATTTTACGTGAAGTTAGAACTTCTGTGTACGGGTATACGAAATATGGAATCAGTTTGAGCACTGATTTCTATTCCACTATGATATTAATTTTACAATTCAGTTTGTAAAGTAATGAAACATTTTAAACAGACAGCACCGTCCCCCTCCCATATCTGTTTGTGCATATAAAATCATAGTCCAAATATAGTTTGATTCCGAGGAAGCTTGGATCACTCCCAAAAGTCCAGCGTCAACTCAGGTTCTCCTCCACCTGTTAGAAAATTCTTCCAAATGAAAAGTCGCTGTATTTCTCCAAATAAATTTGGGGAGGGAGAATAACAGAAATAAATTTTATATAGTGTAGTATTTTTAAACACTTTTTTACTGTCCCCCTTGGTGTCTATTAAAACAACCGTGCTTCACAATTCACACTATATTGTGTCGTCCATTATTTCGTGCCAAACTTAAACTCAAATAATTGTAAGGAAAAAAATAAAAAAGGGAGGTAAGTAATTGTTTTGTGAAATATTGTGTTAAAGGGTAACCTGTGACCAGTACGTGCAGCCCTTACTGCTAGTTTTTTCACCCTGTGCACACACAATAATTACTTAACTTTTAGGGCTAGTCCACACGGGGAGATAGCGACGCGTTTGCGGTCGCGTCGACAAAGCGCCGCGACAGTCGCAAACGCGTCGCTATCTCCCCGTGTGGAATAGCCCTTAAAGTGCTGAGTGTGACCACTCTAACCACAATTAGCTGCTCTCTGTGTGAAGGCAACAAGCCCCGGGAGCCTTGCAGATATCAAGGCACCGTGCACTTCATGTTGGTGTTCCATGGAGTCAAGGAGCCGCTGAGAATGTTAGCAACCTGAAAGCAGAAGCAGAGAATCAAAGCTCAAAAGATTTCAGCAAAATCGGTGGAACCAGCGGAGGCTGGAGTCGGCATTATTTGATCTTTGATCTTTCAAACTCACGTCTGGTGAGTTGTTTGTGCTACTGGCACGATCGGTCTCAGAATTGTGGTTAGAGTGGTCACACTCAGCACTTTAAAAGTTACGTAATTATTGTGTGTGCACAGGGTGAAAAAACCTCCAAATTTATTTGGAGAAATACAACGACTTTTCATTTGGAAGAATATAAAATCATAGGCATGACCATAAGGTCTATGCGACCAATCACAGATGGAAAGCATAAGGTAGTGAATGGAACTGTCTTTTTATGTGATGGATTGTAGTTGTTCCATTTGGCTGTATCTTATATAGTCCTAGAATGTTTGTAACAGTTTCATCCAATTAATACAAATATGACAATTTTCAGTAAAAATTATTATTAAGCCTTCTTGTCCAAAATAATGGATTCATTCATTTTTCAAAGGACTTTTAAGATGTTGAATGGCTGCTTCTCCTGGGAAAACATTTTTCCTGCTAAATGCTAATTTATTCTGAATCTGTGATGAGAACCAATGGAAGTGAATTTAATGTTCTTTATCTTGCAGAGGATACAGCTTCCCGTAGCATAAACAAAGGGCCTTATAAGTTTTACATTTGCCTGCAAGACTTTTGGATGAATGGCTTATTTAGAGTGTCAAACTAATCATTCCCAGTCCGTTATCTGACTGATAAATAAATCTGCAAAGGTCTCGGCAATTCTAAAGGAAAATGCGAGGGAGTCAGCCCAGGCCAGGTGCAGGGTTTAAAGTGCAATCTTTAGTCTAAATTATCTCCTCTGTTTGGAAACAAATTGACTTTGAAAAGGAAGACACAGAGGACCTAATTCACAACTCTGTAACCTTCCCAGACATTTCCTCTCTTCAACAGTGAGGCCAGTGTAGATAATAAACACTATGAACATCAGAATATATTTCCTGTTGATGCCTTGATCAGCCTACTAGAGCAAGATGGGTGGCAGTTAAATATTCAGAAGCTTTGCCTACAGACTATGTCTAGGGCAGAATGTATTTATCACTTGTCTGGCGGATTTTGGAAGCTGCAAGGCCAGAGTTTGGATATTTAGGTATTGACTCTGAATCAGGGTTAAAAAAATCCTAGTGATATCTCTTATGTCAACTCCCTGTGGCCTTAGGTGAACTACTTAATTCCCCAGTGAATCAGACACAAGAATAGATTGTAAGCTCTCTGATACTTGGGTGCTGGGCCTTAATATGTCTATTCACAGTCAGTAGCTGTCTAAAAATACATAATGAAAACATAATACAATTTTGTAACTATAATAAAAAACCTGATTAGTAGAACATACCAGGATATGCCAGTTGGATCCGTCCCTAACAGCATGGAGTTTAAAATATATTATGTGCATTTATGCAGAAACACATTCAAATTAGTCAGAAGCCAGTTTAACTACTATTCTGGTTTTGGACTGTGGGAGCAGGGTCAGATGGAGCTGATGGGACACAGAGAACGGGCCCTCGCAGCCCACAATGATGTGCGGGAGCAAACCAGAGCACCCAGTAGAAATCCACTCAGATACAGGGAGAACTTACAAAATCCAAGGACATAATAGTATAATTGTGCAAACACGTGGAAGACAGGACCTTTAAGTGATTACGTGGGTTTGCTTTATGTAATGCAAGGATACGGTGGAATTAAATGGGTAGTTCATTTTTAGGGTCTGGCTACACGAGCAGATTCGGGGAGGTTAGTCACCAGGTGACAAATCTCCTCTTCTCCATGATCTGCCTTCCCCTGCCTTCCGCCGACGAAAATGAAAATCGCCAGGGGGCAGGCACTTGGAACGCTTCATTTTCCAAAGTCGTCTGTGATTGCCTCACAAGGACACTTCGGGCGACTAAAAACGAAGTGCTCCAAATGCCTGCCCCCAGGTGATTTTCATTTTATATGTATTGCCAAGGCTAAAAGATTAAGCAGGTTGCTTTTACAAAACAAATTTCAATTGAGATGGAAAGAGCTTATAGTGATTCTCTGACAGTGATATAAAACCCTTCTGATTCAGTTTAAAGTGAATGCAGCACTATTTGTGAATTTCTAGGGAAAGACCACAGAGGGCACCAGTGATATAATGAAGATTCTGAAAATGTTTCCCACAGATCCTAATGGCCATGGGTTATAGCTATATCTAAAATAAGGACATTACAAAATGCACAAATTATCAAAAATTATTGTGTAGTTTTTATTTCTAAATTATACTGTTTACAATGCAAATAATTCACTCTACAATATAAAATTTCATTCCTGAACCAACAAGTGTATTTTTATTTTGTTGTAATATTGGTGTGTAGGCGCCATCTCAGGTCATGTTGCCTGGTCATGTGCTTTCAGAAAGAGCCAGCACTTTAGGATGGAACTGCTTTCTGGCAGGCTGTTTTTTCTCCTACTCAATGTAACTGAATGTGTCGCAGTGGGACCTGGATTTTACTATTTTACTTAGATCTAACAGGGAGCTGTTATCATGTTGTTGTTTAGTTACCTTCCCATTGTTATTTTGTTAAGCTGCTGGGGGGGGGTGTGGGGGGTGATATTACTCCAACTTGCAGTGCAGCAGTAAAAAGTGACTGAAGTTTAGCAGAGCACAAGTCACATGACTGGGGGCAGCTGGGAAACTGCCAATATGTTTACCCACATGTCAGATTTCAAAATTGGAGTAGCACTATTAATTAATGCGTTTTGAAAAAAATGTTTTCCCATGACAGTATCCCTTTAATAATAATAATAATAATAATAATAATTATTAGACCAAAACCTTTCCTAAAGCTTTCAGATCTCCAACCAAACTGCATGAGGATTCCTTTTATAGTGAAATAAGTGGCCAGAACCACATCTATTATATAATAGATGTGGTGGTGCTCAAATGGCAATAAATAATAGTACTAAAAACAGAATGAAGAACAAAGTCATCCATAAAACAGAGCTCTCAGACCTCTCTTTATAACAACACATGTCCAGATTGGGATCAAATGCTACCAGCTATCTGCAATATATACAGTATATATATATATATATATATATATATATATATATATATATATATATATATATACACAGTATATATATATATATATATATATATATATATATATATATATATATATATATATATATATATACACACATATACACACATATATATATATACATACACACACACACACACACACAGGTATATGAAGTATATATATGTATAAAACAAATTACCCCAGCACTCCTATTATATAGCCTTTAGGCAAAAACAGATTGAAGGAAAGGGTTTGTATTTAGTAAAAAGAGACACTTTTAGCTATATGGTTTGTACAAAGTATGCATAAGCTGATGCGTCCCGCCAAGCCAGTGTCCATGCATCAGTCCTAATTAAGTGAAAAGAGTAGTGATGGGCGAATTTATTCGGCAGGCGCAAATTTGGGGCAAATTTGAAAATTGCGGCAACTATAAATGGATGCCCATTGCCTTTGACGCCGGCACCCTTTTTGACACGGGTGAATTGTCGCAGGCGTCAAAATCGGCATTTCGCAATTTTCCAAAAGTTTTGTGAATTTTGGGAAATTCATGGCGAAGCAAAATGGGACTAATTCGCCCATCACTAGAAAAGAGTATTTTCTGGGGGAGGAGAAAGACCATACCTGCTTCTCTGTTTAGTTGGCATGACCTCTTTGAAAGCAAAGGCCGGCTCTTTGGAGTAGTATGAGAGTCCTCAGGTGGATATGTAAGAGTAGAGATCTGATAGAGGACAAGATTGTCACTACAGTGGCACAAGCATCTGTTTATCGGTTGCCTGAGGGTGTACTGCCTGGTGTTTGTTAGAAGGAATATGTGCCTTAGCTTTTGCCTTGTGATTGAACGATATAAATGCAACAGCTTTTGGATGTTTGTTTTTCTGCTAATTCATATGGTTCTTTTTCAATAATAATTGTGATATTGTTGCATATTGTCTGTATTTGACCCATTCTAAATCCCTAACAACATTAATTGTTGTGTCTATTGATGCCAGGGAATCCTGGCTATACCCAGGCTCTCACAGTGGGAGGTGTTATTATGCACCGAGTATTCGTATTCGATTCTTGTCCAAAGACAAGTTGCAAGTGCAACAAGTTCCCTCACTGCAACATCTAAAGGAGAACTAAACCCTAAAAATGTGTATAGCTAAAAATTAAATATACATTTCTATACTGAACTGACTGCACCAGCCTAAAGTTTCAACTTCTCAATAGCAGCAATGATCCAGGACTTCAAACTTGTCACAGGGGGTCACCATCTTGGAAAGTGTCTGTGACACTCACATGCTCAGTGGGCTCTGAGCAGCTGTTGAGAAGCTAAGCTTAGGGGTTGTCACTAATTATCCAGCAGAAAATGAGGTTATACTGTAATATAAGCTGATGCTACAGGGCTGATTGTTAAATTGTAATGCTAGTTGCACTGGTTTCTCTGCTGCCATGTAGTAATTATCTGTATTAATTACTAATCAGCCTTATATTGTGACATTTCTATTCTATGTGTACTGTATATTGTGAGTGGGTCCCTAAGCTCAGTAAGTGACAGCAGCACAGAGCATGTGCAGTGAATCAGCAGAAAAGAAGACAGGGAGCTACTGGGGCATCTTTGCAGACACAGATCTTTAAGGGCTGTGGTTGCCTTAGACTAGTACAAAAACCCAAAACATTATGTACAACTTCTTTAGTTAGGCTTTTGTTCTCCTTTAAGATGGAATTATGGGGAAAAGATGCTGCATTCAGTGAAGAAAACACTGGGGGTCATTTATCAACACTGGGCAAATTTGCCCATGGGCAATAACCCATGGCAACCAATCAGATTGTTGCATTCATTGTTCTACTTGCAGCTGGCTTTAAAAAGCTAATCACTGATTGGTTGCTATGGGTAACTTCCCATGGGCAAATTTGCCCAGTATTAATAAATGAGCCCATTTGGAATTGCATCCAAAATTTCACACTGCAGTTGCACCACCATCGTCTTTAGTCACCATCACTTTATAGGGGGGTGCAAATTTCCAATCATTTATGAATCTGAGGAACCCAATTCATGTGATGAGACATGACATTTTCAGTTTGGATTAAACACCAATGACAGGATAGTTTTTCCGAAATATTTTTAGGGGAAATTATTTTTTAAAATATAATCATATTGGAAGTCAGATTCCTTACGTTCTTCCTTTTTAAGGGTCTTGGAATTTCAAGAAACTTCTTATAATATCTTTATGTTTTAATAAGAACAGATATTGGATATTTAATTACAGAAGTGTTAGTGAGTCAGGTACCTACAAAAGTTGATAGAATAAAGTGAAAGCATTTACTTTATAGGACAGTGTCTATTAAGGTATGGAATGCGTTAAACCGGAAACCCATTATCCAGGAAGCTTTGAATTATGAGAAGGCCATCTCCCATAGACTCTATTTTAAGAAAATATAAAATATAATGTAAAATATTAAAAAATAATAAAAAATATAAAATAATTTTAGAAATGATTTCCTTTTTCTCTGAAATATTAAAACAGTACCTTGTATTTGATCCTAAATTATAATTCATCCTTATGGATGACAATACAATTCTGTTGGGTTTATTTAATGTTTAAATTTTTTTTTTTTTTTAAGGTATGGGGGTCCAAATTACAGAATGATCCCTTATCCAGAAACCCCCATGTTTTATGGATAACAGGTCCCACACCTGTATAAGATAAACAGTTTCCATGTTCGCAAAAGCTACTGTATATTAAATTCTCGCAAAGCAAAATTTTTTGCGGAAAGGCATAACTTTTTGCATTGCGAATAGTTTTTCCGTTACCGACTTTTATTACATTCCCCCAAAAGTGTCCTTTGCATGTTAGGGGATCCCAGTTATTAAGAAAGTTCTGAATTATACGAAGGATTGTCTCCCAAAGACTCCATTTCAAGCTAATAATTTTAATATTTAAAAATAGTTTCCTTTTTCTCTGTAATAATGAAACAGTACTTTGTATGTGATGGGAACTAGGCTGCATGAATCCAATTGGGTATATTTACTGTTGACTTTTAGCAGACTTTTAAGGTATAGTGATCAAAATGATGGAAAGATCCACTATCCAAGCATTCTGGATAATAGATCCAACACCTGTACATGCAAGCCAAATAAGTAAGTGTAAGAGTGATATGTAGCTATACTGACATTTCTTTTTGAAGTTTTTCAGAGGATATTTTTATATTCCAAACAAACTTCTGATTGACATCTTCCAGACATTTCAGCTTCTCTCAGTGATAACCTTAAGGCCTGCTTCCTCTAACATTGCTGTGCTCCTAAGACATTTGGATGATTCACTGGTGTATTATCTGTCTAGCTCTGCTTGGTTCAGCATTAGAATGCAAAGGTCTCTGTGTAACCCCTAAGCCTTCCCATAATCCCTCTACATCCAGTCCAGCAACCAGCTGCCCAGAGTAAGAGTTTAAAGGAACACTAACACCAAAAATGAAAGTGTCTTAAAGTAATGGGCATTTAATGCACAGTTGTGCTGCACTGGTAAGCTCTGTAGTATACAATGGGATTCTTCTGTTATTTACTATGTGTCCTGTGGTTGAATGGCTGCCCCCATGGCTACACAGCAGCTTGTTTATATAAACTATACTAGGGCTTCTGAAGCAAACACACCAGTTTTTCCAGTACATTATATTGTCTTTTCTTTACACTTTTGCTGTTACTTTCCCTTTAAGTCATGTCTTTCTGTTTTATCTCCACCCTATGTACATCAAACACTGAATTTCCCAGTAAAGTCCTAATCTTACAAACATGTTAATGTCCTGGTCCCACACAGAGAGTTGAAACAAAATATATCTTATCATTTAACGGCTGCATTTTGCCAGAGACAGATTCAAACAGATTTCTATCAGAATCTACTCAGCTGGAATCAGAGCCAAGCCAAGTAGTATTTCCACCCTGGGTCAGCTTGTGCCAGCTACTTGGGCCAGCACCCCTCCAGCCTGCAACCCACTTGAATCCACAACCCCCCATCCCCCCAACCACTGTCACTATGTCCACCCTCACCCCCCAACTCTCTTGCTAACTTCCCCAGTTGAACCCATATCTCCCCCCAATGTTTGAAAAACCCAAATAAGAAAATAATGAACAATCTTTTAGGCAACCAAATATATATGGCACAATATCACACACCATATCATACACCAAGTTCACAATGGATATTACCCACACCAGAGGATTCTGCCCTTAGCATACAAGGATTCCTAAAGTGTACTTCCAGAAAATTCACTCTAAATCCCTGAGCCCTACAATCTAGAGTCTCTACAGTCTGCATGCCACCAGCTTTACCTCATTCCTGGGTTCCCTTATCCATGCCGTCAGTTACTTTAGTGCTTAGACATTGACCATACAGACTGAAGGCTCTGCCGCTCTCACCCTGCGTATTTTTTCAGGCTGAGAGAAGCTGATCTGCTCCCTGCCCCTGCTCCATTGGTTTGATCCCATCACACAGAAGAGCAAAGTGGAGGTCAGCCCGGAAATGCCTCCTTTTGCGTATTTGAGCTGATCTCTGCTGTGTTTGCACACCCAGGCTGATCGGATTCAAATCAACAGAACAGGGGCAGCGAGCAGATCCACTTCTCTCAGCCTTCAACTGCGAACAGCTGGAGCCTTCAGCCTGTGTGTCCACATCCTAAATTTTCTTACTGAGGACTTCTACTTTAGGGTCTCCAGTGGCATCCAGAGACAGGACAGTGCACTCCCTTTCTTTATATAGACCAGGGAGCAGGAACTACACTAATTACACTTCCCACATAGATTTATTTACTTTACTTCTCACATCCCCTATATCTCTGTATCCTCATACACTGCTGACTTTCCTTCACTATAAGCCCGAAATATAGTTAGGAAATATAATTTGACTTATCGCCACTCCCTTCAGTCTATTCTGGCAACATTACAAAAAAGGGCTGCACTATTCCACCAGGTACCACAAGACACAAACATCTTGATTCTTTGAAAGTGTCTCAGATACAGAAGGTAGCATTAAAGGCACCAATTATACTTATTTATCTAATACACAAGGTGCATCAATGAAGTAAGCCTGAAAATAGCATTGGGTTCCAAAAACCCAGCATTTTACGTCCTGTACCAAACTCCGACATTCTGACATTGTGAATTAGCTCCATGTCTCAGCTAGACACACGAGAAAACATCTTCCCATTACATCCCAGTTCCTCTGTATTGTTCCAGCTGCATTTGTACAAAGCAGTCAGGGCTCTTCTTAACATACTACATTAAAACATAAAGGTCTGGTCTTACTTAGCCTCAGTTTTCCTTTCCACAGAAGCAGCTGTACGCAGGAAGATAAATAGATGCATGGGTGATAGATAGAAACCTTTTACTGGCATAATGTATAATCCCACCCATTGCAGAGTCACAAGCATAGCCATTAATATGTTTGTGGCAAAAAAAGGAAAATAGCAAGGGAAGGTAGGGTGGGTAAGGTAGGGTGGTTGTACAGTTACACTGGCTGTGCCAATAGCGCAATAGGGTCTTTATTTGCAATGTGTTTTATTTGGCTAAGGTGCAAACTACATTAAAGAGGATCAACAAGATAAATGAACTTCAGCATGTAAGTCAGCAGCCCACCATATCAACAAGTCTTATTGCAAAAATGGTTAAAGAAAATGGTGTGGCCGTTTGTACCTGCAGGGTTCATTAAAAAGCTCTTTCAGCCCTTCTTGCTGGTTGGGGCCACAAAGCACTACAGATGTGGCACACAGTGATGTTATATCCACTGCAGCACCACTGCAATAACAAATGCAGGAGAGAATCAGCCCACACGTCACAGACAGTCCTGGATTTTTATGATGTTGCTGGCAAGCTAAATATACAGTTATTGAAATAACCATCAGAGTGCGTTTATATAATGTCTGTGTAATCTGCACTAAAAGCTCAATAATGGGCCCTGAGATAAGGCAATATGGAAGTTTTTCTTTACTTTATGCCCATTGCTGATTCCGTTGTATTATATTTTCAGGAATGGCTTCAATTAAATCAATCCGATGGATTATATATTTTTACATGTGTGAGGGAAATGGTTATTTTAAAGCCCTGCCTCTGTAACATGCTGTAATAACAGAAGCTAGGGAATATAGTATATATACCAGGGATTGATCAATTCTTGTTTAAGGACAATAATATAACCCTCCCTTCCCTTCCTTGGTAAAGTATTTTTATCTTGTTTGTGCTCTCATTATGCTTCTTCACTGGAATAACTAATGGGGACGCTGGTCAATGTCATGCCTTGGATGTACAAGAGCACTTTTAATCAGCTCCACTCATCTGATGAAGATTGTTCAGCTGAAAGAAACATTGGACTTCAGGCGGAATAGCATCTGCAGTAATCTTCCCTGACATCAGACAAAATAGTGAGTCACTCTGCTAAATGTGTTTTTTTCATGGATAATAGAACCACATTTGAGCTCTATCTTCCAGTACATTTTCTTAGCCGCATGTGTTGTCAGTTCTGGTGCCCAGTGCCACATTAAGAGCTTGAAGCAGTAAAGAGTTTTAGGAATTTTCTAGTCTCAATTTGCTCCTTTTGCCTAAAAATGTTGTTTGAAATGATTTGAATAAAAATACTAATTTCTTTTTATGATGCCTCAAAACTGTTTATAAATATAAAATTACACTGCATTGCAGTTTTAAAAGGGAAAAGTGACTGATGTGATAGCAGGCAATGCGTTGGAAAATTTTAGGGATGCAGCGAATCCAGAATTCTGGATTCGGCCGAACCCCTGAAGCCTTCTGGATTCGGCCGAATACTGAACCGAATCCAAATCCTGGGTAGGGGGTGGGAAGGGGTTAAACATTTTTTACTTCCTTGTTTTGTGAGAAAAAGTCCCGCGATTTCTCTCCCGCCCCTAATTAGTATATGCAAATTAGCACTCGGATTCGGTATGGCTGGGCAGAAGTATCCTGGCCGAATCCCGAACCGAATCTTGGATTCGGTGCATCTCGAATCAATTTGCATCAAAAAGCGGTCGTCCACAGTAACATAACTACCCTCTTTCAGGCCCGTGATGGATGTCCACTGGGCCCCCCCTCCAGACGCGCGGCTTCCTTTCCGTGTTTGCGGTGACGCGGTCTCTGGTGGACTTCGAGGGGGAGTGGACCCAGGTGCGATCGCACCCCCTGCTTTTCCGGTTGTTACACCACTGGGCGCTGCTTTAGAGTTCCATGCATATTTTATGTTGCATGACTGCAACTGCATTTGCAAATGACCCAACTTCTTATGACTTCTTCAAACAAATTTGGCTCAAACAAATAAATTCTCCAGGCATGAAATCATAGCGAATTTCTGCGTTTTGCCGCCTGCAAATAAATAAACTGCGGTGAGAATTCCCCCGAAAAAATTTGCTTCTACAAAAAAAATTGGTGTGCATCAAAATTGACGCGTGCAGAAAAATTGATTCGGACGGCCATTGACTGTAATGCATTTGGACAAAATAGTCGCACATATAAAAAATTGTTGCTCGCATCAAAATTGTCGAGCGTCAAAATAATTTTGAGACCCATGGACTTCAATGCGTTTCACAAATCTTTCACCATTTCGCAAATTTTATCGCCAGTTTTTCCGACAGCTTTTTACTGTTCCTTTAATTGTGCTGGCTCTGTACTGCAAATTAGATGCAATTGTGCTGATTTTTTTTTAGTCTAATTAGTGTAATTTCTGGCATTCTGGCATCTTGTTGTGCAACATATACTTTCAGTGCAACTGCACTTTGGCGATTGACCCATGGTGCTGGGGGAACCCTGGAGCTACTGCTTGGTTTGGAGGAGGTTGTAGCTCCAGGCTTTCCCTGTGGCAATAGGCACAACAGGAGGCACGAAGGACTAAACAGCTCTGAGCAGAACTATACAGAAGTACAAAGAGCACCTATTGATGCAAGAACCTTTAAAGAATTGGATTTTTTTGTGCATCTGATTGTGGGGAGATTTGTGCAACCTCAACTGCAGTAGCAGCCATAAATGACCCCTAATATTTCCTACAGGAAACTAAATATTGTGTTACAGATGAAACAAAAGAAAAAATAGCAAAGTAATCAACATTTTATAAACAAATTGGATTCTGCCAGTACTCTTGTATTTCCATGTACAGGTATAGGGTCCATTATCTGGAAACCCATCTGGAAATCCAGAAAGGTCCAAATTACAGGATGGCCTTCTCCCATGGACTCCACTTAATTAAGTGTTTAACATTTTTTTAAGGAATTTCCTTTTTCCTTACAATGATAAAACAGGTACAGGTATGGGACCTGTTATCCAAAATGCTCTGGACCTGGGGTTTCATGCCTTAAGTCTACTAGAAATTCATTTAAATATTAAATAAACCCAATAGGCTGATTTTTCTTCTGATAAGGATTAATTATATCTTAGTTGGGATCAAGTACAAGTTACGGTTTTATTATTACAGAGAAAAAGGAAATAATTTTTAAAAATTTGGATTACTTGGATAAAATGGAGTCTATGGGAGCCATTCCGTAATTTGGAGCTTTCTGGCTATCGGGTTTCTGGATAAGGGATCCTATACCTGTAGACTGTAATTTTTAAAGTGAGGAAGCATGTATTAAAACAAATGCATTGATGCAATTCAGCCTATAAGCCTGACACACATTTCTTGCAAAGGGCAGTAAACAAGAGTGTGCCATAATATACACTGCAGTGAAAATTATATTTTTAAATACACTCGAACCTCCATTTTATATTTTTCAGGGGACCAGAAACAATGAAAATGTAAAACCAAGGCAATTAAAGATGCATGATATATTTTTGGGACCACAGAAAACAGTGTAAAATGCAGGGAAACTTAAAACCAGCGAATGTAAAATTGAGGTGTGACTGTATATTATTCTGTCAGTGTACATTGGTAGCACACTTGGGACACTGAAAACAATGGCTGACACAGATGTTCCACTCTGGGCTGCGCCATTTTCAGATTTGGCACAGGACGTTCCTTCACACAATGGTAGCCACCTGTAAATAGGCGGATGTGATAGAAGATTAAAACCAGCAAGGGATATTCTCTGTTCTGCTGATTGCTGCCAAAACAGGAACATAGAGGATATTTAATAATCGTTGCTCATCTTTCTGAAACTTAAGAATGCAGTACTGAATTGGGCTTTATCAAGCCAGAGAAAAATGTATTTACCCATCATGTCCTAGGAAACCATCCAGGGCACTGTGGGCATCATCATGAGTTTGGTCTGATTATACAGGTAAAGGAAACCCGTTATCCTGAATTCTCAGGTTTACGGAAAGGCCGTCTCCTATAGACTCCATATTAATAAAATAATTCTAATTTTTAAAAAGGATTTCCTTTCTCTCTGTAATAATAAAACAGTATCTTGTACTTGATCCTAACTGAGGTACAATTAATTCTTACTGGAAGCAAAACAATCCTATTGGGCAGTGTCGGACTGGGCCGGCAGGATGCCAGAAAAAAACCCTTTGGGCCCCAGCCCTCGTGTACCAGACTTTCTCCACAGAGCTGGCACTTCTGACCGATGGCTTAAAGATAACGCACATGAAGTAGTTCTGCGCCGGAAATGGGGCAGGCATCTGCCCCAGTGGAGCTTACAATCTAATGTCTCTACAACAGTCACACACACAATGATCAATTTTATCGGGAGTCAATTATATAATCCACCTTTATGTTTTTGGATTGTGGGAAGAAACCAGTTATTACTGAATTACAATTCCTAGTGGACAATTAAATGGGCAGATTCATCTAAGACTCAGTTTGATCAGTGAGATTCTGAGAACTGTATCTGAATAAATTGTAAATGGCCATAGTCTGAACTCTTTGAGTTGGATCAGCCCACCCATAAATGTTACCACAGGTTGTGCTATATACTGTCCCTGGTACTCTAACGCAAAACTATGCAATGTTTGGCAGCAGGAAATAAAGCTACAATTATGTATAACAACAAAAGAAGGTGCAGATCCAACTGCCCATGTGGATAAAACTATCCTCTATATCTTGAACTTTTCATTTGTTTATTTATTTGTGTGTTCACGCAAAGGATGAGAGTGGGATGTGGAATTTACACCAAGGGGGATTTGTTTGTTTGCTAGTATTGTGTTTGCTGAAGAAATGGAAATCAGAACAATGAAATGGCCCATTTATATAATCTACCCAAGAGGCTGTTTGGACTGTAGAACTGAATTACCACTATTGTGTGATTCCAGGTGGAAACATGCGTGATCCTCATCAGACATTCTAGAATTCTGACCTCACACACGATAAGCTGGGGGGAGGGGGTAATATGTCAAAAAGTGGGTGGTCATAAATAATTCACTCCAAGCTTCAAAACACAAATGGTCATCATTTAAAATGATATTAAATAATAACTGTTCTAAATTTATTTAGTTAATAAGTGTATCTAAGAATGTTTAAGGGCCATGCTATGTGGTGAATAATAGGAAAAGAAAGAAAAACATTTAAAAACTACAAGTCCGAGGGAACAGAATGTATGAAGTGTTGTAAACTAGCAATCAGGAAGGCAAAGATAGAAAATGAGGAACAAATTTCATTGCAGGCTAAGACTAACCCCAACATTTTTTGAGTATATTAATAGTAAAAATATGCAGGTTGAGAGTGCGGCTCTATTAAATAATGGACATAGTGTAGTAATAAAGGATACAGAAAAGCAAAGGTGCTTAATCAGTACTCTTCTGTGTATACAACTGAGGAATCAAAGTTTCATGCCTCATGACTCCGAGGGCTGTGCTAAATAAAGTCACTTACTGACGCATGGAAGGCAGGATCCCGAGGTTCTGCAGTTCACTCCCTTTGCCGGTATATGACCTGTTCTCCCTCAGATCGACCAGCAATGCAAACAACCTTTTCTATTACACTATATCGTGTTTGCATTTCTTTTTGTGTCTACCCTGAGCTTTTTAGCGCTGGTATATCTTCATTTGAAGAAAAGGTTGTTTGACTTACTGACGCATGATATGGCACATAAAGGTTTACTTGATTTAATACACCCTTAGATAATTAGAGAGCCTCTTTTTCTTCTAGACAGTTTCTCAGGCACAATTTGGCATGCTATGGAGTAAAAGCTGATGAAATTAATATGTTTAAAAATGGATTACAATCTCAACCTGCCAATTATAGGCCCGTAAATTAAACAACTGTGGCGGTTGTGTTGTTTAAAAGTTTAACATTACATTTAAGATTATGTTGTGAAGAATGGGATTATAGTAATAAGGAGTAGTAATAAATATGGCTTTATAGAGGATAGGTCAGACAAATAATGATGAGGGTTGTAAGAAGGTGGATAGAAGAGGCGACTAATCGCCTTTGGAGCGACTAATCTCCCCGAACTGCTTCCCCCTGTCTTCTGCCTGCTATAATAAAAAAATGCCTGTGGCATGGTACTTGCGGTGCTTCGTTTTCCGAAGTCGCCCGAAGTTGCCTCATAAGTGTATTCATTCAATTTATTCATTCTTTTTGCTTTCTTTCCTTCATCCACCATATTAGTTTCAGGTGTGGATCCTCATGTAATCAAGACCCTTTATAAGCCTGTCCCTGACCACTGCTCCTTGCTTGATCATTGAAGCCTTTCAGTCTGATCCTGCCTGTGTTCTTGTGTGTTTCTTCCAATGTTCCACCTGATTCTCTGCTTTGTGCCCTTGTTTCTCCGTTCCAGTTTCCCTTTCCTGGTTTCTATTGATCTCCTGGTGTTTGACCTTGGCCTGTTTACTGGACTCTCCTTGCCAGCTGCCTTCCCCCAAACCTAGCCTGCTATAAAGACGTGTCATTGTCTTCCACCTGCCCCCAACTTTGGTCTGTTATATGGACTTGTCACTGTTGCTGCTTGCCCACTGGCCCAGTGTAAGAATTGATGTACTCTTATATCTTGCTTTCATCTGTTATATTGCTGTAATTTTCATTAATAAATCATTCTTCTCCATAACAACATGTTTCTGTTCTATCAACACCCCAAATACCCACAAGAGTTTTTTCCCTATCTGAAGCAAACTGGAGAGGATTCAGTTGGGGTGTTTTTACCTTCCTCTGGATCAACTAGCAGTTAGACAGTCTTTATATAGACATAAAAGGCTGAATATGATGATCAAGTGTCTTTTTTAACCAATGTTACTATGTATGTTCTCACTCATCTGATGAGATGGGTCCCCAAATGAAGCTAAATTGATGTTGTTGTTTTTTTTCTTTTCATTTTAATACAAATTCGCTTATTACCCCACCCCCATTGGCACTGGAGTAAGTGGAAGTGGCATGCATTAGTTTAATCAAAATTACAGGTTCATATGATTTTTGTTATTAATTTAATATGTTTTGTACATACAAAGTACTGTAGCTGTAAGTTAGAATATTGCAATACAATATCTAGAGCAGGTTTCTAGAGCTTTGGGGCTTTGAACACACATAAATGTTCATAAAAGCCCTGTACCATTATTTATATATTTATTTAGTTGCATTTTACCCACAAACATAAACAATTCCTCTGGTGCCAACTAACCATATCATAATGGACCCTGTCCTAGTAATGCTTATAATCTCAGAATATACACACACATAGGTTCAGTATTATCAGGCGCTGATTAACTTCGCTATCCAAGATTCAAGTTGGCAATCTAACCCAAGCGCTACAAGGCTGGCAAAAAAACTAGGCATAAACTTGGTACAAAACTAGCAAGTAACATTAAAATCATATGGACTTATTTACTACTAATCTAAAAGATGTTAATTTCCACATAGCAAAACATGTGTGCCGGCCCTGGTACTCAAAAAGCAGCTATATGGAACTGACCACATAAATGTATATGGCCTGAAACATATCCCAGGACACAAAATGTAGAGACAACAGCAGCCTTTTGATGAAGCTACAGTACATCTTCATACAGAATTCTATATTTCACTTATTAAAATGCTTCTCCAAAAGGACAGTCTGTTAAAGAAATGTTTTAAATATCCATAGTGAAGGAGAAGGCCCTGGAAAGAAATAACATAACAGGGGGGAAATTACTCATTACTAATACAAATGGACAAAGGAATGTAAACTGCAGCACAGTGTGCATATGTATCCCTTTCCTGTCTTGTTAGCCTGCAGCATTTAGGTGACTGATGATGTGATGGAATATTTTAGCTAGAAACGTTATGGGTCATGAGCTTCAATGAGCAGTGATTGATTTCCTATCGATCGGACAAAGTGACGCTTAACTGGATTTGCTTGGTTTTCTTTCTTTCTGCTTCCTATCTGGCATGTTCTACGTCAGAACACTATATGATTTATTCATAGCTTTCTCCTAAATGTAAATATGTTATTCATTACTGTGTGATATTACAGGCAGAAATGTGTATAACATATGGAAGTAATATTAATTAATGCAAATTCATATTAATAACCGCAGATTCTATGACAGCGTGATTGGGAAGACACAGAGTTCACAACTGAATGCAAATCCCACTTTAATAAATTCTCTTAGGAACCGTTTCTTATAAAATCACTGGCACTTAATATGTTTCCCACAGAAATATAAGGTCTATGAAAAGTATATTTAATTTTTTAGCTTTCTTACAGACATTCTCTATAAATACCTTGTTTATAACACACCTATTGCTACCCAGTTAGATAGTGAGTGCAGATATAAATATAATGAGTGATGTGACATGACTTAAAGGTCATATAAAAAAAATATAAAAAAATAAAATCTAATTTCTAATCTAATTTTTACTTTATTTAATGAAAAAGAAACCTATCTCCAATATACTTTAATTAAAAAATGTGTACCGTTTTTATAGGAAACCTGACTGTATGCAGTGAATTTCTCCCTTCATTTACTGCTGTGCATAGGAATTGTCAGATGGTCCCTAACTGCTCTGCAGGGAAACAATCATACTTATGAACAGCAGGGGGAGCCCCCGCCTTACTTCCCAGCCATGCAGAACTCAAGCAGCTCTGTTTGTTTCCCTGTAGAGTAGTCTGCGACTGTGTAGAGATTTGTATAGGATTTTATTTTTGACTTTACATCCCCTTTACGTTTTCCAACTCCAGCTGCAGGGACAAATATCATGGAGCCAGATTTAAACAGATAAACTGGGATTCTATTTGGAGGATTATTTTGCTCCAGCCACTGGTTCTGCAGAATTGGAGAAAGTTAGTATGAAACGATACAAAAAAATTTAAAAAAAAAGTATAAAATCCACATTAGATTACATGACAACACAGAACCCAGCGCAGTCTGTATATTCTGATTATTAATCAGTCTTGCTGTATCGGCTTCTGGCAGATATTATTTGACTTGTGCTGTTTTGATAATTTATTATGATCTCTAAGCAGCCCAGACCACACTGAGCATGTGCACAGTCCTGGTCTTGCAATTTTCAAATATTAACAGCACCAGTCTTGGATTTCTTTGCTTAAAATGCCTTTATTGAGACATGGGCTCAGACCCCGGATACAGTCCTGGTCTTGCAAAGAGTTTAACAAAGTTACAAGATGGTGACCCAATGTGGCAACTTTAAAAAACATAAATCATTTGTTTGATTAGGCTTGTGGTGCAGTAAGTTCATGTTTATGTTTAGTATACAAAATACAGCATTTCTAGCCTTATTCTAGTTTCCCCTTTAATAACACATGAATGGATGGTCAGACTTTTGTGCTAATGGTTATAAATAGTGAAGAGTAAAGACGTCCATAGACTCCGATGGGTGAAAAAAGGTACAGCTTTATTATTACAGTGAAAAAGGAAATAGTTTTTCAAAAACTTGGATTATGTGGATAAAGTGGAGTCTTTTTGTAAGTTGGAGCTTTCTGGATAATGTGTTTTTGCATAATTGTTTCTATACTGTATTGATTATCTCAAGGGAACTCAGTTAGCAATGGGGGTAATATCTGTCAAGAGGGGTTCAACATTTTTGAATATGCCAGCACAGCCTCTATATGTCAGTTTATTAACTGGAGGTCTTTATTGAGGTTAATCGTGGTTAGACTGTAGACCCTGCCTGTTCCATCCAATGCATCACTACCAGCATGTTTGCAATGATCACATTAGCAAGCTTGTTTTATTTAAGGGAAGAATGTCATCCACTAGTCCTAGCCAATAAACCTCATGGAAGCAGATGCCAGGGAGTATTTAAACACTTTGGTCCAATATTTACTTATGAGCAAGCAGCTCCAGATCATATGGAAGAAGGAAGATTCCTGCATACCCCTCGGACAGTTTAAATTAGCATTTCAAAACATAGTGCTTAAATAGCATACTACATTTCTAGTATTTAAGTGCAGTAACATTCTACACACACGTTGAATGAAAACCTTACTCTAATGAATTTAATCATAAATGTATATGACATAGTTTCGGGAGGGGTTGGTGTACTGTCCCTTTAAAAAGTCTTCTTCTTCGGGCATTATATTAAGCCTCTTTGGTTTTTGCGGTAACAGAATACATGCAATATTTTTACTCTTCTACTTCAGCGTTTCCCATGAATTAAAATGTTTGCAGAACGTGCTCTGTTTCTAGCATATGAAATTGCTCATTTTATCACTGCCAAAAAATTACTAATTTTCTAGCTGTAAATGTCACGTCTGAAAGTAGACGCAAAAATGTTCTTATTTAGATTCTGAATCACTGACATCTGTGTTTTCACACATAAGAACAACATAGGCATATGCTTCTTTAAGGTTTGTCATAATAAAATACATATAAGCTATAATGAACCTATTTGTTCAAATGAACCTCTTGTTGTATGGTTTATACGTATATACGATATGTTTATAGGAGGCAGGTCCTTGACACTATGAATGAAAAAACAAAAAGAGAGACCGCTCCAACTCGTCGCTTCCCCCAACCAAGTGCTCAGTCCTGGACGGCACTTCTGGACAAGGCTTTATTAGCAGGTAGCTGTACAATGCCTAACGCGTTTCGGGAGTGTATCCCTTAATCATAGGCTTGACACTATGGTAGTATGCAACTAGCTACATAATGCCTTCTATGCTAGGTGTAGTGGATCCAAGCAGCGCTAGTGTTTTACATATTAGCTCTGACTGTAGAGCCAGAAAGGTGCCCTTCCAAATGGGAATTTCTATACCTAAATATGGTGGCCATATGAAAACATTCTCAAAAATATGGATGTTATGTGCAATCAGAAGAAAAGTAAAAATAAGGTTGCCTTTGATTTTATGTCTGTACGGTGCCTCCATTCTCTTGTCTCCTCAACAAGGGGGTTATTTACTAAACAACGAATGCAAAAACCACAAAAAAAATCGTTGTTTTTTTTATAAAATTGGACTTTTAAAAAATCACGCATTTTTAGGAAATTTATTAAACCCAGAAGATGGGAAAAGTTTGAATCTGAAAATCATCTCAGACCTGTCGAGGTTGCATACGAGTCAATGGGAGAAGTCCCAATGATTTTTTGGTGTGTGCGCTGGGTTTTGTGCAATTCCTCGAAGTTTTCGGGAAAAAAGCATAAGAAATTGGAGTTTTCGGGTGAGAAATCATGAAAAATTGAATGAAAAATCCCAAAAAATTGTGAAAATCTGATTTTTTTTTCCCACAAAGCAAATTTTCGGGAAAATGGTATAATAAATAAGTGTTAAAAACCCGAGTAGATTTGATTGGAGTTTGTAGCAGAAAATATTGAGATGAATTCAGACTTTGATAAATAACCCCCCATAGCTCTTAAAGAAGAACTGAATCCCCTTGATAATAAAACCCCTACCCCCTACCCTCCATAGTCATCCCTCCCTGCTCCCCCTGCACAGGTGTTCACACAAGTAAATGCCCTTAAGCTGGTAATTACCCCTCATTGCAGAGTCAGCGCAGCGGAGCTCATGGGGGCAATATTCAGCGATTCAGGAATCTTCATTAATTAAGCGCCGTATCGGCTCATGCGCAGTTGTAGCAATATCCCTGGCCCGAACAACTGCGCATGTGCAGAAAGCCACGGAAATTGCCAAAGGGACCGAAGATTCCTGAAGTGCCGCAAGATGGCTCCCATGAGCCATGGAACAATTGGATATTCGCAAAACACAGCAGTTTATTGGCCCTGGTGTGATTTACCATTATTATGGGCTAGGGAGATTTATTAGTCTATTATGGGCTAGGGATTTATACATTTTACAGTGCTTCTTATAATCTTACACACAGTCAGAATTAAGAAGTAATACTGCATAAGTGCTTTATGTGTACATGACGCCCATTTTGTGCTAAGTCTCTAGGCAAAATTTCCTGTCTTCACTTGACGGCACCTGTGAAAATAGTAAACAATGATACTATAGTAATAAACAAAAATGAAAACCATAAACGTCAAAAGAAACATTTGAAGCATATAGCTTAATTTTTATTCTATTCAGGATTTCATCCATTTAGTTGATTCTGTAATAGTGATGGGCGAATTTATTCGCCAGGCACAAATTCACTGCTAAGTCCCACGATTCACCACCGGCAAATAAATTCGCAAAACCCCTGTGAAAATTCGAGAGCGTCAAAAAAATGGATGCCGGCGTCCATTTTTTTGGACGCTGGCGCAATTTCACCACAATGCCCCAAATTCGCCCATCACTATTCTGTAACAATATCTTGTTTTCAACCCCACCTTCTTGGAAAGCTGATTTAGGTGCTAACCACTTTAAGATGACCATAGACGTGCAGAATGCATGATTCATTGCAATCCACCAACCTACCACTTAAATTAACCATTTAGATTGAATAAAGTAGTAAAAAGAACAAATCAGACAATATTCTGGCTATTAATTCAGAGGCAGCAATCGCACAAAAGTTATGTCGGACAAATAGTAGTGACAGTCACCTATTGATATGGTCAGATAGGCAATACATGCAGAGAAATTATCGTTAGCCGACAGAAATCTTCTAACCATTCCCATTGACTAAACGACTGATCAACATGTTGGGACCATCCTCACACAATCCAAAAATCATACGAATCCTTAATCTTTGCGTCAATGGCCCGCTTCAGTTGTGTGGGAGGAGAGAATATACCTGTTAAAGTGCTCAATTCAAGCTGTATGTCTTGATGAGGAAAATTTTAATATGAAATCCAGCAGCATCTAAGGATCTGCAAAGACAAAGTTGGAGATTCACTTTTCTGGCAATGTTGGCAAATGAGCATATTTGAATGAAGGCCATCAACATGTTTTTGGGTTTTTATTTAATGAGCAAAATGACAGGGTCGCCATCGATGACCATGGACCCCATACTACAAGTTTGGTCCTTGGACCAAGGATCAGAGCATTATGGGGCCAACTGAGCCATGGTAGGCAATGACCCAACGGGATTGCAAACATGCCTGGCAGATATCGGCCACATATTGGCAGGGGCCCCATACACCTATAAGCTGCTGAATCATTTTAGAGATTGTATCGGCCCTTGTATGACCAGCTTAAAGGAGAACTAAACCCCCTGCTATTTAAAATCGTTACCCCCTAACCTACATAGTCAGCACAGCAGAGCTCATGGTTGCCATCTTCTTTGGGAAATGAGCAGCATAACGGCGCATGCGCAGTTGCAGCTGTCTTCCTGTGATAACTGCACATGCACCAAAAGTGGCAGAAATTGCAGAGGGGGAGAAGACCCGAAGAAGAACAAAGAGCCAGAAGATGGCGCCTGTGAGCTCCGCTGTGCTAATTCTGCAAGAAGAATTGAGTAAAGAATTAGGGGCAATTACAGGAGGTAACACCTAGGCTGGGGGGGGGGGAGTAGGGAAGGCGGGCTATGTAGGGTAGGGGGATAGTGATTTTTAATAGCAGGGGGGTTTGTTTCTCATTTAAGCCAGACCTTTGAATGCATATTGATTCGCAGAAGCATTTAAATCATTGGAAAAAGAAAGAACCAGTCGGTCCATATTTTGCTTTATTCCATCTGCAGGAAGTCTATTCCATATATTTGTCACTATTTCTGCATGGAATAGTTATGTTCCCTTTATAGTTTTACTCCATCCAGCTTTACCTTGTCTCCCATTTCTAGCCATCTTCAGTTTTTAACTTCATCATTTTAATATAATTATTCCCAGGATCATGATATACCGTAAGGAGTCATAAAAGGGTCCCGTAAAAAGTTGATATGTTGCCTAAGATCGATCATGTTACTACAATAAATCAATGGATGACCGGCAGTTACTCACATTGATTTTTATGGTGTTTAAAAACAGTATATGAAAACAGAATATAACAGATCACCTGCTTTTTGGGGGGGATGGAATATACCTTTAATTCTTTTCCTGATTTCTGTTCTATGAACTCTTTTTAATTAACTCAATTTTAAACAAACTAAATATTTGTTAGATGATTCCAAATGGTGAATGCTTCAAATATTTTTAGAGGAAGTCAGGCAAGCCAATATGGCAACGATCCGGTGATTTCGCAACACATTTAATAAATACACTTAAATGTTTCAGGGTGGAGACCCAAGGACTCATAATGAAAGCAGAGATCCGTTGGCCTGGATCTATTTATAACATTTTTTAAGTAATCAAGCCATAGAAAAATACACAAACAGTCAACTAAAATGTTATTTTATCTGCCGCTTTTGTCTAAATAACTAAATAAAACCTTCAAAAGAGGTTGTTTCTTTTCAGAAATGCTATGGAAATTCAACCGACTAAAAAAGGAAAGTATCTGTCATTGCGAATGTTTTGCAAATATATCCTTTCTCTGTAGGGAGGACAATAATTGAAACAAGTTTCATAAAGAAACAACAAATGCCGGAGGGTTGTTAATAATTCCCGGATGGAAGTTCTAGAGCAAAATCTCTGCCCTTGTTGCTCATTCATTCAGCACTTGCATTTGAGGAATAACTTTGATTTGCACCTCTGTGCCTCATGCTGGCAGATAGGGCTCTTCTGCCCCTTAAACCCACCTGCATGGGGATAGGGAGAAACGGCACTGTCAAACACAGACAAACAGGCCCGGATATGTGGAAAGGCCACCAAGGAATGAGCCTAGGGCGGCAGGATTTTAGGGGGCGGCATGCTATCCAACCACACCCAAATTTGTTCAGAAACACTGGGGATGAGCAGGTGATATGATAGTTTTTTAAATATCCTGTGCGGCAATCTCCATTGCTCCAGTCCTGATGAAAATTTGAGCAAATAAGATTGAGTGGGGTCGACCAACAACAGCGGGCCTAGGGGCGCCGGTATTTAAATCTAGCCCTGCAGATAACACTGTATTCAGAACATCAGAAAAAAAACCCACTTGGCCCTGATGATTGGAGGCCCCGCTGACCTGGGTCCTCTCCCTATGGGATTGTAGTACCCTGAGTGGCTTACCCCCCTGCAAAAAAAATCTTCAAAGGGGCCTGGCACACTTTGCCCACTTCCTGTCCCACCTCTGCCCCACCCACATCCAGCCACCGCCTGCCCCACACCCTGCCCCAACTCCGCCCACTCCCATCCAACTTGTGTCCTCCTTCCTCGCTGCAGGTAAGAGAGCTTCTGGGGAGGAGTGTTTTTTATTAGCTATAGAGGAAGCAGACCCCGGGCCCCCCTGTTCCCCAGGATCTGTTTCCTCTATTGTTTCCCTACTCATGGTGGCATCGGTGGGCTCCACATACCCCAGTCCGGCACTGCGGCGGTGCAAAGTGCAAAAAATGGTGGCTTTCTTCTTTTATGTGCACTTTGAAAACCATCTTCAAGATTTGTTAATGGGCCCTACTGCCATATTAATTCATATTACCTTCAGATAAGCAAAGTTATACTGTTAGTCATTTTCTTTTGAGGGGGTACCCAGCATAATGTGGTTACTCCACTGAATACATGGGGAGGATTCTGGCCAGGAAATTTGCGAATTGATAGCAGCCAAATGATTTTTTTCCACCGGTGTAAACATACTGTATGATACTATACTGTAGGCAAAAAGTATCTCTTTCCTTCACAATGCTATCTTTATTAAATATTTTGAGATCACCCAGTTCACCATCAAATAAAAAATGATAATTGTAATGTATATTTACACTAATCAATGTATTAATTATATCTGCACATAGATACATTGTTATAAAGGGCATGTGTTTATATCAACTGGTTAACTTCAGAATTCATCAACTTGAGCATGAAAATTCATTTTTTTGAGATTTATATCAGGTATGCTGCTCAAAAGTAATTTATTTGCACAACAGTTTTCGAGTCATGCGAAACAAGTTGTGCAAATAAATGACTTTTGAGCAGCATACCTGCCTCATAGGCTATTCCTGTTACTACTACAAATATTGCTTCCAGTTGAACCTGTACCTGTTTGCGGGGTACATTACAAGGGAAAAGACGACAAATTGCTTAAAGAACACAAGGTAACAGTCACCCCTGCATACTATTTAGTGTGCCAGTATAGGTGTCTTTGTTCCTCTATCATCTATTTTTAATTTGCAGTTGCACTTAGACCTATGTACATCTTATTCTATTATTGCCTGTGTATATAATCAAGGCCCCTTTTGTACGTTTTCACTCAGAGATGAAGTTTTCTATTGGCCTTCATTTGTACAAGTAAGGGATCCATTATCTGGAAACCTGTTATCCAGAAAGCTTTGAAATACGGGAAGGCCACCTCTCCCATCTCTATTTTAAGCAAATAATTAACGTTTTTAAAAGTAATTTCCTTTTTCTCTGTATTAATAAAACAGCACTTTGTAATTGATCCCAACAAGGTTAATGTTTATCCTTATTGGAGACAAAACAAGGTATGGAGATCCAAATTATGGAAAAATCCCATATCCAGAAAACCCTAGGTCCCGCACATTCTGGATAACTGGTCCCATACCTGTATTTATTTGGTGCTACCATACTTTTTTCACGAAGAACATTTAGGGAAGATGAAAATATTGTGCGATGGTGTCTGTACTTTGAATCAGTACAGGTATAGGATCCCTTATCCGGAAACCTGATATCCAGAAAGCTCTGAATTACAGAATGACTGTCTCCCATAGACTCGATTTTATCCAAATAATCCAAATTTTTAAAAATTATTTCACTTTTCTCTGTAATAATAAAACAGTAGCTTGTACTTGATCCAAACTAAAATATAATTAATCCTTATTCGAAGCAAAACCAGCCTATTGGGTTTATTTAATGTTTAAATTAATTTCTAGTAGACTTAAGGCATGAAGACCCAAATTACGGAAAGATCCATTATCGGGAAAACCCCAGGTCCTGAGCATTCTGGATAACAGGTCCCGTACCAGTAGTAGGAAATGACTGCATGACTGTGTTGTTTTGAATCCTGAATGATGTGCAGTACAGCCATTCATCATTATATTCAGTGCCTTTTAGTTGTTTCTTACTGTCTATTGCCTTAGAAACAGAATTAATCATTGTAGTCATACTGATATTTTCTAGAACAGGCCCATGATATATTTGTGTGTGTGGGAAATTAGGATTTTTTCTGTATTCTTTACAGCATTTCACAAAAGCCATAAGTTCTCAGGCATTTATATCCCACTGCACTGGGCTTCTATTATTTAGCGTGTCCTTTGTGTTCCGATGCTCTCTGCCACCTCTCATTAACAAACACTGGGATATTCTCTGGTACAAGGCACGGCACCATGGAAAAGTGCTTGGAATTAGTGACAACAAATGTATTAACGTTGTGCAGATGTCTCCGAAAAACACAAGTGACAATATAATAGCTTCTTCTATCAAACAAGAATGCAGAGAACACCTGGGGCTTTTATTATATTTACTGTGCAGCAGTTATTAATTATAGCAACTAGCTTATCTTATATCAAATAAATATATAGATCATGTTTGTCTTGTGTTTTTATGAGTTCTGTTTCCTGTACAGAAAACACAATATTCTCATTTTCATCAACAGTGTACTGTACATCAATAAAAATGACTGCATGGACATTGCCATTTGATTCAAATAAATAGTAAATGCACTTTTGTTAGTTCCTTTGCGGGAAGATTTCTTTGCCATGTTTTTTTACCCACAATGCAGCAATTACTTTATAATTCCAATGTTATAGAGGTTGAAAAGAGGCAACGCATGGGGCCTAATTGTGGCCAATGCCTGAAATCTTTTGGCAGAAGTTTGCTGCATTCATTTATTAATGACCTGGAGGTGGGCATTGAAAGTACTGTTTCTATTTTTGCAGATGATACTAAATTGTGCAGAACTATAGGTTCCATGCAGGATGCTGCCACTTTGCAGAGTGATTTGTCTAAGTTGGAAAACTGAGCAGCAAACTGGAAAACGAGGTTCAATGTTGATAAATGCAGGTTATGCACCTTGACAAAAATAATATAAATGCAAGTTATACACTATATGGCAGTGTGTTGGGAGTTTCCTTAAATGAGAAGGATCTTGGGGTTTTTGTAGATAACACGTTGTCTAATTCTGGGCAGTGTCATTCTGTGGCTACTAAAGCAAATAGTTCTGTCTTGCATAAAAAAGGGCATTAACTCAAGGGATGAAAACATAATTATGCCTCTTTATAGGTCCTTGGTGAGGCCTCATCTGGAGTATGCAGTTCAGTTTTGGACTCCAGTCCTTAAGTTCTCTAGTTCTTTAATTATTTGCCTTCTTCATTTGACTCTTTCCTGCTTTTTAATGGGGGTACTGACCCCATCTAAGAAACAAATGCTCTGTAAGGCTACACATTTAGGGGCAGATTTACTAAGGTTAGAATTATTTTTTTTGGTCAAAACTCACAAATTCGAATTAAAAACCACCATCTCGAATTAAATTTGGATATGAGATCACAACTCGATGCTGGAAACAGTTCTAATTCAAATATTCGCCACCTAAATCCTCTGATAGTTAACCCGTTATTGTTGTTGCTACTTTGTATTACTCATGTTTCTATTGAAGCCCTATCCTATTCATATTCCAGTCTCTTATTCAAATCAGCGCATTGTTGCTAGGGTAATTTAGACCCTATCAACCAGATTTCTGAATTGCAAACTGGAGAGCTGCTGAATAAAAAGCTGCATAACTCAAAAATCACAAATACTAAAAATTGAAAACCAATTGTAAATTGTCTCAGACTGTTAAGCTGGCCATAGATGCAAATATCCGATCGTACGAATCAACGTACCATCGGACTTTCCCGTCTCCCGACCCTCCACTAACCATAAGATCAAAGTCTTACCATTCCGATCAAATAAAGTAGTAAAAGAACACATCAGCCAATGTTCTACCTCTGACAGCAATCGTACGATAGTTATGTCCGACCATAGCTGGTGACAGTCTCCCACTGAAAATCATACGATCGGCAATACATGCAGAAATATTATCGGCAGCCGACAGAAATTTTCTAACCTGTCCGATCGACCAAACGACCGATCTCCGCCGGACGAAAAATGTCGGGACTCTCCACACACGGTCCGAAAATCGTAAGAATCCACGATTCGTACGATCGAATCGTTGCGTCTATGCCCAGCTTTATGCTCTACATTATACTAAAAGTTCATTAAAAGGTGAACAACCCATTTAATATATATTTGTATTTTTTGTGAGCAATAAAGGTCTTTTCAAATGCTGAATTTCTAAGGGAACTTTAATAAAGTTCTAAGGGTACTTTCATAAAGTGGTTTCATTGTAGGGCTCATATGGACAGCTGCTGCTATTGGTGTTCGGGTCATAATCTTAAAATACACAACAAGCTAATTGACTTTAGAGAGAATGCTAACATTTATTAGTGGGTTTTAAATATTGAGATAAGGTGAAAAGGGGAAATAATAATTCGTATTTGGATTCTTTATGCTGTGTTTTCAATCTACTAATGACTTTTCTGTAAAGATTAAATCATCACAGATAGTGCTTAATCCAAAAAAACAATACAATAACTTTTTTGCTCACATTTATGATGATTATCCTGTCCTGCCCCTCTTGCCAACAATATTAATTCAGTTTAGAAACAAAGAGTGGCACATTTATTGCCGTGGTGATATTCTACGTTATTTTCTAATTTTCGATGTTCCTTACACAAATATATATTCAGGATGTTATATAATTTAATACAAGGTCTGGCCTTTCCACAAAGGTAAGAGCAATATTCTTACATACACAGTTCTGTAATATCTTGTTACCATAGAAATGATGGATCAGTTTGCCAATATAAACAGTGGTTATTCATTGTATCTGGAATAAGTGTCGGCATATACTGATTCTTTGCTCACAATATACGTTTGTTGTTTAAACAGCTTGACAACTAGGCTCTTAAATGTACTATTAAATTTGTTTTCATGTTCACTCAATGGAAAAAGAAGGGTACGGAGCTGTAACTATGGACGGTGATTCAGGGAAGGGTGGGATTATATTACACTTTTGGAAATGTTGCATCTTTTTAAAAACCATGCTGTGTTTGTTTAAACATTAGTTTTGGCTTTGGCTCAGATTTATAAAAATGAATTATCTAAAGCAACTAACTGACTGACAACTGAGGCTGATGACATAAGAGCCTTTCAGCTGCTGAAAAATGCACAAAATTGCCTCTGCAGTTCCCATTGACCTACCTGAAAGGTCCGGCACTGGCATATTTCAACCCACAAATTCTCTAGTGATGCAGCAGATCAAGGATATCTCCAATACTGATGTGCATCCAACCCCACCGCCCCACCAGTGCCCACTCGTACCTGACTTCTGCCCTCCATTTATAGACCTGCGCCCGCCCTCCCCGCCACCCGACATCACAAAAGGGGCAGGGCATGCACACGCCTAAAAAACAGGAGCCAGAAATCGGAAGCCGTGACTTTATAAGGTCTCAAACAGCACAGCGAGATCAGCCTGGGCCCGACTTGCGGGTATTGGGTCGGCCCGCACATCACTAATCTCCAAGCATAAAACAAATAACATGATAAAATGGCCGGTGTGTCAATTCAAAGAATAGAATTAATTGTTAACTATCTTTTCATCTGCTTCAAGCATCAAACATACAGTTGGAATCTTTTTAGAAATAAGCACTTGCTGTTCTCAAAAAATGCATTTTGAGAATTGTATGTTTTATCTCAAGGGCAATGTTCTTTGGACTATTTCGATCCAAGCTTCTTTTTGAGGTCCAGTGTGTGGTTAGGGCTCCCGTAGTACATAACAAAATCAAAGCATACATAGAAAGACCAGCTTGTTAAGTGATGATGCCTTATGAAAGGATCTTTGCCCCCATGAGCTGGAGCAAACGGGGCAGATTTGATTGTTTGGTCCCATGGTCAATGATTGGATCATACTGTGGGATTCTGGAGACCTGTTGAGACAGGACCACATCAATGATGTCATGCATGGGATTTTCTAACCTACGCACTAGATATGCTTATATTCAGCAAGGCATCAGTTGGGCAGACTGGCAGTAACATCCAATGTGTGAGCTATGGGGTCAGTCTGAAGTTGGAAATATCAGCAGCTTGTATTGGCCAGTATGTTGTAACCTTAACTGACCTTCATTGTCCACTTCCTTGACTACCTAGAAGTGAAAATCCACATGTTTTACCTTAACATCAGTTTGATATCCATTGCTGTAAAGGAATATATTTTAATGTTCTTTGTTTCATGTTGCCACTTTAAAGTATTCATAATTAGTTTTCTGGTGCTAAATATATCAAGATTTCAGATATAACCCACGGCGCGAACATGGTAATGCCCTAAAACATTTATACGGCATGTTCCCTTATTCAGCACCTTTACTGGAAAGTGTGATATTGTTATCAGAAAAGTTCACGAATATGTATGATCTAAGGATCTATTGAACAGAACTGATCAGATGCGGCTTTTATTAAAACAACAGATAAAAGATGGCAGAACACAGCAGAGCTAAAAGCAAACCCACTGCAATAAAAACCAGGACAGTGAAAGAATGTTCTGTTATAAAGATATCTACATGCAAAAAGAATAAAGAAACTGCTATATGGTGAGGGAACGGAATGAAACTGTGAACAACACAATTTTTTTTAACATTGTTAAATATTACAATTATTTGCAGGGTTCAAATGCAACATATTTTTTTAGGATAGTGTTCCTTGGAGCAGATGTGAATAATATTTTGTTATAAAAATTCAAGTGCAATGTCCAAACTCAACTCAATGTCCAAAGCTCCGTGTTTTTTACCCACAATGCAGCTTTTCTTAGTGTGAATGGAATCCAATTAATTTTATCACCCCGCACTAGCACTTTATGTTTAATAATTTTCTAACTTAATAGTTGGTTACTCAATCTATGTAATATAATGGTGTCTTACTCCAATTAATTGTTGGAATGAACTGGGAATTGTAATTAATTTTTTTAATCATGGACAGCACTTCACATCACCTCATTAATTTATTTATACATACATTATATTTATTTGGTCATTAATAATCCATTCTAAGTATTTATCTGTGTAGTATTGTCCTTATTGGGCTACTGGATCCCAAGCACTTGCACTTTACATATTTGATTGAGGGTTTATTTGGTCATAATTGAAGAGTGGTGATTCCTCATTTATAGGTCATTATAGACTGATTATAGTTTGGAAATTTTCAGTATTAAAGGTCAAATGGGGTACTTCTTTCTGAGAATTATAGCTATTAAAGTTATATCCCTGCCTTGACCTTTGGTTATTAAAGTAGATAATCAAGGTATCAAATACTTATCTTCTAGATCTAAGCTGCCGCTATACTAAAGAAGAATACTTTTCACAAGGCATTTAAGCCTTCTTTAATTTTGTGTCCTTTAATAGAAGCTGACAGCATTTGCAAAAAAATTGTGCTTACCAGACAAACCACAAAACTACTACTAGCTTCTGTCTGTAGCTTTTGCTGCAATAATTATGTAAAATGATAAAACACTGATAATCATAGTAGCAGTTCTTCGTATTATTAGATCTGATTTGATTGAGGGTTTATTTGGTCATAATTGGAGAGTGGTGATTCCTCATTTATAGGTCATTATAGATTGATTATAGTTTGGAAAACTTCTGTATTAAAGGTCAAACGGGGTTCTTCTTTATCTTCTTACTGAGAATGGCAGCTGAGATCTATCACAATGGTGATCTAGGATTTTCTAGGAGCACAGATGCAACAATCTTCCATTTAATAATAGAATACAGGCCTCATAGACATACATACAATGTAATAACTGTGCACACGGCTATGGTTTGGGTAGGGATTAAAGCAGCTGATTTACTGTAGACTTGTATTTTTTTACAGAGTGACAACAAAATAGGTTAAATCTCTGTAAAAGATAACAGAGCTTTCATATTTAACCAATCATTCCATCTGAACTGTTAACCCTACATTCATTCGAATATGAAATGAATGATTCACAGGGTGCTGGAGACCCCCCACTAAATATCATGGTGTTTGACTTTTCAAAGTAGTCGAATACATTCCAACGATCTGACAAGTACGGGTATAAGATCCGTTATTCGGACTCCATTTTATCCAAATAATGAATTTTTTTTAAATGATTTCCTTTTTCTCTGTAATAATAAAACAGTAGCTTGTTCTTGATCTCAACTAAGATATACTTAATCCTCGCTGAAAGCAAAATCAGCCTGTTGGGTTTATTTATTGTTTAAATGATTTTCTAGTAGACTTACGGTACAAAGATCAAATTAAAGAAAGATCCATTATGTAGAAAACCCCAGATCCCGAGCATTCTGGATATCAGTTGCCATACATGTACTTTCCCGACTGTCAGTAATTAATAAGATAACATACAAACTGCTGGGAATCATTCAGGATTTGCTAGCTCAAATTCGATACTATTATTAAAATAAATAGTCTAATTTGTCATCTCCTAACACTGGAAATTATTCATACCTCCAAAACTATGTAAGACATTGCCAAATATGTATTTTTTTCAGGAAAGTGGGAAAAGTTGAATAAATTATTCTGACTTTGAAGTTATACTTTGTGCTACAACTCTGCTTTATTTCAATACCATGTGTTGAATAATGAAGGAATAATTATTTTACCCTGACAATTGTGTCAGCTGTGCCTGAGCCTTTACTAGCATTTCCAGTTCTGTTTTTGTATAAACTGGTTGTTACTGGAAGAGGGCTCAGGTCCTGCCCCAAGGGTTGTCTTGACCTACTGCGTGCCAGTCATGCAAAGAATTTAGGTGATTGGTAGGGTCAGATATTGATGAATTTTCAATGTTTTTCTTTTCTGCTCTGGGAACCCAACAGCTGTTAGGAGCTGGTGTATAAAATGATGAACATTCATTATAAATGCAAAGTCCCCATGACCTGTGAAGGGGACATTAGATTTATAACAGAACAAAATCCATCAGCCTTCACAAGTGTAAAGCTTGGTAACATACAGTACAAGCTGACATTGGCAATTCTTGAGTTGACATCTAATAGGCCTGTGCATGGTGCCTGCCATTTGAAAATCCAGTTGGGCAAGGACTACATCAGCACATGATGTGGTTCTCTCCGAACCAATTTCTATAGGACCCTAGTATGATGCAGGGCTGGAACTAGGGGAGGCAGAAGAGGCATATACCTAGGGTGCAAAGGTTAGGGGGAACCAGGCACGTACCTTCCTTGCTGCCTACCCCTAGTCCAGCTGAATGAGCAACTTTACAATGAGCAATCGGCTAAGTGAGCAACTTTATCTGTTTAAGTCATAGCAAGGTAAGATGCAAAGGAATACTGTATTGTATACCTACCATTGACCAGGCTTTAATTCAAATATTCCATGAAGGTACCTTCACACAATCTTATTTTGCAACTACAAAACTCTGTGCAATTAGACAGCAACTATGCAGTTGGCCAGCACTCAGCAATCTTCTCCATTTTAGAACAAACAGGTGCCCGTTTCAAGTTGTTCACCCATAAACAAACATAAGAAATAATTATTGAGCATAAAGCACCATGCAGGGTCCAATTTTAAAAAACATTTGTTGGTATCACATGGCTCAGATCTTTGACAGCAAATAGGGGCAAATTTACTAAAGTGCGAAGCGGCTAACACAAGCACAAATTCGACAGCGTGACGTCATTTCGTTACTTCGCCGATTTACTAACTGGCGCTGGCGTAAATTCGCTAGCGAAGTGGACCTACTCTAGCATTACTTCGCACCCTTACGCCAGGGAAAGTTGCACTATGTCGAAGGGACGTAACTACGATAATTTATTAACTTGCGTATTTTACTGAACGTTACCTCTTGTGCCAGACTTGCCTTTCCCACCCAGACCAGGCGAAGTGCAATAGAGTAAATAGGGCAGTCCCAAAAAACGCTGGCGTCTTTTACTTTTTTAAGGGTGATAGGCTGAAAAAGATTGTAAATTCCCCCCTACATTTCCTAACATATGGCACCTAAACTATACAGTGGGCTCATGTATAGGGCAAAATAACACCATTATTTTATTTTATGAAGTTTTCCCAGGCTTGTGTAGTGTAATGTATTTGCTGCTACATATATGTCCATTGTACTTTAACTTGGCGCGTATGCATATAATGCATCGCTAGTGTAATTTCGCTTTGCTTGACGAATTAACGCTAGTGCAACTTCGCTACCTTTCGCCTCCCTGAGCGCAACTTCGGATTTTAGTGAATTAGCGGCACCCTGGCGAAACTTCGCCTGGCGAAATGTGGTGAAGCCTGTGCTAGCGCAACTTTGCAGGTTAGTGAATTTGCCCCATAGTGTTGCAACCTGTTTGGTGTTGACCCGAAAAGTTCAGTTTTTCTAAGGCCTGGTCAGGTCTCAACTTTCTGTTCAGTTTTCAGATTTGAGAAACCTGAACAATTATCTGGTCAGTAAAAACACATTTAAATACTAAGATAATCACCTCAGAATGCCTTAGTTATTATCAAGTGCAGGTCATTCCTTATTATTACAGAATCAAAAATAAGATTTCATTTTTAAGATATCATTTTTAAGTTAGCATTGCTGTATATCAGAGCTTTCTGGAAAACAGACTTCTGTCCAATAAATCCCCAGCGCCAGATTTGCTGGCCAGCTGCCTCCTGCACCCCTTACCCCTAATGCGCGAGCACCCTACCCCAACGTACACGCGCACATAATATGTCACCTATTGCTGTTGGCTCCGCTCCCAATGTCTGGAAATATAGATGCGGCTGGGTGACATGCCACCCCTAAAATGTACCACCCTAGGCCTGGGCCTTTGTTGCCTTGCCTGTAAATCCTATACCTTTAAAATAGGTAGAGATGGGGTTGCCACAAGTGTAGTTTTGAGATGGACATTTAAAAATGTCCAGTTTAAAACGATGTGAAAACTGGACAGAAGTGGGGCAATAACCCTGCTTTGGAGTTATAATGCCACAGATATAATTGTGCCCGCTTCTGATGTCATCATGCCCATGTCAACATCACTGCCCCACCTCCAATGCTATCTGCCCACCCCCTTTGTTTGGGTTTAGCTGCCGGCAAAGGTGGCAACCTTAACAACAAACAAGTTTGTTGTCAGAGATCTGAGTCATGTAATACCAATAATGGCTTTTTAAAATTGGAATCCCGGATGGTGCTATAACCTCAACCACAGCAACTAAGGGGACCTCCATGCCCCATGAAAGCAGGGTTGAACAGGTAAATCTTCATTACTAGACTTTAGATTGTAATCACTATGAGAAAGGGATTTTGTGCCTGAAAATTCTTATACAAAACCTTATTATAGAAGAATATGGGAAACCACAAAACAGGACAAATAGTAATCGGAAGCTTTAGTCTAGTGCAGTGGTTAGAAACCTTATCAGTCATCTCAGCAAAAAAGCTGTAATTCAACTACTTTTTAATATGAATGCAATTTTCTTAATTATGGAAAAGAAATGAAACTCTGATGCACATACAGATTCCAAAGGCTTTCTGATCTGCCAGTGAGGCCACTGGAACACTGTTTAGAGGAAATCAAACAACATGGCCATGAAAGGACTGCATCTCAATAAAAACATTCACAATGGCTTTAGCCAAAGCTTTCATTTAGCAAAATAAACACTCACCAATATGATTAAACTCTCCTATTGGTCTTACGTGAGCACAGTTATTTGGAGAGTGCTTGGATTACAGTTTGCTTTCTTTAATAAGTGGAAGGTTTTTTTTATGGGCCACATTATATCTGCTTTGCAGACTGCTTAGATAAATACACAGCTTTACAGAGTTACTGATGGTGATTGTCTGGATATTAAAGCTAACTTGCACTCAAGCAGCTCGATTTACTCTTTGAGAGTCAATTTCAGAGGTATAAGTAGTTACTCACATACTCCAAACAAGCAATGATTATTTTTTATTTCTAAGTCACTAGTGATGGGCGAATTTGCGAAATTCATGAAACGGCGAAAAATTAGCAAAACGTCGCTGGTGTCTCGTTTTTGACGCCGGCGTCCGTTTTTTTCGAAAAAAAAAATTGACCCCGGCGAATTTTTGCCACAAATTTTCGCGGGCGTTTTGCGAATTTATTCGCTGGTGGCGAATCGCGCAAATTTGCTGCAAATTTGCGACTGGCGAATAAATTCGCCCATCACTATAAGTCACCAAACCCAACAAACACATGGAAGAATTCAAAGAAGTTAGGTAGAATACAATCAGTAGGAAATAAATTCCTAAAAACATATGAGTAATATTTCAGCTCATCTGCACCTTCTTTCAATAGTAACCTATTAGAAGAGTGAGGGCAGATTTATGTCTACGGTACAACAAGTGCTTATATAGCATAGGTGGATTCAGGGGTTTAATAATAGGGGAGCAGATCCAACATCTGTTGGGGTTTCTGTTGGTGTAGACTGAGTTGCAAGGTCCTGACCAATATACAATAGTTTAAAGAAGACAGACAGCTCACCAGAGTTCTCTTTGTAGACCTTTTAAACATGCTAAATAATTTGCCTTGATTTGATGCTTTGGGCTGATGCTTTAGGTATTGTTCATAAATATCTATGGCTCTTCTGAGCATGTAACAAACATATTTTTCAACATGCCTCATGTTTTACCTAAACAAACACACAGGTATTTCAGAACGGGAATTAACAGACCTGAAAAACTCATGTGCTCAGCGCATAATTCATTAAACTGATGTGTGTCTGTCTTATAATTTGCAGAGATGTCCATGCTGTGCTTACGAACAATGGCTGAAGTTTAGTTCTTTGATCTGATCTTTAATCAACAGACTTCCATTGTCTACCATACAGTACTTACATGTCTTTAAACATTAAACATTCCTATCCATAAATTTGTACCTCGGCAAAGAACTTCAGGTCTTTAGGCATCCATTTGTTCATACTGTACCAGGTGTAAGGATTATAGTACTCTAAGCTTTTGACCATCTCTACTTGTAACTGCTCTGCAGATTGACCATAACTCCAATATGCTGAGGAATGACTGTCAGGACCATAAATGGTGGAATCTACTCAACTGTCATTGCAGTAGACAATTACTACTGAGCCATTCATGTTGTTCTTTAACTTCTCAACAAATGAGTATTTGGATAAGGTACAATCCTCAGTTCATAAACTTAAACCTAGATCTTGCTTGATACTAGACTGTTTTTACAGTGGAGACATTGAAGACCAAACTTTGTCCTTTTACAATGTAACATACGTCATTTATAGAGGAATTGTGATCATATGAATAAAATCCCTGACAAAGGGGAAACTTGGATCAATATTTTAACCAAAATATCACGGAGATTAAATTAAAAACCATGCAGTAGACTCCTTAAAGGAGTTTATCTCAATTAGGATAGGGTCACTTGATAAGATTAGGTTTTAATAGAGCAGATGAGAAAACACTCAAATGTTCAAAAGCAGAGAGACAGGGAATCCTATCCAAAATCACCCTGTAATTATTTCTTTAATAGAAGATTAACTTGAAAGTTCAATCCATTAATGAAGCTCATCTATGTGAAGCATATTCCCAAATTACCTGCAGAGAAAATAAGATTTGGATAACAGACTGTTCTGCACTTCAATTCTAGTTCAGTAATTATTTCATCTATTTACATTTTTGACCATATTACAATATTTTAGGCAGATCTTCACAGATTTTAAAATAACAGAATATCTTGCATTATTTAATGTGCCCATATTTAAAGGGGGAGAGGTGGTTACTCAGCTAAACAAAAAGTACATTTGGACATCCATTGACAGACAGCAAAGGGCCCATTATCTCCCTCTGTTGAATTGTAATTGCCTAAAAACTGTGTCTCTACCAATGGGGGTTTCTGAAAGCACCCAAATCTGACCTGGTAGGGCATGTAAGGAACAATGCCATTTGGCTATCCACTTAATACAGCAAAAAAGGATTTGTTTATAAACTCTGGGTGACTGAGGTGGAGAACTCAATGTGTAAAGAATATCACTGAAACTCAAGTCACTTATTTATTTGATTGTGGATCTGTGGTTGTTTTTCTTTAATTTTGACCTAAAAACTTTGAAAGTCCCTAATTTACCCCACTGTTTTGTTGTCCTTCCTACTTTGAAAAAGTGATGATTCATACATAAGTTTTCAGTCTGGAAAATAATAACTGCTACAAAACTGTACAACTTTATAGACTTATGGTGGCCATACATGGGCCGATAAAAGCTGCCGATAGACCGAGTCGACCAGATGACGATTGGACAGGACTAAAAATCCCGTCGGCTCATGGCTGCATCTGTTCGTTGATGCAGGCCCGAGATCTGACCGCCCGTTAGCCATCGTTAGGATCCAATCGTTGGGCCCTAGGGCCCATGATCGGATCAGCCTGATATTGCCCACCTCAAGGTGGGCATATCGGGGAGAGATCTGCTCGTTTGGCGACACGAGCGGATCTCACCGTGTATGGCTACCTTTAGAGTGAGGTTTTAGTGTGGTTGGATATTGAGACTCAATAACCCAGATATAGCATGCCCAGCATCTATTGTGGGCCCAGTTGTACAGACCTAAATGTAATCATGTTTTTCAAGTTTTGGGAGGGTGAGGCCAAGTACAATTTCATAATGCCACTATCCGATATTACCGAGTGGAGACTAGAGAATGCTATTGACTTCCATTATCTTCTTGGCCAATCTAATATTCCACGGGGTATATATAGTACAGTATGTCAGTTGCTTCTTGCAGAAAACACAATTTATTAAAATGACCCTGCATTTTCATGGTGCAGCCTATATTGCATGAAAGCATTCTCAGACAATCTGAAATGTAATGCCTGAAAACATAAACATTTGGAAAATGAGTCTTGCTTCAAAGAGGCCATAAATGAAGCAATATGGAATACTTATGTAAAGGCACACAATTTAAGTGCTACTTGAAATCTTTAGACAAAGGCAAGTTTGTTGCTTTGGTAGAAATGCTTATTTAAAGTGGTGAATTTAAGAAGGATATCAAATAGTGGCTAAGGGTATAATTAATATAAGGAATCTTGGGGGCAGATTTATCAAAGGTCGAAGTGAATTTTCAAATTAAAAAACGTTGAATTTCAAAGTAATTTTTGGGTACTTCGACCATCAAATAGACCAAATTCGACTTAAACTTTCGATTCGAATTGAAAAACCTTCAAAATTCGACCACGCGAAAATCGAAGTACTGTCTCTTTTAAAAAACTTTGACTTTGACACTTCACCACCTTAAATTGCTGTTTAGCCTATGGGGGACCTCCTAGAACCTACCTGAGGCTTTTTTTGAGTTTTGAGACGTCAACGTTTTTTTAAAAAAAAATCCTTCGAATCGTTCGCCCTTCACTAGTTATACAGCATTAACAGCTATTTAATGAATCTGCGTTCTGAACTGCCACAGTAGAAGCTAATTTTCCAATGAATTAGAAAGGGGCTGAACCATTCCTCTCTACATGGATGAACTCATTTTGGCTTTTCACAATAAAGGTCAATGTTTCTGGCTGAATATTCCAATGTATTCATAATTTCATCAAAAGGTTACTGCTGGAGTCTCACATAACTCGCAATTAATAATCACTGATGATTTTCTTGCTTGATTGAAGAAAAGGAGTCACTGGAAAGAGTGAAGAAAGTTCTAAGAATTTATCATGGTTAAATTAGAATCCTTATAAAGGCAGAATGACAGTGTGATTTATTATAGGAAAAGCTTATCTTTCGTTTTGTTAGTCGGTTGAGTAAAATTAGCTGACTGCAAGTTTGAAAGGTTTGGATGACCCATGATATGTGTTTATGCTTCATTATTTTTAAACAAACAAAAAAAAAACTGGCTTTAAGCATCTCCTGCTGACTGACCTGATCTACAACAGGAAGTGCTAACATTATACAAACACAATCTGTTAGGTAAACCCTCCGAGTAAAACACACAAAAATTGCTGCTCAGCCCCAAGACTAAAAGCTTGTAAAATACATATGCAAAACATTCACTCAGAAGTGAATCTCATGTCCAAAGTTCTCTTTCCTGGAAAGAATATCCAGGTTGATTGCCACAAAGTGTAAAAAGACCTGTGGTCAGATTTCAGGGCTAAAATGCATATCCCCTGCCTAAATTCCTCTCCTCATCAAGCCACAGCTCTATGGGGGAAATGTAATAAAATTTGCAGAGAACAAATTTGCGCACAAATGAGAATAGAAAATTGCGTGTCGCCATGTTATATTCTTCATTAAGCTTTTATTGCATTGCGAATCTTAATTGCACATTTCAAACTCTTAAGATGTGCTATAAGGTGGCGTAAACCTTTGGAGCAAATGTAACAATGTTTTCATTAAGAAGTTCTATTACATGCACTGCACACTGTTGCAAACGATAAAATTTGCCAGGGCCGGAACTAGGGGTAGGCAGAAGAAGCACCTGCCTAGGGCGCAACGAAAGGGAGGCGCTGGGCAGGTACCTGTCTTCTGCCTACCCCTAGTCCATGTTTGCTGCTTTCCCCTCCCTCTCCATTCCCCTCCAGCGCTCTCCCCTTCTGCATTTTCCAAACCCTCACCCAACCCTCTGGCACTTTCCCTTCCCTAAGTTCCGGAGCTCTCCCCTCACCTCCTTTTTTCCCTCCCCTCTGTCAATCTCCCCTCCATCACTCTGTGCATGTGTGTGCACACTGCATTGGGGGAGCGTGCATGCGAGCATGGAGGGGAGCGTGGTTGCCGGCCGGGTCACCTAGGGCCCAGCCCGGCACTGAAATGCGTAATTGCCAGGCCCGGACTGGCAATCTGTGTATTCTGGCAAATGCCAGAGGGGCTGCTGTAAGGTCCCATAGACACTCACTATTTATGGGGCTGGTGGAGGACTATTTGGGCCTCTGTGTACTTGGAATGCCAGGGCCTATTTTGACTCCCAGTCCTGGTAATTGGTATACTGCTGCTGCATGAGGGCAGGGCTGCCATCAGGGGGGGACAGGGGGTACAAGTGTCCTTTTGAAAGAGCCCGGCCCCCCTTCTGAACAGCCGAAAATGTGGAAGTGCCGAAAAGCCGAACAGCGAACCCGAAGCGTCGAAAAGACTCAAAGCCACGAAAATAGCCAAAGCCGAAGTCCCGAAGTGGCGAAAAGACCCGAAGTCACAAAAGGAGTTGAAGTCCTGAATGTTTGTTGTTTTTTTCTAATCCCCTGGCCACCAATGTATTATTTTAATATTCTAGAGGCCCCTGCCACCAATGTTTTTTTTTTAAAATTTTTTGGGGCCCCAATTTTTGTACTTGCAAGGGGGGCCCTGGCACCAATGCTTTTTAAAAAAAACTTTTATGGGGGGCCCTGGCACCAATGTTTTTTTTTAAACTTATAATGGGTCCCTGACCATCAATAGCTTTTTATAACGTGTGTGTGGGTTACTTTTTTAGCTGATGCTGTGGTCTTTAAACTGTGAGTGGGTGGGATCTGGGGCAGGGCTTGGGCACCTGGGTGGACAGAGCCCAGGGGGCCCCAAAAATGTTGTTGTAGGGGCCCCGTGATTTCTAATGGCGGCCCTGCATGAGGGGCAAAGGGTTCACAAAGCAGAGCAGTAGATATTAGAAAACTATATCAACTTGATTTTTATTTCAGTAATTTCTCATAACTTTGTTGGGAAAAGGGTGGCCATGACCAACTTAATTCTATAAAGCCTGATAATTGTTGGGCTGGAGGAAGTGTGTATCAAAATCTGCCCATGCAAAGATGGGACACCTTTTAGTGCTCTTTCAGGGAGCAGATCGGCATGGGGTCCGGCTGCAGAGTAAACCTCGACAAGAACTTGTCGATTTGTGGTGCCAGTGCCAGTGGAAAGTGGCCACTGGTGGACGTGCACCATTCACAAAAGGGGTGAAAATCGTTGTGCTGACTGCTTGTCTACTACATACAGTGTAAACCTCACAAGGCGCCAGCCCTGTCCTTACCACCTCTCATAGGGCAGTAAGTTCAGGGCCCTGTACTGCACTCCCTAACTTTTAAATGATACACAAGTTAGGCAACAGGAAGGGATGGAGGGAACCCATATGTACATGGTAACATATGAGGGGTGTCTTACCTATTTACTACAGACATGGGACCTGTTATCCAGAATCCTTAGGACCTGGAGTTTTCCGGATAATGGATCTTTTCGTACTTTGGATCTTCATACCTTAAGTCTACTAGAAATCATGTAAACATTAAATAAACGCATTAGGCTGGTTTTGCTTCCAATAGGGATTCATTTTATTCATTTAGATCAAGCACAAGTTTGGATGAAGTATAAATTACTGTTTTATTATTACAGAGAAAAAGGAAATCATTTTTTTTTTATTTGGATTATTTTGTTGAAACAGAGTCTATGGGAGACAGGCATTCTGTAATTTGGAGTTTTCTGGATAACATATTCCATACCTGTACTATATATTAACTTATTATGTATGGTATTTTGCATTTCATGTGATGAGTGATGAATTGATTTTTACAGCTCAGTCGCAGGGAGTGAAAGATTGATGAGACAAATATGGCAAATGGAGGCACTGGGATTAAGCAGAGAAAGATCTTAAAAGGAAAACATTGATGAAAAGGGAAGGACAATATGGAGAGTGAACTAAGGAGCAGAATACATGTATACAGCATACAGGGAGGAAATGTTATTTAGCCATTAAGCAAAATAAAAAGAAGCATTAGGAACGGAGAGAGAGAGAGCAAAATGTTGTGTTGGCAGCTTATTCAGCATATTAAATTAATTTAAAAACAAGTTGATTTGTTTGGGGAACTTGTTTAGTCACAATCTCCCTGCCAGTGCACAGGAGACATAATAAGCTCTGAGATATTGGGACTAAATCATTCTACTGGCCTTCCACAGCAGGTTTCATGTGCACTATTAAAACAACAGCATATGTCCAAAGAAGCCTGAGAAGCTGCTTTTGTTTTAATAAGTCATTTATGTCAGAGGCAGCCAGAGAGCCAGCATGCTTATATTTTCGACTTCTCATACTGACTCCAGACCATATTTTAGCAAGTGAAAAAGTACCAGGTAACTGAAATGATCTCTTAGTACAAAGTTTATCCAGAGACTAGTACATTTTGAGATTTTTCCTGCTCTGAATCAAACCCAAGAGGTCTCAGATAGGGAAGCCTTCCTCTGGATTGGCTAGCAGTTATACCTTTGACCCTAACAATTGATCTTGGTTTAAATATGTATTTTTTTTGACCACAGCTGCAATGTTAATATTTAACTTGACCGTCTCATCATGGTTGAGGGAAGAGACACTAGTGCTAATGAACTAGTACTGGGCAAATTTGCACTAAAGCAGTACTACAGGCAGACAAGCCAGGCTCCTATATACCCTCTAATCTCAAAATACAGCTGAAAATATGCAATTGCTGTAGATTAAGTAATAGTTCCTGCAGGTCATTGTGCCAGTAAAAAATGTGTAAATGTGTTCCAGTAACTCTGCATTCATGAGCATTCTTGTGGCACAGTGCCTCCATGGGAAAGTTTGAGCTTTGGAATACATACAAGCACATGTTTTTTATTTGTAAATGATTGTAACCATGTAACAAATAATATAAGCAAACTCATTTTCCATACTGGCAAACCAGTGGCATTATCAGTGACTTGTTACACAGCCAGTATACACACAACACATCTAATATATCATATATGGATAGTACTTTATTCATGAACAAAATACTCACTGGCATGTTGTAGCCCAACATTATAGAGTTTGTTCCCAATATGCTGAGTGTTCTCCTAAGTCACTAGACAACCCTAATATCCAGTATCTATATATGGCCCTGCTCAGTGCCAGGGTATGGTTCTGCCATGAATTCTGTTACTTCTTGTGACTTTAGATACTGTGTTCTTCCACATTTCAGACCCACATATACTTCCATATAATAATAATAATAATAATAATAATAACAACAACAACAATAATTATTATTAGTTGTAGTAGTAGTAGTGGTAGTAGTAGTAGTAGTAGTAGTAGTAGTAGTATTAATTATTTTAATGATATAATAACAACAACAACAACAATAATATTATTATTATTATTATTATTATTATAAGTGGGATTGTCACCTACAGGGTTCTACAGAGTAAAGGGATATAACTACAATTCACAACAGTTTCATATACAGACAAGAATTCTATTAGAATCAGTGCACAGTTACAACTGCATATTGCTAGGAGACGATAGGGGGCAGGTGGCCCTGCTTGTTTATAATCTCTTATATATGGGGATAAAAATGGTTGTAGAGTTCTCTATGCCATCAAAAACTGCAGGGAAACCCCCCCCCCCCACACACACACACCCAAGATCCTATTGGACAGATAGATTACTAGGAGTAACATGATAAAGGGTGCTATTGCCGCAGATGTAGTAACCCATGTCTCACAACCATATGTTTACTTTCAAACAGACCAGTTCATTATTTCTGCTGATTGCTTGCTATGCGTTTTGTTTGTGTTATTAGAGGAAGCATTCTCTGCTGACAACAATCTACCATTGGTGTTGCAAGACTTAAGTACATGATGCACATAACCAACTATACTGTATGTGCCCAGTGCCCGAGGTCTCATTAAAGGTCTCATTAACCCCTTGGAAGGGAAATTTTTATTCTTCAAACTTCCTGAATTTTTAAATAAATTATGTAGGCAATGATAGGTGAATCTGACCTGTTTTGCTTCGTCAAAAATAAGCGAACCAACTTAGCTGGCAAGAAGCTTTAAAAGCAAAATCAAATGGTAAAAGCTCTAAAGAATCCTTTAATCATATATGGTCTCCTTATTTTGATCATGTACTTCTAATACCAAAGACCAAGTTTTAAGGTTTCTCCAAATCTAATTAGGAAGGTAATTGTATAATTTTATTCTCCTGAAACAATGGGACTTTTCTTTCTTTCTTTTCTTTTTATTTGTCTTAACATCCACTGGTTTAGTTAAATATTTTTTTTATTTTTATTTTTTATTTTCCTTTTTCTATATTTTACTATTATTGTTATTAATCTTTGAAACTGTTATGCCATTGTACTTTCTTTTTGCAGCTCATTCTCTAAGTCTGCTTATTTTATGCTGTCATATTAATTTTTCTTGTTTATGTTAAATCAAATAAAATATATTCAGGTAAAAAGAAGAAAAAAAAATTAGCGAAATGGCGAAAATTCAGCAAAATGCATTAAAGTCTATGGGCGTTTTTTTGTTGCGTGATGTGGCACATCAATTTTTTTTTTGTCATGCAACAATTTTTTTCACCCACTGAAGTCTATGGGCTTCTTTTTTGAGGTGAAAAGCGGTGAATATTTTCGTTCATAACTAGCGATAGGTTTTCTCATGAAATTGACTCTCTCCCAAAAACCCATATGTCAGTGGGTGAATCCCACATTGGAACACAATTTAACATGTGGTGGATTATTTCCTGGTACTAGTGTCTGTCCCTACTTGCTTTAGGGTAAGGCCACACTGGGCGTTTTGGGGAGATTTGGTCGCCTGGTGACTAAACGCCTCGTCTTTGTGGTGACCAATCTAACCAAACGCCTTCCCTCACTCTGCGCCGGCTAAAATGAAAAAACTCTGGCGCTAATCACACGTGGTGATTCATTTTACGAAGTTGACCGAAGTTTCCTGCAACTTCGGAAAACGAACAGTCGCGTGTGATAAGCGGCGGCGTATTTTCATTTTAGCCGGCGCAGAGTGAGGCAAGGCATTTGGAGAGTTTGGTCACCACAAAGACGAGGCGATTAATCGCCAGGCGAACAAATCTCCCCAAAACGCCCAGTGTGGCCTTATGTACCCTTATGTACCTGGGATTTAACATATACAGTTAAATATGAGCAATTGTCTCACAGGATTGTAAGAGCTTTGATCTTTATCTAAAAGGCTTAATGCTAGTTGTTTACATGTGGGGGGTTATTTATCAAAGTTCGAATTTATCTCAATATTTTCTGCTACAAACTCTGATCAAATTCACTCAGGTTTTTTTCTACGCTTATTTATTGTTACATTTTCCCGAAACGTTACTTTGAGATTTTCACAATTTTTTCGAAATTTTCATCCGATTTTTTCGGATTTTTCCATCCTCTGGGTTTAATAAATTTTTAAAAATTTGTGATTTTTTAAAAGTCCAATTTTTACAAAAAAAATAAATCACCAATTTTTCATGATTTTTTCATTCGGGGGTTAGAAAATAACCCCCTTACACTTCTATACCATAAACACACAACTAGAAATGAAGCAAATGGCTGGAATAACAAAGCTGGAGAATCAGAACAAAGAAAACCATAGAAAAATAGGTGACTGTGCATTGTGCAATGTCTGCATATGGTTTCTATCGATTTCACATATTTTACAAGAGATACAGTATCCCTAGGAGACTGGTAACCCCTAACACTTATATTGACCCCCCACTATCTCTGCAGCTGCAGAATGTATACTACAAGAGATTCAGTATCCTTAGGAGACTGGTAACCCCCACCACTTATATTGACCCCCCACTATCTCTGCAGCTGTAGAGCATGTACCCTTCTGCTTACAATATGTACTTAGCATGTGTACCTTGTAGGGGTATTAAAGAAAGGCCCCTTTGTCACTGGGTCAGTGTGGCTCAAAAAAACTTGCTCTAAAGCAGTGATCCCCAATCAGTGGCTTGTATGTTTTTTTTCAATCTACTGGATGTTGCTCTCAGTGGCCTTAAAACAGGAGCTTCTTTTTGAATTCTTGGCTTAAAAGCAAACTTTTGTTGCATAAAAGCCATGAATATGCCAAACAGAGCCTCTTGTAGCTGTCAGCTCACATAGGGGCTACATATAGCCAATAGCCCATATTATGCACCCCAGGAAATTTCTGCATGCTGGTTTGCTCCCATGGGTAAAAAAGGTTACCCTATAAAGCTCTGCTGCATGGTTATTAAAGTTCAATTGTAGCTGGAGCAGATACTGGACATTGTTCCCTGGTCATAAAAATTCTAAGAGACACAATTTCCCAAAACAGATTGTTAAAACCAGGGACTGACCTTGGGAATAAGGGGCAGTTGGTAATTATAGACTACTGTAAGGGGCCGATTCACGAAGGGTCGAATATCGAGGGTTAATTAACCCTCGATATTCGACTAGGAACTAAAATCGTTCGACTTCGAATATCGAATTCGAACGAATTTGCACAAATCCTGCGATCGAACGATTCAAAGGATTTTAATCCAACGATCGAAGGAAAATCCTTCGATCAAAAAATCACAGGCAAGCCTATGGGGACCTTCCCCATAGGCTAACATTGACTTCGGTAGCTTTTAGCTGCCGAAGTAGGGGGTCGAAGTTTTTCTTAAAGGGACAGTACTTCGACTATCGAATGGTCGAATAGTCGAACGATTTTTAGTTCGAATCGTTCGATTTTCGTAGTCGAAGGTCGAAGTAGCCCATTCGATGGTCGAAGTAGCCCAAAAAAACTTTGAAATTCAAATTTTTTTTCATTCGAACCCTTCACTCGAATTTCGTGAATCGGCCCCCTAATCTGATGTGTGGGATAAAATATTCTTTTTTGTATACTTATTTAAGTGACAGAAACCCTAAAACAAAAAAAAAAACTGATTCTAATGAAGAGAAGATTATAACCCTGGTAACTGCTAAACAACCAAAACAGAACAGACAAGGTGGAATTAGTGCATTTCTGGGAGCTGATCACAGAGGATACAGGTAAAGTCAGTGCAATGCAGGTGTGGGTGTGGTTTGTGATGTCACTAAATGCTTTGTGAATAATCAACCAACTCAATTACAGGAAGGATTGTGTCGTGTTCTACCTTGTCACTGGAATAGACACCGGCCGCTGTTTTAACCTCTACTGGGAAATATGGCCCTAATAATGTCTGGACACTGTGCACATTCCTGCCCATGGAGCTAAAGTAAGTGATTGATTTATTCTGCCCTGTCCTGATTTACTTTGTTAGGTGGAGCTGGTACAACAGTATACAGTGTCACATTGCTTGTTCATACCAGTCCGGAGCTTACGTTCAGGCTCTGGGCTCTGCTTGTATGTGAAACCAGGTGTCAGTGCAGTAATATAAATAAAAAGGAATGGTTTGTTTTTAACAATTTGTGCAATTCTCTGACACACAGGGGACATAGTGAGGCAACTAATGGCATGACAAATCAGGTTCCAAGCTGCCTATGAATGTCACTTTTACATTATTGGTATTGAATTTTATTTAAGTACAAACTTCATCTAAAGTGTACAAAAAAGTCTATCATTAAAAATAGTCCTATGTCCTATAACAGGTTTACTAGGGATTGTTACCACAGTCTACAAGAGCTAAAAGGTTTCTGTCTAAATGGTTGTACCTCTAACGGGGTAATACAATAAAAAGTACAGCATTTGCTCTGGGTCTATCATGCCATAGCAACTAACCAGTCGATTGCTTTTCAGATGGGTTATCATTAAAGGCTTACCACTGATTTGGTTTGAATAGATCTGGGGCAAATATTACAACAGTGTTGCATTACCCCTTACATGTGAAAGCTGTAGTTTAGCTCCCAAGGATGTTATTAAGCTCCCTGAATCATTCTGCAGAAGGATAGCCAAACACTCACTGCATTTTTTAAGGATGTTATCTTTGTTGTTAATTGTGTAAACGTTTAATCAAAATGAACATGAAACTATATATGTAGATGTATAACTAAGAAGCAGTTTGCAGATATTGAAAGTCTTTCCCAGGAGAAGTATTTCTGCTTTAATACGGGTCTGATTTAAGTATGAGATGTTGCGTTCGCCAGTCTTCTGTTAACTCGAGGCCCTTAGGTTTGCCCCCAGGCACATGCTAAACCTATATATTAAGGTGGCCATACACGGAGAGATCCGCTCGTTTGGCGATGTCTAGGGCCCAACGATCGGATCCTAATGAATAGTAACGGGCGGTTGGATCGCGGGACCGCATCAACGTACAGATGCAGCCGTGATCCGACTGGATTTTTAGTCCCATCCGATCGAGATCTTGCCGACTTTCAGCCAGATCTCGATTGGGGAAGCCTGTCAGGGGGCCCCATACGTGGGCCAATAAGCTGCCGACTCGGTCTGTCGCTCAGCTTTTATCGGCCCGTGTATGGCCACCTTAACAGGGGTAGTCAGCAGACCAGTTAGATGCAGCATGCAATTAATTGCTAATTAGCTCTCACATTCGTAGACTTGCACTGAGTTTTCATGCTCTTGTAATGGGTGAACTGCTGCTCACACCAACCAAAGTTGCTGTCGTCTTACAGATGAAGAACAGCATAGAGGCCATTGCTTCCCCAGTCACATCTCTTGAAGGCATCACTGACGAGTGCATCCCTGGAACTTAGCGTACTGTACTGTGCAGTCAGTTGTCTTTTGTTTATTCTATATATCTCCAACTTGCAGCCCTCCAGATGTTGTTAAAGTACATCTTCCAGCATCCCACCGACAGCCAAAGGGTGTCAAGGGGCAGTGGGAGATGAACTTCAACAACATCTGGAGGGTTTTTCTGTTCCCCATCTGTGAGTTTATTCAGTAAGCACTAAATGTGAGTACAGGCAGGTCCAGCATAGCAAAGGGAGCCCCTTACCATATCACTGGGTTCCAAGTTGCTGATATAATAAATACTTATATTATTGGTGGTGAGCCCAATACAGGAAGGAAAGCATTTGTGGAAAGCTTAATGAGCTGTTGCACTGCTGCTAAAGGCCAACCGGTTCTGCTCACGTTTATCTGAGGGAAACTCACATGCGGTTCTCATGGAAAAGACTCTCCTAGCTTACTGTGTAAATAGAGTGTGTTTTCCTTTTAAACGATTAAGACATAATGTAACTCTAGTATATAAGCTTAATGAGGTTCAATGCAGAGAAAATATTTTGCAGAAAAACTATTAGAATGAAAACAATATATTTTACGGTTGGCCTAAACGTGGCTATTGTTGAACATTCCTGTTCTTTTTATGACTAGTGCTTGCCAGTTTGCTTTTTCTAGTTATAGCTAGGTTTTAGTAAAGTGACATATTTTGAAAATACAGCAGAGACATTCCCTTGGCATTGGAAAACTTATCTTGGCTCCGTCACTCTGCTAATCAATCCTGTGAAGGCTTATGGCACACACCAGAGCTGTATTGGCCTCACTAGAGCTGTACTGGCACTTTCAGGCTTTTCTATTCAAGTCAATGCGAGATGTAGAAGACAATATTGTGCACTTTATGACTGTAAAGCTCCAAAGTACTGGTACTTTTCTGCCAGTGTAATAATGTGTTGTCCAGACCTAAGGGCAGTGAAATAATAATGGGTTTCATATAGTGGTATAAATTTTGTCCCTTGACACACACCACCTTAGAGGGCACCCACAGGGTTTGCTGATATGAAGCTATGCCTCTGGTTTCATACAAACTACTCTAGGACACTTACCTGTTTAGGAGGATCAGCCCTGATTTGTGGGCATGCCTCGGACTCTTTGAGCAGCAACATTCAAGGTGTCAAAAATGTGCACACAAATGTGTCTATTTCATGACTCCCCAAGGCACTGTCATAAATTCAATGGAAACAGAGGGTAGGAATCACTGAGTGGATTCAGTTCACAGTTTTGCACAGCTCAGTAACCTAAAGAAAAAAATGAGCAATTACTAGTTCTGTTCAAGAATTACATATCGTGATTAAAATGGTCTGGTCACTATAGGGTGCAGCACTGGTGTAAATGTTCACATAAAAAATCTTCGATTCTCCCTAATTAAGCCTCAATTGCTTATTAGAAACACTCTGGTCTCCTGCTGCAGTTAAACTATCATTTCAAGCACTTTCAGTGATAGGTTATCTTGTAGTGCAACAACTGATGAAGGTTGGAATGGCTTTGCTTTTTACAATTACAATGATGCTCCCCATGACAAGTGAAACTGTACTGAATGCAGGTGTGCATGTTTGGGCAATTGCCAGCATATTGCTAATAACATTATATACTGACAGAAACCGGCATGTTAAGGCAAGTCTAAAAACTTCAGTCAAAACATCTGAAGATCAGAAACTTGACTATAAGGGAATTGTATCTGTCCTGGGGGATCTGTGACATGTTAATTTGACTGTATTATTTCACGCACAACGGCTCTTGGTGATGTCATCAGTTATAAACGGATCTTAGTGATGTCATTTTTGCCACTCACTAAAACTTGTGTATTATAATAAATAAAGTAACCTTTGCTTGAAAATATGAGGATGTTAGAAGTTACCTCGGAGTCCCGTGACCTGTATAAAAGCATGGAACTCATTGAGACTTATAATATCATTATATTTTACATTAGGGGCTTACTTTATTCAAAATATATGTCACCAGACTTAAATCGAATCCCGGGTTCCCCTCATTGAAGTAAAATAGTAGAAAAGTATTAGGAGCACTCACGGAGTTAACAATATGTGAATTTATTGAGGTTTTACAAAATCTCCCACGTAATATGTTTCTGCAGAATAAATACATTGTGTGTTCTGTCCGTAATAGATGTGTTCAGTTCTTTTGATTAGGTACTACTTGTATAATAATCACCTGTATAAAAGCATTATATATTTTACTATTGTGTTTATAACAAGTTGCAGTTCCATTCCAATAGTTCTTTGTTCCTCTCAAAGGCGCTTTCAGAACACTTTACAGTAGGCACCCCTGTTTTGTGAAATAAGAGACATGACTTGTCTCAGTGAATGACTTCAGCTTTTGTATTGAGGGCAGGTTGAGACTGGCATGAAGATGGATAAATAGTCTTGTCTCTCTGGTAGAATGGATATTGACTTTAGTGCAAGGAATGTTACAGAATAATAAATAGCTGTGACATTCAGTTCAATAGCAGCAAAAGGCAACACTCAACTTTGCACCTTTATTTTTTGATACTGTCAGGTACATACATTTGAACATACGAAAACAAACTGTTACATTGAAGGATTCTAATCTAGATAGTTGTATTAATATTCCAAAAGATTGATCATGCTGAACTTGGCCTGGAAATGACACAGTTGCTAGGACAAAATGATTTCTTCAAAGGAGCAAAGGACCAAATAAAATTGTTTATAAAATGGATTCATATTGGGCATGTTTAAATCTCCTACCTTTTCTTTGTGCAACATATTCTTTTACATGTCTAGGTGAAGCATCACAACTACATGCTTTGTATTCCTCTCATAAGTAAAAGCATTAACATTCATCCTTTCTGCACAATGTGTGATTTATGGCCATTTACCCTTATCTTGCACTCTCTTTTTTACTATTCCACATACATATAGATACTATCTCTTTCTTTTTTTCCATTAAACAGGTATGATATATGGAGTGGCTAGGATAAATGGTATTTTACTAATATGGGGCTCCATGCTATAAGGCTACTAAAACATTTCAACTATAAAATATCCAACAGGATTATTTTGCATCAACATAGATTTATCCAAACGTATTTAACATTATGTACACTACACTAATGTGTTCTGATGTCCATCTTAACTTTATGCAGGTTTGTGTGATCAAGATAGGGACTGAAGTCTCTTTGCTGTAGACCCTACATTATGGAGTCCAAAGATGCTATTGAAGAACTGGACAATGGAAATTCCCAACCACTGTGTACTGTATGCGGCCAACTGCATTCAGAAGAAGAAAACCATTCTTATACCTACACTGATGAAGTGGATGATGATATGCTGTGCAACATCTGCTTGCATGCACTCATACAACCACTGGACACTCCTTGTGGCCATACCTACTGTACTCTCTGCCTCACAAACTTTCTAGTCCATGAAGACTTCTGCCCTGTGGATCGTAAGCATATCATGTTGCAGACATGCAAGAAATCCACCATACTTGTAAAAAACCTTTTAGATAAACTTCTGGTCATCTGTCCATTTAAGGAACACTGTGCAGAAGTTGTCCAACGGTGTGACCTCATGGAACACTTCCAGAACAGGTATGTTTCCGATTCCAGAGATATCAAGTCAATTATGATTATACAATTGATTTGCTGTTGAATAAATCGTCATTTTGAATCAGTGAACATTTCAGAGTCAGGGGGGTTAGCCAGGGACTGCACATTGCAGCCCCCTGACAAATAATAGTGTGTTCCTATTGAAAAAGCTGAACAGCTATTCTTTGCTATGATAGTCTCCATTACAATATATCATTATACAACAATTGATTTATATTACCATTTGACCTGACTGAACATTTCACATTAAATTCTACTGAAAAAATGATGCGCTTACATCCTTGCAGGATTGCTTGCATTTATTTGTATCATCCGCAGGAAATAAAATGACCACAGGATAAAGCTGCAGATGTTACAAACTCCCAAGTAAAAAGTAAGAAAGAAATTACAACTTGTAAGGATTATCGGTAAAGGAAGAACTAAACCTTCCTAAACCGCAGCTCAATCTGAAAAGATGGGGATTAGATAGCAGTTGGCAATGTTTGTGCACTGGACAGCACCTGCATAGAGCTTTCAGTGCTTGACTCTGTAAATATATATATTTTATATACCTGTTATGGAGTTTCTTGGATACACAGATTATTCTGACATTTTACATGGAACCTTTTAATATGGGCTGTATTTATTTTGATTACAGCAGTCTTATAGTTGTCTGTATGATCTTATAAAATGGTAAACAAGTAGTTTAACAAAGAACATAGACAGCGGTTTCCCTGCTCATAATATCAGATACATTAAAAAAAAAAATCATATATATATATATATATATATATATATATATATATATATATATATATATGTTTGGTGCACAAAATATTTTTTTAAATAGCCACCTTCTATCTCTAATATCTCATGACAAATCAGGGATGCAGAACCATTCTAATTGCAAACTGATTACATTTAAATTAATGCAGATCTGCTAATTGCATTTTCATATGTGTCCCTGAGTATTTCCAAGGTTCAGTTCCATCCAGGGAACTTCATGCAAGAAGCTTGAATGGTCTCCCCATGTTTGTATGTGTTTCCTCCAGGTACCAGGGCTGAAACTAGGGGTGTGTGGGTCAGGGTTTTACTGACCCGCACCCGACCCTAACCCGCCCTGCTGCTACCTGCGCCCGCCCACACCTGCACTTCTGGGGTCCTTTTATAGACCTGCGCTGACCTGCCCCGCCGATGACATCACAAAAAGGGCGAGGCGAGCAGACGCGAGACTATAAAACCGGAAGTCTGATGCCGGCATTTGAAGGTGGCAGGCAGGGAGAGCAGGAGAAGAGCTCAACCCGCACCCGCCCGCCACTCACGAGGAGCAGTGCGAGGTTGACCCTAACACACCTGCGGGTATCGGGTCGGCCCGCACATCACTAGTAGGCTCGTTCCTAAGCTGCAACGGTGGGGTTGCAGAATATGTCAGTGCTGTAGAAATAAGGAAAACTAAAACTAATAATATATATACTTATAAACTGTAGTTTGTTGTATATCAGCTGTTATAATAGGTGCTTAGTGACTGAAGCTTGTGTATTACAAAAAGGTACCCCTTTTGTAAAGTATTAGAAATCAAATGATAGTTTCATGGTTGGTAAAGTAATTAGCCTAAGGCCTCATGTTTTTATATGGTTCTTGGTGATTTCTCAGAAAGAAAGGATTGTTTGCGACCAAAAAAAGTAAAAAAAAAATGCTTACTATACAACATTATCTGTTCAGATGAGTGAAACTCCGACCTCTATGTATTTAATTATTTAAATCAGCAAACAAATTTAGCCATGGCTCACCCGATGAACAGGTTGACCTGGTGCATAACCCGCAGGTCTGCCTATGATTACATATCTCTAGATACAAATGAGTGCTCATTTCTACAGCTGTCTTGGTAAATTCTAACATATTTTAAAATAGAATGAACATTATTTCCCATGTCATTATTATTATGATACAAATTTCTTCCTTGGCTTAAGAAAGAAAGGCTAGAATAGATTCTTGCGTTTATATACAGCATATGGGCAGTGCCCACTAATTATTTTATCACTTTTCCATGGAAACAAAGCTTTAAGATTATTGGTTTCTATTGCATGCTTATGTTTATCTTATGGTAAAGCATACAAAAACATCATTCTTAAAGAGCAACGATTTTTAATTGAATGTCTGCTGCAAAATTAAAAATGTATCCCCCATTAACTGGTAATCTGGCTCTACTAAATTAGATCTAACAATGTAACTGTATTTTGCTTCCTGATACAGTACTTTTATACTTTAACTCTATAGATGATTACTGTTCATGGCAAGAAACTAATCTACACAATCCTTGCCCAGTTTCATCCAGGTATTCCCACACCTGCCCACATTTGGGTAAGACCTTTCCATTTTCTTGGGTCCGTAAAGAGTGACTTTTTAAAATATTAATGAGCAAATCTCTTTTAACCAAAATGAGTGAAACCAGGGAAAATTTGCAAAATGCTGAAAATATCTCTCCTATATCTTTCTTGGATAACCCCATACACAAGCAGAGAAGTTACTATATTTTTTGCCTTCATGCTTACAGAGTATTGTCTTATCTGATGCAAGAGAAGAACTCTGATAAACGATTGTGAAAATAGTACATTAAATCTGACAATGAAATACATCACTGCAGATTCTTAAAGCAGCTGCATTTATTTGTAGTGAGATAAAAGGAAACATGCCATATCAATTAAGAGGGAAAAAAAAACCCTGAATCAGAAGAATATTTCTGTATCATGAGCAGAACAAATTAATAACGCATCTTTGTCCTGGTCCACATATGTAAGTAGAAAGCGATGGAGGGTATGGGTCATCAAAGGTAAAATGATCTCTGCTATCCTAAAGTGACATTGCTTAAGGGCAGAGCAGGCAGTATTCACATGTAAATCAGTATTATCTTCTGAAACCTAAGCTAACTACCCAGGACATTAGGATACCCCAATGTGTTGAAGGCAGAGAAATGTGTATCCTGCTTATGGATAAAGCCATCCTCTGAGCTTTCTTTGTCCTCTCTAGAGTGGTGGTTGAAGATGACAGGACAACAGATCTACTACCATTATTGGCTACTTGTAACCAGAGATCTGTGCATTGTTGCAATACATCTGTATAACGATTTGAAATACTACAAACCAGATTTTGCTGCCTAGGAGACATTACTCAGAAGTTCGGATCATTAAGGTTCAAGAGTGACCAGCTGTCCACCAATCACTTGCATGGATGAGCTTGCATGCATTGAGCAGGGCCCCTTTTTACCTCCTGCATCAGACTACAGCGCTAGAGAATGTGTTGGCACTATAAATACATAAATATATGTTAATAATAAGGTCCGCTGCTCACCTTTTGATTGAATTTAGTTTAGTGTGATTGTCCATCGTTGATAACCGCCATAAAACAAGACTATTTCATAGCATAAATATTCACAAAAATGTAATTTGTCGCCAGAAAATTCGCAACTCGCTAAAATTACCGCTAACGTAAGCTGGGTCATTAACGTAGTTACCGCAAGTGATCGCAATGACTTCTGAGTGCATCTGAGTTCAGTAAACTTAGTCGCTGCGAATATTCTGGCGGAAGATTATTATTATTATTAGCGATAACATGCGGAAACCTAAGTCAAATTTACCGCACGTTAGTAAACGGACCCCATAATGTACAACATTTCTAGCTACTTCTTTAGTTTAACTTTCCTTGTCCTTTAAATGGAACAATTCCACCAACTGAATAGCCTTTCTGTTTGTTGAAGTTAGTTGTGATTATTCCCCTTCTTTGAAAGCCTTGTGGAAAATGTCACAGGACATAGGATATGATTACAGAAGTTTGTCTCCAGTTACTGAAAAACAAATATACTTGGCTAACTTTACTGTGTGTTTTTTTTCTGTCCCAGTCATTACAAAGGTGACTGAATCTAGTTTATATATTGAAGCATATGGGTTCTGGTACATGGGGATTTTCTGATATTTTGCTGTCAGTGTGTAATGTAAGTCTTTTTATGTCGCTGTGGTCTGTAAGATTGCAGATTGGTTGGCGGAATATCAGTGATGTTGACTAACTGAATCTGTAAAGATTAGGAGCATGACCACAATTTGAGCTTGTTCTTATTGAGCGTGTTTTCTTTTTTTGGCATTAGTGTGTGGCCTCATTGTTTATACAAATAAGGGCTGTCCAACCTTCAGCTCTTAGGGGATCTTAAATAAAATGTCAACAACAGATGATTGGCCAAAGTTTTGGCCATTGCAATGTTTCTACATTAGTCTCTGCAATTCACTCCAGCACACGTAGATTGCTTAAGGTATTCCTCTTGTGTTTAATGTTAAGCCAACAATACAACGTTTCAGAGACCGTACCCCTTCGTCAGGTGACGTCAGGTTGTATTGTTGGCTTAACATTAAACATGGGAGGAATCCCATTAAAAAAACGAATCAGTTAATAGTGCTGCTCCAGCAGAATTCTACACTGAAATCCATTTCTGAAAAGACCAAACAGATTTTTTATATTCAATTTTGAAATCTGACATGGTGCTTGACATATTGTCAATTTCCCAGCTGCCCCAAGTCATGTGACTTGTGCTCTGATAAACTTCAATCATTCTTTACTGCTGTACTGCAAGTTGGAGTGATGTCACCCCCTCCCTCCCCCCCCAGCAGCCAAACAAAAGAACAATGGGAAGGTAACCAGATAACAGCGCTCTAACACAAGATAACAGCTGCCTGGTAGATCTAAGCACACTCATTAGTAAAAACCCATGTCCCACTGAGACACATTCAGTTACATTGAGAAGGAAAAACAGCAGCCTGCCAGAAAGCATTTCTCTCCTAAAGTGCAGGCACAAGTCACATGACCAGGGGCAGCTGGGAAATTGACAAAATGTCTAGCCCCATGTCAGATTTCAAAATTGAATATAAAAAAATCTGTTTGCTCTTTTGAGAAATGGATTTCAGTGCAGAATTCTGCTGGAGTAGCACTATTAACTGATGCATTTTGAAAAAAACATGTTTTCCAATGACAGGATCCCTTTAAGCAATCTACGTGTGCTGGAGTTAATTTCATTTATGCGTAGGGGCCGTCCTCCTATACCCCAAGCATCGTACATAATTAGTGGAGAGGCCAGGTGTGCAGGTGCAATCTACTGCCTAAATCTACATTAATGTCATCATCTTAGGGTTGTTTATGAACAGTGAGTAATTTAGCGCCAGTAGAGTAACCAATTGCAACTAATCAGACAATTGCTTTCAATTTATGATTAGTGCTGCCATGCCTAACAGTCTGGACAGTGAGCCCTTTTGCATCCCCCCAAAACAAGAGTAATGCGTGAGTGTGGCCTATTTAAAGATCCCGGTCTCCCTGAGCTTCTGAATGCTAGGCATTTTTTGCACTTCTACATACCTCCCAACATTTTGGAAGTAAAAAGAGACAAAAATGTTTTTTCCGCACGTAGCGCAGCAATTTTTTTACCACACCCCTTTCTGTGGCCACACCCCCTAATTACCATGTTCGTTTTACAAAATTTGGCAGGTTATGAAAGTTTGAAAATATTTCTCCTTATCTAAACTGTGTTTTTGTGTCTCAAAATTGTTACAAAGTATCTTATTTGCACCTGTTAGCTGTTCTGGGCTCTCTGCTAAAAGCCAATTAAGTGAGAAACTTTGTTTCTTTTTATGGCTGTTCAGTACAGAGAAAAGAGGGACTTTCCAGTACAAATGAGGGACTGCAGGTTGAGCTGTCAAAAGAGGGACTGTCCCTCCGAAAAAGGGACAGTTGGGAGGTATGCTTTTATTTCAGCATTCCGAAAGATTTTTCATACATTTAGTAGCTGGGAACTGAAGTCTAGAATTCCTTAAATCCCCTTTCCAACAAAATGATCTTTATGGGTATATGCTGTGTGTATACCATTTAATGAAATGCAATTACCTTGCAGAGAATGCAGAGAATTAGTCTTATCAGCGTTATCGCATACATAAAAACAACTGTATTGATGGAGTTTTCAGTCAACTTGGGTTCCAAACAACAACAACAACAACTAAACCCTAAAAATAAATTTGGGTAAAAATGCCATATTTTATATAATGAACTTATTACACGAGCCTAAAGTTTCAGCTTCTCAATAGCAGCAATGAGCCAAAATTTCAAATTTGTCACGGGTGGTCACCATCTTGGAAAGTGTCTGCAACACACATGCTCAGTAGGCTCTGAGCAGCTGTTGAGAAGCTAAGCTTAGGGGTTGTTGCAAATTTTAAGCAGAAAATGAGGTTTGACTGTAATATAAGCTGATGCTACAGGACTGATGATAAATTCTGATGCTAGTTTCACTGGTTTCTGTGATGCCATCTAGTAATTATCTGTATTAATTACTAATCAGGCTTATATTGTGACATTTCTATTCTATGTGTACTGTATATTGTGAGTGCTCCCTAAGCTCAGTAAGTGACAGCCGCACAAAGCATGTGCAGTGAATCAGCAGAAAAGAAGATGGGGAGCTACTGGGGCATCTTTGGGGACAAAGATCATTACTGCTAAAGGGCCGTGGTTTGCTTGAGCTGGAACAGAAGCCCAGAACATAATGTACAACATTTCTAGCTACTTCTTTAGTTAGGGACCAACATTTGGTCAGACCCTCCTTATAAAACCAGGATATAAGTACATGGATATAAACAACACTTTCCTATTATTCTGTGAGTATCTGAACAATGTCCAGTATCAAGTCTAGGGAAGAATTACTTTGGCATTAATTGCGAATCTTAATTATTATTGTCTAATGCAGGAAAGTTTATTGTGTTCCAGGAGCTCATAAAAATCAACCCTATATACTGTAGCACCCTATACTTAATGAATGAGCCATTTCTTTACTGCACTGTGTAATCCTTTGGAATAAATGGTTTAAATTACTTTACTTCACATAGGACTATAAAAAACATTATTCAATTAAAAAAATGATATAAAAATTTATAATTTTTTTCACTGCATGCCTAACTTGTGCTGGGCAGCTGTGCATTGCTTCCTTAATCATTCCAAAAACATACACACAGGTTAATTGGCTCCTGAAAGGGACTTTAGGCTATGGACACACAGGCTGTTGTCAGCAACTGTTTTCAGTCTGTGTATTTGGGCTGACCTCAGTCACACACAGGCTGATCACATTCAAATCAATGGAGCAGGGGCATTGAGGCAGATCTGCTTCTCTCAGCATGAAAAATTACGCATCCGCTGACAACAGCCTGTGCACCCATAGCCTTTAGGCACGTGTGTACAACCATACTGTAAGCTCCTCTAAAGCAGGATATAATTGTGTTGATTATAATTTATTGGGTAGGGACAAATGTGAATGTTCAACAAATAGCGCAAGGACCAGCGTAACATGGCTTTATATAAATAAAAAAAGAATAAAAGTATTTTATTGGGTCCACATCATCCAATGTTGTTGCACAAACTGTAATTAAGTGAAACATTTTTTTTTTAACACATTTTGCCACCTCCTGGTTACAATGTTACTTATGTCACTTACACCCTCACTTGTTATGAATACACAGCTTCAGTTTTTCTGTAAAAGATTTTATTATTGATTATTTGACTAATAATGTAAAAGGGCATAAACTTTCAAAATTGAAGAGGCTGGCACAGTATGTCGAGTGACGTGTGGTAAGCTGACATGTTTGCATGAGGGCAGGGAGGCAGACGGAGGGATGAACTGAGGATTTATTTGTTGGCATATGTAATAAAGTATAGAACCGTGAAAGGGGAATCCATGCAGAACTGCACATGGCTGTACTGTACTATACTGAGCTTGAGCAGAATCAGAAAACAGAACATAGTTATTGTTTTGGTTTATTCTGGACAGCAGGCTGGCCAAAATTCAGATATAAATAAGATCCGATGAGAACTTGGTTCAGATGACGTACTGTATATCGTTGTGTTTCACCTTCACTGATATCATGTGACACATTAAAGTAGTGAGTGGAGCCACATTTCTGTAATCACATGGATATGTGGGATGGAGGGGACTGCAAGGCTTTTGGCTTTTTGCTACCAGCACTGTACAATATTTCATTAGCAACAATTTTAGCTAGACTCTACTAGGGATGAGCAAGTTCACATGCCTAGAAAGGGGGGCAGTTTGCCAGTTCTTGCTTTATATTATGAATGGAAATAGTTTACTTCCACCTCCAGTAAGCATTTGAGAGTATCAGGGTGGTGGCACATGCTGCTACTTGGGGACATTAGATGCCCATCGACGAATCGCCTCTTCTTCAGATGACTCATCTCCCCGAAATGCCTTCCCGCCATCTAGAATGTAAATCACTGGCGGGATGGCACTAGGTGCACTTCATTTTCCGAAGTCATACAAAGTTGCCTCACGAGGAAACTTGAGGCGACTTCGGAAAGCTGAAGAGATCCGAGTGCCATCCCGCCGGCGATTTTACATTCTAGCTGGCATTTCAGGGAGATTAGTCACCCGAAGAAGAGGCGATTTGTCGCTGGGCGACTGATCTCCCCAAGTAGCAGTGTGTGCCACCACCCTAACTTTGACTTGTTTATTTTTATGGTGATAGGTTTTTTTTTAAAATTCCTTCAGTTTTGCCATGTTCTATAATATTTTCAGTTGAATGAATAAAAGAATATACTGTATGTGTTCCTCAGCATAAGAAAATCAGACCTCTGTATGACTGACTTAAGCTCTGGCAATCCATCTGCTCGAGCCCAGTGATGTAAATGTACCAGCTGTTTGCGGAGAGCCACTCTGAGCAGTGCAGGAGGCTGGTCCCTTTACCTTAACTCAGCCTGTTTCTCAGAATAAGTCAGTGTCTCGCCATCCATCCTGCATTGTTCTAAAACCCTCACATCAACCAATCTGAGATACCAATCATCTAATCCTCTTACAGGTCAATGACTTTTGCACAGTAGCCTTAGTTTTTGAGATTCTAATCTTTTCTATGATGCACTGCTGATGTTGTTGTTGCTGCTGCTGATGTGACAATGGCAAGATCCATCTGACAGAGGGGGAAAAATAAAGAGAGATTTGGCTGTGCTGAGAGCGAGGAGCATGGGTTTGTAAACAGCAGGCAAAGGAATTGATGAGGAGAAAGCCCAGGAAGCCATACCAACAACTTCACTCAAAATGAAGGCTCTTCTGCTATTGGTCTTGCCTTGGCTGAGTCCTGCCAACTATATAGACAATATGGGCAATCTTCATTTCCTCTATTCTGAACTGTGAGTACTCACAGTGAAACCTCTGTGTGTGTCTGTTCGTTCTTGTTCCCGTCTGTGTCCAACCCCCGCCCTTCCAGCCAGTGGCATGAGCTGTGTTTTGTTGTTTGTGGGTCACAGTCTGCACTGAAGTGGAGCATCCCAAAAATAAACATGTTTGGCGTTGCCCTTGTGTTCCTCATGCACATACCTACCTCAGCACGTCATTCTGTGGGAAATAAAATCAGTGAAGCACCAGGTAGTTATGAATCCTGGTGACGGAACTAACTTCAAGGACACCGAACAGAAATGTTGTGCCTGTTGAAACAAGTGTGTTTTGTGTACTTCTGTGGACTCACTGGAGGGAATAAACCATCTTTGGCATCTGGGTGTCCAAGTGTTGCATGCATGTTGTGTCTGTGACTGAGGGAAACGAGAACACAGCAGCAGCCTCATTTGTATGCCTGAAGCACATAAATCATTGAGTCTCTATATCTGTCATACACAAATGATATCTGGGCCTTCACTCAAGCATAAACCATGCTGGGGGGATTACTTTAATGGTAGAAGCTCTCTCTCTCTCTCTTTACTTCAGATTAAACCAAATCAGTGAGGGGGAGGGGTTTTCAGCATTTATGTGCATGAAGTAGCTGCTGCTTAGTGCATTATCCCTAGTGAATGTGCATGAATAATAGGGGGCTCATAGCTGGCACGTTCTCAGCTGATGACTGAATTATGTCTTCAGCTAATAACCGGTGGGACTGAGTTACATTTACATTCATATTACACTGAGGGCAGCCGACAGCTCAGCGGGTCAGTATCTATTTGTGTTGCCCTAGAGCCGTTGTGGTACTACAACCCTCTGGGTAACCGGACTATGGATATCCCTGTTCTACAAGGACAAAACAAGTAGAACAATTGACAAAGCACAGAATTATCAATTAATACTTCAGTCATTTTATTTATGGTATTACTAAAAAAAAGCATTTTTTGTTTGCCCCAATTACCTGTCTAATTACCTTGGCCTGTGTATTGTTTTCCCTCACATGTCTCTCGGGTGCTATTATTGGAGGTGCAGGATTTAGCAATGTTACTGTCCCAACAGAAAACAAACAGGTGTAACCACTTCATTGTTAGATTGGGTCACGTGCCTATAAGCTACTGAATCACTCTGAATGGATTTGTCATGGGCATGCTAGTATTTACACTGTAAACAGATTAATGGCTCATTAAAGACTCTCTAGCTCTATTGTCACTGATTAATTTAAAAAAAGAGACCCAAGGTATTAAGGATCATTTGTGTCTGCTGCTGGAAGGAGGCTAAGCAGTCCCATCAGGTCACCCTTGCACATACAATAGTGTTTATTATTACTATTTAATACACAAAAGCAATGAATATCTTGTAAATTATATCCTTATAAAAGGTGAGTTCTGATATCATCAGTTATAAACAGTGAGTTCTGATGTCATTTATGTCACTGAAATTTGTGTATTATAATAAATAAAGTACCCCCAGTTGCAAATTATGAGGATATTAGAAGTTACCTGCCTTCAGCCTCATGTTTTAATATGGTCATGAAACTCTTCGGTAACTTATAATATTTTACAAGAGGGGGGACTTTATTCACTATATAATACACAAAAGCCATAAATATCTTGTAAATTATATCCTTATAAAAGGTGAGTTCTGATGTCATCAGTTATAAACGGTGAGTTCTGATTTCTGTCACGTGACTCACTGAAACTTGTGTATTATAATAAATAAAGTACCCCCAGTTCCAAAATATTCGGAGTTCCATGACCTGTATAAAAACACCTCGGGGCCCATTGACTAAGCTCGAGTGAAGGAATAGAGGAAAATAGAGGAAAAAAAATTTGATTTTCGAATGTTTTTTTTGGCTACTTCGACCACTGAATTGGCTACTTCGACCTTCGGCTACGACCTTCGACTTCGAATCGAACGATTCAAACTAAAAATCATTCGAATATTTGACCATTCGATAATCGAAGTACTGTCTCTTTAAAAATGTCTTCGACCCTCCTAGTTCGCCACCTAAAACCTACCGAGGCCAATGTAAGCCTGTGGGGAAGGTCCCCATAGGCTTGCTAACAATTTTCTGATCGGAGGATAATCCTTCGATCGATGGATTAAAATCCTTCGAATCGTTCGATTCTAAGGATTTAATCGTTCTTATCGAACGATTATTCCTTTGATCGTTCGAATTGCACAAAATCCTTCGACTTCGATATTCGAAGTCAAAGGATTTTAATTCGGCAGTCGAATATCGAGGGTTAATTAACCCTCGATATTCGACCCTTAATACATCTGCCCCCTCATGTTTTTATATGGTCATGAAACTCCTCGGTAACGTATAATATCCGTATATTTTACAAGAGGGGGTACTTTATTCACTGTATACATTCAGAAGGAGGCTTTCATAGAAAGTAATTAAATCACACTTGAATCTTCCTCCAACAAAATCCCAGGTCCTGATAACTGTGTCTGCTTTGAAAAAACATGAAAGTCTAAAGTGTTAGTTCCCCTGTGCCAAACAAAGCTGCTCTTGCAGAACTACAACTAACATCTCCATTTGCTAAGCCTGGTGGGGAATTCTGGGAGTTGTAGCATCGTTCTTCAACAGCTGGAGAGCGAACAGCTGCCATTGCTCTATTAGAACTTGACTGGTTCTATATTAAATGCACACAGACCCAGGTTAATTATCCTGTGTGTTATTGGAAATAATTATTAACCTTAAATTGTAAAGATAATCAAGAGGTTTTCTGTGAATCTGAAGACATGAGCCTAACCTTGGGTACCTGGAATGTGGATGTGGATTCTCTTGTACTTTGGTTTTCATTTGTTCTGGTTTATATTTTCCTGCATTCCTGTGGGCTTTCTATCCAATGAATAATGATTCAGTCTAGTAACATGCAGGAAATATCTGAAAGAATACATTGCTTGTTTGCATTTGTTCACTCACACCTACAGTGCTCCTAGTTAACTAAGACAGGTACACCCAAAATGCATTGTCTGCTTCCCCTGCTCTAAGTCATAATCACCCAGACTGCAAGACTGACACCCAAGTGTGTCCTGAACCGAATGATGGCTACTTTGGGATGCTTAAAGGTCTATAACAGGGTGACTGCTGAATCATTATGTTTTTAACTATATTTAACTATATTTTGAGTTAATGAATCCACATTTCTGTATATATTTGGTATATAGAACAAACTTGCTTTTGATAATGAAAATCATCCTGAGCAGGGGATAACGTGTGCCATTCAAAAAATGTATAAATGTACAGTATATGTTATTTTAATAACAATGTCATATGGGTTGTGGGTCAAGTTGGGTGGCAGGGGGATTAATAAGTTCCACATTCTCATAACTAGTAATCAAAAATGTATTTCTTTTCTATAAAATCATGGTCTATTTTAAGTTCTTCACTTTAGTGTGGACAAACCATGGCAACCAGATTTCCCTGTCTATGTAATGTTTTGTGATAATTTCTCCAACCACCTTAGCTTGACTTTACATACCCAATTGTTGAGACATCTACTGATTAGGAATTAGAAGTTTTGCTGCTTTAAAGAACTGAGGAAGGGCAGAGCTCTTAAACATATACTCGAGTATAAGCCGAGTTTTTCAGCTCCCAAAATATGCTAAAAAACTCTACCTCGGCTTATACTCGGGTGAATAGTCGCCGGCGTCTAAGAATAGTCGCCAACGCCTAAGAATAGTTGCTGGCGTCCAAGAATAGTCGCCAGCATCCAAGAATAGTCTCCAAGAATATTCGCCGGCCTCCAAGAATGGTCGCAGGCCTCCAAGAATGGTCGCCGGCATCCAAAAACGAGACGCCGGCACCTCTAATGGGAGCAGAAACCCTCAAATTTTTTGATTGAAACTTACAGAAGCTGCTGCATTTCTCACCCTAGGCTTATATTCGAGTCAATAAGCTTTCCTAGTTTTTGGAGGTAAAATTAGGTACCTCGGCTTATACTCGGGACGGCTTATACTCGAGTATATACGGTAAGTTTAAGGACCTGAAACATTTGGAGGACCATTTATCAAAGGTCGAACTTCAAATTCATTTTTTTAATTTGAATATGCAATTCAACAGGGAGGTTATTTAAGAAAAAATTTTGAATGTCTAATATTCGATGGAACGGTTCCGAAAATTTGAATCGTATTTGATTCACATTCGATTCATACGAAAAAAACTCCAAATATATTCAGCAATGTAGGAAAGGTTTATAAATATGATCTGATCATAAATAAATATAAATGCTTTTTTTACACAGTCATACCTGATTTCCCAGATTGAGAATAATCCATGTTACTCATAAGAACCATTTCCCAACCCCTCCCTCACCTTGTTTCATTGTGAAGTGAAATGGATTCTGTGACTTGAAGTTCCTCTGCTTTCCGTACTGGGTGGTGCACAGATTCTCTGAAAATCAGAGAGCCTTTAAGTCCCAGAATTCATCACTTCACAATGGAATACTCTGCGAGCTAAAGGGATTGCGAACTGGGCCCTGCAGCACAGCGTATCATGGTTTCCTTTGAATCTGTGGAATCAGGTATGCCATTGATATTTATTTTTAAGAGTTCAGATAGTGTTTATGCACTTTTTGTTACACAAGCCCAACTAAATAAGCTCATTAAAAAAAGGGAGGTATATTCTCTCTTAAAACAATGTCAAATGTTTTGGAACAAACAACTGTACTTCTAGCAGAGAGAATTTAATGAAAGTGCAGTACCTAAAGTAACGAACACTGCACTGAGCTAATATTGTGTGCATTATTAAAGCAAATGTAAAATGAAGGCATTATTCTAACTATTGTATGTATATATGTATATTTTTATTTGTATAGCCCTCCTTGAGGGCTAAGCACTTTACAGCAAAACAATAAATCAGTATTGACAAACTGTTATTATTATTATAGTATGTGGGGCAGGAATCTTGGGTACTAAGCATGAATATATATTTCTCAAGACCCCTAAGGAGTGTTATTTAGATTAAAGATGGCTGAACACATCTATGATTTTGTGATATTATTGGCCATTGTAACCGTAATGTCCAGTAGTGTTTCATAAATGAAGGCCATTTGCAATTTTCTTGTCTGCTGAACAGAAATTATTGGTATTGGCTATTTGCTTTTTTCTTCATAGGAAACAGTTGTTTCAGATTTATATGGTTGTGAATGTAAATTACAATCAGGGGCGTAACTACAGAGGAAGCAGACCCTGCGGCTGCAGGTGGGGCCCAGGAGGTACAGGGGGCCCCATGAGGCTCTCATTGATGAGCAATTTGAACATATATTGGTAAAACAGGACAAACACTGGATATGTTGGGGGCCCTAAAATTAATTTGCTGTGGGGCCCAGCAACATCTAGTTACGCCACTGATTACAATTCCTATACTTTCCTTGCTCTCGTCTCCTGTAATAGACAGCTGCTGTCCAAAAATTGCTGTAGCTTGTTTAGCAGTACATAATGACTCGGGTGCATACTAGTCTAAATCTATCAAGTATAGAAACTATCTGGGGTTCTAGTGACACAGATCTTATCTTCCCATGTGTTTATGCTTCAGTGCTAAAGCAGTGCTGTCAGCTAGTGCTAGTGCTAGTGTGCGTTTTGGTTCCCAGTAAGTGCATACAATGGCAAGAGTAGATACAAGCCATCCATAGTTCTGTACTACTGAAATAAGATTACATAACATATACCAACCCTCCGGATGTTGTTGACTATAAACACAACAGAAATGAAGCTTGAGCTTTTTTCACCATTTTGCATCAAGAAGGAGAAAATAATCTTTTCTGACTGTGTGTTTGTATTCAGATGAACTTTCAGTGTGCAGAGAAATTCTGTCAGTATCATTTTCAGTCTGAGTTTTGGTGCTTGGGGCGATTTATGGCTGTAGCCAGCTAGTGTCTCATATTCACTCCCGTGTGTATCTGCCTCAGAATTCAGGGATCTCAAATTTTAGATGTTAATTCTAAAGGTTTCAGGCACTAGAAATAAAACAAAGAACATTAAGGGAAAAACAGGGCAAACATATTCAAACCTGTCACAAAAGATTCCATGTGCGTTTTTTTTCCCCCTTTTTCATTTTTCTCTTTATTTTGATCCCCCTACACACACTTTTTACATGCTGCATTTGAAGGTCTTGTGTGTGACACATTGTACATTAACCTTGAGTCATATCATATATTTCCATACTTCTTTTGCAAGAAAGTAAAATAGGCAGTTAATGATCATATAAGAAATTATTTTGTGAGATGAACTTGTTGAAACAAGTCAGCGAGCACTGACCATAATCTGACAGACTGAAATCCAGAGTGTTCATTGTAGTGTGTATGAAAGATGCTTACTGTGACATTTATACTGGGACCCTGCCTGCCTAGGAGACGATTTCCCTAAATTAAAGTGGGTACCTGTGACCAGTGAGATCTACAGTTGAGGTGGCCATACACAGGCCGATAAAAGCTGCCAACAGACCGAGCTGGCAGCTTATTGGCCCGTGTATGGGGCCCTCCGATGGGCTTCCCCGATAGATTTCTGGCCGATATTGCTGCAGTCCCATGATCCGACCGCCCGTTAGCCATCGCTAGGATCCGATCGTTGGGCCCTAGGGCCCGCAATCAGATCAGCCCTATATTGCCCACCTCAAGGTGGACATATCGGGGAGAGATCCGCTCGTTTGGCGACATTGCCAAACGAGCGGATCTCTCCGTATATGGCCACCTTTAGGCCCAAAAATCTTTGGACAGAGACAACTTTTTTCTAATTTTGGTTCTGTACATTACCACAATGAATTTTAAATGAAACAACTCAGATGCAGTTGAACTGCAGACTTTCAGCTTTAATTCAGTGGGTTGAACAAAAACATTGCATAAAAATACGAGGAACTAAAACCTTTTTTTAACACAATCACTTCATTTTTATGGACCTAACTGTATATACAACTATTGTGCAGACTACCTTGATTTTTCAATGTTGTATGTATATTTTGTAAGGATGCACCGAATCAAGACCGAGACCAAACCTTGGACCCCGTGCTGCAAGGAATCAGTGCTAACCCCTGTGCCATCCTGCTTAGGGATGCTACCTGTCTGGTTTTGACCTGAACAGCCTGGTTTTCAGAAGGGCTGCCTGGTTCAAGAGAGTCTGCCCTGTTTTCCAAATAAGGAAAACAGGACAGGATTCCCCATGATTCACATGTCATAGCCCCGCCCCCATGACATCTCTCACCCCGTCTGCAGCGTCACCAGCCTGTCCCATTTGCATGACCTGCTCCTGTGCTGTCACTGTCCCGCCCCCTGCCCAGATCGTGGCCACAGAAATGTGGCAACCCTAATCACGCTGCATTTTCATAGAGCTGTGACCAGTCTGGTGCTCTGTATAGTGAGGCAGATTTTGATAACATTCCTATGCAAAGCCAAGATACTAAATTATTATTGTTGCTATTCAACCCTTACGCTGAGGGCACACAGAGCGTTGGTTCCACTGCTCTCACCCTGCAGGCTGAGAAAACTGCAACTTTTATTTGCGCACGGGCACATAGAGCGGAGTTTGGCAAATACCAATGAATACAAGCATTTTCAGGCCGACCCCCTGCTCCGTGTGCCTGTGCACAATAGAAGCTGCTCTTTTCAGTACAGATCAACAGGGCTGAGGAAGACAGTGGATCTGCTTCTCCATTTATTTGCAGGCTAAGCCAATGCTCTATATCCCCTGACCCTAAAGGGCAATGATACATGAGGAGATTAGTAACCCCACAATTAATCTCCTCTAGCACATGCGAATAATCTCCTCCGATTGCTTTCCCAGCGGCTAACATATAAACATTACTAGTATGATGATGCTGAACCTTTAGGCTTCAAGTTCAGTATATAACATATGGTATTTTTAGTGATTCGTTTAACTTACTGTATGTATATGAAGATATATATTCACCTGTGTATGTATATATATATATATTTATACAGTATATTACACACATTTAGAAAATGAATGTTCGCAGCGGTATTAAGATATTATATGTTGATATGTGGGAAAGGGATCTTTGCAGTTTTTGTAGAATAGTGGAACATGCAGCAGAATCTAATATGTCACAATATGCCCCCTAATAGTGAAAAAAAACAGAGCTTCAGTGTGTCTATAGACAGGTTTGAAAAGGTAGTTCACTGTAAAATTAACTTGTAGATTGACGTAGTCGTAGATAATAGCTTTACAAGAGAATTTGCTGTTTTTAAATTTTCAATGTCTGCAACTCACGGGCTTGGAATTTCAACTGATATCTTGTTGCTAGGGCATAAGAAGATGGATTACTTCTATACGTTGCTAATGTAATCCTTATTGTAGTGTCACTCAGTAATGAACAATAAGGACGGTAATATCACTGCTCACTTATACAGAACACCTCACAACAGATGGCTGACATTCTTTAATGGAATATGGAAAAAATGACTGTACATGGGTCTTCCTCTCATGTCAATTTGTGTGCATAATGTGTTAGGTTTGTTCTTTATTGCAAGATGGTTTTTAATAGGGATGCACTGAATCCAGGATTCGGTTCGGGATTCGGCCAGGATTCGGCCTTTTTCAGCAGGATTCGGATTCGGCCGAATCCTTCTGCCCGGCCGAACCGAATCCGAATCCTAATTTGCATATGCAAATTAGGGGCAGGGAGGGAAATTGCGTGACTTTTTGTCAGAAAACAAGGAAGTAAAAAATGTTTTACCCTTCCCACCCCTAATTTGCATATGCAAATTAGGGTTCGGATTCGGTTCGGTATTCGGCCGAATCCTTCGTGAAGGATTCGGAGGTTCGGCCGAATCCAAAAAAGTGGATTCGGTGCATCCCTAGTTTTTAATACCACTGAAAGTAAAACTGGCATAAATAATAATGCCCAAAGTCATTTGCCTCTTGCTTTGTATTAAATACATATCTTAATTGAACATCAACCTCTGTGTTATGTGTAATGGTGCCATGTGATTGCATAAGAATTCTAAATGATTTTTAGCACTTCCCACTATCTCAGTGTCTTGAAAAAAATCTATAAGACCTTATACAGTATTCTTATAAAACATTAGGAAGTATTTGTGCTGCCTTGTTAATATGAAAACACTGTTTCCCTCCAAGACAAGCAAATTATTAGCAGAGAAGTTATTTGTGGGTTTACTGAGTGATAATTTCAGAGATGGGAATATTAATCAGCAGCAAGCAGTGAATAAACTTGAGATGGATGGAGACAGTAGAAAATTGTGATCAATTATCCACAATGCTTGGGACCTGGGGGTTTCAAGATGATGATTTTCGGAAATTTTGATCTCCATACCATAAGTCTTCTAAATAAATTTGAAGCATGAATTAACCCAATAAATTAGATATTTACAAACATGGGTTTATAGAGAGAGAACAGGAAAATAATGAAAAGACATCATAATAATTTTCTTAAAACAGACTCTGAATATTGGGATTCTGGATAAGAGATTCTGGATAAGAGATCCCATACCTGTACTGTGGTATTAGAAATACATAAAGGGGCATATTTATTAAGGGTCGAATTTTGAAGTAGAAAAAACTTCGAAATTCGAATATCGAAGTTTTTTTACATCTAATTTAGCCATTTGTGGTCGAAGTAAAATCGTTCGAACGATGAAATCCATCGATCGAACAGTCTTTCTTCGAATTCAAAAAACTCTAGTGCGGTGCATAATGAAGACTACACAACGCCGGATTTCTTTGCCGGCCACCCCTAGGCCGCGCGGTCCAACCAGGCGGCTCCACGGTCCTAGCGCCCGCCCACACTTCCCTTTCCCAGCACGCCGGCGAAAAAACACCGGTGCAACTGGTGTAATTGAATGAGGACGCACACGCCCCCATAATGCGGCTGGGCAGCATGCCGCCCCTATTTTTTGCCGCCCTAGGCCCGGCCTATGGGGCCTTGCCACAAATCCGGACCTGAGACTATAGATATTCATAAACTGCTGGCTGAAATACATTTGAGTAATTTTTTAAAATGATTTAAAGGAACAGTAACACCAAAAAATGCAAGAGTTTTAAAGGAATAACAATATAATGTAGTGTTGCCCTCCACTGGTAAAACTGGGGTATTTGCTTCAGAAACACAATTCTAGTTTATAAAAAAAAGTTGCAGTGTATCCATGGCAGCAGCCATTCAAGCACAGGATACACAGTAGATAACTGTTCTGAAGAATTCCATTGTATACTACAGAGCTTATCTGTTATCTGCTGTGTATCCTGTGTCTCCTTTTTCAGTTTTGAATGGCTGTTCCGATGGCTACACATCAACTTGTTTATATAAACTATAGTAGTGTTTCTGAAGCAAATACATCAGTTGTACCTGTGCATGCTAAGGTTTTACTGTTCCTTTAAATAATGAGCAGGGAAAATGGAGTGTTTGTAAGATAAACTGCAAGGGGCGGTTCCCCACTCACAAATCAGACTGGCTGCCACAGTTGTGCTTAGGGGTTGGCTAATAGGGGCAGCTGTCCCGGGCCCGGGACTCAAGACACAAAAAGTGTTGCCAGCGCTGATAGCAACAGTTTTCACATGTTACTGATAGTGACGTGGCATATTTACATGGCACGGAAACCTGTACCTGCCCCATAAATACATTTTACCTGCAGGCTGCCATATCAACACATCCCAAATCACCCGCTTATTGTTGTCTACATACAGTAGTGGAGGACTATCAATATGGAGGCCTCTTAACCATTAAGGACTACCCTCCTGGTCACATTTTCACAACAAAAAAGTTGGTAGTGTTTGAAGAGCTAACCTTCTAAGCTGTTGGGTGAGGGCGGATGCTGTATTCCTTTGTCTGTAGCATGTACCTTCCAACAAACCCCTTTCATTTTCACGTTCCCATAGTAGTCTGTTTAGATAGATTTAGATATATTTGAGAGGAATGCCAAAACACACTTGCTGCTGATATAAATGGTGATTTTATTTGCTTCAAATGTGTTGAGAAAGTGATTTTAGAAACTGACATTTCATTTTCTGCACAAAAACTAAAAAGCCTTAATAATAGGGATGCACCGAATCCACTATTTTGGATTTGGCCCGAACCCCCGAATCCTTCAGAAAAGATATATATGCAAATTAGGGGTGGGAAGGGGAAAACATTTTTTAGTTCCTTGATTTGTGACAAAAAGCCACACGATTTTCCTCCCCACCCCTAATTTGCATATGCAAATTTGGATTCGGAGTTATTACAGATAATTACAGATTATTTTACCCAAGAAACATGATGAAAACAATGACATTTGACTAGTGGACCTATAGTTAATAAGACTATGTTTACAAAAAGGATCTAATTATTTTGCAATTTAATATTTAGTAAATAACAAGGTTTTGCAATCATGATGGTTACAAGCAAGGTTCAGTGCACGCTGACTAACAGATATTGGTTTCACACATTATAGTGTTGCAGTTACAGGTCTGCTGATTGAATGATTTTGGAGTTTTAGATGGATAACAAACAATTATCATCTCAATATATTTGCAATGAAAAATTATTCTTGAACACTGAACACAAATAGATTAAACACAGCAGAGCTGCTTGGAGGACTTATTAGATATAGTTCAGCATGACTAGGTACAAGTTAATATTAAAAAGTTCCTAAGTCAGTAAGAAAACACCTTATACACATATAATAAAGCAAATTAACATGACGGGAAACTCCTCTTACCAACATAATGGCTTTTGTTTGTCTCTGGAATTTATTCACCAGGGGTTTCTTAGCCTTTTTATCAGCGGACGCAAATAAGTCAACTTCATGACCCAAGAATTGGTTAAGAATCAGCAATATATAGTGAATAAAGTTCCCCTGTTGTAAAATATAAGGCTATTATAAGTCAACAAGGAGTTCCATGACAGTATAAAAACACGAGGCCGAAGGCAGGGTGTATTTATACAAGTCATGGAAATCCGAGGTTACTTCTAATATCCTCATATTTTCCAACAAGGGGTACTTTATTTCTTATAATACACACGTTTTAGTGAGTCCTGTGACAAAAATGACATCACTACTCACCATTTATAACTAATGACATCACTAGTCACCGTGTATAAGGATATCATTTACAAGATATTCATGGCTTCTGTGTATTATATGTATATAATACACAAAAGCCATGAATATCCTGTAAATTATATCCTTATAAACGGTGAGTTCTGATGTCATCAGTTATAACGGTGAGTTCTGATGTCATGTCTGTCACATGACTCATTGAAATTTGTGTATTATAATAAATAAAGTACCCGCAGTTGTAAAATATGAGGATATTAGACGTTACCTCAGAGTTCCATGACCTGTATAAAAACACTTGGCCTTCGGCCTCCTGTTTTTATATGGTCATGAAACTCCTCGGTAACTTATAATATCCCTATATTTTACAAAAGGGGTTACTTTATCCACTATATATTTTGTATTATTATTGTCTATCGCAGCAGGACATTTCACTTAATTATCACTTTGCGTTAGGGACCCAAACTGAAAAGAATGGGGACCCAATTTGGGTCCTAATCCATAGGTTAAAAATAGTGTATTAATCTTCTTATTCTGCATACTATTTGTTATCATATTGATTTTTATGGTTTATTGTGAAAACCAAATAAAATATTTCAAACCAGAAAAATAGTGTATTACACTGTCCCCTGCCTCCAAACCTTCAAAGCCTCTTTAAAGACTCACCAATGTAATAGTTTCTGCCTGTCTCCGGAATTCATATATTAAACTAGGGTTTCTTAATCTTTTTATCAGGGGACTCAAAAAATCTCTACAAGTCAACTTTATGACCCAAGAATTGGTTTAGAATCAGCTATTTATATCTCTCCCCTAATGCCTATTTATGCCTAATTAATGTACCCTAATTAATAGGAAGTCAACGTGCCATAACAAATGACCAGTTATTTTCAACAACCTTACTTGTCAGTGTCACCCCCTCCTTAAATTGGGCACAGCAAATATAGAAATAATGACTTATAGAGGATGTAAATGAGGCCTTGAAGATTCTTATCCCCTTATGTAATAAAAGGCCCAGTGTTTGCCCATGTTGAAGAATGTAACCAATCAGATGACCGGTAAATGCCTGCAGATTGATTACTATAGGTTAGGAGTGCTCATACTTAGCTAATGTGAGGTTTACTTTTAATAATATTGTTCCATTATGATCTACATCCATAAAAGCATTGTTAGCATTCTGTTCCATGGAAAATATTACTTAAATATTAATTCATGAGAAAATGTATAGTGCTATATTTAACACACAACTATTTCTTATGTAAACTTAACAGAATAAATATCTGTATCTGAATGAAAAGAATGAAACAGGAGGGTGGTTGTTGTCAGTGTCTTGAGATCTACTGATCCCCAGCTAAAGGTCTACTGGTAGATCCAGATCCAGATGTACCTTTTGGACACCCCTGCAGTATAGGTGATACGAACTGTAGCAAACTTTGCACTATTTATTACACAACCCAGAGTGATGCTTTACATTTTTAGATTTTCTATCATGGTGCAAATAAAAACCCATTTTTCCTTTGGGTAGACAATCTCACCTCATCCTTTATCTATGAACTAAAATCATGAAATCTGTTTGGCTGGGGTTGCTGGGGGTTTTTACTTATTGCCCATTGGTTTTTCATCTGTATTTCTGTAGATTCTGTTTCCCCAGGTCCCCTTGCAGAACTGTAGAAAGGCTTCTCCACTATATTAGAAATGTGAATTTGAGCTGGAACGGAAAGCAATAAGCAGCCTCCCACTTGTCACTTCATAATTCCTTTCTTCTTGAAACACCTTTTCCTATTGGAGCTGTATCAGAAACCTCAGGAGGGATTTAGAGGGCTGCTGTTCATTGAAAACAAATGTCTGATTTGTTCTCCACCCAAATGACATAAAACCTGAAATGCACACAAATGTATTTCACCTGTGCCTAGCTTAGCAGTTTTACTTTACTCTACCTTAAAGAAGACTTATACAAGGCATAACCATTCACTAAATAAATAGGACTTTTATTAGACAATAAAGAAAAAGACCATTGGTTGTACATAGATTTTCATAAATTTAGATATAAAGGAACGTCAAGTTTGGATCCTTAATTTTAGAATAAAAAGTAGGGTGACCATATAGTCTTGAATGATTGCTTAAACTTGGTTTCATCTGCTTTTGCTTTAATAGCTTCCTGCCAACTCAGTTGATTAAGGTTTGTAATAATATCTGCTATTGGGGGAGATTCCTTCTTTAGCCAATGCTGATTCTTGGAAGCAGCCTTAAGTAAAGCCACCAATTTCTTAGTCCAAAAATTGTTTTCTCTGTAGTCATGCTATATTTAAAAAAGTATATTTACTGTAACATCTACAATACAACATTAACCCACATGGAACTGGGGTTGCAGAATGGACATCCCTTTCATTTGTATAATTAGTTAACATTTTAAAAAATGACATTTTATTGCAGTGACAAGGAAACTGAAAAACAAACCAAATGTTTGCCGGGCCTAGGGCGGCAATATTATAGGGGTGCCGATATTATAGGCATGATGCTGGGGAAGATGAAATCTGAAAGACATCATTTTAAATGACAATTCAAGAAGAAGTTAAGAATGTTCTAATCTTGTTAATAGCTATATTATAATAAACCATTAAAGCACAGTGTTTAGTCTATCTCTTGTGGTTAAAAACATCCTGTCTTATATCTTCCATTCTCAGCAGTTCTAAATTTGAAATCGAATGGGATTTCCTAGTTGTTCTGAAAGAATATTGCATTTTTTAAAAAATGCTGGTCAGTGTGACTGGATTAGACATGTGCAATGGCAGGCTGTTCCAGTAATATTAGCAGAGAACAAGCTGGATTTGTTTTCAATATGCATGGATTCAATCTGTCAGCACATCTAATACTGGCTATTAGTTGTAATACACGAGGCACAAGTATGGAAGTCTCATTGGACCCCTTAATTGTTTACTATGTAAGTACCCAGGGTCACCAAACTCTCCGAGCATGGCATGAGCCATTACTGATAATTACTTAAATGCAGATATGACTTTGAAGTTAACTTCCAAAATATTAGCAGTTTGCTAACACCAAAAGATAGGCATGTTGCATAGATTAAATGTTTTTAATGTAACAAGAGAGTGTTTGTTGTACAGTGTCTATGACCAGTAATACAGTCCCCCACTCTCAGTCTTGTGTGATGGTTATTTCAAGTAGTCAGTAGTCTGCCTACTCTTCTCACTTAAAGGAACCAAAAAATGAAAGCGTATTAAAGGAAAGACAATATAATGTACTGTTGCCCTGCACTAGCAAAATGTTACGTATGGCTCCCTAAATTCAGAACAAACGCTAAGCACCTGTTCATGGGTCAATCTTCCACCTGTAGCAGCCGCTTTTGGCCTCGGGAGTAGTGAAGGGCGAATTAACGAAACGGCACTGATGTTTCGTTTTTTAGGCCAACATCCTTTTTTGACGCCGGCGACAATTTTTTTTACGCCGGCGAATTTTTGCTCCCGTTTCGCGAATTTATTTGCTGGTGGCGAATCGTGTAAATTCGCCGCGAATTTGCGCCTGGCGAATAAATCTTCTCGGGAAGAGCCTCAGCTACTCAGATGCCGCCAGGTCTTAACTTGAGAGGAGCAAAGCAAGTGTTCTGAATGAGCAAAGGGCCACGTTCATTACCAAGGATAGGACAGAAGGCAACAACAGCTTAAAGGAGAAGATGAAAAGCGTGGTCAGGCAGGCCGGGGTTGGTACAGGCAGAGTTCACAGAATGGTAATTCAGGCAATGGTCAGGATTGGCAGAATTCAGAATAGTCAGACAGGCAGGTAGTGATGGGCGAATTTATTCGCCAGGCGCGAATTCGCGGCGAATTTGCGCGATTCGCCGTTGGCGAATAAATTCGCGAAACGCCCGCGAAAGTTCACGGAAAAAATTCGCCCGCGTCAAAAAAAATTTTTCCGAAAAAACGGACGCCGGAGCCAAAAACGGGCGCCGGCGTCAAAAACGGGCGCCGGCGTCAAAAACGAGACGCCGGCGCCGTTTCGTGAATTGTTCGCCATTTCGCTAATTTCGCGCGAAATTCGCGAATTTTTCGGCGAAGCGAAACTGCACAAATTCGCCCATCACTACAGGCAGGGATCAAAATCGGAATACAAGCAGACAAAATCACTTCCCAGAAACCAAACAAGTTAGACCTAACAATGAGCAATGATAATTGTAAGTGGAAGGCAGGATCCCGAGGTTCTGCAGTTCACTCCCTTTGCCGGTATATGACCTGTTCTCCCTCAGATCGACCAACAATGCAAACACCCTTTTCTTCAAATGAAGATTCAAAACTACTACACTATATCGTGTTTGCATCTCTTTTTGTGTCTACCCTGAGCTTTTTAGCGCCGGTATATCTTCATTTGAAGAAAAGGTTGTTTGCAATGAGCAATGATAGCAGCTTCTATATATGAACTATAGTTGTGTTTCTGAAGCAAACACACCAGTTTTACTAGTGCAACACAGAAGCACATGATATTTTCAATACTTAAGACACTTTAATTTTTTGGTGTGACTGGGCCTTTAAAGTCAAGTTCTAAGGTATTCCTACTTCTCCTAATATGCTATTCTAAACATAGAATCAATGCAAGTGTTTTGGGAAGCAAAAAATAATTAAGATGTAATATATATAATATATATAATATATATATATATATATATATATATATATATATATATATATATAGGCTCAGCATGCAATGTCAACAACGTCAATATATGTGTGTGTGTGTGTATTTATAAGTAAAAGGTCCCTGCCCCATACAGCTTACAATCTAAGCAGGTAGATAACATATAAGCACAAATAGTAGGAGAAAACGTGTTTTGTCAGTGGCCCTGAAATGCTGGGACTGGACCAGGTAATGTTCTAGGATCTGAGTTGAGAGAGTTTCTGAAAAGTTGAGATAGTGTTCCCTACAGAGGAATATAGAAATAGAATTCCAGAGATAAGGAGCAGAAAGTATACGTTCAAGGTGCACTTGATGTGTTTGAATACCTTTCACAAAAGACCTATAAACACCCTTGTGTATCTACCCTGATGTTGTTATACTATGAGAAAAATATCAGTACATAATGGACCAGTGTATAAATAATTGTATTAAATTGACTCCAACAAATTGGACCAAGCTGGCTATCTAAAGTTAGGACCAACTGCTGTTAAGGACATAAAAGTGTACAACTACAAGTAGCCAATAGAGATATATTATAAATATGCAAGTTCTTGGGAGAGTGACAACCTCAAATACCTGGTACACTGGTGTCTACAAAAATTAAACTTTAGTATTTTCTAAAACCAATAAGCACAGTAGCTATAATAAAGCTATATATGCTGTGTTTAACGGTAGGGTGTTATTCCAGAAGTAGACTGTATGTCATGCAGGGATGGAGAAGTTAGTAGAGACTTTTCATTTCAATTCCCTTCCTCATAGCCATCCAAGACATCTCTGTGTAAGTTGAAGCACCATGCCTTAAGGCTGCTAAAAAAGATTAAGCATTAAGCGGAAGCATATGGGGAAAGTATGGGGTCGTTTTATAAATTGTGTGATTTCCATCTTGGTGGGCAGATGGCAAAATACAGGTAATGACTGGTACTAGTGCGTTCACAGGTCAAGTGATTACAACTTGGTAATAAGTCAGTGAGCCATGTTGGTTTATAGAGGACACTATGGGAATTTCTCATATTTAGGAGATTCCTGGATAATAAGTTTCCTGATAATAGACCCCCATACCTGTTGACCAAATATTGATTTCAGCCACAAATCAAACGTTTGCTTTAAGCTGACACTTAAGGGTAGAACTACGCAGACGTTTTTGACGCGATCCGAAGCGCTGCATCAAAAGGCCTTCAACAAGTCGCATGCAACGGAAATAAGGTAAGAGATAGAAATGTCGGATGAAGTTGCAGCATTGATCCGATGCAACATGACTGTCGGATGCAGATGCTGCATGCTGCATCCGACAGTCGTGTCGCATCGGATCAACACTGCGACTTCATCTGACATTGCTATCTCTTACCTTATCTCCTTCACATGTGACTTGTCGCAGCGCGTTGGATCGCGCCGAAAATGTCCGCGTAGTCCTTCCCTAAGTGCTACTTGCACATAGTTATGAATTTATGAA